>PUFA01000362.1:0-600000 GCA_003508835.1 Eonycteris spelaea | reverse complement strand
CGAGGACACCGAAGAGCTGGACGGGAGGGGAGAGCTGAGCGTCAGACCCCACGCACCGAAGCGCCCCTCACCCGGTCCTCAGACCTGCGAGGCACCACGCAGAACAGAGGCCAGGGCGTGGGCCGGGGCGGGGGGGTCAGAGCAGGGTGTGAGCGCCCCTGACTTGCAGGCGGCAGCTCGAGGCCCCCACTGGGGCTGCGACCCGCTCAGGAGACGAGAAGCCAGCGCCAGCTTCTCCGCCCGCCCTCCCGGTCTGCCTCCCGCTCACCGAGCCGCCCCTCTGTCCCCTCCCTGGACCCAGAAGGTGACGGAGGGGCCCCGAGGATGTCTGAGTAGTGCCACCCCCCTGAGCTCTGGGCCTGGGATGAGCTGCCGCATCTTCGCTGAGCTTCTGGCCTCGAAATGTGTCTTTTTCCCAAGAACCACAAGAACTAAACCTAACAAATAAACGCTTGACGCCCCAAATGAACCCGGAGGTCAAAGCCCATCAGAAAATAGTTTAGAGAGAGAACAAGCTGACTCTGGTTTCCCGGCCCTCTTGCACGGGCTGCAGAGTTTGGCGCTCTTACTTTTACTGGGGGGTAAGCTGAAGCGGCCCTCCGAATTAAGGAAATAACTTTGCCAACTCGAGTTTTATGTTTTCTTATTTTAGAAATATTCATTGCCTCACCATGTCTCTCCTATGCACTCAAATAAAAGTATTTTCCTCTCCCATTTGCCAATTTTTAATGATTTTTCTTTCCTTCCACTTACAACAAAGCAATCATTTCAAATTAATTAAGTTTTCATTAAAATGTATTATTGCAATGTCCCAAGTGCTAGATAGTGATTTTGCTTCTGGGAAAACAAGCCGGTAAGAATACTATAAATTGTACAAGAAGGCAATTTTGACCCAATTCCTTCCTGCAGCATCCAGCCCAGGGAGCTGGCACACAGTAGGCTGCACATAAATGCTTGGGAGAAGGATAGATAGCAATAAGAACTATTAGTTTCATTAATAAAGAAAACGCATTTGCAGAGGGTTTGCAGAAGGGCGCAGCTGGTTTCCACGTGTGACTTCGTTCTGTTCTCGCCGTCCCCTGACGCAGATGGGAACAGTCTTTTCCACGGTTTAACGAGAACAGCGAGACCAGAATGGGAGGCATTCTCCAAAGAGCACCCAGTGGGAGGCGGAGTCGCCTCGCGAAGCCGGGTCTCTCCGGCCCCGAGGACGCCTGCGAGCCAAGCGTGAGGCCGAGGAGGGCACCTGGGCCTCGGGAGCACCGGTCTCTGTCCCCTCACACGCACCCCCGGGCCCTCCAAGCCCGCAGCTCAAAGCGTGGTTCTGTTCTTTCCAAGACCGAAGAGCTGGAGTCCAACGCGGAGTCGTTTTAATGTTTGAAGAGCATCGAGGTGCGTAGGACATTTGGCCACTGGGGGAGACGAACTGCGAGTCATTTAGAAAGCAGGAAGCTGTGAGCCTGAGGGTCGTTACGCCTTCTGTGATTTTCCGTTTCTTCGGAAGGCTGCTTGAGCCCAGGGACCGTGAGGGGACGCGAGACTCGGGGGACCGCGATGTCTCCCAGACACGGTGTCGCTGAGGGAAAAACAAATGAACGAAACAGCGATCCGATCCGGTGATCCGATCCGGTGATGGAAGGGAGTCGCCAACATTCTCGCCTTGGCTCCCCGCAGACCTGGCCTTGAACCACCCTGGCGAGAACTCTGAGTCCTGGGAGCCTTTCTGTGACCAGCGACACAGTGGCTTGGTCAATGGGATGGACAGAGGAAGCCGGGCAGGGTTCCGCGGTACAAAAATTTCCTTTCTTCTTCACTGCTGCACTGTCTGGCCTTGGTCTCACGCCCGCCTCTACTTACCGCGTGTCCTCATGCCCCCAGCCCGTCCTGCTCCCTGTGCTGGGCGCTCCGCCGACGGCCCTACCCTGTGGGCTCCTGGCCTCGCCAGTGGGAAAGGGGACCGTCCCTGCCTAACGTCCCTGGAGGCGGCTCACTGCGTGAGAGACGCCGTGGAAATGCCACGCCGGGCGCATGCGCCAGCCGGGGTCCCGGGCCCTTGGCTCATGCCTGGTCCCCCAGCTGGATGGAGCGCAGGGGCCCACGCAGGAGGGGCCCACGCGGGAGGGGCCCACGCGGGAGGGGCGCGTGGCAGGCCGACCGCGTCCCCTGCGTCCGGCAGCCCCAGCTCAGGTCCCGCTGCGGTGGCACCTGTCCGCTCGCCTTGAGCACGGCGCTTAGAGCCCTGGCAGCGTCCCTCAGGACCCCAACTCACAGGCTCCAGATAACGCGAAGCGTCGTCCGTGGAACAGACGCCCTCGGAAGCGTGCCGGCCCACGGGGACCCCGTCAAACGCAGCGGAAGGGACGGAGGTAGTCACTTTGCAACGGCAGCACCATCCCGCCTGAACCGGGTGGGCTTCGGCCCAGGAACAAGCCGTGCCGTCCGGGGGCCTGGACTCCAGCCATCAGGGAGCTGCCAGGGCCGGAGGGAGCGGGGCCCCCAGCCGGACAGGAGGACAGGGACGCGGCACGCGCAGGGACAGCACGGGGAACGTGGAGAGAGGCCCGGCCAGCTCCCGGGGTCCAGCCCGCATCCCGCCCGCACCCCACGGACGCAAGGTCCCCGCGACCAGCTCCTCCCTCTCGTTTTCTCCCACCAACTTCATTTCCGTCACTTGCAGGTAAATGGCTGTGATCAGCGCCACACAGAAGGCAGCCAGCAGAGCTCCTGTCTTGTGACCCGGCCCAACACTCACCACCTGCTTCCTCCCCGCCACGCGCTGGTCTCACACCCGCTCGGCAATGAGCTGTCACCCGAGGTCGCCATCGCCCTCGGCACGGCTGCCGGGGCTCCCAGGGGCTCCCAAACCACGCGCCCTGTGGAGCTTCCGGAGAAGCGACGCGCGTCAGAGCAGGCGGCGAGGCCCTCACAGCGAGTGCGAGTCACCCTGCAGGCGGAGGGGGGACAGCAGGGGACGCAAAAGGCAGGAGCCCGGGCACCGGGCAGGAGCCTCGGGGGCTTGGACCGTCGCACGCTGCGGGCCACCGGGCAGAGCGGCCTCCTCCCCCGCCTGCTGCCACGAGGCCAGGGACATCCCGAGGCACCAGCCCCACCTCCCCCGTGCCCCGGGCAGGGTCGGTGCCCCAGCCCCCACCAGCGCCTGGGCCCAGCCCCCAGACGCCGCCGGGCGGGGACTGAGCAGCCTTTGAGGCCAGGATGAAACCCACAGAATTTATGTTTCTCTGTCCCTGATGACATTATTTAAATTGCCTCTGATTTATCGCTAACTCGATACGCATTGTCATTTTTAAATAAGTGCAGAAAATATTGTGATCTAAGTGCTCTTACATCAGGAGCACAACTCCAGATAAACGCCGCCTCTGCCTCAGTCAGCCGGGCTCTGCCGATCGATTCCCACTGCGTTTCCTGAACGTGAACATGGCGAGAGGTCCCCGCAGCCCCATGACCGCAAGAGGAGGCGTAAATCCTCCCTCTTTAGAAGATGAGGGCTGACCGCACACACGCACACATGCACACATGTGCACACACGCGTGCACACACGCACACAGGCACACATGCGCACACGCACACACACATGAACGTATGCAGATGCACATATGCACACCCGCACGCTCACACAGACACACACGCGCGCACACGCACACACTCACATATACACAGAGACGCGCGCACACGCACACTCGCACACACACGCTCTGGAGGCCCTTGTCTTCCCGCAGGTCCCTTGGGTACAGCAGGGTGCAGGGTCCTGGGGTGGGCCCGACCACAGCCCCTTCCTGAGGTGCAGAAAATCGGCTTTCTCTCTGGTGCCTCCATCAAACAAGTCATTTAGGCACGTGCTGAGGCTAATGAGAGACCCCAGGAAAGAGTTGACCTGTGACATGTGGCCTGTGACCTGTGCCCAGGCAATGATCAACGATCTATGTCCCACACGAAGAACCTGACACCCCTGTTTCAATCATGCTGCAGCTCGAGGTGTGGGGTTCCGCTCCGCGACAGACCTGACCTACGCGTCTGAGCCTCAGGCGACCGGGACCCTTCGCAGAACAGGACCGATATCTGCCCCATCTACGTCACGCTGCGGTCGAGGTGATCGCCAAGTTCAGTGCTAAGCACGCGCGTGTGGGCTGCGAGGTGCTGAGCAAGCACGAGGCCCCGAGGCCCACGGCTTACAGAAAACCCAGGACCCACGACGAGTCTATTCCACTTACCTTCCTGTCAATGAAAACAGAACTCACGGCATGATTTAATCTAAATAATAAATAAAATATGACCCATTTCTCTAAAACAGATTACTAAAAGAATCCGAAGATCGGATGGAGCTCGGTACACACAGGTTTTCAAAAATAACTGTTGCGTGAATCAGTGAGGAGAGAGGCAGGCAGAGGGGAGAATCTGTGAGCTCAGGATGAAGCCAGCGAGAAAGTCCCACCCGGCGGGAGAGGCAGCCATACACGCCCGGGCATGGGACCCGCGGGCCTGGGGATGACCGGGGACCAGCAAAGCTGATCCGGGGGGAGCGGAAATCACAGAAGAAGAAAAATGGGGCGAGGGAGGAGAAGCCAAAACCCCTCGCCCACAACACAGGAATGCTCTAACGTTCAGAAAGACGGATAACAGCATCAACAACCAGGTCATGGAGCGACTCCAGTTGAAACTAACCGCATGGAACAGGGGGCCGAAGACTATCATAGTGTTAAGGTGTTAAGAAATGAGCTAAATGAAGGAGGAGGTACTTTGAAAAGCACAAGAAACGATAGAAAAACAGGCATCTGAGCGAGACAGGAAACCCATTTCCCATTTAGAAAAAGAGAGTACAGTTCGTTGCCAGCGTTCATTTAATTTGACATAAAACACGCTCTTTGGGGCTGAAGCAAATCCGACTGGTTTTCAAGGCGAAAATAAAATATCAAAACTGTTCTTGGAGTGATTTCTAAACAGAACTTGTCTCTAATCCTGATGTAACAGACATGTGGTCACGAATCGGAGTCATCGGATGACCCTTCGGTTAATGACTGTTCGAGAACGATGTTCATATCACACGTAGAAATGCTACATTTTCTAGGATTTGACATTTTTGTGATTGAGAGTCGCTATATTTTGTAAATGGAAATACCACTACTACTGACAGAATGCTATAAATGGAATGGTGTCATTTGTTTCTGAAGACAATCGATATACTCGAGCGATGGGACAATAGTAAGAAAAGCAAGATAGTTCGTGGCAAACTTTGGGGGTGAGGTCAGGACTGTGAGCCACAAGTCATCTCGGGGGAAATGCTGCAGCCACAAGCACTGCCAGCAAGTATTCCCAGGGCGGATGGGAAATGGGTTAAAAAAAACAATTAGAAAACTAGAATTTTTTTAAGTTCTTGAAATAAAATCTGTGATAAAAGGAATACATTTTCAGCAGGACAGAGTTAAAGAGAGAATTCGTGAATTGGAGCGAATACTGAGGAAGTCACTCAGAATGCTGCACAGCAAGACGAACAATTTATGTAGGTATATAGATATGGGTGTGTATACACACGCGCGCGCACACACACACTGCATTTCATCGGTTCCACGTGCATTTTCACACTTAAACACATCTGAAATTGCAACGCACGTTCTAGTGAGGGTAACTTAGAGCCACTCCTATTCTAGATCGGAGACGATGCGTGGAGGGAATCCGGGGGCCCTTCTCGGCACCTGACAGTGCTGCCGAACTCAAAAACCAGCTTAAGATTGGATTCCCATGGCAAAGCTGAGCGAGTATAGACCTGGGGTTTAAAGTCTCGGGGGGAGTGCCAGATTTCCTGCTCTTTCCTTTCTACACAGCGGGTTCATTACCCGCTTGCTCTTACAGCAATGCTGCTGCTCTTTGGGGTCCCAGCATTACGCAGGGGTCTCTCACATGACTCCTTACCTTTGCATCTTCCTATCTCAGTGGCTCATAAAAAAAAAGTCTCCTCCTACCACCAATGGCACGTACGTCGGTTGAGAGATGTTTACCTATGCATCCACACACGCACGCACACACAGCAGGCGAGAGATGGAGGGAGTCGAGGAGATCCTAGATCGATCTAATAACCATTCCAGAAGAAGGGGAGAGAGACGTACTTTCTGAACAACTAATAGTTTCATTTCCTCCAGAATTAGAGAAAAACAGGAGTCCTCCATTCAAAACTGCAGTATAAGTACAAAGCAGGATAAACGAAGAAAAATTCACATCTAGACACGTAGCAGTGTAACTGCACAACGGCAGGACTGAAACAGTCTTACGAGCTCCCGGAGAGGAGAGACAGGGTCCTCTAGAAGACCGGGAGCTAGGGCGACGGCAGACTTGTCCACGGCAGAGATCAAAAGAGAATGGGGCGCTGTCCTCAACGCGCCGAGGGAAACCATCCCCGATCCACTCCTGGGGCCAAGACAAACAGTTCTTCAAGAAAAAGAGAAAAGAAAAGCCGGGACGAAAGAAGGTGCTGCCCAAGGGCTACCAGAGGACGGCGAAAGGGCTCGTTCGAGACCAAGAGCCCGCGGCCCGCCGGGAATGACAGTGAGCTCAGTGCGCGATGACGTCCACACGGACGAACTGGCTTCCTGACTTGTGAGAAGGTGGCTGCAGGCCGTGCGCTTCAAAGGCAGCCCGCACGACATCGAGACTCCGGGAAGCACGGACAGGGTGACAGCAGAGTGGTCCACGGCAGGGGAAGTGGGCCGAGGTCCGCGTCGTGGAGGCAAGGGATAAAAACGTGGGCCGCCCCCCGCACGCGTTTCCTGGGCGCTTCTCGAGTTCCGTTACACACACTCTATGGAACGGAGATCGCGCTCTCTCGCGGCAACATTATTTACGTGGGAAATATGGATATTTATGTCCCTAGAGCGCGATTCAACATTTCCAACTAAGTGATATGCGGGAGGTTTCCGGCGCCCCAAACACAGCGGGCAGACGCTGGAATTTCGCGGGTACGCGTTTGGAAGCCCGCCGAGCGCCGAGGGCAGGGACATGCATCTGGGATGTTGCTGGTCCCAAGAGAGGCCTCGCGGCTGACGCGGTGTTAAATATTAACCTTGAATTTCACTGTGACATGAAGGGAAGGGAGATCACAGCCTGCTGTCTGCTAAAGCGTCCCACAAGCAAATCCGCGAAAGCAAACGTCAAGAGAAGCGAGATCGCATTCTGCAGTTGTCTCACCCGAAGGGCTGACAACTCCCCTGAGGAGTGGTCACGTCCCCTCCCCGGGAGCCCCCGCGGCAGCCGCAAAGGCTGGGGAGACTCGCCGGCATCCTGGGTCTGAAGACGTGCCCCCAGCCAGCCTTCGCCCCCCAGCTCCCCCGCCTGTCTCCCCGCGACCGGAACAGACACGCTGCCTCTCGCCTCTTTCTCAAATGACTTTGAGCTTCAAGGCCTCTGCCTTGCCTTTTGTTTAAAATTTTAGTCTGCATTTTTCTAGAAAGCGTATTTCTTTCTGAGTGTCATTTGCCATGCTCCGCGGCAAAGGCGTTTGCGGACCGGCATGTGAACTCGGTCCGTTTCTGCCGGCGGGGGGGGGTGGGGGGTGGGGGGGGCGGCTTGTCACCAAACGTCACCAGCGTGGGCGAGCCGGGTGACGCGTCAACGGTGTGTCTCCTGGGTTTTCCTGTTATACGGACACGTGTCCATGTTTTAGACACAGTCCAGGGAATTGGCTGAGAGTTTGGGACGTTACAAATTTTTCCTGTTTCAAATAATGAGGGGACGCCGCTGGCTCACACGCCGCTGGCTCACACGCCGCTGGCTCACACGCCGCTGGCTCACACGCCGCTGGCTCACGCGTCTGCGCAGAGCCGATCTCCAGGTCGTGGGGGCCTCACAGGAAGGAGGCGAGGCCCGTGCTGAACTCTTCGCTAGAAAAACGTGGACAGTAAAGCAGTTGTTTTAAAAATGGCAAGGAAAAAAACAACAGTGAAATCGCGTACTTACAATATACAACTACCAAACCAACAAAAAAAAAAAAAAAAGAAAGAAAGAAATTAGGAAGTACTATTAATCCAATGGAAGGAAACGCAAATGAAAAGGATGACCAAAAAAAAAATCTGAACACGAGTCTAAATACATAATCACAGAAATGCAAAAGCATTAAAAACAACGGCGTAAAAGCCCCCAAATGCGCTGTTGTTAAATGTATTGAATCCCTGATGACCGACACGTCTGAGTGCTGACAGCGGAGGGGCAGGAAGCGTGTGTGAGTAAATGGTAAACGGTAAACGCAGCGTAAGAGGAAGGGGCAAGGCAAGACCGAGGGAGCAGAACTTAAGGCCAAAAGCCTTGATAGGGGGTAAAAAGGAACGTCATGTAGTAAAAAGAAGCATAAAGCAGAAATGATAAAAACCATCAACTTACAGCATTTCCCAAATCCACAATTAACATGAGGGTTGTTTAGCTTATAAGAAATTCATACACCAAACAAAGAAAAGTTAATAAAGATTTGAAATTTCTGTAAAATGGTGTAGGAACTAGAATAATCAAAACAGCTGTGGGAGAAAAACGAGCAAAGTTGAAGGATTCTCACTGATTTCAAGATTTACTACAAAACCACAGTGATGGAGAAAATGTGCTGTCAGAAAAGATGGGCACACAGATCGGTGGAACAGAATGGGTCACACGTGAGTGTGGCGAAGTGATTTCGACAAAGGAGCAAAGGCGAGTTAATGGATCAAGGACAGGCTTTCTAACAACAACATGCCCGTGCTGGCCGGGCTGGGGGAAGAGAGAAAGAGAGGGAGAGAGGGAGGGAGGGAGAGAGGGAGGGAGGGGGGGAGAGGGGGGGGAGGGAGGGAGGGAGAGCTTTTACCAAATTTAGCTCAAAACGATCATAGGCTTAAATGTAAAATGTAAACTATAAAATTTCTCAAAGGAAGCAGAAGAGAAAATTCTTCGGGATTGGTTAGGCGAAGAATTTTTAGATACAATACCAAGTGCACAATCTAAATCAGAAAAAAAAAACCACTAAAGCAGATTTCACAAAAATCAAAATTTCACTCTGAGCGAGAAAGAGTTAATAGAATGCACAGAGGCACTACGCACTTGGGGAAAATACTTGTGAATTGCACAACCCACAAAAGACTCTCGCATCCTCACCATACGAAGGACTGCCAGCACTCGGCGGGAAGGAAACGAGAGCCCAATTTTAAAATTGGCAATAGATAGATGATTGATAGATAGATAGATAGATAGATAGATAGATAGATAGATAGGTGATAGATAGATAGATAGATAGGTGATAGATAGATAAATATTGAGAAGATATTTCACCAAAGGCACGTGGGTGCCAAAAGAACACAGGAAAGGTCATTAGGAAAATGCCGAGCGAAGCCACAAGGAGATACCGCCTCATCCCTGCCCATTGCTCCAATTAAAGCAAAGCAGCCACCACCGACCAGCGCCCTGCCGGACCCCTGGCAGCTGGCGACAGCTGCTCTCACGAATGCAGACGCTGCACCCCGCATGGCGAAGAGGCGGTTTCTTACCAAAAGACAGTTTCTTAGAAAGTTCAACGAACAGTTACAAAATGACCCAGGAATCTCATTCCTTGGGGGAAGAAGAACAACTTACAACTTACAGTCATGCAAAATTCTGCGTGTATTCGTGGCAGCCCCAAACCAGAAATGACCGAAATGTCCTTTAACTGGTGAACAGCCCGAGAAACTGACAAAGGCGACTTCTTCGATGTGACCGAGACTCCTCAGAAACCCACAGCAAACGTGGGAGGCCAGGTCACTGAAGGCAGCGACCGGCAGAATACGACCCAGAATTCAAGGGAACGAGCTCTTGATTCACAGCAATGAACGGGTGACTCTCAAATACAGCCTGCTGCGTCAACGATGCCTGACTCAAGAAGCCACTGTCATTCCACATCTACGGCATTCTGAAAAGGCGGACATCTAGGGACAGAGAACAGGCCACGTGTGGTCAGGACTTGAGTGTCAGGAGAAGGGTTGATCACAAAAGGGCAGCACGAGGGATTTGGGGTGTCTTGGTGAGTCTTCCAGGGGTTCGTTATAATGCTTCCATGCCTGTCCATTTGTCAGAATTCACAGTTCTGCGGGATAAATAATTGCATGTAATTTTTTACTTAAAAGAGAAGAAAATATATCCAACTCGGACACCCTCGCCAGACAAGACAGCATGAGAAGAGCAGATTATAAAGCAATTTACATAAAAATGTACACGGAAAAATGTACAGCGATTCTATGTCACACTGTGTAATGTCTCATGGCCACGTGGCTTCCAGGGGAATTCTAAAATAGTGCCACAGAAGGAAATCCGTCATCCGGGACGCCAACTGCATGGCGTGCATTCCTCTCCGCCAGCAGCAAGACAGATGTGGGGATTTTTTATCTCCGCGTTCTGCAGGAGAACCCTTAAAATCGGGGGCGGAGGAAGGAAGTAGGTCATGTATACCAGTCCTCACGATAAAACTCTGAGGACCTGAAATGTGTCATTACATGAAAAATGCCAGTGGAGCATTAAAAGATAATCAAAATTAATCAAACTTGTAAAGAAAAAAGAAAATCTATCATCACGATACAGAAAAGGACAGGGGGAGAAAGAATCTATGTACTCACATAAACACACACACACCACAAAAATGGCATTTGGTAACATTCATGGCCCATTCAGGGTAAAAATGCTTGGCGAAGACTCTTCGGGCGACCGGGGCTTTCAGAGATGACGGCCAACTTCAAAGCCATCGCACGGTAGTGGCTGCCAGACAAGGGACCAATCCTCGCTGCTTCGTTCCGTCTTGGACTGGGAGTCTCGACACGCAAGACAAACAAGCAAGCCAAAGCAAAGAGAACTAATGAAATACAGACTTTGGATTCAGAAGGAGGGACAACAATCTTCACAGTTTAGAAACGATATCTACATTAGGTTTGTCGAGACCTAGTTCATAGAGCGCACATTCGCTTTGGCTAAGTGTGCACTGGCTGCCAGCATCTTCAGTGGGACAACCATCACCATCGTCACTGTCAGGACATTTGCACCGTGACGGGAGGAAGCACGGGACCCAGCAGCAGTTACTCCCGTTCATGCCGGCTTCCCTCCCCTCCCCTCCCCCAGCCCCCGCCATCCCGGGCAAACACGGCTGCACCGTCCGTCTCCGGACATTCGCCCGTTCTGGCTGTCGCACTGAAATAGAGTCGTACGTGACACGGTCTTTGTGTCTGGTTTTCAAGGCTCGTCACCTTGTAACGTATCCCGCTGCACTGTTTTTAGGGCCAGACGACATTCCATTTCACGGACGTGTGACGTTCATCCGTTAATGGACGTGCACATTGTTTCCACTTTGGGGCTGTCAGGAAAGACGCTGCCGTCGGCACCGGCGTGCGGGGTGCCGTGTGAGCACGGTTCTATGGCTCCTGGGGACATATGCAGAAGAGAGACCGTTGGGTCGGATGGCAGTTCTGCACGTCCTCGGAGAAACCGCCTGTCTCGGTCAGTTCAGCGGCCATAACAAAACGCCGCGGACCGGGAGGCTTAAACAACAGAAATTATTCCTCAGCGGCAGGAGGGGACGTCCCGGGTCGGCGGCCAGCGTGGTTGGGTCCCAGCGATGACCCTCTTCCTGGTTTGTAGACAGCCACCTCCTCCCTGTGCCCTCACGTGGCACAGGGAGATCATCTCTCTCACGTCTCTTCTTCCGAAGGCGCCGATGCCATCATGGGGGCTGCACCCTCAGGCCCCCGTCACCCCCAAAGCGCCGCCTCCTGACGCCATCACACGGGGGTGGGAGGTGGGGCTTCAATGTCGGACTTCGTGGGGGACACAACCGTGCAGTCCATGGCAGTGACGGACTGTCACTAACGAAGCTGTCCCAGCGCATAATCCCACCAGCAGGGAGTGAGAGTTCTGAGTCCTCCGCATCACCGTTACTTTGTTATAACTACTCTCGTGGGTGAGCGGGCTAAGTCTGTCGTTCTGACTTGCGTTTTTCTGATGGCCTGTGATGCTGAGCAGCTTTCTGTGCATTTATGGGCCATTTGTTTATCTTCTTTGGAGAAACGCCTACTCGAACGCTTGCCCATTTTTAATCAGACTAGTTATCTCGTTGCTATCGAGTTAAACATTCTATATATATATAGACATTCTATATATAAACAGTCTATATATATATTATATAAACATTATATATATATATATTATATATATATATATATATATATTATATATATATATATATATATATATATATATATATATATATATATATATATTATAGACACAAGTACCGATCAAAATATATATAATTTGCAAATGCTCTCTCTCTTTCTGAGGGCTGTTATCACTTTCTTGGTGGTATCCTTTGCAGCGTGAGACTTTTTTAATGTGGACGAAGTCCAACTCATCTGTTTTTACTCTGCTGCTTGTGCATTGATGTACTATCTAAGAAACCCTGGCCTGTCTAGTCTCAGGTTGTGAAGCTTCACGCCTATGTTTCACCCGTGTTTTTTCCTGGGAGTTTCCTAGTTTTATCTTTTAAAGAGCTAATTTTTGTACATGTTCGATTTTGAGTTAACTTACACATGTTGTAAGGTGCAGGGGTTAACTTCATTCTTGAGAATGTGGCTATCCAATCCTCTTAGCACCAGTTTTTGAAAAGATTCTTCTTTCCTCATGGCATTGTCTCGGCAGCCTCTTCAGAAATCAATGGACCATAGGGATCCGGGTTCATTTCTGGATTCTGAAGTTTATTCCACAGATCAGCCTGTCTTTAAGCCAGTACTCACCGTCTTGATTACAGTAACACTGTAGTAAGTTTCGAAATTGAAGAGCGTGCGTGCGACCTACGACTTTGCTGTTCTTTTTAAAGATGCTTTTGGCCAGTCCGAGTCCCTGGATTTTACACGTGGGTTTCAGGATCGGCCAGTGCACAGCTGTGAGAAAGGCAGCGGAGACCATCGTGGGGGCCGTGCCGAACACGCAGGTGGACGTGTGGAGCACACCCTCTTGACAGCATGACGCTGCCAACCCACGAGCACGAGCTGCCTGTCCAGGGACTTGGGTCTTTAATATTCCAACAGTGCTCTGTCGTTTTCAGACTACGCATTTTGTACTTACTCCTTAAAATGACGTTTAAATATAATATTATTTCCGAGGCCATTTTAAGTAGAATTGTTTTCTTGGTTTCGCTTTTGAATCGTTCTTCGCAGAAGTGCAGAAATGAAATAGCTCTTCTGGACGGACCTCACACCCTGCAGCCTCGGCGAACGTGCTCTTAGCTTCGCGGCTCGGGGGGGATGCTTACGGTGCTCTGCGTGCAAGTTCACGTCAACCGCGAGGCGAGATCTTTCCCATCCGGATGCTTTTCATCTATTTGTTTTACCTAATCGCCCTGCCGAGAACTCTCAGTACGACTCGAATAGAAGCACAAGAGCAGGCGTCCTTATCTCGTCCCCAAACTGAGGCAGAAGGGAGTCCGTCTGTCGCGAGGAAGTGCTACGTCCGCTGTGGCTTTTTCACACACGCCTTTCATTCCTCTTCTGATCCTGGTTTGCTGAGTTTTTTTTTTTTTAATTATGCAAGGGTGCTGAATTTCGTCAAAGGCTTTTCTTACATCTATTGAGATGATTATGTAGCTTTTGCTTTTTATCTTTTATTCTATGAACACGACGTATGACATGAATTGACTTTCAGATGGTAAATCACCCTTCGTTCTTGGGGAAAATCCCATTTGGTCACATTCCTCTGCTTATTCGTATCCATTGCTAATCTTAGTTTCCTAGTATTTTGTTAGAATTTATGTGTCTATATTTGTCATACATACTAGACTGTCATTTTTCTTTTCATATCTTTGTCTGAATTTAGTATAAGGGTAATACTGGCCTCATAAAATGAGCTGCAATGTATTCCCACCTCATATTTTTTGCAAGTTCCAGTTAACATAAAATCTCACACTAATGACCTCAGTTTCCATTACCTAATGCATCATGTCTGGCTTTGAACAAAAAATTAAAAGGCATGCTAGAAAAAAAAAACACAGGCAAGAAACAAAGGCAAGAAAAGAAACAGAAAAAGATTTAAATGTTGAAGAGATATCTGAATAATCAGATCGAGAATTTAACTATGATTTATTAGTTAAGGCTCTAATAGAAAAGGTAGACGACATGCAAGAACAGATGAGTAATGTGAGCAAAGAGATGAAAACTCAAAGAATGAATTAAAAAAGAAACAATAGATGTCAAATGTACTATAATAGAATACCTTTGAGGGGCTCGTCAGTAGACTACACACAGCTAAGGGGAGAATCAGCGAATTTGAAGAGATATAAATAAAATGAGAAAATGAAATGCAAAGAAAAAAATAATGAAAGAAAGGACAAAACATCCCAGAAGGGTGGGGACAATGTCGAAAGGTATAATAGACATGTAATGGGAATACCAAAAGGAGAAACAAAGAAAGAAGTAGAAGAAATATTTGGAGATAATAATGGTTGAGGATTTTCTAAAATGAATAACAAACACCAGACCACAGATTCAGGACTGTCAGAGAACACCCAGCAGGATAAATAGCAAAAAATCTACACCAAGGGATATCATATTACAGCAAAATTGTGAAACGAGCCAGCGTATAAACACAAATAAGAATCACATCGAGCGTCTCATCGGAAACCATGCAAGCAAGAGATGAGTGAAATATTTAAAGGGTCGAAAGAAAACAACAACAACAACAAAAACGTTAACAGAATCTGTAACAGAATAATTATCCTTCAAAAGTGAAAGAAAAAGACTCTTTCAAATAAACTAAAACTTGGAGAACTTGCCAGTAGACCTACCTGGCATGAAATACTAAAAGACGTCCCTTGCGGAGAAATAAAATGGTATGGGCCGTGGACTCAGATCAGAAGAAAGAAAGAAAAAGCTTCAGAAAGGAATAAATGAAAGTAAAATAAAATATTTCATTTTAAAATTTTATCCGATCTAACAAATAAATGTTTAAAGTGATAATAGCGACATATATTGAGTGATTATTGCATATAGATGAGTGAGATGAATGATGGTAATTTCATGAAGGATGAGCGGGAGTAATTGGGAATATTCTCTTAAAAGTCGCCTGAGTTCCCCATGAAGTGGTTTAGGGTGATTGAAAGTAGACTTAGATTCATTGTACATGTGTGTTGCAAACTCTAAGGCCACTACCTCAGAAGTTTTTTTTCTTTAAGTATAATTGCTGTATAAGGAGAGGAGAGAAAATAGCATCACATAAAATGTTCAATTACAAAGAGAGGGGAAAAGCAACAAAGAACAAATGCAATTAAGTGAAAACAGCTACGAACTATAAATATTAAGCCAACTAGACCACGTGGCACCTTAGGTGTGAACGGTTCTAACACATCAGGGAAAAGGGAATTTTCAGAGTATTAAAAAGACCCGACTATATGTTGTCTACAAGAAATCAACTTTCAATATAAACACACAGGTAGATCAGAAGCAAAGAGGTGGACAAAGAGATCGCATGCTAACGCCGATGTTTTGAAAACCAGAGAAACTGTGTGTGTGAATGTCGGACGCAGCAGACCTCACAGGGAGGAAGATTCAGGGGCACACTGGGGGTGCTGCGTAATGACAGGGGGCTGCCTTTCCAAGAAGACACATCCATGATTGACATCGATGCATCGAACGAAAAAGCTTTGAAACATGTGAGGCAAAACCTGATAGAACAGATAAACCCTCTACCGCAGCCAGGAGACTCTCCGCGTAATGAACAGATCCAGCGGGCAGGAAATCAGTAAGGATACAGTCGAACTGAGCAGCCCCATCCATCACCCGGGCATAATGGACATTAATGGAGTAGGGCATTCAACAACAGCAGAACACTCACTGCACAATCCAGCCTCCCGAGAAACATTCGCCCAGACCCGTGCCGTGCGGGGCCGTAAAACACACGTTAAGAGATTTAAAAGGATGGACATCATACAAAGTCTGGTCTCAGATCACAAGGGAGGCACATCAGAGATCAATAGCAGGGAGGTGGCTGGAAGAACTCTCGAAATATTTGGAGATTAACTTGTATACAAGCCGTCGTCTTCACAGAAGTCTCCAGAGAGATTTTAGAATCTTTTGCATTGAATGGAAATGAAAGTACGACTTATCAAAATGGGGCTAGAATGAAAGCCGTGCTGGAGGGACCATTCTCAGCACTGAATGCAAGTTTCAGAAAAGAGGAAGAAGCCACAATCGATAATCTAAGTTTCCACCCAAGGAGACGAAGGAATGGAGAATCCAAACCGAAACCAAGGAAAAGAAAGTCATCGTGGTAAAATTCGGAGCACATATTAGTGAACTTGGGAATAAGAAATCAACAGGAAAAGTCAGTAAAATCACGAAGCGGGGTCTTCGGAAAGATCGGTATAATCGAGAAACCTCTAGCCAAGCTCACCGAGAAAACAGAGAAGACTCGAAGTCCCGATATGAGAGGAGTGGCCATCGCCGACCCCGTGGACACAGAGGAACCACAAAGGGTCGCTGGGAGCAACTCCATGCCCACAACCCCGGCGACGCAGACCCCGTGGGACTCAAACCCAACAGGACTCACGCCGGAGGAAAGACGGGGTCTGGATGTAAAGCTGTTAAATCCGCTGACTGGGTGATTAATAACGGTCCAAAGAAGAAAGCACGAGGCACGGATGGTTGCACTGTTGAGTTCTCTGGGTGTCCGAGGCCGGGGTGCCGTCCCCAGGCAGCGGGCCCAGCACCCTCCCCCTCCTCCCCAGAGGGGCTGAGCCTCATGTCCACGCACGCCCAGACCCCGCTACCAAGCGGCCGCTGTGTCTCGGGCCTGGGAGGCTGCCACTCAGACCGCCTGTTCCCTCGGCGTCCCCCAGAACCGAGCTGCTGCTGGTGCTGAGCGGGCTGGGGACCCCCAAGGAGAAGCTGCCCAGGGGGGTCCCCCAGGAGCCACAGGCCACCCAGACTCATAGCTCCGGGCTGGGCTCAGACCGCCCCCCTCGGCGCAGGACAGGGGCGTGGGGAGGGGCCTTCGCAGAAGTGGAGGGGACTTAGCTGCAGCTCCCGAGCGGGAGGGTCCCTGCAGGGGACTGAGCTGAGAGGGAAGGAGGCGGGTCTGGGTGGTGGGGCCACACAACTGTGGGATGACAGTGGAGGGGGGGGACCGGAAGGGGCGGGAAGAATCTTAACAGGCAGAATGTACGGTCCTGTCACCCGCCCGACATGCCTGCAGTAAAATGATGTCACGAGAGTTTCTGGCACAAAGATTTACTTGGCTCTGGCTCCGGGCTGGTCCATCTGAGTGCCCAACACGCATGGCCAACGGCAACCCGGACCGTGGCAGCCAGGGGACGGTCGGGGGGGGGTCCCCTCCAGGGCCAGGAGCCTTGAGCGAAACTCACCCTTCCCTGGAGCTCACGGGGCGTCCCACCCCACAAGGCTTGGGGGGGGTTTGGGGCCGGGGGCTCCAACGCCTCGTCCTCCAACAGGCGACCACCTCCCGAGCCTCAGGCCTGCCTGTGCTCGAGGCAGAGTCGGGGGGCAGGGGGTGCGAGTGGGAAAATGAGCGAGTGTGAGCCCTGGGGACGGCCATGGCGGCTGCGTCACGCGGGGGGACCCGGCAGGCGGCGCGGGGGCCCCAGGGTCGTGATGCCTGGGCCGAGGCCGGCCACCTCCGTCCCGAGCATCGGGTGGACCACGAGTCTCCCCTGTGCTGCGTGGAGGGAGAGGGATGACGGCGGGGGGCGGGGGATGTGGTTTTGAACTCACGGTGTTTGAGGAACCGAAGCTTGGGCCTCACGCCCGCCGTCCTTTCTTCTCTCCGTGATTCTAAGGCGCCGTCATCCCCTCCGCAGAGGCGGGGAGGGACGGGCGGCAGCTCCCGGGCGGAGGGCGAGGCGCCGCCTGGCCTCGGGCCCACGGCAGCGGGAAGTGGCGATCAGAGCCGGGTGCACCGGTCACCCCGAGGGCACGCTCTCGCCATCACGCCGGTGGCCCGGTGACCAACGCGCCGGTGGCCCGGTGACCTGCCACACCACGCATCAGGGTGCTGGTGAACGCGGGCGCTGTCCCTGACCCAGCCCCCCCCCGCCCCGGGACCCGTCTCACTGTCCCCGGACGGTCCTCGCGCCTTCCCGCCGAGCCTCGCCTGCCCAGACGCCGCCCGCGCGTCCCGCTGCTGCCCGTCCTCCCTCTGCGGCGGAGGCAGTGGCGGTTTCCAGAACTTTCCCGGCTCCACTGGCTGCGTGCAGCAAGCGGGGCGGGGGGCTTCCTCGCGGGGACCCAGGGACTGCAGAGAAATGCTGGCGCCCCCTCCGCCTGTGGCAAGACCCAAGGATAAGTATTTGGGGCTCGAGGGTCACTTCGTCCCGTGGCGACCTGTCAAAGGAGCAGGCGGCAGGAACCACAGGGCTCGGGGCCGTGGCCTCGGTCACTCACGTGGTGGCACCTGCTCCCGGAAGGAGCCATCACCCGGCCAGTGCCTGGCCTCAGGCCACAGGGCAAGGTTTCGTTTTGAGTCCCCTCTACAGCCAGACGTCTGGGGCACTCACGTCTACTCCACGTGATGCGCGTCCCACACAGCCAGCCCCGATGACAGCGTGACTCAGACGCGGCCACCCCAAGGGACCCCTGGCCGGGAGGACGGGGACGAGCCCCAGGGTGACCGGGGGAGGGGCAGTGCGTCCGCCCGTGGCTCCCGTCGCCCCCCGCTCCTGCTGGGGCTTAAACCACACGGGTCACGCGTGTGCGTGCACTACGCGTCCCCCTGGTTGTGACAAATTAACTGAACGCTGCAGAGTGGAAAGCAGTGTTGTCCCCTCGAAGAGCCGGGCGGGCATGTCCCACCGCACCCCCGCCCGCGCCCCGCCAGCGTCGGCGAGCCCCGAGATGCCTCTCCGCTCTCCTGCACCCCAGCTCCGGGGCGGAGGGGCCGCGGGACGGGTCTGAGCAGAGGGGCGCCTCTCTCGCTCGTGGCATTTCTAAAGCCAACGAGAAAGTCTTCCAGGAGGTGCCATCAGACCGCTGCCGCCAGCGGGGCACGGGGGCCACCGAGGGGACACGCGGAGCCACGTGCGGGTCTGCACGCAGCCTTCCTGGTCCAGAGCAGTCGCGGGGACGTCGCGCCCGCCCCCCGCCCGCACTCCTCACCCAGCCCCGCTCTGTCACCCAAAGCCGGTCTGAGAAGACCCACCGGGACTCCGTCCTGAGCGGGGCCCTCGCCGCTCCCAGACCTGCAGGAGGGACATTGGTCAGCGCCGCCCGGCCGCACTGGGCTTCATGCTGGATTCGCAAGAAACTCTTAGGGTACATGTTAATAGCCCGCTTCACTCGTTCTCAACGACATACACATTTAAATAACAATTAAAGGGCAAAGGGAGAGGCCGCGGTTCCCCCTCCTGCTTTGGGCCATTAACCAAAGCACGGAAGAAAGAAGCAGACGCGTGTGCAGCCCTGAGACTCAAGTGCGTGGAAGTGCCACGCCTTCGAGCAGGGGACAGACGGGGACAGAGGGGACAAGCAGGGGAGACACGCCCCTTTGGACAAGGGGCACTGACACACGCTTACGACCAGCATCCGTGGTCCGCGGCTGCAGTTTGCAGGTATCCAGAAGTAAGAAAGTTGCAGACCAGAAAGTCCGCTGAGAAGCCGTATGTGCAGGAAACCGCGTCTTACAGAGTCAGACAGAGGACAGAGGCTATGCCGTGACCCGCATGGCGACCTACGTGCCTAGGGAGAAGAAAACTCAAAACAACACAACCACAAGCACAACCCGTGGTTCGCGCGACTCGCCACTTAGTCCACCGTGTCTAGGAAAACTTTCACGTGTCACAGAGAAATGGGTCCTATAAGGCAGAGCTCAAAGCAGAGGAAAAAAGCCTCCAGAGAGGACAAGGAGGTGGAAGAAAAAGCGACAGGGCTCGGGAAGACGCACGAGGACCACACAGCGCCGGCCTGGAAGGCAGCCCAGCCGGGCGCGGCACAAAGCTCGACCCGAACGCCGGCGGGAACAGGTAACAGAGATGAACGACAGGACCGAGAAAAGCGAGCGAAATGCGAGGGGCGCCCGCAAAGGACGGAGGAGGAGGAGGAGGAGGAGGAGGAGGAGGAGGAGGAGGAGGAGGAGGAGGAGAGAGAAAAGCAGAGATGTGGAAGACACAGGAAATGCGAGACAGACAGAACTGGTGTCCACGTGGCCGAGAGAAGAAATCAACGTCATGGGAAATTTAATACCGCTCGAGAACGATTTTCACAAGCAAAAAGGGCTCGTGTCTACCAACTGAGAGGTATATATCTCAGGGGGAAGAAAAAATTGGCAAAAGATGCTAGCAACATTGCCGGATTTTAAAGCTAAAGACGAATTGCTTCAGCAGCCGAGTGGGGAACATCAAGGCGCACACACACACACAAAAGGAAGAAAAATCTGTAGCCTGGCCTCAGATGTTGCCATGACAACACTCAAACTGAAACCCACAAGTCCTCAAAAAGGAGACTATAACCCAAGTTTTATAGCCAGCCGATCTGTCTTTCAAGTTATAAAGACAAAAGACAAGTGTGTTTTGAACATTCGAAATCCAAAGGAAAAGCCTTAAAACGAGACCGTCTTGAAAAAAAAAACTACCAGAGGACAACTCTGACAGACCCAGGGGCGAGTGGAGACGCGGTGGCGGGAGCACCCGGGGCGAACATGGTCACACGCTGAGCCGTGGGGCCGGGGCAGACACCGCACGGCGTCCGGTGACCGGAGAAAACACGAACGCAGAACACGAGAACAGTCTAGAAACAGGTGAACTGCCAGAGACGGCGAGAGGACACGGATCGCCCGTCCGTCGTCACCGGGGACTAGACTGCGCGGCCATCTGAGCGATCGGGTACGAGAGGGAGGAGCATCGCGGCGACGGCTGCGGCCGAGGGGGAAAGCCACGCTCGCTCTGGACCCGGTCGCCAGGCAGGGCAGTGAGAAGTCCGCGGGATGCGCAGGTGGGTTATGAGGGAGCCGCGCAAACACACGTCCCGTCCTCCTTCCCGTCCTCCGACGTGACCCAACGCGGAGCCAGGGGGCACCCGGAGGGGCTGCAGTGAGAGACGTGCTCGAGGCGCGATCCCACGTGGTTAGTGCGAGGGTAACGCACAAGCCTCCCACGCACCCCCACTCCACCAGCAGGGCCAACTGGGCGAGGGCAAAGCCAGCCCCGGGCTATACCCCGAGAATATCCACAACCACGCAACGCGGAGAGGTTAGAGACAGACACGTACAGGCGGGCGGGAGGAGGGGAGGGGAGCAGCTGAGCATCTTCTCAGGGGGACTTTGCATCCCCAGGGCAGTCGGTGTGGAGGGAAGGTGGGCAGCAGTAAGCTGGGCAGGGCTCCTGGACGTGGGCAGCAGACGAGCAGTTTCCAGGGGCAAGGGGAGCGGGGGAGGTAGATGGGGTAAAAGGGGTCAAATCTGTGGTGACAGGAAGAAATTAACTATGCGAGGTGATCACACGGTATAAATATACATACGCCTTACTGTGAAAACGTGCAGCTGAAACTTACTGGATTTCGTTAACCAATGTCACCTAAAATTAATTAATTAATTGATTGATTGATTGATTGATTGAAAAAAAGAAACAAGGAGAAAGGAGACGCTGTGGCCCACGGTGGGGGGCTGCACCCACGTCTTTCCGGGCGCCCCTGACCTTGGTGGTGTGGCGTCCCCAGACGCCAGGCCCTTCGTCACGGACTAGAACGGTCACACCCAGACCAGGCATTGGAAGGCCTGGGGAGGACCCGGGGGACACGGAGCAGCCGTAGGCCCGTCCCGGGCCCCTGAGCCAGGCCAGGAGATCGGCGACGACGCACGTGAGCCACCAGAGGCTGCTGCGTCTCAGCTCCTCCCGCACCCGAGTAAGACCCTGCCGTGGCGGGTGACCCGGACCTCGGTGACAGGAGCTGT
The DNA here is from genome assembly GCA_003508835.1 of Eonycteris spelaea. Classification (NCBI taxonomy): domain Eukaryota; kingdom Metazoa; phylum Chordata; class Mammalia; order Chiroptera; family Pteropodidae; genus Eonycteris; species Eonycteris spelaea. The sequence continues at coordinate 578,076 of PUFA01000362.1, read as the reverse complement.
GGGAACTGCACGTCACCGAGCCCCGCGGACACGCCGCAAAACCCGCGCACGTTGGAATCAAGGTGGTCGCACTTCACGTCCACGTCAAAGGACTGAGAAGCGTCCTGATCCTGGCGGGAGCTCGGAAACGTCGACGCCACCGCACGCAGCGGTGACGGCACAGACGGGTGCGGACGGACGCACCGCGGATCGGTCACGCCCGTCGAGAAGCACGGAGCCCTCCGGCCCCTCTGCGACGTGCACAAAAAATAAGCACGACCCCAAGTCAGCGGGGCTGGGGGCGGGGGGCCCCGTTATAACGTGAGCTCCGGTCACGAGCGCTAGAAGCCAGCCCGGGACCGGAGGCGTTGCCTGGCGTGTCTGGTCGCAGCGTTGACACGGATCAGGCACTTTTGCGAGTTCTTGCGACATGAAGAACGCTCCAAAATGCCCACGCGCTTTGCTCGGCTGTGTGATGAGAGAAGCTATCGGAAGCCCAGGCCAGCACGCCGCGCGCCCCATGGCGGGGCGGCTCCCCAGATACCAGACCTTGCCGGGGGGCGGTGCCTGCGGCCGCCGGGTATCAGATCCTTCTCCCCGTGAAGTTATCGCTCGCGCCCCCCGCCGCCCTGCCCGGCGGGGCTTCTCATCCGGCGTCAGCCTCGAGGAATCGGCCGAGCGGGCAGGTTGAGTGACATGGTGAGAGTGTCACGACTCATGAGTGGCAGGCCCAGGCTCCCACACTGAGCACCGGCTTCTCCGGCCCCCCGGGCACGGAGGGGGGGTGAGGGGGAGCCCGCTGACCGCTCCCTTCAGGTGACCCTGATCTCACCCTGCCCCCGCCAGGCCCATCGTGTCCGCGAGGGGATTTCCGCACCTGCTCAAGGGCCCGCGTGCCGGGGCTGGGCCCCAGTCGGCCTCGGGCCTCAGGCCTCCGGTTTGGCTCCTGATCCCAACTGACTTCGGGGGCAGCTGAGCCGGAAGCCGTGTCTCAGCGGGGCCTGTGAGAACACGGTGCGCCAGGCGGGGGCCTCTGCCCGTGAACATGAAACGGCTTCGGCCCGTTTTTCTGCGCCCTCGTGGAAACGGCGCCGAGAGTTTATGAGCAGGAGCTGAAATCCTGGCCTCCCGCCCAGCAGGGACTGCCTCCTCCCCCTCCTCCCTGCTCCCACAACGGAGGCCAGGCTGCTTGTCCCGTGGGTCACAGGGTGGCACAGGCCGGGCTGTGTGCGCCGTCTGCAGAAGCGGCTGCACACCTCCCCTTCCTGCCGGCGTCCGGGACCTTGCAGTCTGCCCTGCTGCCCCTCTTGGCGGGGGGCCGTGCACTTGTCCACGCCTCTGACCTGGGCTGCACCTGCAATGTGCTCAGACCGCAGAACATGCTAGAAGAGGGGTCACAGGGTGCCGGTCTGAGCCTAGGCCTCAAGGGGTGGCTTTTTCTCCTGGAAACCCTGGCACTCGGCCGGGCCAGCCTGCTGGCCGAGGGCAGACTGGTGCCAGGCAGGGCCACCTAGGTGACATGGGCTGACCGCAAATGCAAGAGGGAGCCCCGCCCAGGCTCAGGGGGCTCCCACTGACGAGCCCAAATGGCTGACCCTCCCACCTGCCTTGGGGTGGTGGTTTTACGCCCCTAAGTTATGGGACGTTTGAGTCCAGCCAAAGCTACATTGGGGTTTTCTGATGGGGGGCCTCGGCCCCCTGAAGGACATGCGCCCCCTCTGCCACCCACTCTCCTCCCTCCACCGGCCAGACGTGAGCAAGCTGGGCCCAAGAGACGGGCTGGCCGTCTGCCCCTTCCTGTCCCACCCCCACGTCCCCGGTGCCACATGGCGCTATGCCCCAGGGTGAGTGGCAGCACATGTCACATCCAGATGACACACCTGTGGGCAGGCCATCGCCCACGTCCGCCTGCCACCCAGCAACCAGACAGACGGTGGGCGACAGGCTCCGGGCCTCACCTCGTGGCTGCCAGGGGACGGGGCCCAGGCCGTGTGAGGGGCCCTGGGCCTGGGTGCCGGGCCCCGTTTCCCATTCGGCTGCTGCTTCCGGGTTCTCAGAGTCGAGTGACAGGTGAGGGGTTCTCAGAGTCGAGTGACAGGTGAGGAGGTGGGCATTCCTGGATTCCCGGCCACGTTCGCACTGTCAAAACCCTAACTTGCTCCCTGGAAAGCATCCAATGCTGCTCGCCCGTCTGGGCTGCGGTTTTGGGGACAATCAGAGATGCGTACCAAGTGGTGTATGTGACACTGTACCCTGTGGCCACCCTGCCACGGAGGAGCAGTAATGCCGCTCACGACGCTGGCACCTACAGGCGCCGGTGGCCACGGGGGCCCCGGGGCCGAGCCGCCAACAGGCCTCATCTCAGCCTCAGCCACGAGCCACACGGCCACACAGGACCCCAGCCTTGGAGGGGCAGAGCCGGGGGCGCTGCCCTCAGCTACTCACATGGTCCCCGAGGCCACCGTGTGCCAGACACCTGCTGGGTGCCATGCTTGTCATCCTTGTCTTCAGAGCCCACGAGAGCCTGGCAGGGTGGGTCCCGCTCAACTCCCACCCACCACCCCCCGGCCTCCGGGAGGCCGTCTGGCCAGCCCCCACCCCACTCCTGTCCTGCGTCCTCTTGCCCTTGTCCTCGGAGCCTGGCTACCCGGCGTCCTCTGAGACTGGGTGCTGGTCTGACTCAGGGACCTTTTTAATCGTCAAACGATTTCATCCCTTAAATACAAGTTGGGCATAAAGCAGTTTTACGTTGCTTTGAAATCTTTACTTTCGACTCTTACCTTGAAAACGTTTTTGTTATCAGACCGGATGTGGGATTTGGTGGAGAAAATCATTGATAACATCTTCCTCGCAGGTCTCGCTTCATATTGCACCGGCTGGGAAGCCCTTTCTGACGGCGCAGCAGAGATTAACCCGCTAAGGCCCTCAGGTCAGGACTATTTAGCTCCTGAAAGAGAGATTTCTGACTTAGTTTAGAAAGTCCCAGAGGACTGCGGGCAGCGGGGCTCCGGGCTCCCCACGGAGGCATGGCCAGGCGGCACCCCCCAGCTCGGGCACCCGGAGTCGGGGACGCCCTACCCCCGATGCTGGGGAGACGGAGAACGAGGAGGAGGGGGACACCGCGGCGGGGGTGTCAGAGCCCAGGAGAGCGCCCGCCGAGGCCGCGCAGGAAGGAGGCGGAGCCGGCACCGCCCCCTGCCGCCTGGGGCCAGCGCCCCCCTGAATGCTGCTCGCGGGGGACTCTGCACCCCGCCGTGCACACGCACCACACACCCGGAACGTTCACAGCAACACACACGCGCACGCAGACACATTCACGCACACAGACGCGCAGACACGCACGCGCACCAGCATCCTCAGTGCACCCACCCTCAGTCTGCCCCCCTCGGCGACCTGCTGAGGTCACGGGCGGCGTGTCCTCCCGAGGTGGCCAGCATTGCCCGGCACACGCCCCTCAGTCCCCGGGCCAATGGGAAGTCCCCGTGGCGGCTCCTCAGCCCTGTGTGAGAACAGCGCGTGACGCCTGCGAACGGCACCCCCGCGCACGCCCCCAGCGAGCAGACCCCGCCCACCCCACCAGCGAGCAGACCCCGTGCACCCCCCAGCGAGCAGACCCCGCGCAACCCCAGCGAGCAGACCCCGCGCACCCCCCCAGCGAGCAGACCCCGCGCACCCCCCAGCGAGCAGACCCCGCGCACCCCCCCAGCGGGCAGACCCCCGCGCACCTCCCCAGCGGGCAGACCCCGCCCACCCCCCAGCGAGCAGACCCCGCGCACCCCCAGCGGGCAGACCCCGCGCACCCCCCCAGGGCAGACCCCGCGCAACCCCCAGCGGGCAGACCCCACGCACCCCCCAGCGGGCAGACCCCGCGCACCCCCAGCGGGCAGACCCGCAGGACCCCACCCAGAAGCCTCACCCCTCACACACCGCAGGCCTGAGCAAGACATGGAAGGTTCTAGAGTGAGAGTTAGTGGCTGACCCTGTCCGAGGCAGCCAGGCTCCATGCCACACCCGTCAGGGAGACAAGCGAGAGCCCAAGGTCCCCCCAGCAGTGCACGACCCCCCACGGGGTGGGGCTTCCTGTAAAATCTCAGCAGAAGTCACCCTCCACTGTCCCCACCCCGTCCCGCCTCACCCCACGCAGAGACCCCCCCCCCGGGGTCCCGCCTCAGCCCAAGCCAGGCAGCCTGTGCCACCTCAGCGCTCAGCGCGCTAAGAAGCCACCAGCCTCACTGGGAACCGCCCAGGCGGGCACGGGCCCCCAGGGAAAATCAGAGCCGGGGCCCCCCGGCCGCAGACCGAGGCCCAGACAAAGCTCGTCGCACGCCGCGGCAGAGAGCGAGCAGCCGCGAGTCGCTTCTCGCTGCAGAGCACATTTAATTAGACCTGGACTCAAAGAAAATGAGTTGGCACGAAATTAAAAGGGAGGCGATGGCGCTCAGGAAAGGAATCGAGGACAAACGAAGACAGCGGCATGACAATGACACCGCGAGTGCCAAGGAACAGGATGGAATGGGGGGGCAGGGGGCGGGGGGGGCTGGAAACGGGTCCGCCCCTGGGGGTGCGGCGCGCAGGATGCCCGGGGCGGGCCACAACCCTGCCCACGTCGCGGAGAGGACAGCGCCGTCCACACCGCGCGGCAGAGGGGCTCCCGGGCCGCCTCCGAGAGGCCACATCGGAGTCGCCTGGAAACACTTTTTCTCGTGGCGAAATGCACTTCACGTAAAATGTATCATCACAGGCACTGTGCAGCGTGCAGGTCGGGGCACAAGGTCACGCGCCCTCACACGGCCGCGTACCCATCACCACCGTCCTCTCCAGCACGCTCTCGCCTCCCCCGACTGGAGCCCCGGCCGCGCTGACGCGAACCCCGCCGCGTCCCCCAGCCGCGGGCGCGCTCCCTGCTGCTTCCCGTCCCTGACCCTGACCCCTCTGGGCCTCCGCTGAGCGGAACCGCACAGTCCTGGCTTTTCGGTGACCGGCCCGCTCCCTTGACCATCATGTCCCCCGAGCCCACCCCTGTTGCGCCCCCTTCTTGGTAAGGCAGAAAGCTATTCCGTCACCCGTATCGATTGCGTTCTGTGCACCTGCGCGTCCGAGCTGAGAGCGTGCGCTATTGCCGCCTCTTCGCTGTTTCGGATGACGCCGCCGCAAACACGCGTGCGCAGACGCCTCCCGGAGACCCCACTCCCCCTGCTGCGAGGTCTGCACCTGACGCGCGGCTGCTGCGTCACTCGGTAATTCCGCTTGGAAGTGTCTGAGGCGCCGCCACCCCGTGTTCCATGGCCACTCCCCCGGAATCTTTCAACCACAACCCTACGTGACCAGAATATGCCCCGGGGTGGGGGGTGTCACTGCCCTAGACCCCCGCCTGACATAACAGTGTTACAAGGACTGAGACATAAATTCAGAGACCTCCCCCCCCAGAGGTTCTGACTGGCCCAGCCTGGTCAGCTGGCCAGCCCTGGGCCCAGCGGCTCTGTCCAGGGGGCAGAATTACAGGGTGAAACATGGCCAGCACGAGCCATGCCGAACAGCAGGCCAGAAGGTCCCGAAAAAGAGGACCAAAGACATCCCAACAGGCGTCCAGCAATGGCATTCAACATGCAAACGCCTCAGGGAGGCGCTGAAGTGACCGGACAGGGGGCTGAGGGTCAGCACACAGGTTCCCGGGGGGACAGACTGCTGACGGGAAGGGCTCAGACTCTGGGATCACCGACCAGGGCTCAAGTCCAACCCTGAGCACTGCCGCCACATGGCGGTGGTCTCCAAACTTCCGGAGCTTTGTCTGGGAGACAGAATAACGAGGCGCTTCTCTCGAGGGGGTTAGCACGGCGCTTTCATGAGCTGGCGGAAAAGGCCCCGTGACGACGCAGGCGGAGACGGGAGAGCGGCGGCCGCGTGACGAGGACCGTGGTGGCACCTGGAGCTGTGGCAGGCACGGGACGATGGCCCCCCAGAGCCTCGGAGGGAGCGCGGCTCTGCCGGCACCTTGATGTCAGTCACTCGGGGTGTGGCACTTTCTTAGGGCAGCCGCGGGGAACCCAGACATTTACCACGTGCTTGTCCGCTGGTCGCAAAGTGGCTGCTCCGTCTCCAGCCTCACATCTGCGTTCAAGGGAAGAGCCAGGGTAAAGCAAGGGGCAGAAGGAATCCACCCGCTCAGTCCGCCTTCCTCTTGCAAAGCCTTCCTGACGTCCCACCGAAGTCTCCGTGAGGCCCCTGGCCCGCGTCACAGGCAGGGCAGACAGTGGCATCGCTGCTGTCGGTTGCAAGCTGGACAGATTCCCACCCGACAGGGTCAGAGTCCTGTCGATAAGAAAGTGGGGTCAAGTGGATAATTCGAGGCAGCTAGCAATGGGGTCGGGAGGGACAGATGATGTTTTGGTCCTCGGTCATGCCCTCTGTCTTGGTGTGTCCCTGCTTCCTCGAGGACACAAGTCATTTCTCAAAAAAATAAATACGTAAATAAACACACACCACACACTTACCACTTACACAACGTTTTGCAGGCCGAGTGTGACCCTGCGAGCTTTACTTACACAACCCACTTAATCCTCACAGCACCTCTACGAGGGCTCGTCTCTCGGCCCCTTACAGACGAGGGCACCGAGGCCGAGAGAGATCAGGACACTTTCCCAAGGCCGCACGGCCAAAAGGGATTTGGGATTTGGACCGAGGCCCCCTCACCCCCCCAGCCCCCCCCAGTGCTGAACCAGCTCTACGGGCCTCGCAACCGCTCTAGAAACAGCTATTTATTTTATTAACTGGAGGGAATAGGAAGAAAGATCAATTCAAAAAGGTCTACTTGGAATCACTTGTTAAAAACACACAGAAACAAGGACCCACTCGACCCTCGGGAGCAACGAGCCTGGCAGAGCCAGGGTCCTCCCACGAGAAAAGCCCCCGAGGCTGGCACTCGCTGCATGGCTGTTCCTCATGACACAGGTTGAATACTAATTTCTGGAAGTTATAGAAACGGATATTCATGTTATCACCAAGAATAGCTTCTAGGAAGCTCTTCCCAGCCTTAAATCAGAAGCAAACACTTACCCAAATTGACTAAACACTCATCTCCTATGTCTGTCACAGCGGCTCCGCACCGAAGCCGTTTGAACTTGGACTTGGCCATCTGCATTCTTCGGCGCCTGGCCCGCCCGCGGAGTCTTGTGGCAAGATCTGGAAATTCCATTCCCTGTGGCGCCCGCGGCTCCGTCCTGCCTTCCTGTGTGGCTATCCCAGACTGTGCGCTTCATCAAGGTGTTTTTTTTAAATTTTTTTGATGAACGTTTCCATGCCGATTTCGTTTCTGCCTGGTCCTCTGTGGCCATGAAGCCGAAGAGCTATCGCCCTCTGACTGGATAGCAAAGAAAACGGCTCGGCTTCTCCACGGCGATCGTCAGCGTCCCGGCCCATCTCTGTCCTCGGGCCTCGTTTGGTGTCCCACAGTGATGGGGCCCCCAGCCCCTTGTTCTCGGCTTGACCCCGAACCCTCTCGGCTGAGCGGCGCCTCCTGGAGCCTCGCCTGTTAGTCACTGCAGTGACGTTTTCGTCCTTCAGCCCGGATCCCCTGCAGGCTCCCCATGAGTCACTCGTTTATTTATTTATTTTTTGACAAAGAATTATGGAACACCTGCTATGAAGTCCACACCGTCCTAGGCACTGGAATACGCTTGAGAGGTAAAGACCCAGCCGAGTAGCTGCGAATATTCGGATGTGTGAGCCAGACAGCAAACAAGAAACCGATCGATGAATAATAAAATTCTGGCGGTACAAGGCTAATAAAACCACGAAATCAGGGCGAGTGACGTCGAGAGTCACTGGGGGCGGGAGCCGGTGTCCAAGGCGGCTTCCAATGCTTCTCGCCTCCTGAATGCGTGTCCTGTGTTCTGTCCCTACACGCCAGCACGGATGGCACGTGTAGCCCAGATGATGGAGAAAATGACAGAGGCTAGGTCGATGAACGCCATGGCTCCTTCCACCTTCTCCCCTGCATCACCTGCCCGGAGAGAGGAGCCGGCTGCCACATCTCGGGCACTCAAGCAGCCTCACACGTCCAGCCACACGAGGGCGCCACCTGGACAGTGGTCCTCCAGCTCCATCCAGTCCAGTCTCTGGCCACGGACTCGGCCTTGGCTAATGTCTCCAGCACAGGCTCATGAAGGACGAGCGAAGCCACTCCGAATTCCGGACCCACAGACACTGCGCCATTATAAATGCTGATTACTGTTTAAGCTCGGGGGTCGTCTGTCCCACCGCACTAGATAACACACCGAGGATGCTCTTTAAATTAAGTGACGAGGGAGGCCGCTCTAAGGAGCAGAGGAGTGAATGAACGAAGCGAGAGGGACGAGCAGGGAACGGTGGGGAGGAGAGCGACTCGGGAGGAGGGAACGGAGCATGCGCAGACGGGGCCCGGCCTTTCCAACGTAGCCAGGGCGCCAGCACCCTGCAGCGGGTGGGAGCAGGGGACACAAGGTGCAGGGCGGACAGAGGCCGAGCGGGGGGGTGGGGTGAGCCGCACGGGGACTTGGGATTCTATTTTAGGCGTCAGCGGAAGCTGATGCAGCATCTTGAAGAGGCGAGTAGCACGTTACCGTTGGCTGCGGGCTAGAGACTTAGCCATCCTGGGGTGAGGATGGACGGCCACCCGAAAGCCCCCGCGCCAGGCCGGCCAGAGGGGGTGCCCGCCGGACCTGGTGAGCGTTTTCAGGATAGACCCGTCAGCGCCGCTGCTCAGACGACACGGTGTGGGACAGGAAGCAGGACCGAGGGGGCACCGTGTCTCAGACCAGGGTCACGGGGAGGTGGAGTTATGGGTTCAGGGTCTGACACTTTAGGATTGAGATGACCTTCAGACGTCCAGGAGGAGAGATGTAAGAATAAGATGAATACGCAAGTCTGGGCCCCAAAGCAGAGCTCAGGGCTGGGGGTGTAAGTGGCAGATGTAGCCCCGTCATTGAAGGCGGTGGCCCTGGAGGGGTGACCGCGGGCTCCAGCGAAGAGCGGGGCGAGGGGGTGGTCCTGGGGCGCTCTACCATTTAGAGGGTGGAAACGTGACAAAGCAATCCCGACGCGCATCGGCGCCTCGAAGGAAACGTGGAAACCCGCTCTGGGGGAAGGCACCATCCTGCGCCCCCAAATAACGTCCAGAAAGGCTCTTGTTCGGTGGCGGCGACGAGAAAGCTAACGAGGATCGCCAGGCACGTGAAAAGACGGGGCGCCGAGAGGAACAATCCGCAGCGAGGGCGGTTCGCGGCGCCCGCCTCCGCCCGCGCCCCACGTCAGAACTGGCACCCGGGACCGCGACACGGCGGCGCTTTTACACGCAGACAGGCTAAAGCCGCGCGGAACGGGACCCCGGAGCGACGCAAAACACACAGGAACACGTGCCGGCGTCAACGCGCCAGGTCGAACAGTTAGAATTGGAAAGGAAACAAAAATCAACTCAACGGCAGAAAAATAGACACGGCTTGTTCGAAAGAGTGAGGTGGAGGCGGGGGGGGGGGGGGGGGCGGAGGGCACGTCTGGCTGGAGAGACCACGCAGAGCAGAGGTGAAGCGCGCGAATGTTCCAGAACTGACGGAAGGCATCGGCACACAGATTCTGGAAGTCCGGCCGACTGTGAGCAGAACGAGGACAACAATAATAATACAACAATAACAACAACAACCAAAAACAGATACGCTGAGCTATTTCGTGGAGAAACTGGAGAATTCCGGGTAAAAAGAAAATCTCACAATAAACGGACAGAGAAATAAAAAGATGGGTCCTGGGCGAAGGCGCGGTCTCGGCCGCAGGCTGACTGACGTCTCCGGAGCGCGTGTGGGGGGCCGGAGAAGCCGATGGAAGACCAGCGTGCCGAACGCTAACGGCCACCCCGAAGTCCCTGCCCGGCCGGGACGCCCCATCAGGAGCGAGTGCGGGGAGTGGACGTTCTCAAACAAAAACAGATTCCGCCAGCAGCAAACCCACAAAAAGAAACGCTAAATGGTATTCAACGGACAGGAGGAAAATGATGATGAGCAGGTCGGCAGTAAATAAGGAAATAAACCCAAATACACGTCGACTGCAGAAGACGATCATGCGCCAGATCGACCCTCTCGTTAATAACAATTAGTAGCTTTGGGCGAAATGTGAAAAGCAGCTTCTCGAAGTTACACGAGAGCAAACAAAGTTAGACAGAAACTGGATGGGGAAGCCAGACGTGGAAGAAGGCTGTCACCTGTCACACCGGGTGACAGCTGCGCTCGCCCGGCCCTTCCCCGCGGTGGACGCCCAAGGTACAGCGTTCACGCCAGAAACAGCGGCCTCGCTGAGTCGATGTGTTAGTTAGACATCAGAGTCCCTGAAAACTGAGAGTGAGGAGAGCCGAAAAAGAAGAATGTAATATGGAATTGGAATCCCAGACAGAGAAAGCAAGGAAATGAGAAATAAAAGAAACATTGGCTGAGGAATTTTCTAATTCCACCAGAAACATCAACCCACAGCTGCGAGAGTCTCGACAAATCCCAATCAAGATGAACACAAAGAAAAGCAGCCCGGGGCACCTCCTGATCAAAACGACGAAGAAAACAAAGGAAAAAAAATCGAATCAGCCAGAGACCGTCTTATTTGGGCGTGAAACGCGTAACCCGTGAGGAATTTGCCTTCTCACCTTAAACAGCTTGAAAACTGCTCACAATCCAGGAAACCGCCATTCCGTACGTCGGGGCAAAAGCCGGAACAAGACCGTGGTCTCTGAGCGAAAGGGTTCTGGAAACGGCCTGGCCCCCGGGGGCCACCCCGGGGAGGGCACAGTGACGCGGGGAGGGGAGGCCGTCGCCGCGGGCCCTTGCTCGGCAGACCACGAGAGCGGAAGGAGCCGGGCAAAGTAAGAAGAGCCCCGGAAGGTTCCAGAAGGGTCTCCTGGCGCCTCTGTCTGCGTGCAGATCTGAGTCCAAGGAAGGAACACGAAGCCAGCCTTCTGGGGAGCTGTGACGTGAAAATCCCGCGGGTGTCACGCCGGGGTGGAGGCTGGCCTAGCCGCATTGCAGGGAAGACCGACCTCACGGGCACTTGGAGTGACAGCGGAGCCCTTCGGAAGGCTGGCCGAGAGGAAAGGCCACGCCAGACGCCGCCCCCTGGCGGGGCAACCGCCACGAGGTCACCCTGATCCGGGAGAAATTGAACTGCCTGTCAAAACGAACGCTAAGATTCTTTAAAGAACACGACAAACGGAAACACTCAGCCGTGTAAACTTCGAATTGCCTGCTAGCCAACCAGAAAGAGGCTCTCAGACAAGGACTTAAAAACAGCTACTGTAAGTGTTTCAATTTGCTCAGATAGTTAAAAGAAAAACATGAACATTAAAAAAAATGGAAAACATTAAAAAGAGCCAACAGCAATATCTAGAACCAAAAAAAATGCCATCTCTCAAAAAAAAAAAAAAAAACCTCTCCCTAGATAATTTTAGCATCATATTAGACCCTGGAGGACAAAAGATTAACTAATTCAGACACATAGCAATAGAGACTAGACAATATGAAGCAGAGAGAGAAAAGACTCAAAAAAAACACCTTGGTCGGCCTCTGTGGCCCACAGGACAGCATCGAGCAGTGTAAAATGCAGACACGAAGGAGCAGAGACAGAGACGAGGGGGAGATTACTCACAGAACTCGGTTTTCGAATTTTCCAAATTTGATGAAAACTGTAAATCCACAAATGCCAACAGTTCAAGATTTTTAAAAAAAGAAAAAAGAAAGCCAAACAGAAAAACACACACACAAAGGCCCAACCTAACTCAAAGTGCCGAAAGCCCATGATGAAGAGAAAAATCTTAAAAGCAGCCCGAGGGGGAAAAGGCGTCCGTGTCTGCAGGAATGATCGCTACAGCAGACGCACCGTCCAGAACTCTGCAGGCGGGAACGCGAGGAGTGACAGGAAAAACTCTGCAGAAAAAATATCCACAACCCACGATCCTGTATCCAGCGATAAATCCTACAAATATGAAGATTAAAGAAAAACTTTCCCAGATAAACAAAACCTGAGAGAATTTGTTGCCAGGAGACCTAGATCTGCACTTAAAAAAAACAAACAAACTTCATATAGAAGATTTTTAGGAAATCATGATGCCAGGTAGAGACGCGCACCACACAGAGGTGAGGGAGTGGTGGGTGTGCTCAGTGCGCAGGTGAAGCTGAGGAAGGGTGGGATCTCAGCACCTGCGACCACACGGACGGACCCAGAGGGTGTTATGCGAAGCGAAATAAGTCAGACAAAGACAAAGACCATGTGATCTCACGCACGTGTGGAACCTAACAACAAGCCGAAGAAACCGAACAGAAACGGACTCACAGTACCGAAGATAACGCCAGATGGGAGGAGGGCTGGGGGGCTCGGGGAAGGGGGAAGGAATTAAGAGGTACGAATTGGCAGTTACAAACTGGTCATGGGCGTGCGAATACAGCCCGGGGAATAAAGTCTGCACCGTGTGGTGTCAGGTGGGGCCTGGACTTATTGGAGGGGATACTTTGTAAATTACGTAAATGTCAAACCACTATGCTGTACACCTGGCATCGATACAATAGTGTACGTTGACCAAAGGAAAAAACATTTTAAGGTTTTTAAGTAAAATGAACCGTTTAAAAGAAAAGCACGTATTTGAAGATGTATAGTGTGGAGAGAAGTAACGGGGTAGGACACTCGTGAAAAGGGCAGAGGAGGAAGTGGCAGTGCACTGGCGTGACGTTCTCACGCCACAGGTGAAGTGGTTTGACCTGACCAAAAGAGGCCGATGAATTAAAGACACATGTCGGAACGGCTGAAGTCGCCATCAAAAAATGAAAACCAAATACGTGTCGCAGCCAAAAAGCCGGTAATGCCGATTCGACGGTATCATAAAAAGTAATTAATCCAAACAAAGGCAGGAAAGAGTGGAAAACGAGAAAGGATCAATGGGACAAATAAAACCCCAAACCGGAAGGCGGTAGATTTAAACGCACCACACTGGCAGTTACCTTCGATGCGCGGACGGGTCAGTGAGAGTCAGCGGGAGTCTGTCTCCGACAACCTGCTGTGAAAATGAAGTCACACAAGAAGACGACGTAAAGGAAAAGGGCAGCGAAAGTGCAAGCCACACGAAACGCTGCGCATGGGCATCGCAAGGATGACGGGAAGCCTTTCCGAACGAGGACCGAATCGACCCATTGAAAAGCCGGGATAATCCTAAATGTGAGTGCGCCAAAAAAGGAAACTTCCAAACACGTGAAACGGAAACTGGCAGGACTGAGGAAAGGAATAGAGCCACGGGCATGACGTTGGCACTCTCTCGCGGTAAGTAACAGGGCATGCGATGGGCCGCGGGGAAGAATCCGGAAGCCGTAATGCTCTCAGCCAGCTGGACCCGAGCGACCCCGACGACACTCCGCCCAGCGATGAAAGAATACACATTCTGTTCAAACACTCAGAAAACATTCGCTGGACACCGTATGCTGGACCATAATGAGTCTTAGTATGTTTGAAATGATTGATGTCATTTTAAAACAAATTTTACAAAAACAGAAACAAATTCGAAACCAATAGCAGAAAAAAGATATTTTGAAAATTCACGGATATGTGAAAATTAAACAGTATGTACCCCAATATCCATGGGTCAAAAAAAAAAAAACAGGGACAATTAGAAACTCATTTATGCTGAATAAAAGAGTAAAATATTGTGGGATGCAGCTAATGGCGTTTGTATAGAAAAATGTAGAGCTTTCAATGTTTATACTGGAAAACTGGGCTAGTTTTAAAGTCGATGGTCCTATTTTTCGCCTTAAGAAACTAGAGGAAAGAAGTATGTAAAATGCAAAGTTTCCAAAGGAAGGAAATGCTGACGTTCATAACAGAAATAAAATGGAACAAAAGACAAAGAGAGAAGGTCGATGAAACCGAATTCCGGTTCTCCGAGGAAGTCACCTAAGTCGACAGGCATCTGCGTGGCCGATAACCACCACGGCAGAAGTCATAAACTGACCGTATGGGAGTGGGAGAGGCGACATCACTGCAGGGCTCGTGATTGTTGAAAGGAAAATGTGGAACAGACACGTTTTTTGAAAGACTCAAGTTACCAAAAGTGACTCAAAAAAGAAATGGAAACCCGAATAGCCCTGTAACTATTAAAGACATTAAATTCACGGTTAAAAATCTACCCACGAAAATGACTCCAGGCCCAGGTGGCTTCACCGATGAATTGTGTTACATGTTAAGAAGAAAGGAAAACCAATTCTACACAATTCCTTCCACGAAATGAAGGAAGAAGGACTCCTTCTACCTCGCAATTCATTTTATAAAGCCAGCATCGCCAGTTAGCAAAACCTGATAAAGATATTATAAGAAAACTGTCAGCCAAGGTTCCCTGTGTATATAGATGTAAAAACCTTAACAAAATCTTAGCGAATCCGATTCCCTAACATACAAAAGTTGGTGTATTCCAGGAATGCAAGACTTTTAGCGTTCAAAAAAGTCAAAAAAGCACAACCACTGAAGGAGATGTCGCCAAGGTAACACTAACAGAATATGGGAGAAAAACGATACGTTCTTCTCAATACGTGTGGGAAAAACACATAGCACAATTTAACACCCATCTGTGTTAACAAGTTCCCACAAACTAGGAATGGAAAGGAACTCCCTCGAAATAATAAAAACCTCCTGTCAAATACCCCGGTTCACTTCACGTGATAGTTAATGATGAAGACCACGCCCTGGCCCCCTGGAAACGATGTCCGCTTTCATCGTTTCTGCTCGGCGTCGTGCGGGAGGCCCTGGCCAGCGCAGGCGGCGAGACACAGAAAGGGGAAGCCCCCCACCCGGAAAGCAGCGGCTCGGCTGTTTCCGTCCGCAGGTCACGGGCTCCCGTCTGGCACGCGGAGGTGAAGTGGCTCAGAGAGCCCCCTGTGAGCGCCAGCGCTGCGGAGGTTCTCGGGAACGACGCCCGCAACCTCGAGACGGCAACGCGTCTTCGACGGGGCGCACAAAGCACAGCCACTGGAGGCGATGTCGCCAGACGGGACGGCCCACGATTCCGAACTTCTGCTCTGGGACAAAATGCCGCAGAGAAAATGGACAGGCCAGCCCCAGACTACGCGATGCTGTGCGAGGCCACGGATCTTAACCAAGAACTGGCGTCCGGATCCTTCGAAGAACTCCTGCAGCGCGGTTACAAGGAGACGCGTGAGACGGGAAGGAGGAGGTGGAGAGGCCCTGGGGGAAAGGAGGTTTTAAAATCGTCGACAAGCACGTGAACTCATGCTTAGTGGCACTAGTCATCAGAGAAACACGAATTAAAACCACGTCGCATGCGGCTGCACGCCAGTGTCCCGGGAAAACAGAAAACCGGGTAGCGGAGGCGGGGACTGCCGTGCGGGCTCGTGGCAGCACGCTACGCCCTGACGCTTCTCCGTGCACCACGCCCCCCCCCAGGCGCAGACACTTCACTCGCACTTACCTGAGAGACGCGGAGACGTGGCCGAGACTCCGACTGGGTGTTCGCAGCGGCTTTGCTCACAAGGGCCGCAGGCGGAGTGACCATCGGCGGGTGAGAGGGGACATAAATTACAGCATAAACGCACAGTGGAATCGCGCAAAAAAGGGGTACCACAAACCACACACGCATGCACACACACACGCACACACGCACACACACACACCCCATAAATGAGCGACGCACACAACACGCAATGCACACGCAAGGACGTCGCGGAATGAACGGGTCCGGACGCGGCGAGGGCCTGCCGTGCGCCGCCGTCTGCACCGGCGGAGGTGACGTCAAGCGACAGAGAGCGGGGGGCAGGTGCGCCGGGCGGGAGCTGAGGGCGGAGGCCGGCGGAGGCGGCCGAGGGCGGCCGGGGCGGCGGGAGCGCGCCGAGGGGGGCCGGGGCGGCGGGAGCGCGCCGAGGGGGGCCGGGGCGGCGGGAGCGGGCCGAGGGGGGCCGGGGCGGCGGGAGCAGGCAGAGGGGGCTGGGGCGGCGGGAGCGCGCCGCGTCCCCACGGCGGGGGGGCTACGCGCGCGCCCCTGTGCCAAAGCCATCTGACCGCGTGGTCGCTGAAGGCGACCGGGATCTATTATGTGGACAGCAGCGCGTGATGAGGCTGCTTTCTAGAGGAACACGAGACTCGGGCAGGCACGTCACACAAGGAGACACGTGAGCGGCCGGCGAGCCTGTGGAAGGACGCTCACCCTCGTGGTCACCAGGAAGATGCGCGTTAAAGGGACGAGGAATGACACTGCGCACGCGCTCGGGAAGCTAACGTGCAAAGGGCGAGCTACGCATGCGAGCACAGGCCGTGCCTGGGCCCTGGGCTCCAATGTTGCCGTGCGTGGGTGAAGCAAACGCTCTGCCATTTTCTCCCGGACGGGACATATCCCCGTCCTTTGGACCAGACATTCCGTAGACATTCCAAGAAAATAAAAATGCGCATCCACACAAAGACTTCTGCCAGAGTGGAAAGCAGCTGGGGTCGCAATTGCCAAAAACGAGCAACGGCCCCGACAACCATCGACCGGTAGACGGTACATTGTGGAATATCCGTCCAACGGGAAACATTCTCAACAAACGGAACGTACAAACCGCACGGGTACATCTCACAAACGTTCCGTCGAACTGCAGAAGGCGGGGGTCCAAAGGTAAACGCCACAGAGTCCTGAAACAGGCAACGCTCCTCTGCAGTGACAGAAACCCAAACGGTGGCTGTCACAGCGAGAGGGAGTGGTCGCCCAGCAGGAGGCGCCAGGGAACTTTCCTGATTGGGATCTTGTCACTTGAGTGTACAAACATGTCATAACTCATCGAACCGCATTCTAAATTCTGTCTCGTTTGTCGTGGGCAAATTATACCTCGATGAGAAAAAGCTCACGGAACATTTTAAAATATGAAGAAGGCATGCATCTAGCAAAGACGTAAAATGCCTTTATTCAGGAAATGATAAACCGTCATGGAGGCATTTCTCAGAGGCTCCTGCAAATGGAGAAGATGCAGCTGGCCCTGATCAAGGACACACTGTTACACAGACGTCACCGTGTCCCGCACTTGGGGATGTGAAATCATCAGAATCCCAAGAAGAATTTCTGCGTCGCGTGACGCGCTCCTTCTAGAATGCACACGGAATGGCAAAGGGGAAGGAAAACCAAGACGCCTCTGGCAAGCCTGGTGACATGTGGGGGCGTCCGCCCACCGGACGTCGAGTAGGACGAAGATGGTTCCGAAGAACATTGGAGGAGAGAAACAGTTTGGGACAACGGGTCGGCCACACGGGACAGCGTGCAACCCGAGCCCCTTACGGCACGGCCCCGGCGCGCGAACACTAATTCCATCCACGCTGGGGTCCAAGTCAACACACTCCATGATGCTTTTAAAAGATGACAGAAGAGAACTTCTTCACGACCTTCAGGTGGAAACGATTTCTGAAGGGGATTCGAAATGCAATTACCACAAAGGATAAGCTGGGCAAATTTGGCCACAGAAAAATTCAGTCTTTTTATTCATTCGGAAACACAAGGAAAAGAATGAAAAGGCAAGTCAAGCAGCGGCAGAAAATGTTTGCGACCCGCGTGGCGGACGACGGCCTCGCATCTCGGACAGACGCAGGGAAGCCCAGCGCGTCCGCGTCTGCACGGCCACTCGGAGAGCAGGCCGGACGCCCACCCAGGACGCCCACCCAGCCGGTCCAGAGGCGGACGGCCAGCTTCCCGCCGCGCATGCGCAGGGGCGGCCCTCGGTCAGGACGTCGTGAGAAATCACCGCAAACCCACCGGGAGAGCTAGAGCTCCGAGGACCACGGAGAACGCAGAGCCGCGGGGACACAGACGACACCGCGCCCCCTGAAACAGGAGGCGGATGCTCCGCATCGTCTAAGGACGCTGAAGACGCACCTGCTCTGGGACCAGGGCGTCGCTCGGCACGGACGGTGCACGGAGGCTCCCGGACCCGGGCGTTCAGCAGAGAGACGAGGAACGCACCATGGTGTCCGGAGGCGAGAAAGGGACAGAGTCTCAGCCGCACACAACGTTCCCCTACAGAGCAGAGCTGGGCCGAGCAAGCCACACACCAGAACACGCCCTCCATCGTTCCGTGCCCTTAAATGTTCAGAACGTGCAAAACTAACCCGATGCTTTGAGGACGCCGCCTACCTATTTGAGGACGGCAAAGTGACAGAGTAAGACAGGGACGCGCCTGCACAAGGGCGCTCTGCCTTCAGGGGGACCAGGGGCCGCTTTGGCGGGGGCAGGGGGCGGCGTCTGGCGACTGGCTGGACACGGGGGAGACCGCCAGCTGCTGCTGCTTACGATTCGAGGCCGGGTTCCCTTTCGCGTGGCGGCCGGTGTGGCCCGTTTGTGTGGGGGCCGCCACGGCCCGACAGGGAAGCCAGAGGCGGTGGTGGCAGGAAGGCAGGGGGCCCTGAGGCACCTCGTCAGGCCACAGAGCTCATTCTGAAAACTCAAAACTCAAGTTGCAAAATTTGCCTGCAGGTCTGAAATGACAAAATCGAGGAATTCGGTAAATCCCAGCTGTTTTCAGCTGTCTGCGGGGACACGGGGGTCGGCGGTGATGGGGGGCTCGGCCCAATGCGGCAGGAAAATACACGGGGACCCTCGTTCCGCAGACGCCAGGGCAGAGCCGCCAGCTTCACGAACAGCCTGCTTCACCGACCCTCCCGGGCACGGACGTGAACTTGCTTGAAAGCAGCGAGAACCACAGGAAACACGGCGGCAGCTCGTGGCGAAGGGCACGGATGCGAAGCAGAGGCGTCGGCTTCAGGAGGGCGCAGCGCCGGGCGGGCGGGGACCCGCGCCCCGCGGAAGGACGGAGAAGACTCGGGAGCTCCGTCCGCAGGTGCTGAGCGGCGCGTCATCGTTAGTGTGAAATGCCGGATCCAAAAAGGTCAGTCACGTGCGAGATCCATGCGCAGCATCACGAGCCCCAGCGCGGCATGAGCACGGGTGGTCTGGGGAGCACAGGGGGCGCCCCGCGGCCCGCGCTTCGGAGAACGTCCAGACGGCCACACCAGGCGCCGGTCGGCAGAGACTCGGCCGCCAGGCGCCGCCGTCCACGTCGCCGCCACGGGCACGTGTGTCGCCGTGGTTCTCGCGGGCGGTGCCGGTGGCTGGAGCGGCGGGACCGGCCCGACGCCCGAGGCCGAGCCACACAGGACCCTGACAGAGGCGCCGTCCCTGGTTGTAAATTTCTGGAAGGGGTTTGTTTTTTAGTTTTACGTGAATTCCGTATTCAATCTTTCCCACTATTTTTTTTCTTCAAAGTACATAACGTGAGGCCGTCTGGACGTCTGCTCCCAACTCCTGCGAGGCGCTGGGTCCCCTGCCGATGGCCCCGGCCTGGGGCACGGCGAGGCCTGCTGTGTCCGCTGGGAAGCTCCCCACGGGCAGGCCCGATGGCACAGGGGCCCAGGATGCGGCAACGCCGTCCACCCTGGGCGGCCGCGCCCCGCAAGCGCCTGGGCACCACCCCCCAGTCCCAGTCTCCCCGCCGGCAAAGCGAGACTGAAGCCCGAGAGGGCTTTGTCCACACTGACCGGGCAAATCCTGAGCCAGCACGACCGCTCGGTCTGCGCCCAAAACCACCTTGCAGAGGACGGCGGACAGGCTCAGAGGCAGGGCCACGGGCACTGGGGACCCAGGTCTGCGGGGCGGGGGCCACGGGACGGGAGGGCGAGGGCGCCCGGCAGCCACCGACAGCGGCGAACGCCCCGTGGCCACTCGTCATGTGGACGCGGAGGCAGGGAAGCCCCGCTGACCCACAGTGCTGGGGACACTGCCATACCCCCGGGCCAGGGCACGTGTCGTGCTGAGAGACACACACCCACATGCACCACATACACGAGCTCACGCACACGCACATGCATGACATGTACACGCACAGCTTACGACACACAACACTCAACACGCACTATGCGTAGCACGCAGCACACACACATATATACATAACACTCAAAAACACACATGTTCACAACACACACAGCACAACACACAACAAAACACACACATAAACAATACACACTATACATAACACACACATATACACACCGTACCACACACACTACACACATATGCCACGATACGACACACACGTACACGCCGTGCATGCACACGCAGGTGAACACCGACACACACACACACACACACACACACACACACACGCAGACGTCACCCCCGCAATCCGCGGCCCAGCAGGCACGTGGCCCCACCTCACCTCAGGGCCTGAGCCAGGCGCCACCATGGAATGACCCGGGAATGTGGGCCGGCGGTGCAGACAACCCCTGAGGGGGTGAGGACGGCTCACCCGGGGGGCCCACGGCACTGCGACCCCTCCCTTGGGTCACGGGGCTCCTGCCCGTGCTCCCTGCTGGGAAGTGGCCGTGCGCCACCCGACGCCACCCCAGCCCTGCCCGTGACGGCGATTCCTGCACGGCACCCATGAGGAGATGTCCCCGAGGCCGCCCCCGGGGCCACTCACCCCAGCCCGGCCTCAGCCCAGGCATGCCCACAGAGGGCACCCCCAAACGCTGCGGGCCTGGGAGCTGGCCCCCCGCAGCCCGGTCGCACCCGTGCCCTGGGAAGGGGCAAGCTCGGCCCCGCCAACGGCCTCATCCCCCCGGGTCTCTCTATAAAGGCCCTCTCCCTCTGTGCGGGCACGGCCTGGGTCCTGAGCATTGAGGAGGTGACACGTGGACTCAAGAAGGCACAGCTCGGCCACTCACGCCCACGAGCGTGCGCGCCTCGGTGGCCGCTCGCCCGTCTGCAGCATGGACGCACTGACACACCCGTCTCCCGGGGCGATGACCAGCAGCGGGAAATCCCGTGACCCCCGGCACCATGCCAGCCTGGCACGCGGCTCCGTGGGCCACTCCGCCAGACAGTCTCCCATGCCCCCACTTGGCTCTCCGAGGGTGCGAGGCTGCAGGAGAGGCGTCCCCGCCAAGTCCCCCAGCTCTGTCTCCATCGGGGCCCACGAGAAACCTACTGACACACCTGCTTCTCCAAGCCGGAGGGGTCCCCAGCAGTGCTAACAGTGGCACCCTGTTTGCGGGCTTTATGCCAGGCTCAGGACCCACTGTGTTCTCAAGTCCCCTTGTAACCATGGTGAAGGTGGGCGTTATGACGAGTCCCACTCTTCAGATGAAGAAATGAAGGCAGAGAAATCAACACACTCCCCCAGTCACACAGCAAAGGCTCGGGGCCCACTCAGCCGTGCTGCCCACCAGCTGGGCACAGCAGGGTTAGTTTTTATGGCAAGTATTAAAAATAACGTTCTGATCCGCTCAAGCAAAGACGTTTCTCATTTATTTAAAATCCTGCCAAGCCCAGCGCTCTCAGAGTCTTGCCGACCGCTGGACTGACCCCAGCTCTCCACACCCACACCGGGAGGGGAGAGGCCAGGCAAATGGGACCAACGCCAGCCGAGGGCACAAACGTGTGACCGACACCTCTCGGCACAGGGGACCGAGCTGGGCGCCGGGAGAGCAGGAGTGGGGCCGGCACAGGGTCCCTGCATCGGGGGCCTCAGGGTGCAGGCGGGCAGTGGACATCTATCCACGTCGTGGCACCGTCACCGTGCTCGGCCCATAGGACAGACACGGCAACACCGCTGCGGCCATAGGCCAGACACGGCAACACCGCTGCGGGCTGCTGGCCGGCGCCCCGCCCGCAGGGGGCCCACCGCCCGCCACGTGCGACAAGGTGTTTCAAACGCGCACACTCTTCACCCCCCGCCCGCATCTGCGAACTCGCCCTGGAGAGGCCCGTGGGTCCGCGTGAAAACGTTCCTGAGAGTCACTCGTTACGGGAGTAACTGTGGGGGGTTCAGATGGCACGGCCGCGAGACGGGCCACGAGACGGGCCGAGGCCGCCGACACGCGGCTGCAGGCGCTCGGGGGCGACGTGACGGAAGCTGAGGGCCCCTCGCACAGCGGGAAGCGCAGCCCCGGACCACCTGAAGCTAGGTGCTCGCCGTCAGTGTGTGGTGTGCGTGGGCATGCGTGTGTGCATGTGTGCATGTGTGTGTGTGCATGTGTGCGTGGGCATGCGTGTGTGCATGGGTGTGCGTGTGTGTGCATGTGTGCATGTGTGTGCGCGTGTATGTGTGCGTGTGCGTGCGTGTGTGCATGTGTGTGTGCATGTGTGCATGGGCATGCGTGTGTGCATGTGTGCGTGTGTGTGTGCATGTGTGCGTGGGCATGCGTGTGTGCGTGTGTGCATGTGTGTGTGCATGTGTGCATGGGCATGCGTATGTGCACGTGTGTGCGCGTGCATGTGTGTGTGCACGTGTGTGCATGTGTACACACGTGTGTGCGTGTGCGTGTGCTCACAGGCATCCAAGGAAAACGTAAACCAGACAAGGTGCTCGGCAAGACGTCAGCAGGTGTCACTGGGTGTCAAAAACGCAAGTGACTTCTCTTTCTTTCGTCCCCTAACTGGATTCTCCAGATACACAATGCGCATGCATCACCTTTGCAACCCAAACCACTGTTTTAAGAAAGTAGAAGGATCTGGCTTGCGCAGCCAGCACAACCGATTCCTGGGTGTCTGGCCCGGCAGGCCCAGGGGAAGGGCGTGTGCACAGCGCCGTGTGAAACCC
The DNA here is from genome assembly GCA_003508835.1 of Eonycteris spelaea. Lineage (NCBI taxonomy): Eukaryota > Metazoa > Chordata > Mammalia > Chiroptera > Pteropodidae > Eonycteris > Eonycteris spelaea. The sequence continues at coordinate 555,484 of PUFA01000362.1, read as the reverse complement.
AGAGACACCCAGCGCCGCCCAGCGGGGCCAGCCCCATCACTCGCTCCCTGCAGCACCCCTCGGTGACAGTGCCCGTCTGAGCCCACTGTATGGACGAGTGGCCTGAAACACAGAGGTGAGCGACCAGAGCCCAGGTGACACAGGCTGCCGGGGCTCCTCTCCGCGTGGTCTGGACGAGGGGCACACCGGGCAGCATGGGAAGACTGGCCGGGGTGGCCGGTGGCCGCGGTCCCAGCCATCCCTGCTGGGGCTCGGGGCCCGGCAGGGAAAGCAGGACCCGGAGCAGGGCCAGGTGGCTGAGTCCCTCCCCTGCGGGGCCAGGCTGGGGCACGCGGCGGGGCCACGGCTAGCAACAGAGAAGAGGCAGTCCCAGGCACTCAGGCCGACAAGACCCCCACAGCCTAGCACGTTCCTGCCACGACTGTGCTTTCTCCCCACCCACAATCACACGAACCCTCCGGATGGGAAAGAGGGTGTGGCCCGTGCCTGGGGTGGCCCTCGCCTGCCCACGGGCGGAGATCGGGGGAGCCTGGGGCGGGAGTGCCTGCCCTGCGCCCCCTGGATGTCCAGGCCAGGGCCCCCCCCGTGTCGGAGATGGGGGTGGCGGCAGGGGAGGTGGTGAGACCCGTGCCCTCCGGGCAGGGGTCCCTCGGGGCAGAGGCCCCGTGCACCGTCGGCACCACAGGGCTTCCCCTCCCCCCCCGGCCACACTCCGCAGGTGACGAAACAGGCGTGGACAGACGGCAGCGGGTCTGGGCTCAGCGCCGCGAGCCGGGCGAGCTGTGCACGGTGCGAACGTGCAGGGCGTGTGCCGCCGGTCAGGGGCGTGCCGCGTCCGGGCTCGGGGACGGGCCTCGCGACCGGTGCGACGCGGCCCCTTTCCACAGGAGAAGCCTGAGGTTCAGGGCGGCCGAGTGACGTGCTTACAGACGCGCCGCTGGCCAAGGGCAGAGCAGACGTCAGACCCCGGAGGTGACGAGCCCAGCTCCCCCGGCCCGGGCCCCGAGTGCATTCGTGCGCGCGCTGTGTGCCAGGAGCCGGGAGAGCGACAGCGCGCACGGAGCCCCCGGCAAGCCCACGTGCAAGGCGAGGGGACGTCCTCGCCCTAATCAACCTGCAGATGAGCTGGACACGGAATGACACAGAAAACGGTGACAGTGTGGCGGGCGAGGGCCAGGACAGGGACCTCACGGGGGGCACGAACCCAGACTTCAGGGCTGCGGGAGGCTTGCAAGGAGGGGACATGACCTGTGAGGTAGGAAGAGGGGAGGGGTGCAGCCAGGTCCGCCCATCAGCTCCGCTGCGTAACAAGTGGCCCCGAAACGCTGACGCTTCTGGGACTGTCCCTGCGAGTGCCCGGCAGTGGGGTCACGGGCACAGGGGGCACGTCCGACCACGGGAATACACAGCCGTTCTGCTGGCCTGCCTTTCCTGGGGTCAGGGAAGCAGGGAGGGGCTGGGAAGAATGTTCCAGAATGTTCCAGAGTGGTCCAGAGAATTCTGGGCAGCAGACTGAGCAAGGGCAAGAACGTAAGCCTAGTGAGAACACAGAAGTAGGTGAGGCCCCGAGCGGCTGGGGGAGCCGGCCTGCCTTGAGCACGACCTTGCTCAGGCCTCTCCCTGAGCTGCGGGCCGAGGGGGGGGCCGGGGTGCGCTGTCCAGGAGGAGGACAGACCAAACAACAGAGAGCCCTCTTTGTAAGAGTCTAGAACCCCAATGTTATCATTCCCCCGCCTGAAAATGCCTTTGGCTCGCTGCTCTGTCCCAGAGGGCCGTCAGGGGCCAGGGGCCTGGCGGGCTCCCCCTCCAGCCCGTTTCCAGGGCAACGCTGAGCTCAGAAGGAGCCAGGAGCAAAGCACCCTCCCTCGTCTCTAGGCGTCCAGTGGGTGGGGCACGGCTGACAGCCGGTCCTGGCACATGCACGCGCCTGCGCCGTCCCGCGGAGTCCGGACTCCCCCAGCCCCCCACCTCCCCGCTTCAGACGGCTCACGCGCACCCCCAACCGCGGCAGCCACGGACCCGTAATTAACTCCCAAACCTCCGGTGGAGACCAGTCTACTTTGATTCTTGTCAAATTCCTTTAATTATGAATCTGCAATTGGCCTGCTCATAAACTCATCGAGATGTGAGGCGGCCTGCCTTGCGCCATGCCAGGTTTTATAAAGAAGTTTAATGAGCCTTGAATTTCAGCAAAGAAATTAACTCCATAAAATGTACCAGTACCTACAGGTTGGAGAGTCCCACCTCCCCCAGGAAGCCCTCCTAACCAGCCAAACCCAGCCTGATGTGCCCTCCTCTGGGCTTCGAGAGAATGTATAGCCTACAGCCCACCCCACGCCACCCCAGCCCCACACAGACACCCCTGGCCTGGCAACGTGACCCAGTAGAGGTGGCACTGGACCTCCCCCTTGTGTCCGAGCCGGTCTAGTAACTTCCTTTGGCCAAAGATTCAGCAGAAGGGACATCAGCCCATTCCGAGCCCGGCCTCAGGGGGCCCCGCCTGTGGTCCCTGCCCAGCTGCATGTGCGGAGCCAGGACCAGCCTGCACGAGGACAGGAGGCCACGGAGGCCGCAGCTGTCCCCGCGGCACGGCGTGGGGAGGCACACACCTGACAGGTGGCAGGTAGACGCCCAGGCTAAGACGCCCCTATCCGCCCTCCAGGCCAGAGCGCGGTCGGCTTCGGGGCCCCTCGCAAACCCAACGGTTTCTAACTGCGGGGCCCAAAAGAACGTGTGCCTGAGGCTGTCCCTTTGGCCGCAGGACGGGACTGGGGAGGACCGGGGGCCCAGCACGCTTCACTCCCGCCGCGGTCGCTCAGAGCCGCAGAGACCAAGCGAGCCAAGCCCGCCACCGCCCTCGCCAGGTAATTAGTGCGTGGCCTGCAGTCTCTGCCTTTTGAAATTCATCCCGAACGCTCGCGGCCCGCTGGGCTTCGTCAAACGCCCGGGCTCTTTCATCTCCTCCTCTGCCTCATTAGTGCCCGCGCCGCGCCGGGCGCCACTCCTCCCCGGCCTCCGCCGCTCAGCCCGCAGATCCACCGGCCCCGCCTCCTGTCCGGCACGTGTGCCGCGGGAGCCGGTCCCCGTGTCCGCGACCGGCGGCTTCTCCTCGCCCTTCGATGAGCAGGAAGCGTGAGCCCCGCAGCGAGGGCCGGAGGGAGAGGAACCGCAGAACCGGGCGAGGTTCGGTTCGCCCCCAAAGTGGGCGCGAGGCCGCGGAGCAGCCCCCGCTTCGTGGGCTCCGTGTGCCCCTCGTCGTCTGCCTTTTATCTAATTCTAACTTTTAACGTTTGAAGCCGCATCCCCAGCAGTGATGGCCGCCTCGTTCTGAGCCGCCCTCACCCGGCCGGGGGCAGGTCCGTTTCTCAAAGACGGGCAGACGGCGCTGCAGGCGGGGCGGCCGAAAGCGGCCTGCGAGATCCTGCGGGTCTCCAAGTCCAGCCTGGGCGCGCGCTCAGGGGGAAACGGAGGCCCGGAGAGAGCGATGCCGTGGCCGGGTGGGCGACACCCGGCAGGCTCGGGCGGTGCCCCGACTCCAGCAGAAAGGGGCAGAGGGCCGGAGGAGGGACGGAGCAACTCTGAGTTCATTTTCAAATCCACTGGCCCCCTGGGGACTGGCGCAAGTATCCGCTTCTGACGCCACTGAGGACGGGCCCAGCATCGCCGCCGAGGGCGCCGGCCCGTCGTCTGCTTCTCGGGGAGGAGGACGTGGAAGGGACCGTGCCGCCTGGGGCTGGCCTGGGTGGGGGTCTCGCTCGCTGAGCCTGGCCCCATCGGCGGGAACCGTCCAGCGCCGGGACCCCGTTCGGACTCCGCGCCTGAGTGGGCGCTGCGTGCTTGTCGGCGGCGTCCACGGGCACCCTGGCCACTGCCGTTCTCCTTGCTGCCACCCAGCACGGCCCCGGAGGGTCCCCGCCCCTCAGGAGCACAGCGGAGAGAGGGCCTGAGTGCAGGGGGACCTTCCAGGACTGTCTCGATCGGCCCTGGCCTGGGGGCCAGGGGGAGCAGGGAGCATCTCACGGCTCTGGAGGCTGTGGGGTCCAAGTTCAAGGCGCTGGCAGGCTGGGTGCCCGGGGCGAGGTCCTCCTTTCCGTGTGCTCTCTGATGGACATGTCTCTCACATCCCACTGTGGGGGGCTCCGCCCTCCAACCCCGTCACCGCCGAAAGGCCTCGGCTCCTAACAGCATGCTGGGGTTCGGCTTCGGCGTATGAACTTGGGGAGAGGCCACAGACATTCGGTGCGTGGTAGTGACTGTGACCGAGGCGTGAGCGGGCTATCACAAAGCCCTGCCACGAGGTCTGGTCAAGGCCCCGGCCAGAGCCCGCTCAGGGCCGATCATGGTCACCCTTGCCTTTAAGATGTGGGGGAGGCGGGTGCCCTCTGTTGCGAGCGGGTTACACAGGGGTGCTGGCCCCGAGCTCCCTGCTCCCCACCAGAGCCCCTGGGCGCATCGCTGCCCCAAGCAGAGGGGGCCCAGCTCCTTCCCCGTGCTCGCCCTTCACGCCTTCGCCCTGTGACCGGGCTACCCCAAGCTCCCCTGGGTCCAGGCTCTGGGTGCGTGGGGTCTTCTCACCTATGGGGTTTGATGGCTGTCACCAGAGACTGACACTGACTTGAGCAAAGAGAAAATGCACAGAGGCTCTTGGGGCGTCACAGGGCTGAGCAAGGCTGGAGAGGTGGCTCAGGGCAGCGAGGCTCCCAGGGATCGGGAGGTGGGGGCTGGGCAGCCATCCAACCACCACCCCGGGTCCACCACTGAGATTAATCACCCACATCCACCAGGCCCCTGCCTGTCCCCAGGCATCGTCCCAGGTACCCGGATTCAGCAGGAAATGAACGAGAGACGGAGCCCGCAGGCTTCCTCCCCCGGGCGCCCAATGGAGGCGCAGTGCTGGGGGGCAGGGCCCCACAGGAGAGCTTCCTCCCCAGCCTGCGGCCAGGCCGGACTGTGCACACGAGGTCCTTAGACCTGTGCCTGGGCCTTGAGCCAACACACAGCCTGTCACTCTGACCGCCCTTCCGACAGGCACTACAGCCCCCTGCCTGAAGTTTCCAGGGCTTCCATCACTGGCTACAGAAAAGGTCCCTGGAGACGCCTGCTCTAATTGTAGGCGGCGGTGACTCCCATGGTTTCGGGGCCGGCAGCTGGGCTAAGTGGCCGTCCCCAAAACCCATTTCCTGCCTGGCTGGGTCCGGCGTCCTTCTCTCCTCAGTGAAATGAGCAGTTCTGACTCGTCCGACTCTCCCATCTGCCGTCGCCGGAGGCGTCTAGCTCCTGGGTGGTTCTGCAGCGAAGATTTATAGGCTCTGTTCTCGGCAGTGCGGAGACCTCGGACAACGCTGATAGATGGCCGGTTTTGCCGGCGAGTCCCGCGGGCAGTGGTGGGGGGAGAGACATGCCTATTTCAGACGGGTCCCCGGAGCGGAGGCCGCATTCCAGGTGGCCAAGGGGATGCAGGACGAAATGGCCCCACGCGACGGGCTCACGCACACCGGCCCGCTCCAGCCCGCGTCCCCAGCTCTGCATCCTGGTACCCGGAGAAACGCCAGCGCCAGTGAGGGGACATGGGGCAGCCACCTCGGCAAGATGCCCGAGGGGCACGGTAACTCAGGGAACTCTGCTCAGAAGAGGCGCTGGACAGACACTCGTGGTGCGAACAGCAGCCTCTCACCGCTAACCACCGTGACAGCCAGGGCCCAGGCAGCCACCTCAGAAACAGCAGAGACCGCCCCTCCCCTCTGGACACCCACCATGCCACCAGCTGTCCTGTCTTCCAGCCCCTCCCTCCCAAGCGCCTCCGCCTCCCCTGGGCTATGACAGGAGCCCTAACTCCCCCCACTCCTAACCCCACCCGACCTCCCCACACCCCAACTCTGCCCACCACCCGTCCATCACATGGACCAGTCACGCATCCTGAAGAATTGGCTTTTCTGAGCAAAAACCATCGTCCGCCCCAGGTTCTCCCGGGACCTCCCACGGCGTTCGAGGCCCTCTGACGTGGGGACACACGCCACCTTTCCCCAGACCCCAGCTGGCCCCCTATACTGACTACGCCTGGGCCCAGCGGAGGCCCATGCCCTGGGCATGCCCAGAACCCGCACCAGCCCCGCGCCCTTACGCCTCTGTGGGGGACCCTCTCTCCAGCACCCTGCTCCCCCATGGAAGTCACCCCAGGGTCCTGAGACCCAGCACGGGTGCCACCGTCTCCAGGTAGTTTCCTGGTCACTGCTTGGCCGAGTGCCGATGGCGGCTCTGTGCACTGTCCCTGTCTTGGGCAAGGGGCACTGCCAAGAGGCCTGCCTCACCCTCAGGGTGGCCTGCCCACTAGCCCCCTCCGCCCGGCAGGCTCGGAGCGCCTGGCCCCGCTGCCAGGACCCAGGCGAGCGCCTGGCACGGACCCTGCGCGCTCCACACCGCGGCCGCCGGCCGGCATCCTGGGCGACGGTGCCGCACCCCGGGGGGCACCGGCGAACCCCGCACCCATGGCAGGGGGGGCAGTCAGCCTGCGTCTTGCATTCGAGGAAGAGCAAAGTCTGACCGAGAGAGAGAAATGAAAACACGCGGTCGCGAGCGGAGCGCGCATGTGCAGAGCGCGTCACTGGGCCAGGCGCCCGCCTTGCGCTCACGTCGTCCCCCAGGGACCCGCGGAGGCAGGTCCTGGCCCGGGGCGCGCTGACAAAGGGTCCCCGGCGGAGAAAACAGCAAGTCCCCACCGACCGAGGCCGCCGGCCGGACCGAAACGGCTTCCCAAGGAGCAGGGGACGGTGGCGCGGGGTTTCCTTCGCACACTCAGGGCGCTGCCGGGCGGGGCCTGAATTTGCATGTCGTCTCCCCTGGGGATGGCTTTGCAACCTTGGGAAAGCAATTCAATTCCGCGAACCTTAGCTTTCTTGTCTGAAAATTGGGGTAATAACAGTAAATACTGGTTAATCTGTGATTTTTATGAAGAGGAGCAGGAGGCAGACACAGGGCTTCGCAAAAGAGGGTTTGACATAAACACTCCATGATATGTGAACCGTCACGGCGAGAATTTTCTTCCCTAAACAAACCTGTCCGGAGGAGGAAACCATCATTTCCATGATTAGAAAATATCTTCTTAAAGGAAACAGTTTCTAGTCAAGTCTGAAGACGAAGCGGGGACCGACCGGCTGTTGTCTGTTCATGATGAGAAGTTGTGCCCCGCAGCCTGGGTGCCCGGCTGCTCGCTCACACACGCTCCTGGGAACTGGGGACCCTAGGAGCGAGCTCGGGGCCCACGGTGCCCACGCCCACCACCACGAGCCCAGCCTCTCCCTGTCCTGAGCCCACCCAGACGCACCCACAGGCTGGGCCGGGGGTGTCCACAGCCTCGGCTGCCCCAGCACGCGCATCTAGAGCTGACTTCACTGCACAGACCCTGTCTCCTGCCCACTGGGGGACAAGGCCTGGACGTCCTCAGGCCAGCAGCCAGCGGCCAGTCAGCCGCCCCTCCCCAGCACCCTGCACCCCAAGGGCCTCTGGGGAGGGGGTGGTTATGGGCCACCCCTGGCAGCTGCCTCCGTGAACATTCACACACAAGTCCCCAGGGGTTAAGTTGCCATCAGGGATTAACGTGTGCCATGGAATCATCGTATTTTTTCTCAAGTGGCCCTTGCATTGTCCTCACAGGTCCCTGCATGCACACGAGCTCTCCAGGTGCCCTCCTGGATGTGGGAGAGCCTGCCTCCTGTTCCCTGATGACTCGCACGTGGCTTGGCCACCGTGGGGTGCTCCTGGGTGCTCACCTACCCCGTATTCGCTCGTCCTGCCTGTGGCCCACATGTGAGAGCCGCCCAGAATGAGTTCCGCAGTCACGGCCACAGTCATGGCCACAGAACTCAGCAATAGCCGGGCAAGGGACGTGGGCCCAGCCCAGAATCCGAGTGTGAGCACCAGAGCTCAGACGGAGAAGGGACCAGACCGGCAGCTCCGCAGCTGGGCAGCGGGCACTCACTGCCTCCCGTCTCGGCACGGCCTGCGGATAGCCCAACGCTACCCGCCTTCACCCGAGACTCACAAAGAGAGAGGCTGGCTGACTCGGCTCGCACCTCAGGGTCGCCCTTGGACAAGAGTTTGCTGAGGAGATGCTCTGACAGACGAAATAAAAACCAACCGCAATTAGTTTAATATCTGAAATGGGATTTCCAGTCATGCTGAACCCTAGACCCATGTTCCTGCCGGCATGTGCTGAGGTGGGAGGTGAGTGGGTTGGATGGACGGACAGATGGAGGGATGGATGGATGGGTGTATGGGCAGAGAGTCAGAAGGATGATGGATAAATAAATGGGTGGATGGTGGATGGACGGTTAAATGCATAGATGGAATAATGAATGGATAAGTAGATGGATGGATGAACAGAAGAATGGATGAATGAGTGGATGGATAGATAGATAGGCTGATTAGAGAGAAAGGGAATATGCTGACGAGATGGCTAGATGGGAAGATGGAGGGACGAGAAGCCCTCCATGGGCGGGTGTCTGGGTGGGTGGGTAGAGCTGACCCGGATGTCTGTTATAGACCTGAGACCTGATTACGAAGCCAGGAAAAGGTCTAATGGGGCGGGGCTTTTTCCACAGAGAAGTGCCTGAAGTCCCCAGAGAAATGTGGCTCCTGAGAGGGACCCTCCGTTTCTTGTGTGCCTACGCTTACAAACACAGAGAGAGGAAGGGGCAGGGGGAAGGAGGTGGGGGACATGGTTACTCAGAATCTCAGAGCTGAAGGGGACCTCGGAGAACTTCGAGCCCAAGACCCTCATTTTCTTGTTAGAAAGCCCACAGCCCGGGGAGGGGGGAGAAGCTGCCCGAGATCACCCAGTGGATGGGGACAGAGCCCGCGGCAGACTCCCAGGTCTTCACCCCTCAACTCGCTGCCTCCCTAAGATCCTCCGAAACCGAGCGAGGCGGAAAGTGTCCCCCAGGCAGGTGGAGGCCGCTCGTTGATAGGTGCCGACCACACCTGCGCCTTCCGAAATGATGCACTGAACACGCTGCAGACAACGCAGCCGCTGGGATGCGAGAGGCGGCGAAGCCGAACATCTGGCTTTCCGCAGAGCGAACAAGCCCGGCCCCACGTGGACGCCCAGCTGCGGCTCATGTCACTGCAGCGAGACGGCGAGGGCCTCCCACGGGGCCCGTCAGGGGCCCCAGGCAGAGGGACGGCGCCGAGGCCCCGCCGCTTCGGTGGGTTCCCAGCGAGGCAGTGCGCATGCGCCGCACCCGCACACGGCCGCGCGTGCAGAAGAAGTCCACATGCCGACCTTGGGTGTTAGGGGGCGACCCGTCCAGGATCGGGGTCAAGTTCCAGCATCCCGCTGAGCAGCTGTGTGACTTTGACCCGCGCCACACTGCAAAACTGGATTATTAACCGCGTTCCCGCATGCCTCCGAGGCCGTGGGAGGACAGGGTCCGAGCCGAGCAGTTGGCAGCCGCACAAAGGAGACGCGGCCCTGTCTTCCTGGGCACTCCCCCCCCACACTTGTGTGAGACCCACTCCTCTCCTCTCCCCTCCTCTCCACAGGGGAGTGTGACAGCTGGTGACATGCCTCCTCCTTTGGGGGCCACGAGGTGTTCTACGACAAGACCAACCAGCTGACGCCTGCCTGCCGAGCAGCTGGTCCCCACCTCTGCCTGACGCAAAGCCACCTGGGAGCACCTCGCCCACGTCGCAGGAGTGTACAGTTCCTCCGGGGTCCTCGCCGGCCCCACTCCGCCTACAGGATCCAGGAACCACGGCCGCTGTCCTCGTGTGTCCCACCTGGTCCTGCCTCCCTCCCGTGAGCACAGCGAGCTGTGTGGAAGGAGCCTGAGGCCCCAGGGTGCAGAGCTGGGCTCAATGTCCAGGCTCCAGGATTATTTATCCCTCGTGAGCTGGTCCCAGGCAGGCCAGTGGCCCAAGGTGGGTGACGCCCAGGAATGGAGAAGAGGACTTCAAACAGCTGCCAGTTCTTCACATGCGGGAGGCCATCATCCCTGGAGGAAGCAGAGAGACCCAAGTCTGGCCCTTGGCGAGTCCAGGCAGAGGGCAGGTTTCCACTTCTGGACCGGACATCTGGGTTCCAGTGATGACCCCTGAGCACCCACCTCAGCACCCAAGTGTCAATACCTAGAGTCAAGGCCCCGCAGGGCAGTGTGGGGACAGCCAGAGCCTGCACGGTCTGGGTCCACTCATCCTCGCTGACCGGCTGCCCTGCTGACGGACTCACCTTCCTGCTTCGAGACCCGGCCGCCCCTCTGAGCACGTCTGTTCTCCACAGGCCTGGGCTCCCTTTCCAGAAAGTGTCGGAGGGACGCTTGTCTCCCTGCCTCATCCCCGGGAGCACGGGGTCACCACTGCAATCTCTTCTCCCAGCTAACGCCACCCACCCCGGAGGGGATGGCTGCACTGGGGGGCCTCGGAGGGACCGACATGCCTGAAGGTGCTGCCAGGAAGGACAGGCTCTGTTCTGGCTGCAGGGCTCCTTGTCCGAGGCCGCTGCCCCACCGCGGCCAGCTCCTGGGGCGTGTGCCCTGTCCTCGGGTCCCTTGGCGATCAGAGATGAGATCCAGAGGCCGCTGCTCACAATGACACCCAGCACTTAAGCCACCAGGCTTTGCTGGGAGGACGGCAGCACCCGAGGTGACAGGTAATAGCCACCCGCGGTCACGCCAAGGCCTCTGACGCTGGCAGAGCCATTAGGGGCCTCAAATGAGAAACAGGAAAGGACCAAAGTGCTGTGACATGTCATTACGGGAGGAGGATTTCGATTCAGGGGACGTTCTGTAGACGTCTCAGCACAGTCAGCGCAGAACACCACACGGCCTCACTTTTCCCAGCGCCCAACGGAGGGAAAAGTATGAGGGGCTTTTCCAAGGGGTCCCCTGTGTCCCTGGGGAAGGGAGCCACCGTTCTCACGTTCATCTCAGCTCCTCGTTAACGGGAGTGAGGGGGACAGAGCCCTCTGCCTGACACCGGAAGTCACTCCAAACCCGGGGCAGGGGAGAGGCCCAGGGGAGGGGAGGGCGGGGTTGACCGAATCGTGCCACACGCTCCAAGGGCCATTCGCTCGCCCCTGGACACTTTGCCTTATGAGAGTAGCTGACCACTTTAAACACCTCTTTGAGGGCAGGGATGGTGACACTAGGATTGTCACCACTCTCACAGTGTCATCAAGACCCTGGTGACCAGCCAGGGAAGCCCTGAAAGCCGCACGCCTCGGTCTGACTCCTGGAAGGCGAGGCCTCGGGGCGGTAGGTGGGCACCAGCGCGGGAAGGGGGGAGGCGGCGGGGAGGAGCAGCAGGTTCCGGAAGCTGGGCACGGCCTCGCCCACACCTGGCACAGCCCCGCCCAAGGCCACGCCCGCAGGACTCCATGGAGGAGGTGCAGGCTCAGACGCCCCAGCGCTCGACCAACACCTGGCCCTGACCTGCCCAGCCGGCGCCAGCCTCCTGGGCCCTGCTCGCTACCAGAAGGCAACTGCGGACCCCCGTCCTCTGTCCTTTCCCCCGCATGGCCGCTGCTCCATGTTCTCCCAAGCTGCTCAAGAAGCAGCGTCCGTGAAATAGCAGAGCCAATGTGCCTTCCACATAAACTGGCCCCAAAGCCTCCGACTCCAGCCGGTGGGGACCGCGGAGGGCAGCGGGGTGGACACCAGAAGAACTTTCCTCTCTTCCCTTCGCGGTGGTTTAAGTCCTCACAGCCCCTCCCCGCCCTCGCTGGAGGGCCATTTAGTGCTGTTTTATCAACTTTCACTCTACAGGGATCGCCTTGATCCAGGAGCTAATTGTATTGACATTAACCTGTTTTAACAGGACTGGAGTATCAATAAATCATTTTTTAGTAGCTCTTCTTATTACAGCACTTTTTAATGCATTACACTTGAAGTGACAAATAGCCTGAGAAATCATTGCTTTCCTGTTAATATACTTTGTCTCCTTAAGTCTTGTCTTTCCTCCTGGTAGTTCCGAAACTTCTAAAGTTGATTTAGAGGCGAATCAAATTAAGGCCAGGCTGGCGCCCCACGTTGGGCCATACCCTCCGTCATCTACCAGGCTCCACTACGCCCGGGCAATGGCCACTCCCACATCCCGCCAAGTCTACAAACAACCGGAATTTGAGTAATTGTGTGCTGTTTACTTGTCCCTGTGTGAGAAGTGTCTGGAGATGTGTATAATCAAGGACTTCTGAGAAGAACTCCAGGCTGAGAACCATAAAGAGACTTCTTTAAAATCGCAGATGAATAGAGATAAAAATGGCAAAAAAAAAAAAAAAAAAAAACCCCAAAACACAACAAAACAACAAAAAAAAAACCAGAGCCCAAAGAGTGACCACTGGAGTTATTCCAAGTGAGGTAACGGGCACAACGTCCTGTGAGCCCGCACTCACTCTGCCTCTGCGCCAGACGAGAAACCAAAGAGGTTAAGGCACCAGCCCTCCCGGCTGGAGCTGGAGTCCTGCTCACGCCCGCCACGAGGGGCGCGGTGCTGGCCCTGTCCGCAGCGGCCCTGTCTTGAAGACGACTTGGACCTTCGGGGACATGCGCAAAGATATTCAAATGACCAAAAGAACAGCAGTGCCATCACGTGTTTTGAATCTGGTCTGGGTTTTCTGTTTCCAAGATCCCGCCTTTCAGGACCTAAAGCATCTAAATGTGTTTCGATTCCTAAAGAAAACTAACGTTTACGAACTCGAGCTTTGCGGTCAGACAAATGAGCTCCCACCCCGGCTGCGACACCATCTCTGCGCCTGCGCGTCGCCACCCCCCTCTGCGCCTCAGTCCGCGCCCCTGCGAGGCAGGACGAGGACACCACCGCACGGCACGCGAGTGGACGAGGACGTGCGTGTGCAGGACCTGGGCTGGCGCTGGGCGCACAGCTCTCCGACCCGGCTGCTGGGACGGAGCTGCGGAGAGCCTGTCCCCACCTTCCTCAGAGCAGACGCAGCCACTCCGCTAGCTCAGGTAAGTCTCGGCGCCTGCACAGGCCCCAGGGACGAGCGTTTTTCATTCGGATCCGAATTCCCGTGTCGCGGGCCTGGCCTGCTCGGGGCACAGATGCCTCCCGCGTGACCGGTTCTCGGGCGGACGTCCGCTCCTTTTGAGAAACAGCTACGGAAACGCGGTGGTTTCAGCGAGATGCTGCTCACTGTCGCTCAGAAATCTTCTCATCTTCCAATGTCTCTTGATACCAGTCAAACGAACAAGCTGCTCGTGAAGCAAGAATTCCTCGTGCCCCAAATAAGTCACAGAAGCAGCTTCTCAGAAACGAAGTCCTCAGGAGCCCCGCTCAGAGGGGCTGCGCACCCCCCGCAGTTCGTCCCCCTGCCTGGCTGCTCCAAAGGTCCCAGGCCGTGGGGACCCGCCACCCACGGCCTACCCTGGCCGTGCCCCAGAGAGACCCAAATGGAGATGGGCAGTGGGGGCCTGACGCAAGGTGGGAAGGAGGGAGGAAGAAAGTAAGGAGGAAAGGGGGAAGGAAGGAGGGACAGAGGGAGGGAGGGAAGGAAGGGGGAGCCCCAGCCTCCCCTCCCCCCATGCCGCTCTGCAGCCGCTGGTCGAAGCCAGGCGGGTGCCTGTCGCACACTGTGTGAGTCAGAAGGCTGAAAACCCAAGACCTGTGGCTGCCAGGCAGGCTCTTCCAGGGAAGGAGGAGGAAGGCCGTGTCGACTGCATACACACACGTCAGCACACCGACACACGTGTGTATGTGCACACGTGCAGTACACGAGCACTGTGTGAGTGCATGCATGTGCCTATGTGAGTGGACACACGTGTGAGCACCTTCATCTGCACGCGTGTGCGTGCAGGTAGCATGTGAGTGCACTGCAGACATGTGAGCACACACCGGTGAGTGAACAGGTGCACATGGGCGTGAAGATGCATGAGCACATACAGACGCGTGTGAGAGCACGCTAGGGGCCGTCCTCCCGGGTTCCCCGCCCGTGGGCGGGGCTTTCCCGGAGACACCTGTCTGTCCTCGCTCCACCCGGGCCCAACTCCGGCCTCTTTTCCTCTTATCCTGAATAACTCTGAGGTCTTATCGTGCCCGCATTGGCCAGGTGCAGGCTTCATGCATGTCCTGTATGAGCCCAGTGGCAGGAGTGAGGTCAGTGACGCCCGCTGCCCTTAGCAGGCCCCCCTCCCCGCCCCCAGCCCGCCCAGTGCCAGGCCCCGCAGCCCGCCCAGTGCCAGGCCCCGCAGCTTGCCGGCAGGCTGCCACAGGTCCAGAGACATCGTCCTCCTCATCCCGCCCTCCCCGCCCCGTGCGGTGATTGCAGGAGACAGAAGGGCCACTGCCCCGCACTGAGGCATGTCCCATCGACTACATCCTCGAACCCCACAGCGACTTCCTCAGTGACCTTTGCGCCCAGGATTCCTAATCCGAAGCCCCAAGGATGAGAGGGGGCCTGAGCATGCTTGAGAGCACTCAGCCATAGAGCCGAGAGGCCAGCCTGGACGCAGTCCACCCAGAAGGTGACATCTGACCGAGCAGTGGGCCTGGCGGTGCCAGGCCAAGCCACACCCCAGCCTCAGGCAAAAGGAAACGCATGAGCCCAATACACGCCTATCGGAATGGCCCGTCACATTTGAACCCAGTGGGAAGGGCAGCCAAGGCCCTAAAATCACGTGACTGTGTACAAAGCCCCATTTGCCCGATCATCTAACATGTCACCGTCAACACGAAACCAGGTGACAGCGGACACAAGGGCCCCGGCCTGGGCCCGCAGGCTGGCGGAGGCAGAACAGGCACCCGAAACCCCACACGTATGTCGCGTGTAGAATTCAATGAAGCAACACCCTCATGGCCCCGTGAAACCATCACCTCTGTCAAGGTCACAGACATGCACGTCACCCCCAAAAGCCTCCCCGTGTCCCTTTGCATTCTGGCTTTTTGCTCTGTTATTTTTATTTATTTATTTATTTATTTATTTATTTATTTATTTATTTAGTGGTTTTTAAGTGCACACACCGCTCGTCCACGGCAGACGCTACGGTGCAGCAGGGCTCTGGTTCCCTCTGGCGTCGCCGGGACGTGGCACCCGCCTCCCCTCCCCCACCCCCACAGCCACGCTCTGTTTTCCGCATCTGTAAGTCTGACTGTTTCAGATCCCTCTTACGAAGGAATCACAGCGAATCTGTCCAGTGGCTGGCTTATCTCACTCAGCAAAATGTCCCCTGGGTCCATCCCGATGTCACGAGTGGTAGGGAGCCCGTCCTCGTGCGGCGGAATGGCGCCCCGCTGTCCGTGCGGACATGCGCCGTTTCTGTCTCCGGCCGTCTTGGCTCTTGTGAATGATGCCGCGGTGAACGGGGTGGTGAGGTGTCTCTCCGAGATCCTGGCTTCGGTTCCTTTGGACAGACCCCGCAGCGGAATGCCACACCGTGGGGCAGTTCTACCTTTCACTTTCCGAGGCACCGCCACATTGTGGTCCACAGCGGCTGCACCGTCTTCCAACCCACCAACAGTGCACGAGGCTTCCGGGTCCTCCGCATCCTCGCCAACGCTTAAAATGTCACATTGAAATATGATGCATTTTGAAGACCGAGTTTTGCGACTCTCACATTTTTGATCCTTGGTATGTGCCCGCCTGTCCCAAACCCTGGCCCGGGGCCTGGAGGAGCTCGCCACCCTTCCAGCCCCAGTGTGTGGGTCCCACAGTGTGTGGGTCTCGGGCCCGGAGGCCTCAACCTGGAAGTCGGGGCTCTCAGCAGGTGCGGAAGGCCCAGCCTCACAGGCGTCCTGTCCCCTGTCCCGTTTCCAGGACAGATTCGATTCTCTACCAGGTGGGGAGGGTGCCCAGCTACCACCAGCCGACGGCATGGTTTGAAATTTGCCTCGGCCATTTCGCGTGGGGCTGGAAACAGCGGTCCCGGGAGCGTTAGGGAGACCCGCCCCCCTCTGTTCCCACTTCCTGCTCCCCAGCCCGGGAGAATGATTGATTCTGTTGATCCCTAATCGACTTCAGGTGGCTGCAATACCAAATACCGACACCATTTCCTTAATGAGTCATCTCTTTGCTTAAAACTGGTTTCAGTCTAACTTGGAAGAAAAGAATAAGAACATTAGAGCCGGAGGAAGAAACACAGCAAAGAATAACGAAAGCGAATTTGCATATGGCGTCAGGCGCCCCTTCTGCTCCGCGGAGATGCTGGGAGGGCACCACCGCCAACGGCCGCGGGTCGGCAAGCGCAAGGGACCCGCAATAAACCACAGCAAAGCCGCGGGCCACAGGAGGCCGGTGCCCGCAAAGTGTGGGGGTCTGGGGCGTGGACGCCACAGAGGATGCAGGGCCAGCAGGACGCCCAGGCAGCCGAGCCCCCGCACTACGGCTTCAGGCCTCTAGAACCTTCCATGGCCGGTGGGAAGGCTGTGGGGGCCCGAAATTCTCATTAGCTGCTGCCGGGGGACCCCTGCCTGCTCTTCTGGAAGAGGCGATTCTCAGACAGGACTGGCAGACATGGCCTCCAGCATAGAATACAGACAGCAGAAGCAAACGCTGAAAGGTCAGCCAGGAGGAAGCCAGGAACAGGGGGAAGAGAGTTTCTGAAAAACACCCTTAATAGCTTTAAAGAAAGAATATGTTACGTCCATGAAACAGAACCAGGAGTTCCAAAAAAACAGAAAGGGGGTGGGGGTCTGATTTAACAGGCATGAAAATTTCCCAGGCAGGAAAGATTAGTTGACAAACTGAAAAGGCCAGCAAGTGCTCGACCTGAAGAGCATGGACCCGCACCGAGGCGCGTCCCTGGGAAACTTCAGAACCCAGCTGCGAGAAGAAAATTCTTCCGTCTTCCGCGGGGGGGGGGGGGGAAGGGGAAAGAAAGCAGGTCACGTGCAAAGAATCAGAAAGCAAAACGGGCTCTGATATCTCGGTGACAAGCCTGAAATCCAGAACGCAAAGGCGCGAATCCCCCAGACTCTCGGAGGAAAGAATTCAGTTGAGCATGAGGATAGAATGACATTTTCGCACTCGTGCAAGGTCTCAGAGTTTTAACTTCCTTGCATCATCCCCAAGGTTGGGGGTGGGGGATGACTCCACCCAACTAGGGGCAAACCAGGCTAATCCACTTCCAGTCCAGATGGCGGAGCAGCTGGGCTCGCCTCCTCTCACACGCGCATCGAAAGTACAACAAAACTGCAGAAACCATCATGGGGAGTCACCTGGGGTCTGGCTGAACGGAGGCCCTACAACTGGGGACACATATAAGGGGCCACCTCAAGACTGGCAGGAGGAGCAGAGATGCAGCACAGACGGGGCCCACTCCCACCGGTGGCGGTCGAGTATCGGGAAGGACATCGCAGCTGCAGAGGCCCCCCCTGGAGGAGTGAGGGGTCCCAGCCCTACACCAGGCTCCCGAGCCGCAAGTCCCAGTGCCAGGAAGAGAAGTCCCCACAACTTCTGGCTGTGAAAACCAGCAGAGATCGAGGCTGAGTGGGACAGAGGGCAGCTGGAGTCACGGCATTCCTCTCAAGGGGCCCACGTACTGACTCACCGCTGATGGCATCGCTGGCTCTCAGCTCCGTCGCTGGGGCAGCTGCTCAAGGGGCACCAGGGACTGCGTTGCCGGGCTCCATAGCAAGGGCTGGAGGGACCCGGGCAGAGTGCTGTCAGTCTCCACGTTTCCTTTGTTGAGCCCTCCCCTGCCCGGCGTGCAGACGCAGGAAGCTGCGTGTCTGCGTCTCCACCAACCCGGAGAATGCAGATCCCCCCACCCAGGTGATTCCCTGAGGCCCCGCCCCTCCCAGCGTGCGGGCCACCCAAGCCGCTTCCGGTGGTTGCTTTTCTTACAAAAGGCCTGGCTCAGCTCATGCTGAGGACTTTCCTAACTTCTCTCAAAGTTCACAAAGCCCAAACAAGTAGCATCTGGCCTCGGTGTGCCCCGCGCCTCTTGCTGAACAGCCCCAAGCCCAGCGCTAGCAGCAGCCAGCCTCGGTTTGTGGCTTGGCCTCTCGAGGCAACTCTGAGCCCAGCACAGGTGGCAGCCATCTACAGATTGTTAGGTGACTCTTGCCAGGTGGTCCCAGAAGCGCACAGGCTGCTATGAACTTGGCCTGCAGCCGGGCCCCTCCCAGGAGGCCCTGAGGCCAGCACACCCAGTGGCTGGCTTCGGCCAGAGCTGGAGTACGCTCAGGGCTGCATCTGAGGAGGACACACCCGAAGGGCAGACCAGCAGGCACCAGGGCCCTGCTAACGTGGATCCTGCTCTGTAGGGTCGGCCCCTCACCGGCCAGTCCTTACAACCTATTAACCCGAGGGTCCGTCCTCCCATAGACCTGCAAACAGCAACCAAGGCTCAACTCCAACAGGAAGACACACACAACTCAAATAAGGGACACACCTCGACCACCTGGCTCAAGTGACCAGAGAAGACTGCGCCACTGGGCCTCACAGGGCACCTGCTACGTAAGACCACTCTCCTAAGACTGGGAGACTTAGGACCCCTACCTAATACGTAGTCACAGACACAGGGAGGTAGCCACAATGGGGAGACAAAAACATGTCCCACCTGAAAGAACAGAACAAAGGCCCAGAAAAAGAACTCAAGACTGGAGATGAGCAGTCTACCAGAAGCAGAGTTCGGATACCGGTTACGAGGACGCTCGATGAAGTGGGAGGAAGAGTAGATGAACTCAGCGAGAACTTGAGCAAAAAGATAGAAAACATCTAAGTGGAGGTAGAAAGTATAAAAAAGAGCCCGTCGGAAATGAAGACTAGAATCATCGAAATGAGGAATGCCGTAGGCGGAATCAACAGCGTAGATGAAGCAGAGGATCAAGTCAGCAGTTTAGAAGATACGGCGGCAGGAAACAGCCAATCAGAACAGCAACAAGAAAGAAGAATCCAACAAAACGAGGACAGTTTCAGGGGCCTCTGGGACAACATCAGGCATGCTGACATTCGCATCACAGGGCTGCCGGAAGGCAAGGAGAGAGGGCAAGGAACGGAAAACCTATTTGAAGAAATGACTGAAAACTTCCCTAACCTGGTGAAGGAAAAAGAACCTGCAAGCCCAGGGAGCTCAGAGAGCCCCCGAAAAGATGAACGCAACGAGGCCCACACCAAGACGCATCATAATCAAAATGCCAAAGGTTAAAGACAAAGGCAGAATCTCAAGAGTAGCAAGAGAAAAGCAGTTAGTCACCCACGAGGGGCGCCCCTAAGACTGTCGGCTGATTTCTCACAGAAACTCTGCAGGCCAGAAGAGATTGGCAGGACATAGTCAAAGTGATGAAAAGCCAAGACCTACAACCAGGATTACTCTACCCAGCAAAGCTACCATTTAGAATTGAAGGACAGATAAAGAGCTTCCCAGAATAAAATAAATAAATAAATTTTTAAATTTTTAAAAAGCTGAAAAAGTTCATCACCACCAAATCAGTATTACAGGAAATGTTGGAGGAATGTCTTAAAAAGAGAAGAAAATACATATCAAAAATGTGAATAATAAAATGGCAATAACTATGTACCTATCAACAATTATTTTCAATGTAAATGGATTAAATGCTCCAATTAAAAATAGGATGGCTAAATGGATAAAAAAAACAAGACACTTAACATATGCTGCCTACAAGAGACCCACTTCCGATCAAAAGACACACAGAGACTGAAAGTAAAGGGATAGAAAAAGATATTTCATGCAAATGGAAATGAAAAAGAGAGAGAGAGAGAGAGAGAGAGAGAGAGAGAGAAGCTGGTAATAATACTTATTCCAGACCAAAAAAAAAAAAATAGACTTTAAAACAAATCCTATAACAGGAGACAAAGAGGGACCCAGTAATCCCGCTTCTGGGTATTTATCCAAACAAACCCAAAACACCACTTCGAAGGGACAAGCGCATCCGCAGGTCCATTGCGTTGTTTACAAAGGCCGCTGGGGAGGCCGCCTTGTTGTCCATCAAAGGATGAAGGGATGAAGAAGAGGTGGTCCACATATCCCGTGGACTGTTTAGCCACAAAAACAAACAAACGAATAAATAAAAGCATGAAATCTTGCCGCCTGCGGCGACATGGAGGGACCTAGAGGGCATTGTGCTGAGCACAGTAAGTCAGACGGAAAGACAAATGCCACCTGCTCTCACTTACTCGCAGAATCTAAGGAGCAAAATAAACAAACAGAACGAATAAGCTCCAGGATACAGGGAACACGTTGAGGGTCGCCAGACGGGAGGGGGGGGAAGGCAAAGAGGCGGCGGGATTGAGAAGGGCGCGTGGCAGGGGAGTGAGGTGCGGCGCAGTGAACGCGGTCAATAATATCGTGATGACTGTGCGTGGTGTCACATGGGTGCCAGATTTACCGGGGCGATCGCTTCGTAAATTCTACACACGTCTAATCCCTATGTTGTACACCTTAAACTAACAGAATATTGTATGCCAACTATAATTGAAAAATAAAAAATATTTTTTCAAACGTGTGAAAGCCAAAAGGAATCGATCAGACACCGGAAGCAGAGGATCAGTGGACAGGCCCCCGGAGCGGGGGAGGGCGGCGGCACGGAGGCCTCTGTGACGGTCCAGGCTGGATGCTGTGACCGAGACTCAGACCTCCTGGCGCGGACGGAGCCAGGATGCTCGCTGTCCTCACACCAGGCTGTCACGGGGACAGAGCGCCCGCTGGCCGCGTCGGAAGCAGCCGGATCTCCTGTCCCCGCTGCTTGCCGGACGCTGGGGACGTGCCTGCCACTGCACGGCAGGGTGCTGTGGCCTCGTCCACCAGCCCAGAGCGAACACGGGGCCTCCCTGCACCACTCCCAGAGGCTGTGGGCGTGGGGAGCCCGGGTTCCCCACCACGGACCTGGTGGCTGAGGTCCCACGGGAAACCCGCAAACCCTCGGGTGCCAGAGCCCGTGAGCTTCGTCCTTGCTGGGGCCCCGCATCTGACGGGTGACGGGGTCTGCCATCCTGCCGGGCAGGTCCCCCTGGGAACCAATGTGAGAAAGGGCTGAGAGCAGTCAGGCGCCCACCTCCGGGTGAGTGGGGCCACCGGTATTCTGAGCACCCCCAAAGCCATGCATTACAGAGTCCCCGGGTGCCCCTCAGCCTGGCCCAGCAAGACCGCGCCCCAAACACTCAAAGAGGCGCATGCTGCCCTCATCCCCCAAGGCCAGGGCTAGCAGGTGCCCGTCCCTTCGCAGGACGCCACTTTAGGTGGGGCAGTGCCGAGGCGCAGGGGAGGATGCACGTGGGAGAGACAGGCGAGGCGCGGCCGGGCGTCCCTGTCACACAGCCCTGGCCGAGTGAGCCGCGCCTGGCCCGTCCGCTCACCCTCGCGGCCGGAAGCCGTGTCCCATGCCGGTGCTCCTGGCCGTGGTCCCTGGCTCCCCAGGGCCTCGCCCCGGGGGGTGCTGGCCACATCACGCCTGGAGCCTGGGAAACGTTTCCACGTCATTTCACCCTCTTTTTTTTTTATCTGAAAAAAAAAAAAAAGATTAAAAAAATGTTTCAAATTTTATGTTTTAAATAAAAGTATGCAAGTTCTCCTCCTCAGACCCGCATCCGCGCAGAGCCGGCTGCAGCAGGACGCAGCCCGGGATCGGCTCCTTGCAATGCTGCGCGCATCGGTGTGACGCGGTGGAAACCGGCGAGACGCGCCGGCCACACGCCGCGAAATCAACGTGTCCTCGTCTCCCGCGTCGGCGGTAACGGGCAACACGCACCCGTGACAGCGGCGAAGCCCGGCGAGCACAGCTGCGAACAGATCCGGGCCCCTCCGAAGGGACGGGTCCCTCGACGGGTTTACGGACAATGCGCCGGCGGCCGCCCCGGCCACGCCCGGCTTCTCCAGACTGAGACTCGCTTTTAAAAACCACCTGAGAAGGACGGCGACCCCAGCAGGCCTGTTCATCTGTCCTTACTGTCGATAAAATGCAAATTACGTGAAAATCTTAATTATAGCAACATGATTAGTGATTTCGCTGAAGTAAAGGCAAGAAAGGAAGTTTTATAGAAAAAATGTATAATAACTCATAAATGATGCATGTTTTTTGTTTTATTACTCATCTCGGCATTATTGGCCCATCAACACAACACCCAGGCATATGCAAGAGTCATTAAATTCACTTCTCCGCTATTTTGCCAGCTTTCAGTTATCAAAACATAACCCATAGTTTCATACATCTTTTCGGCTTTGTTGCTACGAAGGTACATTTGTCAAAGCGGGAGGCGAGAACATCTTTTATTTAACAGTTCGTTAACTTGGTTTATAATTCATAAATATGTCGACATATGGCGTGTGGGGCTGCGCTTTACACTCTTGCCCCGATCCCCCCACCATGCCACGGGTGGGCTGCGGTGGGGAGGGTCTGGGGGAGGGGGAAAGAAAGGGGCCCGCAAGGCTCTGGAATGTTCCATCCTAGGAGGTGGACACGGTGTTCGCCGTGTCACTTTTCTGCAAACAGTATTTATTTTTATGCATTCTTTTGAACGTATGATATATATATATACATGACAGTACTGAAGAAAAAGAAGGGTGAGAAAAAGAACTCCTGTTTGCCACACAGAGGTCGTCTGATGACCGGACAAGGTCACGTGTAAGGAAGCACACTGCAGACGCAGAGAGCCTTGCCAGTGTTCACGCGCCCGTTGTTCAACTGGCTCTGGCCCAGAGAGAGGATGGCGGGGGGTCGAACCGATGAGTTTGGTGGAGAATGAAAATCCTGTTGACATTTTTCTTCCAGAATTTTTAATACCATGTTTGGTACTGGCTCGGAACATAATATTGCCCATTTTGGAAAATGTGAAAATTAAGAATAAAAAGCAAGCATATTATTTCACTCCTCAGCAAAAAACCACTGCAGAAACATCGGCCTGTGTCAAGCTTTTAAAAAATGCTTTTAGCTTTCCGTTTAATTTTTTATAGTTGAGATCAGCCTTTAATTATAATTTTTCACCTTGTTGTTCTTGTTACTTAATCGGCTACACGTTCCCCCGTGTTAAGACAAACTCCTTGCAAGCATTTTTGGCTGCACAAGTACTTAACCATTTCCTTGTAGGACACATAGGCGGGTTCTAATTTCCACCTCACAGATGACCCAGTGATGACAAAGTTTTCTTCCTACACCTTTGTGTGAACTTCCATTGTTTTTTCTTAAGATCAATATCTAGAAATGACCTTCAGAGCTTTAGAAATTCCGGATGTGGCTATTGAAGACATTTCTTTTATATATGTACTACTGATTTGTCACTGGGCATCGACGTGCTGGCTGGAGACCCCGGGGTGTCTAAGGCCGGCTCCCCGGGTCGCACCCGCCGGAGCAGCGGTCAGTGAGAAAGCCTCTTCCCTCCGCAGGCCGGTCGCCCCTGGCGTCCGCGGTTATACCACAAGCAGGCGCCACCCCTTCCCCAGGAGCCGCATGTCACAGGGGCGGGGCAGGGAAGGCTGTGAGATCCTCTCGCCCACCACCGGCCCAGACAGATGGGGAAACTGAGGCAGAGCTCGCCCAGGACGCAGACCCGCCCATCGTGTCTCCCTGTGCCCCCCCCCCGCCCCCAAGGCCTGCTTCTCCCACTCACCCCGGCTGGGTGCGACCCAGGCACTACCTTGCCCTGAGGGTGACGACCCTTCTGCGGACAAGCGCTTGGTCACCTCGCGAGGACAGCCGGGGTCCGCACGGCCTGTAAGGGGCTGGTTCGGACACCTGCCGCGGGGCTCTCCCTCCGCAGCGTCTCCAGGCCGCGTTCGAAACCGCGCTGACCTTAGAGACAGACAGAAGTGGTGAGCGGGCAGGGACGGAGCGACACGGGGCTGTCACGGGCCACCGCGGGCGGCGCAGAGGGGTCCGTGCGGGGGCGGTGGGGGGGCGGTGGAAGGAGCGCACAGCCTGGGGGGGCGGAGCTCAGTCCGTCTCGTCTCCTTGGTAACAGGGGAAGACAGATGGCGCCCGGAGGGTGGGGGGCTGTGAGGGCAGGAGCGTGCACCCCCCTCACACCCCACACCCCCACTCCCCCCACTCCCCCAGGCGGCTTTGGCCGACTGCTGTCCGTTAAATGGCGCAGTTGAAACCTTGACAGTAACTCAGATTTGAAGCCGGCAGATTAATTTTATCTTAAATCTTTAGCCAGTGGAAATGTATCAAAATGTAGCTTTTAACAATCAGACACAGTGGCAAGACAGGTCGCATCTGTGTTTGGGCAGCGGAGGCCCCGTTGCCCCGCGGACGGTGGCCGCCCACCGCCGACAGCGAGATGGGCCGCACCCGCAGGCGCCTTCGTCTGGGTCGCGGCTCCGTCCGCGGTGCACAGAACGCCCCCCCCCACCCCAGAGCAGACGCCTGCCGAGTGCCGATCACATCAACAGCTGACCCAACAAATGCACCCACCGCACCGCCCCCGCTGCGGGCCAGCCTTGGCCCCGGCAGGGCGGGCACAGGGACAGGAGCGGAGTGGGGAGCCGGATCGCGATCTCTGGGGAGGGGTGACACGTGCCGTCGTGTGGTTCCGCTGTCCTCGCTCGCGGGTGTCCCCGAGCCGGCGTCCCAAGAGTACACACACGTGAACACGCACGGACAGGTGTCTGCTACTGAACCAGGCCGTCGCCCTGAGCTGACGGACGCAGAAGCCACGATGCCGGGAGGCTGAGTGACTTGCCCGCGGTCACCTAGTGAGTCGGTGGCAGAGGCCAGACCAGAGCCCCGCCTCTCTTCCCCTGGCCCTGCCTGCTGCTCCAGGGCACGTCCTCCGAGCCAAGCCGGGCCTGCGGGGTGATCCAGCGTGGCAACGAGCCAGCACCTGAGGGGCGTGGCGGAAACGACAGGGCCGGGCCCACGCGGCTGCTGTTCTCCTCGAGCTGGGTACTTGGACAAGTGCCTTGCAGCCTCCACCGGCTCTTCAGAAGACCCCGTGAAGAAGGAGCGATTCGAACCCTCACTTGACAGGTGAGGAAATGCGTCCATGGTACTCCATTTCACTACAAGTCTCCGTATCCTTCTTCACCCCTGCATAATGTTCCCCGGTGCGGCTGCAGCTAAGCGTGGGCACCCATCTCCCGACCCCTACGCAATCCAGAGGCTCCTCTGTTCTGGAATTACAAACAACGCTGAGATCACTCTGGTCACTCACACATCTGTGCAGACTTCAGGCCCGATTTCTGCAGAGTAGAGTCCCAGAATAGACACACATGATGATTTTTTTAATAGAAATTAAAATAGTATCCATCAAGAAAGGAGCGGAACCTTTTTGATCCATTCCCAGTCCTGGGTGGACCAGCCTCAGGCACCGGCACACTTAAAGCGGCTACAAAGCCGAGAGCGGAAACATAGTATCTCGTGTGTGTCCGTTCGGATCTCTCACTAACCCGGGAGGGTGCGCATCTTCTCGACGTTCACGGCCGTTCTTTTTTGTCTTCTGTGAAGAGCTGGCGTGCGTCTGGGAGCCGGTGCTTCCTCCTGGTGGGGTCATCCCTGTGGCCTGGCACCTCCACCCCAAATCCATGTGCTCTGGAGGGTGGGGGCTGTGTCTTTGCACCCCGGCGGGGCTCGGAGCGGTGGGTGCTGCTCAGAGCGGGTGGTGAGCAGAAATGATCGTTCCCTGAGAACTCACTACGTGCCAGCACCATGCCGAGTGACTGCCCCAGGGCCCCATTTACCCCTCACGGGAACCTGCTGAGTCGGGTCTACATCTCTTATTTCACCCCCAAATTCCACAGTCCAGAGAGCTTTAAAACCCAAAAGATTTTTCCTAATTTATTTGTCAACACAATCTGAATTCTTGCGAGACTGTTCATCATGTCTATTAGTTTGAGGAGTCATGTCTTGCTACTTAA
The DNA here is from genome assembly GCA_003508835.1 of Eonycteris spelaea. Classification (NCBI taxonomy): domain Eukaryota; kingdom Metazoa; phylum Chordata; class Mammalia; order Chiroptera; family Pteropodidae; genus Eonycteris; species Eonycteris spelaea. Next base: position 529,730 of record PUFA01000362.1, on the reverse strand, counting down.
ACAATAAATCTGATTAGGGGGCACTTGCCCTGTGCCCTGCAGGCATGGTTGGTGATGTGCAAGCCACATCGTGTCACCTTGCCAAAATCCGGAAGAATAACTCTAAGGCGTGGAACCCGCCCGGCCCCGAGTTTGGGCTGAGGAAGTGCAGCCTGCATTGTTGTCCCTGGTTACAGATGAAGACGCCGAGGCCCAGAGACTAACCTTCTTCAGGGCGCCCTAGGTGCTGGGCAGCCAAGCAATAAATTCAGCTCTGCCTCCAGCCCGTGGCCCTGGCCAGGGCCTCTTCCTGCCCTGGGCCCCAGCGCTTAGTGCCACGTGATGGTCCCATGACCTGGGAACTCGAGGAGCAGCGAGACCTTGTGACGACTGTGTTTTGGCAGAGGGACAGATGGCTTTTCTCCAGAAGGATGCGGACGACGAAGGTGAGCCCGTCGACCCGGGATCTCGGTCCCGGACATCGTCCCCGCTCCCACGTGCCAGGCAGGGTCCCGGCCCCCGCGGCCTGTGTCCAGGGCGTCCGAGCACTCTCGCCCCAGGTGAGGCTGGTCGGCCGAGCGGGCGGCAGGCTGGCCCCTCTGACAGGCGAGTTTAATTAAAGCAGGATGGATGCCTGGCTCGTGCGGGAGGCGATCATTAGACAACCAGACCGCCCGGGTACAAGGAAGTAATTGCATTTTCACGCAGACCCTTTTGCCATTAAGGCAAAAGTAATCGATAATTAAATTAGAAGTGAAATGAGCTGCTCGGGCCCACGGCATGCTGGCTGAGCAGGCAGTTAGGGCCCCACCACGGGCTGGGGGGACGGAGTGGGGAGCCCCAGGCGCCGAGGCCCCCGAGTCGCACGCAGCAGCGAGCAGCGTACAGTGTATTCTCCTCCGTGGCCAGGAGGGGCTTCGACACGGTCACGTCTCAAATCCAGTGAAAGCGTCTACGGCCACGCCACCCTGAGCACGCCCGACCCCGTCTGACCTCGGAAGCCAAGCAGGGTCGGGCCTGGTTAGTACTCGGACGGGAGACCACCTGGGAAGACGGGGAGCTGTAGGCATAAAAAAATAAAATAAAATAAACTATTGTCAAAGCATAACATCTTCGCAGCTTGAAGAAAATGAGACACATAGGAAAGGGAGGTGGCGGTTAGCCACTGTCACGTACGGAATGGCCCCCAAACTCGGCCGGGTGCGAACGGTGAGCGTGGACGCCTGGGCACGCTGCCGTGGGCTGGGTGGCCCCGCCGGTCTCGGCCGGTCTTAGGTCCCTCTCATGCTCCTCCCGAGCCAGGAGGCTGGCCGGGGCCCCTCTGCTAGGGGGGCTGGAGAGGCCCAAAGGGGCCTCGCGAGCCCCACGAGTTGTCACTCCAGCAGTTCAGCGGGCCCACCGCCCTACAGGGAGTCCCCGCGAGGGACCAAGGGCGTTCCGTCCCCAACAGGACGCCGACGCGACCACCCTGGAGTCCCCAAGGGGGCCGTCCGCAGGGCGAGGGGCCGGCACACGGCGGCATGCCCCCCACGAGCGGAAGCGAAGGATGCTTCGGGGGGCACCTCCATGGGACGCCGTGTCCCCGCCGGGCGGCTTTCGGACACCACAGCCGCCTGCCAGTCGGCCGTGCACAGCCCCAAGCACCCGGCGACACGGGGGTGCGCGGCCGGACCTCGGCGGCCGGACCTCGGCGGCCGGACCTCGGCGGCCGCCAGCGCCCTGCCCGAGGCCCGAGGCCCGAGGCCCGAGGCCCGGCCGGTCCCACCCAGTGCCGGGCGGTAAGTGTTCTCCCGATTTTACTCGCTATTCCGTTAAAAACGACACCAACGAAGAAAAAGAGGCAAGAAGAGAGACAAACTTTCGGGGGGGCGGAGGAGAGAACGGGGTCTCTACCTCCAATCGTGTGAACGGACGACGGGTGGAAACTGCCCGTCTGGACGACGCGCGGAGACTGGACGCTGGCCGGGGCCGGCGACGCGTCCCGCGGTCAGGGGGCTGAACCCCGCGCCCCGCCTCCCTTTGGGGGGTTTCGTTTGTCTGTGGCTTGTTTTGTTCCGGGTTACGGGCACACGGGCGGGCGGCAGGGACGCTTTTTGTCAGCGCCCGCGCTGTCCCTTAGCTGCGGGCGCCGGGCTGGGCGACAAATCTCTCTAGAACGTCATCTTGCGTGACTGAAACTTGGGGAGTTGTTGCTCAAACTTGGGTAAAAACGTACGTTATGAAAATGGTGTTACTGATGCTTTTTAAGGATTTGACAACAGCACAAAATACCGTTCCATAACGAGCTGCCACGTGGCCTCAGACGAGCCGCGTGGCTCCCCGGGGACTCTGCTTCTCCGTGTGGCAGCCGGACCTTTAAAACGCTGCTGGACTCTCAGTTATATACAGACACACGTTAAACGTTTCATACGTGTACACACACGCACGTGTTCATGCATGGTGAATGATGGGTGCATTTATTGGCCAATACATTGGTTTTATTATGTTAGTGGGCCTAGAATCATTTTATTCAAAAGCTATTTTTAAAAATTATTTTTAATAAAAATGAAAATGTGACATGTACATCAAAGCAAAATTCTAGAATTCTTTGTATTATCTAAACATTAAATATAAAATTATCCTTCGTAGATATTTACATAATGAGTCATTTCCCTTCTTATATATACATCGTAATACTTTATCAGTGGAAATTTTTCAGAAGAATGTTCTTAATAGAATTATAGTATTTTAAATTTTTCCTAAAATAGCATGGAATGGGCATCAACTTGCATTTTTTAATTGTTAGCATTCCAACTGACGCTTCTCGATAGGACATGATCGTTTAAATTCAGAAAACATCATCTTGACAGAAACTGAAGTGTCTGGTTAGCTCAGTAAATTCTGTCAGACGGAGAGTGTTCTCAATTCTAATATTTTTACGTTGAAATGTGTGAAGATTTCAGCAGAAACGCTGTCACAGGCACTGCCTTTTGCCTCCATTCAGGGTCGATTTTTGGACACATATTTTCATAACAAAACACGCCGAATACATCATCTGCGTTCACGAGTCTTTTGAATGTTTCACCGAACGCAGACGCGGCAAATCCTGGAGCTTCTCCACCCGTTCGCATCCCGGCCCCCCTCGTGAACCATTCCGATTACACACGGAGCCTCATCTGAAGACCCTTCCCACAGGCCAAGGCCAGCCACAGTTTCAATAAGAGTTTCCCGGGGACGCTCACGCCGAGCTCCCTGGCCTGCTAATTCCGCCACTCCCGTGGTTTTGCAGCGATGAGGGGGCTGTCTTCCTGCTGTTTCCAATCGTCACGATCTGCAAAAATGTTGCTGACCAGCGCTTCGCAGCTTCCGCCTTCTGAATGCTTCAAAGAAAGAGTTCCAACTGCCGGTACGGGCGGCGCCCCACATTGAGAGTTGGTTTATAAAAAGTTTAGTGCCGTTACAGGACTCCTGGGTGGATTTGCCAAGTAATTAGGCAAAGACTCGACTAGTTCTCAAATCCGATTAATGACGAGGAAAGCGAGAGGGAGGAAGGCCGTGCCAAACAAAATTGCACGGTGGTGGTTCTTTTGGATTTAGCATCGGCGTCACACATTTATTTACCTCCGGTCACTCTGGGGCACACGTAACAGCTGCAAAGTGTGACCACGACAGTTCGCGTCTGGCTGTGGGATCATCCGCACCCCCCTGAATTCCCCAGCAGCGCCCAACCCCTTCCTCAGCAAGGGCCCGAGGACGCTGTCTTCGCCATGACCCTACTGTCACCCAAATCCCATCGCTGTTTCACCAGCCATGACAGGAATCTCAAAAGCTTTACTTCAATTCCGTAAATTAGATGAAAACGATTAGTCATCGGAGGTAACTGAGTTTCCTTTTAAAGCACCTGGTAAAAATGACAGACGGGAGTGAGTGAGTCCGTTGCAGACTCCACTGGTGGAGTTACTGACAGTCGCAGGGAGCGTGCAGAGGCCGGGTCCCCGTGGGCGTGCACATGGCAAAAAAACGGCGCTCTCGGGCGACCCGCGACAGTGACGCGTCTCGCAAAAGGCGCAGCCCTGGGGCCGATGCTAAGGACGCCAGGAGGAGCATCGTCCCCTCGTCTGGAGAGTGGGGACCGCGCGGGCTCCCGCCCCCCGCGCCAGCCCGGCGGCTCGGCTGCATGCTCTCGTCATTTTCATTATTCGATGCTTTGAGGACAGTCGAGATTATTTCAATGTTTCGGGGTGAACGTCAGGGGCGGAGCTGGTTTGAGAAGGTGACGGGAACATCGCCCTGGCCACGAGCGACAGACCGCTAGCTACGCCCCCACCGTGAGCGGCATTGACATATCTCTGTTCTGCACGGGAACCTCCGACCACTAGGACACCGGGGCCCGGGGAGCAGAAGGGGCCTGCGGAGGCCACAAAGCCAGCAAGACATGGAGTCAGGGTTCACCCCAGGTTCTTCAGGAGTCTAGTGACCACAGGCTGCTTAGGGGGACAAGAGAGACAAAGGCCACCAGGCAGGAAAACAGGAAGGACAAAGGTCTGTGAACCTGCAAACGTGGTTGGGAACCAGGCGCAGAAAGACCTCGCACCACTGGCCTGTGGTCTCTGCCCACCGGCCAGTCTGAGCCAGGATGCACTTTACCCAGCCCCCGGCCTCCGTGGCCACGAGGGAGGGAGAGCTCAGCCGGGCCCCAGGAGGTCTGGGCTCAAGCCAAGACGCAGCCACCCTGGGGGCACTGACCTCAGATATGACTGTCCTGCATGTAGGACCCAGTGGTCCCCAGGGTCCCCGCCCAGATGCCCTGCAAAGGGACAAGGCCTGCTGGCCTCTCAGGGGCGGGCTCACCTTTCACAGGGCCCACATGTCAGCAACATCGACCCAAATGGGACACGAGGAGCCCACAAGCTAGAGGTTGCTGTCCACGGCTACATGAAACGATTCTAATGGGCCACCCTGTGTCACGTGCGATGGTGACACACCATGTCCCAGAGCCTCTTTCCCAGACGTGATGGCGCCCACAGGACACTGCTCAGCACTCACGCCCCGCGCGGCGCCCACACCCAGTCCCCGGCTCAACCGTCCACTCCAGGCCCTGGACGCACAGCAGCACGGCCAAGCGCTCACCAAACGCCAGCCAGACGACCCCGGCCGCTCACGCCGCCCCGCATGTTCCTCCCTCGGCATGGGGGTTCCTCCCGGAGAGCCGCTGTGATGACTGTGGACGCCCCACGCCCCGCACGTGCCCACCCACACCAGCCCCCACCCCCGCCCCAGCCCCTGCGCCCGCAGACACCTGGCTTCGGGTGAGTCCGCCGGTCCAGCCGTCTTACCCCGGCCCCCTCCTGCTGCTGTGAACCCCGCCCAGAAGCACCTCCCGGCCAGATACGGCGTCCACCTGGGCAGTGACAGGCTCACAGACCGAGCTGGACGTGGCCAGGTGGCAAACATGCCCCAACAGATGCCCGACTCTGCCCAGCCGCCCTTCAGGGCTGCAGCTGCCCCCCGAGATGACTTACTAGGGGCGCACACCGTGCATCTGTCCGCACGTCCACTGGTGAGCGTGTGTCCCCACATGGGGCCTGGACGGATAGCAGACAACCGAGTGGACGCAGCCGGCCAGCCTCACGTCCATGCCACACGCAACGGGCACGGAACGGCACACTGTCACCTGCCCCCACCCGGCCTCCGCGTGTGCTGTTCCTTCCACCGCAAGGCCCTCCTCCTCCTACCTGATTCTAGGGCACCCCCTCAAATCTCAGCCCAAGGAGTCCCCCTCCTCGAAGTTTCCCCCCTCCTCAAAGTTTCCTGATATGACGCCCCCCCCAACTCCCCCACAGCACTTGGTCCGGCCTTTCCATACTGGCCGGATCTGTCCACATGTCCATCATCCAACGTGAGCCACCTGTCGGTGCCCGTGCTGGGTCCGGCGAGACCCCCCTGCCGCCCTCGGAGACACACAGCCCTGCAGATGCCTCGTGACAGGAATGCCCACTTCTGGGGCCAAGGAAACCAGCTGGACATGGGACCTGCCCGCTGAGGGATGGACACACAGAGGGACACAGGGCTGCACTTTGCACAGACGCCGAGTCCCGCGGGAGCCTCAAAAGAGGAGCAACTAGGAGAGCGTGGTGTGGGGAGGGCAGGCAGAGGAAGGGGAGTAGGTGAAGAGGAAGCAGAAGGGGCGGGGAAGGAAGTAGGATGGGAAGGGAGAGGGAGGGAGGAGGGGGAGAAGGGCGGAAAGGAAAAGAGGAGGAGAAACGCAGGGGAGGGGCGGGGAGGGGCAGGGAGGGGCAGGGAGGGGCGGGGAGGAGCGGGGAGGGGCAGGGAGGGAGGCTGAGACCCGCTGAGCACCAACCAGCACACTCGCTGGGCTGGGCCACGGTCATGGGCCACGGTCATGGGCCACGGTCATGGGCCACAGTCATGGGTCACCATCATGGGCCACAGCCATGGGCCACTGTCATGGGTCACCATCATGGGCTTGCCCTGACTCCTGCTCTGTGCTCGGGGACCTACGAGCAGGGACGTGGCCTCACTCACTCACAGCGGTTTCCTGAGCACCCACCAGGCACAAGGCACTGTCCCAGGTGCTGAAAACACAGCGTGAGCCAGACCCCTGGGCCCTTACCCGTCGCCGTCACTGGCCCGGTACCCAGCACGCGTAGATGCCCAGATGCTTGGCGGAGGAGACTCTGTAATCCCACTGCAGCTCGGGGTGCTCCCCGCACTGCTCGGCCGGCAGCTCCACGGGGGGAAAAAACGCTCCACGAACCCCCCCACTGGCCCCGGGGCAGAAGTCACGGACGCACAGCATGACCTCAGGCAGCTGCGAACACCCGGGTTTCCAGCCGCCATCGAAAGGCCAGGCGGGCAGCAGGGCAGGCGTTGTTCAGAGCGAATTACAAGGTCAGTCAGCGCCCGGCTGAGGAGGGACATGGCAGGAGGGGTCGCGGTCTGTCCTCACCGAGAACAGTATCGTCCCCTCGTGGGACCTTCAGCTGCAGCCACACAGGCACGGGAACAGAGCCCGCTGCTGGGCGTGGAGCTGCTGAGTGGGACTTGATTGCGGAATCAACAAATGAATCCATGAATGTGTGAGTGAACGAATGAACGAGTAAATAATTCACCCAAGCCCACCACCCTACATCACAGCGGAAGACGCCGAGGCCCAGAGGCGAAACTTCCCACCCAGAGGTCCAGAGGGCTTTTCACAGGAGTTGGGTCCAGGACATCTTCTGGCAAGAGGTGAGCAGGGTGTCAGGGCCCAGGGCCAGGTCATCGCCCACCGTAAGGTCCAAAACCCAGGGGAGGTCATGTGACCAGTGGAGCGCACAGTACAGGGGACAGGTGAGGCTGTCACATGGAATCCAAGAGAGCGCGGGCCGAGCCCAGCTGCCCGCCAGACACTTGGTCTGCGGGACCTTGCCCTTTCCAGGCCCCCTCCCTGAGGAGCCTGCTCACCTGTACGGGCTCACCTGTATGGGCTCACCTGTGTCTACCTACCTGTACAGGCTCACCTGTCGCCTCACCTGTGTCTGCTCACCTGCACCAACCCTGACAGGCCCTGTTTCAGCAGATGACTGAACACTGACCCCGGCCCGTGGGCGGCCCCATCGCCAGGTGTCAGGGGTCCTAGTGCAGGTCGTGGCCTGAGCCGGGTTCTTGGGGCCCAGGGGGTGGCCGCAGCCACCGTGAGCTGTTGCTGTGCAGCCCCACCAGCCCCCTCACCCCGCCCCCCAAAGCTGGCCCCTGGAGCCGCCATCTGGGAGCACAGCTCTCCCTCCCTGACGATCTTTCTTTTTTTAAGTTTAAACAACCATAATTTTCCTTTTATGCCCTTGCATTTGTTTTCCAAGAAGATGATTACGCATTCGCAGAGCAGTAATGATCTATCAGCATGGGAAGGCTGGGGAGAGAGCGGGGTGGCCGGCGAAGGAGCACACACTTTCATTCAAATACATGGCACGGGTTTTCGATTAAAATGCCCCACTTAGAATGGACACTTAGTCACAGCCCTTTCTGGGCGTCTGCTGGCAAGTCCCCTCCTTCGTGACGGCCACAGCGAACAAAAGGACCATTCAGAGCACGGGCTATCTGCGCGTCCAGACGCCCCAGAGCTCTGCCCTGGCCCTGCTTGTCCATTCTGTGCATCTCGTCCCTGGGAGGCGGTTCTGCGGGGATAAATCAGGCTCACAGGCTGGTGCGGAGGGCGGAGGGTCCCTGCTTCTCCAGATCCCCGTGGCCAGACCCCGCCCCCGCCGCCCTGTCCACGCCCCCCACCCTCTCACCGAGCCTGGTCAGCCCTCAGGGCCGCACAGGGGGCCCAGGCCCATGTCTGCGGTGACCACCCAGGGCTCGCCGATCCCCTGAGGCCCCGCCTCGGCCTCGTGCTCCTTGTTCCCCTGTAAGCAGGCCACACAGCTGGCCTTGCCCCGGGCTCCTCCATCTGCCCCGGAAGGATCCACCTGTCCAGACAGAACCGCGCTGAATGTGGCCACAGGAACAAAGTGCTTCCGGGCCCTCCTCTGGGGCTTTTCCTACGGCCCGGCTCAGGGCGACGTCAGCCCCGGGCCCTGAGTCACTTCCTTCCGGCGGTGCCTCCAAGGGCTCAGGGCTCCACGCGGGTGGGGGGGGGGGGCGGTGCCCCAGGACACACACGTGCGCACACACAAGCCGCATGTGCACACGCACGTACACGTACACACTCACAGTACACACGCACACATGCACATATGTGCATGTGCACACTGCACACATGCTGCATACACACATGCACACACTGCATGTATGCACACATGTACACATGCATGCACACACTGCGTGCACACACATACACATGCATGTACACGCATGCACACTAATGCACGCATGCGTGCACTGCGCACGCACGGCATGCACACTAATGCACGCATGCGTGCACTGCGCACGCACGGCGTGCACACACCTACCTGCACGCACACGCACACACGCAGTGCTCCCTGGAGGAAAGAAGCAGCCGGGTCCTCCTACTGATGGCCAAGGGCCGAGGGGTCCTCTCTGGGCCTCAGCATCCTCACCCGTGACTGGGATACCCCTTCCTCACTGGCGTGACAGGTGCTGGGTGCACACAGGCCCCCGCAGGTCTGCTCGTCTGCTGCTAAGGAGCCAGCTCACACTTGCTCGGCCCCAGGGACAGCACCCTCTCCCCATGGGAGACGGAAGCCCAAGGAGCACAATGTGAGGAGCTGCTCGCTGCCCCTCGGGTTCGGCCCGCACTGACTGCCCATGCTCGGCCTTGAGGGAGGACCCCGGCACCGCGGGCGCCTGGCTCGCCCCGCTAGTCCCAGCCTCCAGGAAGGACATCTCGGGACAGGAGGCTGGAAGGCCGGACTGACTGCTGGCCCCTGCCAGATCTGGTGTGGGCAACACTGACCGCAGCCTTCCTGGCCACGCCTCCCTGAATCACGGTCAGACCCTGTGCTGGCCAGCAGACTGTCCCGTGGCAGATGCTGGCCGAGCACAATGTCCCTCTGTCCCCGCTCTTAAGGGCTCCTCCAGGAGGGCCCGGAAGCCTGTGTCTGCTTCCCCACGAGTGGGGGAGGCGAGGGCACCGTCCTGGGCCTCCTGTGGCGGGTGGCAAGCCCGGGCGGGGACCCTGACCGCTGGGACCCGGGAGCCTGGGCCCTGGTGTCGTTCGGCCTTCGGGCCTTGCTCTTCGGGGCCGGCAGCTCGCCTGTCCAGGGCCTGTCTCCTGGGCCACGTGAAGCGAAGGCGCCGACTGGTTCACAGCGTCACCAAGTCCTAGGGGTCTCCCAGCAGGACCCGACGCCCGCAGTGGCACCACGGCTCCCTTCGTAAACGCACCCGTGACCACGAGTCCCACCGGGCTCCGGGCGGAGGAGGGGAGGCCCCTCGGACTTCGGCGCATTAAACACGCGATCGATGACCCTGCGTGTGACACGACCCGCCGGAGACGATCACGGTGATGGGGTGCGACGGGCACCTGGCCCCACCCACGGGGCCCAAGCCGTTCCCGAGCGTCACCTGTGGACTCAGCCCTCCGCCTCCTCGTGGCTGAAACGAAGAGGCAGAGAGTCAGGCAAAGCCCACCAACGGCTCCTCCGTCTGCCTGGAGCTCAGACACCGAAGAAAATGTCCACAAGGACCCTGAGACCGGCTTAGGCGACGACCTTGACCTGACCTCCAAAGGCCATCCCCTCCCGCCTGGCCCACAGTCCCACCGTGATCCCCCAGCCGCCGGCCACGCTCCCGGAGACCCATGGAGCCTCGGCCCGCCTGGGCCAGGACCCACCCCGGGCCCCACAGAGCGGAGCCAGCTGCCCTCCCGTCCGGCCTCGCCTGTCCGGCAGCGTGTCCCCAACACTGGGGCTGTCTTGGGCCTGGGGTGGTGATTAATTTTTTTCCTTGAGAGAAAATGGATTCACATCTAATTGCTGCTTGAAACCGAGGGGTGGGTGGGCGGCCGGGGAGGCGGGTCCGGCACAGCGGGCAGAACGGCAGAGGCCCGATCGATCGTGTCGATTTGAAGAGGCTGCAGCAAAATGGTCGGAAGACGGAGTTGTGCGACTCCCGAAAATGTGCCAATAAATAAGGGAAATCGGCCAGAACAAATAGGCCCAGCTGTTTCGATGAGCAGGAGCCGGGAGAGCGGGAGATGGATGACGGCCCCGACGTGACGGACAGCGTGGCGGGCAGGGGCGGGCAGAGACCCGCAGGCAGGTGGCCGTCCAGGAGGGGCCGGGTGCTGGGACACGCGGCCCGGCTGCCTGGGGGGGCCCGGGGAGCGGGAAGCCCGTGGGGAGCTCGCCCACCAGGCCGACGCGCCCAGGGCCCCCCGCGTGTTCCTCCAGCTCGCGTCTGGGGCGCTCCACGGCGGGCCTCACCCGCGGGACAGCCCCACGTCACAGGTGGGGAACCATGCTCGGGGAAGGTGACGGGTCTGCCCAAGGTCACGCAGCATCTGGCCCCAAAGGCTGTGCCCTTTCTACCCCGTGGCCCGCCTGGATGCCCTCCCTATGAGCCCCTCAGCCCTGGGCTCCTGGCCAAGGCCGGGGCAGGCCAAGGGGGCCCTCACCACCCAGCGGGCTGGGTTCACAGAGCCCACCCCGCCTGGGTCCAGGAGTGTCACCTAAAAGGATGTCCCTCCATGCGGAAACACGAGGGAAGGGGAAGAAGTGTTCCCACCTACCGGCTCTGAACGGTGGCCGCATGGAAAGGGGCCTGGCTATGGTATTCGTCTCTTACCGGCAAGTCACTTCACTGAGCCTCAGTTTCCCCATCTGCGATTCTGTTGCCTGGGAACAACAGAATCACAAAGGTGACATAGGTACAGAGGTCGCCCGGCCCAGCCCCTCAGGCCACGGCCATTAGGCTCTACTGGTGCCCTCTCGCGGTGAGAAGCTCCCCGTCCTCAGTCGCTCGGCCTCGGCCCGCGGGGAACGGGCTTCCTTCGTGTGGAGCCGAAAGCCTCCCCCTCCCCTAGAGCCACACGGAACCTGCGACTCTGGAGTGGCCAGGCCCACGCGGCCGGCACCGCTCCCCGCTCCCCCCTGCCGGGCCCGGCCAGACAGGGGCGAACGCTTCTGCAGAGTCACCAGTCACTCGAAAGAACCCCAGTTCTCATTCCTGGGGCTCACGTTTTTTCCAGAATGTTTTCTGCCTTCTGCATAAGCTGCTGAGTGACGTGAGTGCTGGCTGGTGTCCAGCCCTCTGGCCTTACACGCTGTGAACACCGGGCAAGTCACGACAGCCTCTCTGTGCCTTGGGTTCCCCACACGGAAAGGTAAGAACGAGAATGTCTCCTCACAGGGCTTCTACGAGGGCCAAGTGAGTTCATTTGAGGAAAGTTTCTAGAATAGTGACTAGCAAATAGTAGACACAATATAAATGTTAATAGTCATCACCACCATCACCATCATGTGACATCATAACTATCATTATCATTAAAATTATTGTGCCGTTACTATTAGGGGCTCTATCCGGGACCCTCCCGCACGGGAATTAAGAGTCTCTTCCGCCCTCCATCTCTGCCACACGTTTCTGCTGCCAAGCGGCTGCTGCTTTGCGGACTGACACAAGGTCATTTGTCCCGTTGGTGTAATTGACCTAAAGGGCCGTAAGGGACCTGGGCCGTCCCTTCCCGCCCTCGAACGCAGAGGGCCGCCTCAGCGCTGCGCCTCCCGGCACCACGGCCTCCTCCGGGCCGAGTGTCACTCAGCGGGGGGCAGCGACGCACGTCTCATTGGTGACATTCATCGAGGAAGCCCAAACCCACCTTCGTGCCTGTGAAGCCCAAGGCAATTGTTGGTCTGTTCCACGTGCACCCCGTTCAGACAGGAAGGGAACATCTGAGGTTCCCATGGCAACCACCTGACCCGCGCATTCACGGGCTTTGCCAGATGCGTCTCCCTAGAGGGTCCGGGACCCTCGCTGCCACGCCAGGCCCCGGGCCCCAGCGTGTCCTACGCGGGCCACTGCAGCCACCTGCTCCCTGCCTCCTCGGCTGCAGATTCCCCTGCTCCGGCCCGTCCCCCACACGGCCACTGTCCCAGAGACACGACAGAACGCAGTGACCGGGTCACTCCACGTTTAAAGGCCTCAGAGCCCCCACTGCCCACAAGATAAAGCCCAAACCACTCCCGCTGGACCCCGGCGGCCCCAGGATCTGTCCCTCAGCCCAGCCCTCCCGGCCCTGTCCTCGGCGACTCGGGCCGCGTCGGGCCGCGTCGGGCCGCGTCGGGCCCCGTGGGCGCTGCCCGCGGGCACGCTCCGCCCGCGCTGCCTGGGCGGCCCCGGCCCCCGCCCGCTCTGCTCACGCGCCAGTGTTCAGGCATTTCCTGAGCCCCGGCTTACCTAAGTCGCGTCCCCTGGGAAGCCAGGGGAGCTTCCTCAGAGGACGAGCCCCCCGCCCCACCACACCCCCACGACCCGGCCCTTCCCGCTGACATGTCTGTTGGCAGACTGGCGCGAGGGACCACCGCGGGGCCTGGCAGAGGCGGGCTCTGGGCGAGGAGCGACTGGGTGGGTGGTGGGGGGCTGAGCAGCTGACGGTCACGTGGCCACGGCCATTTCTACGTCATCTTCAGAGGAATGTCTGTTCGAGTCTTTGCTCATTTTTGAATCGGGTTATTTGATCTGTGGTTTGAGCTGTAGGGGTTCTTTATATATTCTGGATATTTTCCCCTTGTCAGACACGTGATTTGCAAATGTTTTCCCTCATTCCATAGGTCGTTTTTTTTACTCTGTTGATCGTGTCCTTTGATGCACAGAGTTCTTCTACTCTAACACAGTGGTACCCGGTCTGCTTGCTTTACTTGTCTGCTTCCGATGTCATGTCCAGGAAATCACTGCCAAGTCCACTGTCATAAAACGTTTTCCCTATGCTTTCTTCTAAGAGTGTTGTTGTTTTAGGTCTTATATTTAGGTCTTTAATTTTTTTTTTTTTAGTTTATTTCCATATGTAGTGTAAAGTAAGGGTCTAACTTCATTCTCTGGCGTGCCGACATCCGGGTTCCCCACTGAGCACCCTGGTTGAAGGTCGCTTGAGCACGTACACGCATGGGGTTATTTCTGGGCTCTCTACCCCACGGTACCGGTCTGTTTGTCTGTCATTATGCCGTTACCACGCCATCTTGATCACCGTAGCTTGTAATGTGTTTTGAATCAGGAAGTGTGAGTCCTCCGCTTTGTGTGCTTTTTCAAAATTATTTTGGCTACTTGGGGTCCCTTTAGACTCCATCTAAATTTTAAGATAAATTTTTCTATTTCTGCAAGACAACAACAACAACAACAAAAGCCACGCCTTTGGGGTTTTGACAGGAATAGCATTCGTCTGTGGACCGCTCGGGCGGTCCGCATACATCCAACGACATCACGTTTCCCAGTCCACGACGACGCCTTTCCGTTCATTTGCGTCTTTAATTTCTTTCGGCAACTTTTCATAGTTTTCAGTGAGCAGGTGTCACCTCCAGGGTCAGGTTTAACAAAAGTGAAATGTAAAGAGCTGCATAACTCAGGGTGGGTTTCCCAATGACCGGTGCATGTTGTTACAGAATCGTAAAGGAGTAAAAGGTCCAATCCAAACACAATACAGACGAAAACTTTTAGTGTGACAGAGAACAGAAGGCCATTGATATGGTTTCGGATTCCGCAATGCCACTAACCTTTAAAAAAAAAAACTTCACTGGCGAGAGAAGAATATGCATCATCATTTGAGAAGACTATTAAAATACTCCTCCCTTTTCCAAACACGAGTCTGTGTTAAGCCAGGTTTGCTTCAAAATTCAAAACAAACGACACATCACAACAGCTCGAATGTGAAAGCAAATGTAAGACTCCATCTGCCTTCCTAAGTCAAACACTAAGGAGAGTCGGGAAAACGTAAAACATGTCATTCTTCTTACCAAATATCCCTTTGTATTAGAAATATAACCATATTTCATTAAAACATGTTATTTATGCTAACATGCAATAGGTTTATCATTGTGACTTTAAATAAAATAATACGTTTTTCAAAATTTCTCCGTTTTTATTTCTAATACGGTAAGCATGACAGATAGATAGAGCCCACATAAACAAAAGCTCTTTGAGCTCCGTGATGGTTCTTAAGACTGTAAAGGGGCCCCCAAATTTAGAACTCTTGGTCTAAATCAAATAGAGAATGATTACAAATAATTCCTAAGTGTAGGGTTCAAAATTATAACTACCACTGAATTATACACTTAACAATAGTTAACGGTTAACTTTATGTTGCGTGAATTTTATCTCAATAGAAAAGAAATATAACCATTCAAACAAAACATGCACATTCTAAATTGTCAAACAGAACAGGGACACAAAATGGGAAAAAAACAGGGACTGTGCAGCGACGAGCATTCGAGGTGTGAACAGAAGACATGCGAATATACCGTGATGATCAAAATCAAACCATCCTATCAATACATCTATATATCGATATATTGATTCCTGTATCAACCAAACTTACATAATAAAACTAAATGACTACACGACATGGGATGGAAACTCCATGTGTGGTCAGCCCTGGGAACTGCCCACCCCCGGGGGCCGCTGGGCTAATCCTGGTGGGTGGCCCGTCTCAAAGGGCATGCTTTCCACTCATAAAAGGACAACAAAGTGACTAAGATCAGATCACAAAACACATCTATGCTACACACAGAACACACACCTAGAAGAAAGTAATTCAGAAAGGTCGGGGGGAAAAATTAAAACGCAGAAAAATAAAACCTCAAAATCAGTATCAGAAAAGACGGAACGGAGGACAAAGAGCATTCAGGGAGAAAAACAGAGTCCGTTATGATGACGAAGGACGCCGTCCCCCAGTGAGGCCCTGGCACCTGCTGGAACGAAGCCACAACATTCCTAAAGTAAAATCTTCAGAAAATTCGAGGAAAAGATACAGGAAAACACACATTACCTCTTTCCAGAAATGGCTGGATGTTTCGATACTGGGAAATTTATTACGATAGTTTATCATACATTAGATCAAAAGACAAATCAAACGATGGTCTTTGTCTGTGGTGGGAAAGCGTCAGTATAACCCGACATCCACCTCTCACAAATGGCTAGATCGAGAGTCAGTGCGATAAAAGGTATTTATCTCACCTCAAAGGTCAACAGTATGTTTAATAGGAAAACACTTATAAACATCCTCCCATTAAAGTTAAGACAAGACAAAGATATCCTCTGTCACCACTATTACTGAATATTATCCTAGAGATATTCGCCAACACAGTTAAGCAAGAGAAAGAAATGAGACACAGAAAATTCGAGAACAGATAAAATGATGATGATGATGATGATAATCATCATATTATGATAATGATGATGATGATGATTTGCTGATGATAGGATTAAATCTGGAAATTCCAAGAAAATAAACTGAAAAACCACTACAAGTAAACACAGTGAGGCGGGACAGGGCAAACTCCCAGACTCAGAGAGAGAGAAAGGCTTCTCCGCTGAGCACGAGAAAGAATCCGAATGCTGCCCAAGTTACTCAGAAGGAAAGTTCCACAGAGAAGGGGTAGGTGACGCTCCAGACAGGGCGTGGTCTCCTCTCACGGCAGAGAGAGACTCAGGGGGACAGGGACAATAGAGAGAGATGGGGACAGTGAGAAGGACAGAGTACAGACACTGAGAGGGACCTCAAGCGTCCGGGGATCCAGCTCAGTTCCTGTGCATTACAGTTTAAAGACTTAGTTTACCTGTTTTCCCTTGATGTGGACATCCAGTGAGCAAGGGGCGGGGTGTGCAGCGGGAAAAGGTAAGGAAGTGTGTAGCACAGAGTCCCCGGCAGTTCCCAGCCTTTGATCACAAGGTTCCCTGTGCTTTTAGCCTCAGGGAAGGAATGATTTTATTTTGTGTAGTTGCCGCTTAAAGACTCTGTTTCCCTCCCGGTGCGGGCAGGGTTGTTAGCATCCTGGCAGGAACCTTCCTTTGTTCACAGGTGCCCTCCTGCCCTGGCCTCGGGCCGATCAGCCAGTCGAAGTCTGTGGCTGTAGCTTGATTAACATTTCGGTTCCCTGGCCTCCCCCGCCCCCGTGTTAATAGAATTCACCAAAGCTGTGGACATAAAATTGGTATATAGAAGTCAATAGCTTCTATGCCTTTAAACGAAATTGTTTGGAAGTATAATGAAAAGAAGATTAAAAATGCCCACGAATAAACCTAAGAAGTGTGTAAGCTCTATTAGCAAAAGGAAATATCAAAAAAAAAAAAATCAAAGAAGACTTACGTGTCTATACACACATAGCACGTTTTCAGGCAGGAAGGCTAGAAAAACATCACGATGCCAATCATCCTCACGGAAAATATCAACTGGCCGTTTGGAGGAACCAGATAAGCTGGTTCGCAGCCGCTTGCGAAGAAAAGTAATGAGCGACTGGCCATCGGGCAGCGCCCAGCGCGACCCCGGAGTGCCGGCTCTGCGGGTGACGGGGTGGGAACCCGGGAACGGGACTCAGGGGTGAGGGGAGGCATGGGAAGGCAAAGGTTGAGGAGGAAGAAGAATGGACAGAAGCCCCCGAGAAGGGGACGCACCATGTTCCCTCCCATTCACTGCAAGGGAAGAAATGTGAGCTGAAGGCCTGGTGACCCGGCAAATGCCTCACCCAAGAGCCCCTGTGGAGCCATCTGCAGTCAGGACACTTTCCAAACGGGGAGCCTGTGAGGCCGCAGGGTGGGCACACACCACAGTGCCCCCCCGCCCCCACCCCGACGCCCGGAGGCCGCTGTCCCAGGCCCCCCAAGTCCCTCGGGATCCTAGGACATTCCACCCTTTCCCTGCAGCGATGCCCAGAGGCGTTCCCATCCAGGGCAGGTGTGAACCGAGGAAGCTTCCGCCCCATGATTACTTTGCAGGTCTCTGCAGCTGCAGTGGATGCTTCGAAGCGCGGAACAGACCTCACGGGCTCAGAGAGCAGACAGAAGGCGACACCAGCCTCAGGCGGTACCGAGGATACGCAGGTCGACACCCAGGAAACCCAAGAGAAGTAACTTGTAAACAAATACGTAAGCTGTCAACATACACTTAGCGAATTGGCTAGATGCTAAATGAAAATCTAAACATGCATAGTTTTCCTATAGAGTAGCGAATGACCAGCTAGTGCCTATAATGGGGAAAAAGATTCCACTCAAAACAGCAACAGACGAAGATACACGTTAACACTAGAATTACCTGCAAAAACCAAAATCCAAAAAGCTCAGTACCCGTGTGAAGAGAAAACCGTGCGCGTGCTGAGAAGGGATGTAAGGACCCGGGAAGGCGGCCGCGCGGCCGGAAGTCCCCGCACTGTCAACGTGTGGTTCTCCAAAATCCTTGGAGTATTTGGCCCAAACCCAACTGAACTCCTGTGGTTAGAAAACGATGACCACAGCCAGGCGGCATTTTTCTACAGTGACCCCTGGGAGCAAGCCGCCGACTGTGAAGGAAATCAGGGACAGGAGGGCGGTGAGGAGCGGCCGACTGGCCCAGCCACTGAAACTCAGGAAGCAGCAGCCGAGGCGCGGGCGGCGGGCAGGAGCCGCCGGGCACCGCGCGGGGCCAGCGAGCCGCACTGCGCAGGCGCGAGCCGGACCCGGCTCACCGGACAGACACCGCCCGGCAGGACCTCGCCAGGGGCGACGGTCGCTCCACGCGGCGGGAAATCATCGGCTTGCACCCTGGAAAAGGGCGGGGCACGCGCCCTGCCCATACGCCTCAGAAATGCAGGTTTTCTCCTTTTTCTTTTCAGTGGGCGTGGACGGTCAGGAGGATGTTAGTTTCAGGCGTGTGGCAGGTGGTTAGACCTTTGTGTAATTTACGAAGGGGTCGGGCGAGTCCAGTCCCCACTGACTCCGCACGCAGTTATCACACTGGCATGGACCCTTCGCCCGCGCCGCACTGACACCCCCGTGACTAGTTGGGAGCCCATGGCCCTCCCCTCCCTCCTCCCTCCATCCCCCCACGCCCCCTCCCACCCGGCCACCGTCAGTTTGCCCTCTGTGTCTGAGTCTGTTTGCGTTTTGTTTGTTTGTTTATTTCGATCTTTAGAGGCCACATCTCAGCGAGATCACGTGGCATTCGTCTCTCTGACTCATTTCACTCAGCATGATGTCCTCAAGGTCCATCCGTGTCTTAAAGTGGAATGAAACACAGGAGACTCCAAGGTCAAGACGGTGGTCTGAACACAGGCTTAGCGCTGTTTTCGTCCCCAAATCCTGTATAAGTGATTTTAAAAGCATAGAAATAAACGCCAGCCCCGGAAAACAGAAAAAAATAACTAACTTGGTGACCCAGAAATTCTGAGAAAAGTTGGAAATACCCAACACGAGATGGGAGGGGCTGATGCAGAACGAGGCTGTGAGAAGTTTGAGACGGGGCCTCGGCCGCAGGGGGGTCCCCTGACGAAATGAGTGCTGCTTCCCCTTCGGGTGTGCTCAAGACCCCCCGCCACTCCCCGAGGACTGGCGGACGGGAACGCGGCCATGGAGCTGAAGAGAGAGAGCGGTGGGCGCCACCCGGTGCCCTTGCCACGGCCGGTGGCACCGACCACGGCCACGCCTGCTTGCTTCCACGCCATCGGCGACAGCCTTCCCGCTCCGACAGCAGACAGGACTTGCTGTGACGGAGGCCGCAGGGCTCCCAGAGCTGAAAACACTCACAGAAAACGCTGCCGGCCCCCGGGGTGGACAGGGAAAGGCAGGGTCGCAGCTGCCGGGGCCACTTCAAGCCACTTCATCAGACGCCGACAAAAACGCACTTATCTATCGGAAAAGTGGTTCCACGGGGCACCGTTAAGCCCTGTAAATCGCTCCTCCAGAATGAACTGGTGGTCAACTCATCCTCGAGGAGACAGGATTAATGCACAGAACAGAAGAGAATCTTAAATTTCTAATTAGCATCCACGGAGAGGCTCAAAGGCTGTCGCGTCCTTGAAGTACGAGCCGGCCACAGCGTTTTAAACGGGGGGATTAAAGACCCGGAAAGAGATCTTTGAAATTAAAAACACGATTACTAAAATACTAGAACGCGAAAGAAGCCGGGGAGAACGCGGCTGATGCTCAAACTGGCGAATTAGCAGACGGCGCCGTTTAAGCCCCTGGAACCCGGGAACGGATTGGGAGATGGAGACAGAATTCGGGGAAGGGGTGAACGGAGACCCACGAGCAGCGGCGCCGTCCCAGTGGGGCCTAAAGGAGACGGAGGGGAAGATACGCTTAAAGAAGTAAGAGAAGAAAACTTTCTCGGAAGTGGGAAAAGGCTCCAGCTTTGGGATCGACGGTGTCCTAAGAAGAAGAAACGGGGAAATGGCCCACGCCACGCGGGTCTACGCAGCCTGCTGGATGGAGCTTCTGACTCAGAGGATGACCAAGGTGAAGCTGCCAGAGCGGGAACAAGACGGACGGCCGAGAAAGAGGACAAACGTCCCCTCGCACCGGTGACGCGCACTGCGGCACGGACATGCTCGAAGCCGACGTCCCTGCACCAGCCAGAGAACGCAAAGGAACAACGGGCTGGTGTGTGGCAGAGCGGGCGAACGCGGTGGCGGACTCTACAGTCGGGGTCACACAGTCACTGAGAAACGAGCCGTAATGACGTCGCGAGGAAACAGTTCCCCAAGGGACAGGACAGCCGTCCTGAAGTGACCGACGTGACGTGGGAGAAATTTCACGGCGTTCTGGAACTAAAATTCTGAGTGATTACGATGAAATCGTGCCAATGTCTTACGTGCAAACGGTAATTTATGGATACCGATGATTGCTTATGGATATTGGTTACTTCTTATGGATACTGATTATTGTTTATGGGTACCGATGACTTCTTATGGATACCAATTATTTGTTAATTAGGACCCTCTTTTACTTGCAAGAAACGGAAACCCAACTCGACCCAGCTTCAAAAGTCTGACCATGGGCGGGACACTGGGACGCCTCACAGGCCCCCAGGCCCGAGTGGGACTGAGAGCGTGAGAGTGGGCATCAACTCTGTGTCCCCGGCCCTCGGGCGCCCTGGTCCCTGGGACAGGAAACACAGGTCGTCCGATGACGCCGTGGGCAGCATGGGACAAAGCACTAATGAGCAAGGACCTGTCCTCCCGAAGACAAGTCCCCCGGTAACTGACCACAGGCCCGGGGAGTTCCGCAGCCGGTCCTCGGGACCTGAGTCAGGCAGGCCGTGGGGGCGGAGCAGGACGAGCCTGGCAGAGAGGAGGCGCGTGGGGCGGGGTCCCCGCCTGACCTGCGAGGTGGCTACGGACTCACACAGGGTAGCGGGCAGCAGATCTGAGGGGACACATGGCCAACGCGGCAGGTGACTCCGACAGCCAGCTCAGGGACCCGCCAGGACCCTCGGCTGCTGGGGCTGCTGGGGCGCGGCCCACGAGACAGTGACTGACCCGCCCGGAACAGGCCTTTCTGCTCCCCCGACCAGCGCCCCGTGAGGACTCGGGGCCTCTCCCCGCCTCCAGGTGGCTGCGCGTCCAGCCCTGCTGCCAGCGGCCTCGCCGCCCGCGTGTCCGGAGCGGAGCCCCGGCCCCACCCGCTTCCGATCGCCCCGCATGCTCCGAGGTCGCCCGCCCGCCAGGCCCAGAGCGCCGGGTGCCAGCGCTGACCGCAGCCTCACCGCGGCCTCTGGCCAACGCCGGGCGGCGGCCGCGGGTCGGAGGGCCAGCCAGGGCGCGCGGAGCGGAGCCCGGTGGCGGAGGCCTGTGCACTGGGGCCCCTCCTGGGTGCTGCAGTGCTCGTCAGGGCCACGCCGTGCCCCTCGGAGACCGGCCCCGCGCTTGCCCGAGCGCCCACCCCGTCTTCGTCCGCACTGTCTCCCCGTGGCCTCTCACAGGCACAGGGCGGGGCCGGGCGCCCCCGAAGGCCCCGCGTTTCCTCTGACGCGGGTCTGACTGTCGCGTGAGAGACGGCGGTGTCCGCGGGTGTCGGGGGTGCGAGGGACGCGCGGGGGGCGGGGAGGGGAGGGGGCGGCGCCTGAGCAGGCCGCGTGGGGCGTGAGGCCGGCCAGCGCCGGTCCTGGCGGCTGTGCGCAGGCCAGGCACGAACCCGCACGTGAGGCCAGACGCCATGCTCGGGGACCCCAAGGCGACCGACTCCGCGAAGCTCCACCCCCCCCCCACGCCCGGCCTCCCACCTCCATCGGCGTCCACCTCCCCACGCCCGGGCGCTGTCTCCACGGGGACCCGAGCTCCGCGGCCCACGCCCCGGGGCGACACCTGGGGTGGGGCTCTGGGAGCAACCGTGTCCTGACGCGGTGACTACGCCACCGTCACGACGCCCGTGGGAAAGAGCGCGCAGGTGGGGAAACTGAGGCGCAGAGAGGGCGGGCTCGCTGCCCAAGGGCACAGAGCAAGACTCCGACCCGGGCCGACTGTGAGTGGTTGTCCAGCCGAGAGGACCCCGGCTGGGCCAGCGCGGTCCCGGAGTGAAGAGAGGTGGATGAGGGTGACGCTCTGGGCGCAGGGCTGGTGGCCGCACGGTGGGGCACAGGACAAGGTGGCGTCAGGAAGGGCCCCGCGCACACACCCCGCAGGAGGTCCCCGGGGACAGAGGCATGTGCTCCTCGGGGCACGGAGCCGGCCACGCAGCCTTGCCACCCTGTCCTTCCCTCCCGTCCCCCACGGCCTCCCTGCAGGACCCACCGCCCCGGGCGTCGTGGGGCAGAGGGCAGGAGGCTTTGGCTAGACGCCAGGACGCAGGGCCACCCTGGGCCAGCAAGCGGGCGCGGAGGGGCAGGGGCGGCCTCCGCACCCGGAACCCCGAACCTCACGTCTTCACGAGGTCACCAAATAAATGACTACATTATCACATTTTAAGTTGATGAGTAAATCTTATTATAAAAGTGTAATGACATTATAAAGTCATCTGATTCATTCGTTAAGTCCCCTCGTTCCCGATGACACCTCATTACAGCTCCCGTGACACGGGGAACTGAAACATTAATTTGGGAAATCGATGGCAGCGTTCCGTGAGCGTGGGGGGCAGGGAGCGCCCGCGGGACCCGTCCCCTCCGCGAGGACGGACCAGGGACGCCTCGCTCGGTGCCCCGCGGCCCACGGTGGCCCCCCCAGGCCCGCGCCAGGGCCGGCCAGCCACTCCCAGCCGCCCTGCACCGCGGTCTTTCAGGGAGGCTGGTCGTGTGACCTGGGGTGAGCCACTGGGCCCCTCCCCCCATCTGCAAACCGGGACAGGGCCAGTGGCCCCGTGGGGCACTTCGAGGACGCGGAGAGGACGAGCAGGGCCCGGGCTGGCTCAGCCCGCGCTGTTTCCTCCTCTGTGAGGCGGGGTGCGTGCCGGGCACAGCGGCCTGCACGGAGGGGCCACACTCTGCCGCAGCCCTGGGCCCAGGGCCGGTGGCGGGAGGGGCGCGGGGACCCTCCCGTGAACAGGCAGAGACCAGGGCGGGGTGGACGTCCTGCCCCAGGGGAGTGGCCCACGGACGCTGGACACTTGGCAAGGACCAGAGCGGGCGAAGCTCGAGCCAGCGGGGCAGACGCCTGCAGCCGGTGGGCACCCCACTTCGCCGCTCCTCCCCGGGTCCCTGACACCCCCACAACCTGGGGGCACCACACGGGTCTGGAGAAGGAGAGGAGACTGGGTGTCACCTGCAAAGCACACATCCGGAGCGTCCTCAGCCTTTGGGGCCCCCAGGACACACCCACCCCTGCAGCCTGGGGCCCAGGGCAGCCCCAGCACCGCCCTGACCGTCAGTGACCACGTGTTCCTGTCTCCACACCTGCCTCCAACCCGGAAACAGCTGCTTCAAGTGCTGATCTTTGAGGCCGGCCATTCTCCCTGCCCAGCCCTGCTCACCGGGGCCTGTAGGCTGGGCCACGGCGGTCAGTGCAGCTGCTGGGAGGCCGGGGAGGAGGGCCCCAGGGAGGGGTGGGCGCGGCCCCCTCGTCCTCCCCCTGTCCCTCCCCTCCCTCCCTCCCCCCCCAGGGTCCCCCACCTCCTGCTTCTCTGCAGAGCTCACAGGGCCATCACAGGGCTCACAAAACTAAATATCTGAAAGATGTTGAAAATTTATCTTGGTTTCTATGGCAACGTGAGAATAACTCACATTTCCCAGCCAAACTGAAGGAAAACGTACTTTCCTTGCTTTGTGGGAGGCCAATTATTTTTAATGGCCGTGTCAGGGGCCTGTGTGGTCACCGCCCCCACGAGCGCCCCCAGGCCGTGGCCACAGGACGGGACCACTGAGGGTTCATGACGAGACGCAGGCTGGAGAGGGCCAGGGGCTTCCTGCCACCTGTCACCGCCCCCCCTGCCCCGAGGACCAGGGCCTGTTGGGGAATACGGTCAGGTGTCCCGGGGTCAGGCACCACCGTCCTCACTGGGTGACCCTGAACGTCCCTCCTGCTCCCTGCCCCTCGGGGTGCTGACCCCAGAGTGACGTCCCAGCACCGGGCCAGGGACATCGGTCTCCACCCATGCTGGGGCTGGGAGACGGGGGGGGGGGGGGGCGGGGTCCACGTACACGGACTGAGGGGCAGGCCCGACCACGGAACCCCGCGTCGCCGGGCCAGCCGCCTCCTCCGGGGGCGCCCAGCGTGCTGGGGCCGCCCCGAGTGGCCCTGGGCGTCCTAACCCCGGGCCACACTGGCTGCGAGACGGTGGCCGAGTCCCTGGCCTCACTCCAGAAGGATTAGCAGGGACCGGGAGGCCTGGGGGGAGACCTGGACGGTGACAGGTGCGCGTGGTGTGGACGGGGAGGGAGCCGTCAGGAGGCCAGGGGCAGGCGAGGCCCGGCGGGCACCGGCCCTGTCCTTGGACCCGGGGCTGTGCAGTCACCCTGGGGCCGTCCCTCCTGGACACCCAGGACCGCACGTGAGGACACAGTGGGCGTCTGTGCCGAGGACCAGGTTGCCCGCCTCCCAAGCCAGCCGCTCGCTCTCCAGCTGCCCTCCAGGGCGGCCGCCCCTGTGGCCACCACGTCAGAGACAGAGGGACACGCGCCCACGGGCCGGGCGGCGGGCGGGGGGCTGTCGCTGTCCCAGACTTGCCCGTTCGTGCCCCGCCTGGGCGCTGGGGCACACGTGTGGGCTCAGACGTCTCTGGTCCTGCCCGACACCCGACACCCCCATGTGCCCTGTGCAGTCTGGGTGACGGCCCCCTTCACCTTCCTGCGTGGCCTCCAGCGGGGACCGGGGACCCTTCCCACGCCCCTCCCCCTCCCGCAGCACCATTTCCTGGGCCTCTGGGCCTCGGGCTGGTGACAGTCCCACTTCTCACACGGCCCCCCACCCCGAGGAGCCCCACCCCCACCATTCTTTAATTAAAAAAAAAAACTCTAACCACACAATGAGGGTCACAGCTGTTTCATTACGCAGAACAATGTGGAGCCGCCGTCAGTGCCTCCACATTTCCTTCCCTGAGACCCTCAAGAGGGCGTGAGCAGGCGCGTGGAGCAGCTCCCTCTAAGGAGCCATGGCTAAAAGCTGCACTATTACCCCAAGGACAGGGGCGCCCGGGCCTGTCCTTCCCGGCCTGCAGGCCTGACGGGAAAAGCCACACGGCCTCAGCGTCCCCGCCACGTCCCTGGGGGTGTGCGCCAAGGCCACGCTGCAGCCCTGGCAGACCCCGGGCCACCCCCGGGCAAAGCCCCACAGCCGGCCCCTCCAGGCCCACGGGGACCAGGGCCCCTGCCCAGGCCGCAGAAGCTAAAAGCCCCCACGCGCCTGCGAAGCGCAGGCCCGGCAGCCGCCGGGGCGAGACCCGGAGTGGCAGGTGCAGCCAGGGGTCAAGCCCGACGCCCGCTGAGGCCGGAGCGCCCGCCGACCCCTGCGGTCTGGCGCACGGCGCACGCTGCCTCGCGGGGGCGGGGGGGGGACCGGCAGCCACCTGGGCGAGGTGTTTAGTGAACTCCCAGCCACTCGGTTTTCATTTCCTTCTCAAGTCCATTTTTGTACTTTCTATTTTTTTCTAGAAAACTGTCCATTTCATGCAGGTTTTCAAGTTCATAGGTAAGAAGCTGCCCATGGGAAGCGCTTACAATTTTCTAAAAAGTTAACAGACTGTTGTTTGAAGACGTTTTCGAGCCTCGGTAAAACTGAGTGGAAACGACAGAGATTTCGCACACAACCCTCCCCACCCCGGCCCCGGCCCCTCCCCCGCCAGACAGGGACGCTGGTCACACTGATGGACCTGCAGTGACATCGCCTCAGGCCGCGGGCTCCGTCGGGGTCGCTCCTGGTGTTGGGCGCTCTGCGGGTCTGGACAAACGTGTGAGGACGCGTGTCCACTGCCTCTCAGGCCCCCGCCTCCGCCCTCGGCCCTCCCGCCCCGAGCCCCGGCGGCCCCTGATCTTTCCGCTGCCCCCCGTTTCGTCTTTCCCGAATGTCAGAGCTGGAATCACAGTGTGTGGCCTCTTCGGACTCGAATGTGCGCTGACGTTTTCTTCCTATCTTTTCCGGGCGTGACAGCCCATTTCTTTTTTTGTGCTAAAGAATATTCCACCGTCTGGATGGACAGTCCACCTGTCCATTTACCTACTGAAGGAGACCTTGGCTGCTTCCAAGCTCTGGCAATTATGAAGAGACATTTGTAGGTTTCGGTGTGGATATGAGTGTTTAGCTCCTTAGGTGAATACTGGCCCGTTGGACCGTAGGTGAGTATGTTTAGCTTTGTAAGAAACCGCCAGACCGTCCACCAAAGTGGCTGCGCCAGCTGCACCCCGCCATCCGCACCCCCGCCGGCTGCACCCCCTCTGGCTGCACCCCCGCCGGCTGCACCCCCACTGGCTGCGCCATCTGCACCCCCTCTGGCTGCACCCCGCCGCCCGCACCCCCACCATCTGCACCCCCTCTGGCTGCACCCCGCCGGCTGCACCCCCTCTGGCTGCACCCCTCCGCCCGCACCCCCGCCGGCAGCGTGAGCGTTCCCGGGGCTCCACGCTCTCACCGGCACCTGGTGTCGTCAGGGCTGGGATCTCGGTCGTCCTGCCAGGTGTGCAGTGACGGCTCTTCACTTTGCATTCCTCTGACGACGCGTGGCGCGGAGCATCTTCCCACGTGCTCACCTGCCACAGGAGCGCCTCCTCCGAGGCGTCCGCGCGGGTCTCCCGCCCGCCCTTCGAGCAGGCTGTCCGTCATCTCGAGTTTGAGGCGGACGAGCACCACGTGTTCCGGACGCCGGCTTTCCGCCCCGTCTCTCGTCTGCGGCGCCTTCTCATTCCCTCGACATTCAGCAGTTTCAAACCTCTTCAGCATCTGAGGTTTGCGCCTCATTTTCCCTAACACGATGGCATTTGCCCCTCAGACGTTCGTC
Source organism: Eonycteris spelaea (assembly GCA_003508835.1). Lineage (NCBI taxonomy): Eukaryota > Metazoa > Chordata > Mammalia > Chiroptera > Pteropodidae > Eonycteris > Eonycteris spelaea. The sequence continues at coordinate 502,994 of PUFA01000362.1, read as the reverse complement.
TCTTTCTTAGTCAGCAAACATCTCCGCAGCCCCTGCGACGCGCCTTCCGGTGCTGGGGACGCGCCGACCGCCCGGGAGCCCGGTCTGTGGAGGTGCAGCGGCTCTGGCCCGCCGTTCCCGCCGCCGCGCACCGCCCCGCCCCAGCCCCGCTCCCTCGCTCGGGGTTCGACTCCGCGTCAGCATCACTTTCTTTGCTTCTTTGCGCGTATTCCTTTTCCACTTCAGTGTAACGCTGACTGAAGGTCTTTGAAATACTTACCTGCCGGTGACACAGTTGAGGCTGTAACTTCTGTGACTGTGTCAGCTGCATCCCCCGAGCCTTGACGGTTCAGGCTTTCGCCGCCAGGTCGGGATTCCCAGGACGCGTCCAGTTTTGCGTCAGTCAAGGGCTTCCGTGTGCGCGGGGCGGCACCTCAGGGCCCCCGCAGGTCTGGCCTCTGACACGGCGGCCGTGCGGGCGTCGAGGCTCTGGGTTTGTGCACGTTTCCCTACAGCGGGGCCAGCGCGTGCAAACGTTCCTCACGGGGGGACGTGCGTGCTGTGTGTGGAGAGCGCACGTCTGCCTGTCGGCGCCGACTCCGCCTTCGTTATTTACGACGTCGGGAGACCTCCCCACCCCGGTGTCCGTGAGCGGCGAGAGGCGTTCCCAGTCCCACGGCGCCTGCCGAGGCGCCACCCTCCCGTCACAGGACAGGGCCCCTTGTGCCGTGCCGTGCCGTGCCGTGCCGTGCCGTGACGTGCCGTGACGTGCCGTGACGTGTTGTGACGTGCCGTGACGTGCCGTGACATGACGTGCCGTCACGTGCCGTGACGTGCCGCGCATCTCGCAGGGGACACAGACCACCCCGGCCACGCTTTATTTCGGTGACTATTTCCCACACGTCAACTTCTTTCATTCTTTGATTTCCAGCCCTGTGTCACTTGGTTTCGGGCGCATCGCATGCAAACAGTCTCCTGTTGGATGGTCTGGGGTGTTTTCCCAGCATAACGTGGCTCCAGCAGGTGAGTCTGAGGGTCGCGTCCACCACGCCCGCCTGCGTTCCCGAACTGTCTCCACGCACCCGTCCTGTCCACCACCTTCCTTTGCCTTCCCCCCACCTCCCCTCTTATTAACCAATTTTTTAAAAATTCATTTTCTTTTTCCTCTTTTGGAAGCTATATACCCTATTTCTATTTTTCTTAAAGTCGTGCTCGGCGTCTGGCGGGGGCGGCACTCAGGGCAGGGACGCACGTCCCCCCGCGCATCGCTGGCCGTGAGGAGCCGGAGCGACCTGCCGTCAGGCGAGGACACAGACGGCTTTGTGTCCCGCGCGGCAGAACGTCGCGCGGTCACCGAGGTCGTGGTTCGAAGGCTTCGGACGACAGCAGAGTGCGCTCTGCGGCCGCGGGGGGCGTCCTCGTGGGGCTGTCGCCTTCGGCCGCGTCAGCCCTGCGTGGGACGGGACCGGCCGAAGGCAGTAACGTGCCGCCCGCGGGCCCGGGGCAGGGGGCAGGCCCGGCAGGTGCAGGCTGCAGGGTGTGGGCACCGTGGGCCGGGGTGCGGCCTGGGTGAGTTCTGCCCGCACGAGGTCCTCGGGGCCCAGGTGAGGCTGAGGTGCGGGGCCTGGGCGGCCTGTTCCCTTAGGAGTCCTTAAACCAGGGGCCGCGCGGGGACAGGGCTCGCTGAGCCTTCACCTCTGGGCAGCCCGTACTCCAGACGGACGGCCCGTTGTCGCCTCGGCCCATCTGCTCAGGCCCCACGGGCTCTCTCGACGCCCTCAGACCAGCCTCCGGTCACACATGCTGAGCCACCTCCCTCCGTGCATGCTTCCTGTCACGTGCAGACCCTGTGTGACCCTGACAGGTGGCTGCACAGTGACCGGAGTCACGACGGGCCGTCCGGCTGGATCCGGGACAGGTAGGCGGAGGGGCCTCCCGCACAGCCTCGGGGCCCTGCCCAGCATGGGGCGCCCGGGAGGCAGCAACAACAGATAGGGGAGGAAGCTGACCCCGGGGTGGGGACAGGGACCAGCGGGCAGGGCAGCACCCCCGTCCGGTCTGAGGTGAGCCGGTCGCTCCGCTGCCGTGGGGGCACGTGACGTCTGCAGTGTTCGGCGCTGACTGCCACGTGTAACGCCCGGGGGTCTCTGCACGTCCCACACGTGTCCCCAGCCTCCGTTCTGCGGCCTCCTGGCCGTGTCCTAGGCCGAGCTGTGGGGACAGCTGGGTGGCGTGGCTGCTGGACCGTGAATGGACGAGCCTGTGAGCAGAAGGGCACTGAGGACGGGCCTGTCCTAGGCTCAGGGGTCGGTAGCCTCACAGGGTGTCCAGGTCACCGCCAGCCACGCCCGGTGACCAACGCTCCCCAGGGTGGGCGGGGAGCGTGTGGGGCCATCTGCACCTGGGCTCATGGCCCCAGTGACCGAGGAACGGTGGGAAGTGAGGGAACCGGAGAGCGAGCGGGGCCGGGGTCCTCAGCAGCTCGGCTGCCTCGACGCCGCGGGGACCCCAGGTGTGCGTCACAGCTCCCGTCACGGAGGCTGCACCCCGTCTGCCCGGGCGGCGTTCTGTGGGCCTGAGGCGGGGGACCTCCTCGCCCTCACCAGTGGACACCCGAGGGTCCTCTCTGAGGTGGCTGGGGAGGTCAGTGGGGCAATCTGGAGCCCCCGAGAGCAGACGCCAGGGGTCGGTGCCGTGTTTCACTTACTAAATCATTTATTTATTTATTCTCTTTCACTCAACAGAATAGAATTTTTGCATTTCAAAGCAGGTGCACATGGCTACCACCTCCTTCTGCCCTGAAACGGGGACATCAGGCCGCCCCGAGGGGCCACCTCTCAGGCGGCCGCGGGCGGGGGCCGCAGAAGGCGGTTGTTTGGCAAGGACGCTCCGGGACGGGGGCGGACCCCCCGCTGACCCCCGCCTGTCTCTTTGGTATCTGAGCAAACGCGGGCACCCGCCCTCGCCGGCCCGGGCCACGCCGCCGGGCGCTGTCCTGGCGGCCCCCAAGGGCAGGGCTGTGCAGCAAGGCGCCCCGGCCGCGGGCTCACTTCTTGTAGTGGCTGGGGGCGTCGGCGAAGGCGAACTTCAGGCGGTAGGCCTCGGCCAGCAGCAGGCTGATGTCCCCGTCACCCCAGTGGGCCGTGGGCAGGTTCTGGAGGAAGAGCAGCAGCTCCTGGGAGAGACGGGTCGGGTCAGAGCAGGGGGGTGGCAGGGGAGACGAGGCGCACCGGGCCAGCGGGGCGGGGCCACGCCTGCCCAGCCCCATCCCCGGCAGCCAGAGCGGTGCCCCCACCCCCTCCGCCGGGCGGCCCCACTCCTGGGGTGTGCTGCCCCGGGACAGCAGCCTCGTGCCCGGTCCAGTCGCCAGAGGCTCTACAGCACCGTGAGTCGGGGGACGCCCAGGCCTCGCCGGGCACCGGCCTGCGCAGCTGCTGACACCGCAGTAGGGAGGCACCAGGAACCCTGCCGAACGCCGCCCACTCGACTCCCCGTGTTTCGGGGAGGACGCTGGGGTCCCTCGGACGCCCACGCAGCCACCTGCAGGGGCCCATGTCCCAGTGGGCACGGAGCCCCCCATGGGACACGGTGTCTCGTGCACCCAGGGCGGGGGGCCGTGACCCACTGGGACGGAGGGCTCTGGGCCCACCGAGCCCTGTACCCCACAGACCTCACCCCGCCCAGAGTGGCGCAGGATTCGGGGCGGCCCCAGCACCTAGAGGGGCCTGGCAGGAGTGGGGAGGGCGCAGGGAACGGTCCTGATGAGGCCCCTGGCCTCCTCCGGAAGAGGCTGGATCGGGGACAGTGGAGAGCGGGGCGGGGCTCTGAGCTGCTGCTGCGGCTCCCAGCTGGGGACGAGCAACAGAGGCATCAGACCCGGCTGCCCCACACTCCTCCACCAACAGAGGCATCAGACCCGGCTGCCCCACACTCCCCACCGGAGGCTCACAGACCCCGCCTGTCCTGACCCCGCCTGTCCTGACCCCGCCTGTCCTGACCCCGCCTGTCCTACAGCAGCTCCAGCCTCTGTCACGGAGCTTCCTGTTCCTGGAGCCTGGCCCAGGGGGGCGGGGCAGGTGGTGGGGAGTGGGGTGTGGGGAACAGGGCGTGGGGAGCAGGGCTGGGGGAGTGGGGCTCCGTGTTCACAGCCCAGCCCTGGCCCCCTGTGTGCGGCCTCGGGCAGCTGACCTCCCCTCTCTGGGCCCACCTCTCTATGTGCAAATGGGGGTTGCTGAGCCACCCAGCAGGCCCACTGCTGCGGGCATCGGGGCGTGGCCACTGTGGGCATCAGGGTGTGGACGCTGCGGGAATCGGGGCGTGGCCACTGCGGGCATCGGGGCGTGGACGCGGATGCCAGGCCTGGGCTCAGCTCTGGCTGTGCCGCCACCTGGCCTCCCGGGCCTGGCTCGCCACTGACCACCTCGGGGTCCTCGTCTGTAACGGGGGCCCCGGCCCCCACCTGGGGCTGTCCACGCCTGGCGAGCGGTCACGTGGCCCCCGGGCCCCACGCCGGCCTCTGCCCAGCACTGCTCTTCCCCGTCCTCACGCCCGTTTCCTTCTGCGTTTCAGACCCTTCCTGGGGCCTTTAAATCGAATTCACAGAGCGAATTTCGCTGGCAGGACGTCCCTGGAGACGCATCAGGCTCAATCTGCTGCCTTTCACCATTAGATGCAACTAACACGGATGCCAATCCGATTCTGAGCGGGTCGTAAATAAATACCTTTGGTTTTATTTTTAATCCACTCTGCTCCATATTATCATGACCTCGCTACTTGCAAGGTGAGAAGCAACACCCTCCCATTACTGCGCTTCCCGCCTCGGCTCCACACTCAATTTCAGAATCTAATTTAGTCCCAGGTTCACCGGATGGAGGGAGAATAGAAATGCCCAGTGCTTCGCGGCCCGCACTGCTAAAGAAGGAAAATCTATCTGGGTGACCTTTACGGAGGTGAAGAGCACAGCCAAACGCGCCCTTAAATACAGATTTCTCTTTCTAAAAGGCCTGTCTTATTTACGCAGCGGGCAGGGCTGTCTCGCACCGGGATCCACGGCACGTTCCTCGGCCGTGAGCCGCACATGGCCCGCACCATCCTGGGCGGGACCATCGCTCACGAGGCTGTGCCTGGGTCACGCTGCAGGGGATCTGCTCTGCCGGGGTGAGCCCCCCGCGATGTGGTGTGTTGGGGTGGGGACTGGGACGGGGCCCATGGACGGACAGCCCAGCGCGCCATGTGGGCGATGCAGTTTTCGATCCTAACTCCTCATGCCCAGCACCAGGACCACGTTAGCGGGTGAGGAGGTAAACAGGCTTCCTCACGGCCAGCACAAGGGGGTGCGCCTGGGCCCCCCGTGTGGAGGATGCGGTCCTGTCAACAGGGCCATGGCAGGCGTGTGCCTGGGCCCGGCGCCCCCATCACCCACGTCCACACCACCGTCTGCTGGGCAGCCACCGGCCAAAGCAAAGGGCCCTTCCCCGCGGACACGCCGGAGATCTGCGGTCCTTGCCGACCACACAGCAGTGTCCCCCGGGAGACCTGCTGGTTCCCCGGCCCGGCGCAGGGTGGCTCCCCAGAGCCCCGGGCGGGGCCCGGGCAACGTGCCTTCCCAGACGCAGGCCAGGCGAGTGATTCTGACGGTACCGCGGCCGCCGTGGGCGTGAGGCTCGAGCTGGCCTTCCTTTTCACCGGGCAGACCCGGTGCGGCCCGGCCAGTGCCACCCCCGATAGCGGGCACAGAGGCCTCCCTGCTGCTGCCCTCTGCCCCGGGCAGCTCCTGGGAGCCGAGCCTTCCAGAGCTGAAGAGCAGAAAAGGTGTCCAGCTCCGGGCGCTTCTTGCCAAAAGGCTCTCGTTTTTCCAGAGGGCAGACCACGCACACTGCCATCTGCAGGCACGATTCTCCATGCGAGCACACCCTCCCGTGAAGGACGGACTGGTGACACACGGGCCCCAGGACGAGGGCAGGACCCCCTCCCGGGGCCCGGGAGCTCTCGGGCCCTTTACGGACTCGTGCAAGCACGGCAGCCGTGAGGCGGGGCGGGGGACCCTGGCTCAGGCGTCCGGGCCGGCCCTGCCGCCATCAGGACCCTGCACCCCGGCGGGCACTCCCTCGGACAGCTGTCAGCGACCCGGGCTCATGGCGCTCTGCCCCTCGGTGTCTCCACCCGCGAACGACGACACATTGTCCTGCCCTCACGGGGCTGTCAGTATGTGCAAAGCGCCCGCCCCGGCAAGGCAGGAAGCACGAGCCGTCACTCAGGGGTCGTGACCGTCACTACTGCTGGGCAGAGCAGCGGTTCTTCTGCCCACGTGATCGTCCACGGGAGACGACGGTTCCGCAAACGAGTGTCACGAGGAACCGCGTTCTCGCCGCCAACACAGCCGTGGGCAGGGACGCCGCGGTGGCCGGAGTGGGCGACTGGGAGGAGACGGGACCGGAGCCCAGGGGCTCTGTGCCAGGCTCCCCGGAGGCCCGGGGGGACACCGCGCTGTCACGTCTTTGGGATGTCCCCACGTCCTGACGTCTGGCACTGGACTGTTTCACTGACTGCACCACGAGCTGCTCGGTGTGTGACGTGGAAGTCCCGTCATCCCGTCGGGAGCGGGGTCGGAGCTCGGGGGCGGCGCTCCGAAGCTTCCTCCCACGAACCTCGAGGCCCCGCCGCCGCTGGGGGCAGGACGCCAGCCCCGTGCACTGTCCCACTGCCCCGCACCGCCCCGGCAGGAGCAGCCAGCTCCGCCCTGGGGCCGGCCCTCCGTGCCGCGTGCGCCAGGGAGGCGGGCCCGGCCTGCCGCTCCCCACGGGACCTCCCTGTCCGCAGGCTGCCGTCCACCACGGGGCACCGCCCACGGGTCTGCCTGGCCCGAGTGCGGGGCGTCTGGCCGCTCACGCCCCTACACGGCTCTGGAAGCCCGACATTCAGATGCCCCAGGCGAAGTGAAACAAAGTGAATTTCGTCCCCTCCCCCCCCCAGGAGGACTGTCCTGCCCCCGTCTCCGCGTCTCCGCCCACCCGGCACAGGGGGGGGGGGGGCGGGTCGGCCTGTGATGATGGCAGGGACCGGCGCCTCTGGGCCGGGGCCCGGGGCAGACAGGAGACCGGACGCTCCCCAGGCCGAGGGGCCTGAGCCGCCCTGGCCAGGACGACAGCCCAGGGGGCGGCTCACAAGCTGTTCCGCCCAGGAGATCACAGACGGCCCCGCAGAGAACGGGATTAATGACGGGGCCAAAAGGCGCATTTGCCGCGTTTGCCGTCTCTCACTCTCTCCCCTTGACTGAAGAAACAGAAGTTGCGCTGCAGGCGCACAGTCAGGCGGCAGGCCCGGGGTCACGATGCGGGCGCACAGTCAGGCGGCAGGCCCGGGGCACGATGCGGGCGCACAGTCAGGCGGCAGGCCCGGGGTCACGATGCGGGCGCACAGTCAGGCGGCAGGCCCGGGTCACGATGCGGGCGCACAGTCAGGCGGCAGGCCCGGGGTCACGATGCGGGCGCACAGTCAGGTGGCAGGCCTGGCTGGTGCGATTCCTGCCCCCACCGTGCTCCGCCACTCGGCCTCAGCAGCTTGGCCAGAGCACTGGCTGTGGGGGCGCTGGGCAGTCTGGGGGGAGCCCCTGGGGCCACCCGGGAGGCCGCCCTGCTGCCCAGCCCACAGCCTCCCGGGTGGCCCCAGGGGCTCCTCCAGGCGACCGACCGAGGCTCAGGAGGCTGGGGCCACCCCGCTGGCTGAGCCCCACGCAGCAGACACGCCCGTCCCGAGCACAGGCGGCCGGGTCCCTGGAAGGCAGCCCCGCCTGTACCAGGGCCCACGGTGACGGGAGCCCCTCAGGCGGGAGGGTCAGGGGCCCGCGACGCAGCGGAGCCCTGGCGGCGCCGCTCTGCAGGACGGCGCCCGTTTCGCTGCCACCACCGTCGACCCAGTGACACCTGGGGCCTGGCGCGTTGCGGATGCTGCCTCGGCGGTGACAGGAGCCGCCGCCCAGGGCTGCGGTGCGCACGGCTCGCACCCTGCCGCCCGCGGGCAGCCGTCTGCCCACCGCAACGCCTCTCCAGGGACCGAGGGTCCCACTCGGGCCCAAACCCACGGCCCCCCGACAGCCAGCACGGGCACAGGTCACACGAGCTCCTGCCTGTGTGGGGGGCTGCACCCCAAATGCGCACGCAACACAGTGCACCTGCTCCTGGCGCGTCCTCGTTGAAACGGAAGATGAAAAGGGCCCAAGGTGACGTCAGACCCAAAGCGGCCTGAGGCGCCTGCTGGCCCGGGGGCGCTGACGCCGGGCCTCGCTGGGCGCCGAGGACGCGGGTGACGGGTGAGGGGGGCGGGGTGCACCCAGGACGCGGGTGACGGGTGACAGGCGAGGGGGGCCGGGGGCTTGGGGGTTGTGCTCCTGCCCCCCCTTCCTGCCGGGGGCTCCCTCAGACTCAGACCTGGGGAGGGAGTGGGGGGGGGCCCAGCTTGTCCCCAGGCTGGCGATGGCTGCCACAGGCAAGGAAAGCTTGGATCTTGGAGTGTCACCACTTGAGAGGCCGCGGCCACCTTCCTGGAGGGGACCGGGCTGCTGGCTGCCGTCACGACGGATCTTCGTGCTGTGACTCCAAGAGAAATTCCTCTGTTTTGATATTTAAAACCAGGCCAGGGCTCAGGGCTGCAGACGACATCCGCTCGTGGGCCACAGCCCAGGCACACGGACACCCACGGCCCGAGACGACGGTGACCCCATCTCTGAGTCCGCCTGAGCCCCCGGGCCGCGTGACGCCGGAGGGGGACGGGGGACCGGAGCCGCCTGCTCTCTGGTTCCAGGGACAGCGATGCCGGCAGGAGGCGGCGGGGGGCCGCGGGGTGGCAGTGCTCGTCCCTGGTCCCCGCGCGCCCCGGCCCGGAGCTGCCCGGAGGGAGGGCAGGACGGCGGGAAGCTCCGCGGGTGGGGACCTGGGGAACGGCCGGCCCCGAACGCAAGGCGAGGGGACTCGCGGGGCACCCCAGCCGCACGTCTCGCCCACGGGGCAGGGCTGAGGCGCCACCGCGGGGACGTGGGCTGGGCTGCCCCGTGACCCGCCTCTGTCCCGTCCTCCGCGTGTGGGCAGAGGCGCGGCCGCGCGGAGGGGCCCAGAGGCCGAGGCTCGTCCTCCCGGGTCTAGCGCAGCCTGACCTCACGCCCGCCACCCCGGCAGCCAGCAGACGGGAGGACACAGCGCGGCCTGGGGGCCGTGGGCGGAGGTCGGTCCACGCGCCCGCCGCCCCCCCTGCGTGGAGCTCGCGTGGGGCTCTGGCCCCCCAAGTGCACCCCGAGTCCCCGCCAGGCCGGCCGCAGGGGAGGGGCAGCGCGTGAGCAGCAGACCTGCTCCCCGTGTGCTGGCCGCGGTGCTGCCCTCAGGGCACTCCGGAGCGGCCGGGGCTGGTGCCCTGGTCCCCGGGGGGTGGGGGGGCTGCGCCCCGCCTCCCTCCCTGCGTGCCAGCTGACTTCCTTCACGATCCAGTTATTAGTTTGAAAATCTTGTCAAGTCCCAGACAGACCAGGGCTAAAAATAGCCAGTGACAGTTGGCTGGACAGACGGCCAGCCGCGGGGCCGGACACCGCGCTGGCGACAGCCCTCGCGAGAGCGGAAGCAGAAGGTGACTCCGCGCCCGGGCGCTCGGCGGAGGGGCCCCTGACGCGCCTCCTCGCAGGTGATTCGCGTTTCCCTCCCTGCGGGACGTTCTCAGCTGGAAAACACCTGTGGGCACCGAAAGCACAGGCCGGCTGGGGGCGCCCAGGGGGACACGTTTTAAATCCTGGCCCAGCCCTTGGTCGGCTTCGTCCTACAGAGACCTTCCTGCTTCGTGCGACCCGCAGCCCTTGGCTGGTCACGAGTGGGAAGCCAGGGGGACACTGTCCTGCGCAGGGCCCGGCGGGAAGGACGCCTCTGACCGGAGGGAGGTCCGGCCGTGCTGGCCGTGGGGCGGGGCCTCCGAGGGCTCAGCGGGCAGGGGGCCTGGCGACAGTGGCCCTCACCCCCCCCCGTCTGAAGGGGCTGCACAGCTGTGGGCGGGAACAAACGGATGGGCCTTCCCCCAGGTCCCCACACCACGGGGCCGGGACAGCCAGTCTCAGCCAGGGGCTGTGGGGTCTGGTCGGCTTGGGGTGCCCGTGGCTCCCTGCATCTGGTCCAGCTCACGTCTCACGGGTTCCCAGCGCCTCCCGCTTCCTGAACCCCCCCAGGCCCTCACCTCCCGTCACCCTGGCCCCCGTTCCAGTGTCCCTGGTGACCCCTCCCTCTGCCAGGCCTCCCTACGCGAGGGCCCAGCACCTCCCCGGGGATGTCCCCTGGAGCCAGGGTCACAGCCACCCGTGTCCTCACCCCACGGGGCCTCTCCCTGAACTCCGCCCACAGGTCCCCTGGCCGCCGCCTCTGCTCCTCTGGCCTCACACGCCTGAGGGTCTCTCATGGCAGGCGCCGCCCCTCCCCCCCGCCACTGACCACTGACGCCCACGCTGCTGCCACCCCGTCCCGTCCCCTCCCGTAAAACACCAACTTTTCAGAGAGACCCCCACAGCCCAACGCGAGCAGCGGAGGGACGGTCGGGCGCCTGGGGAGGCGTCAGGTCAAAGCCCCATCTGGCTCTGCTGAGAGCATCGAGGTCCACCCCAACGGGGTGGCCGGGGGACATCCTGAGGCACGTGTCCTGCGTGTGGGCCAGGGGTCCGGAGCCCGAGCACGGAGCTGGACGCCCTCGGGTCAGGGCAGTTGTGGGGCCCTGGTCAACCCCTCTGACACCCAGGTTTGCGGACACCCCCTCCCCAAGATGAGAGTGAGCCTGAGCGAGCACAGCGCACCCCGCTTAAGACGCTGCAGGCGGGTGGCCGTGGGGTGATGGAGGCCTGACCCTCTCGCTCTGGCGACGGGGACAGTGAGGACGAGGTGATCTGATCGAGGCCACACGCTAGCAGGTGACAGAGCTGGCCCCAACCCCAGTGCTGGAGTCTGATCCCAGGCCCCTCCGGCTCAGCACCAAGGCTGCCCATGGGCCGACCACTGAGGGGACACGTTTCTCAGGGGAGCTGAGTTGTCACCGCCTGATGAGGCACCTCAGCACGGAGAACCACATGGCGAGTGGCCTGCCCCAGGCCCGTGCCCGGCGCAGCGACCCGGGGCGCCCAGCATGGCCCGGAGCCACACGCGCTCACAGGCCACCGGGGCTGGGCGGGGGGGGCAGGGCGGGCACAGCCCCAGGCCTGGCCACGCGAGGGACGCGTCCGGGGAGGACAGCCACTTCCGAAACTGCCCCCCCAGCGCTCCTCCACCTCAAACAAGTACGGCCACCAGGCCGCCCAGCAAGGGCAGCGGCCAGCACCCCGTTCGCGGACCGAGCAATCCAGCTTTTCAGCTGATTTCCACCCACGAGCGCCTCAGCCCCTGCTCAAAACCACGCTGCCTGCTCCCGCGGAGGGGAAATCGCGCAGGAAGCCGCGGGGCTGGCCCTGGGCGTCATCACGGCTCACAGCCCAAGCGACAGAGGTGCCGCCGGTAACGAGCACGAGAAGGCGCCGAGGTGGCAGATGGTGCGTGCGGAGCTGCGGCTGGGGCTGGGCGGCGAGGCTCTCGTCAGGGTGGGGACGCGACGGGACGGGCCGTCACGTCGGGCGACGGGGTCGCGCCTGGCGTGCCCGCTCCGGCGGGGTCACCTGGGGGCATGGAACGCGGGCATCGTGTGGGGCCCCCCCGACGCCCCACGTCGCAGAGACGCTGGCCTCGGCGGTGGCCGCGGAGCAGGCGCCGGGGCTCGCTCGTTGCCCCGAGACCCCTGGGAAGGGCGGGGCGCAGGCGCGGGGCGCAGGAACCCCCATACAGGGTGAGAGTCAGACCCGCTGGGAGAGAACAGCAAACGCTCTCTTTGCACGAGAAACTCAAACATCGATGCGGCTCCTTTCGTGTGGGCTTCATCTCAGAAAACAAACACCCCAGATTGAATTGAGAAATCCCAACGCGTTTGTCCTGAAAATCCTCAAGCTAATCAGGGTGACGAAAGGAACATTCGGTGCAGCTCGGGGGCTTTTTGGATTGAAAGCGGAGGGCAGGGCCACCCCCGGCCGCCCCGGGCACCCCCCTCGCTTCGCCTCGCGCCCCGGAGTCCGCGCTGGCAGGGGGCTGAGGGCCGGGCGCGGCCCCGGGCCAGCTGCTCCCTTCACACGGGACACGAGCGTGGGCCGCACCGAGAGCTGACCCCAGGGGCCACCGGGCCGGCCGGGGCGCCTGACGGGGGTCCAGGTCTGGGGGACGCTGGCAGGAGGGGGCTCGCGTGCCATTCGCCGTTTCCACTCCGAGGGCCCAAGGTGCGCCGGACGCCCCAGCCACCCCCAGGTGCCTGCTCCCTCGACGTCCTGGGACAGGGGTGGGGGCTGAGTGGCCCCACAGGGTCCCATGGGGCAGTGGCTGCGGGTTCCAGCCAGGACTCCCGAGTGGCCTTGGCTCTTTGTACCCGTAGCCCGAGGCTCTGGTGCGAGGTGGCACGTGACAGCCTCGTCCCCACCAACGCCTCCTGCCACTGAGCCGAGTCTCTGCAGGGAGGACCCAGGACAGGGCCGTGGGGACTCGGGGTGGGGGCAGAGGGACAGGTGGGCAGCGGGCGCTGCAGGGCAGTAGGAGCCCCAGCCCTGCTGGACCTCGGCTGGCAGCGTGTCCTCTGGTCCTTTCGCATTGCCGAGCCTCATTTTCCCCTGAAGTAGACACGTGAGAACCTCCTGCCACTGCCCAGGCCCTCGGCTCCGCCAGCTCCCGCCTGGCCGGACCCACTTCCCCAACAGGTCTCGCAGCAAATCTGCCCAGCCCAGACAGCGGCACGTGCCAGTGACCCCCGGACAGTGGCAGTGACGCGCTCAGTGACCCGTACTGAAGGGTCAGGCGGCCTCCCCAGACAGCCCTGGGGTCTGGGGGCCTCCGTGGCCACATCGGACACCAGGCTGTGCGTACGCGAGCAGAGAACACAGAGTGGACGTGGGGCACAGCGCTGCCACAACGGTCCAGCGCTCGGCGGGAGGACACCTCTCCCGGGGACAGGGCTCTCCTGGGGCGTCTCGTCTGGCCCTTCACCCAGCCTCGCCTAAGACACCTCCACTCTGCAGCCCTCGTCCGGAAGCCTGGGGTGCGCCTCAGCCCTCCGGGGCTGGGCACCAGGGTGCACTCCGCCTGACCTAATCAGACACGCCCCGGGGGGGGGATGCACAACGGGGGTGCCCATGAAGGAGGGGGCGTAGACGAGGGCGCCGGGGGGTGGGGTGGCAGGGGACGCCCCGGGGAGCCCGCCACCGGTGTCCCAGCAGGCACACCTTCCCGCACACCTTGGCCAAGGGTGCTTGGGGGGAGGAAGGCCGCCCCTCGGGCCGAGGAATTTTATCTCCGGACTAGATTCGTTCCGGCATCCCGCGGAAGGCTGCAGAACGGAATGCGAGGTGGCCGAGAGGGAGACGTTTTAATCAGGCCCGAGATGTAATTACATTTCTTGGGACCGAACAGATGAGCTTTCACAAGTCTATCTGCCTGAGATATCAAACACCATTAATGAGATAATAAGGGCCTTTCAATTAATGATTTGAATGGCGGGCGCAATTTTTCTCTAATGACAAACTTCACTCACCGGCAGAAGTGAGCAAGGGAGAGACGCTGGTAAACCCCGAGCTTTCGCTGCCCCGCGGCCCACCTGCGGGCAGGTGTGTCCGCCCAGAAAGGTCTGGAAGCACCACTGTGCCAGGCCCGAGGGACGGAGCTGAGTCCTTGGGGTAAGACGTCCCCTCCACCAGGCGAGGCGAATCCCTCTTCTGCAGAAGGGCAGGGGGAGGAGGAGGGGGGAGAGGGAGGGCGGCGGCGCGTGCTCTTCGGTTGGCCGGGCGACCCAGTGAAGGCATTCGGGGCCGGCGACGGCGCCCGGGTACGTGGACAGCAACAGCCGGCCTGCAGCCGCTGCCGCCGCCGAAGCATCACGCCGCCATGCGTGGGGAGGCCGACCCCAGGGCAGGAGGGGGCCGCCGCAGCCCACGCCGCAGCCCATGCCGCCCCCGGCTTCCTGCAGCCGGAGCACAGCTGCGGGCAGACCCCCAGGCAGCCTGGGGAGACGGAGGACCCCCCACTGCCCCCCAGCAATGTGGTGACTGCTTCACGGCCAGGCTCGCCGGACAGTGAAACACGCGACCTGAACCACAGGGGACCCTTGCAAGCCGCCCAGGCGCATTTCTGGCTGGGAATTCGGTCTTTTGCTCTCGTTCCGGCTCGGGGGGGCCCCTTCCCCCGCAGCACCCCAAGCCCCAGCCCTCGGCAGGCCGGCTCATGGCCCACCCGTTGCTGGCTCCTCCAGAGGCTGCAGCCCACACGGCGAGCGTGTTAAAACGCAGCCATGCTCCACGTCAGACGCATTTTTTCTTACAAAAACAGGAGAATGTTTATCATTCTGTTTTGAAACTACTTAGCTGTCAAGTTAATCCGCTTAACTTAAAAGTGGCCACGATTTCTAAGTCCTTGTGCGTGGTTGGGACCTGTTGTGAAGTGACGAACTTGAACCCACGACTTAGGCTCAAAGACCCTCAAATTTACACGAATACGAAGGTGAACAGTTAATGAAATGGACAGGATGTTCCTTTATACGGGCGTCACCTAAACACCTGCTGACCCCCCCGTCTGGAGCCCGTTTCCTTTCAAGTCTCAAAGAGCCGCCTGGGACCGAGCGGGCTGTCCCGCCCGAGGCCACAGCCACACCGGCCTGCGTGAGGCCGGCATCTCCAAGTGGACGCTGCGTCCACCCAGGGGGGCTAGGTCCACTGAAACGCATCCCTCGGTCTGCGTCACCCTAAAGCGCATTTCCAGACACAGATTCACCTGCCCATCCTCGCTGCTGGAAGGAGCCGGACTCCACCCGCCGAGCACACACCCCGCAGGGGCCTGAGGCTGCAGCGTGACCAGAGGACGGCGGCCAGAGGGAGCCGGCCGGGCGGCTGCGGCCCACGCGTGGCGGGGCCTCCGTGTCGCCTGGACCAGCCCCCGGGGCTGAGGGCCGGGGACCTGCGCTCGCGAAAGCTCCCGGCCGGAAGCCCCTGCCGTGCTGGACAGACGGAGCCAGACGCTGGAACTCGGGGCGGGTCACACGCGCGGCCGCCCTGACCCCTCCAGCGGGCATGCCAGGGCCGAAGCGGGCGGGAGCCCACAGCTCAGGGGGACTCTCGGGGTGGAGACCTGGCGACCCCCAGACCGGGCAGGCCCCACGCTCCGGAAGGATGGAAGACTCGCTGCTGATGCCGCAGGCAAGGGCGGGGGGGCGGGGAGGTCAGCGCCCAGACACGGGCCAGCGGCATGAAGGTGGACGAGGCACAGCGTCCGGTGACGCCGCGCTGCCCAGCGGCAGCACTGGGCCGAGAAGGGAGCTGGCGGGCAGCCCCACGCCTCGCGGAGAGAGGGACGCAGGCCCCACACACAGCATCCAGCCCCTCCGTGCACGAGGCCCTGGGGGCCGCCTGCCACAGGGGGGACACGGGGGACGGGGGGCCGGCCCGCGGGAGCGAAGGACACAGGCCGTGGCAGCGGGGCCCCGGGGGCGGCACGTGCGGGACGGCTGTGGGTTCTGGGGGGCCGCCACGTCGGCGAACGGCTGGGGGGAGAGTCAGGGAACGTTTTGAAGAAAACTAAGAGCACGGTTCCCGTGCCTGGACAGCGGAGGGTGGCCGCAGCGCCCGGGGCACTCGGCTGGATGCTGCAGGGGAGCAAGGCCAGCAGGCCGGCCACTGGTCAGGGCCCCGGCCCGGCTGCGGAGCGGGGGTGGGGGGCAGGCGTGGACGTCTCCCCCTGCCTTTCTGCCGCAGAAAAGCAGTGTTTGAAACTAGAAAATCAGAGAACAGCAATTTAGAAAGACAGGAGTATGAAAAGCAGAAACCAAAGACGACAGCTTAAAAGTGGTCGCCTCTCGAGACAGGAGAGAAGCAGACAGACACCTTGTCTGGTAAAGAGCTTTCTGTAAACTTCGTCTTTTGAAGCACACGTGCACGTGAAGAGCTTCAGCAGAACTTTTTCAGAGTCTCACAGACAGGGGCTCGGGTGAGAACTCGGGGCCCGTCCCCTCTGCCAGGCCCCAGCCTCTGCCGTGGGATTTCTACGAATGAACGGAAATGCCACTTTACCGCGGGAAATGGCCGGGTCAGTCAGCAGTGACCGCGGGATCCTGGGACCTCCACGTCCCCGCTCTGCACCCTCAGCCGCTGACGTTACTCTAAGTCACTGAGAGGGCGCGCCGAGACCGTCAGTGACGGGGACCAGCCGAACGCCCAAGAGAGCCCCCCGAGGGGTGACAGGGCTCATCACGGCATCGTCCCGCAACGCAGAGAGACGGACCCTCCGCCCGACGCCCGGGGGCCGCGTGGCCCCCCCCCGGCTGTGCTCTGCGGGGGGCGCGGGGCCCCCACGGGCTGGCGTGGAGCGTGTGCGTCCCCCTCCGGTGACTGTCCCGTGTCTCTGCTTGTCACTCGCGTCGCCGGCTGAGATGGTACCGGAGCGTCCTGCACGCAGCACCCGGGCCTGGCGCTCGCCCGCGTCCGCGTCCGCGGTGACTGCCCGCGGCCTGGGCCAGCGCAGGCTCCGGCTGCTCGTCCGCTGGACAAAGCCAAACCCGCCACAGAGAGAGAGGATTTAATAAACACCGAGACGTGTCTGAGGACAGTCACGGGACAAGATCGATTTTCTGCAGCCTCGCGGGGCCTTTTCTTCACAAGGCTCCTGACGAGCGCATTTCTCAAAGGGCAAGGGAGGCGGGTCGGGGAGGGTGGCCCGGGCCGGGCCTGTGCCGGGCGGCGGGGACGGGACTGGGCCAGAGCGGCCAGTGCCTGCTCCCCCCGCCCCCGCACCTGCCACGACCCTCTGGGAGGAGACTGGGAGCTCGGAGTAGAGGAAGGGTGGGTGGGCGGGCGAGGACAGGCCTGCCCCGCCCCCCGCTCCAGGCCAGTGCGGCTCTGAGGGTGAAGGCCGCCCGCCCGTCCCACGTGACGGGGGTGGCTGCCCCGCAGGGCTGCAGGAGCCGAGCAGCTGCCACTCACGCTGGGTCCGGGACCGCCCCCTCCCCAGTGACCCGAGGGCGCCCGGCCACCCGCGAGAGCCACACGTGCCACCGACGGAGCCGCCTGCCAACGACGACGGCCCAGGGCCCGGTGGGGGGGATGGAAACGGGCTCTGCGCGCGGCCGAGGGGGGCGCCGCTGAGGACCGCGCGGGCGAGACCCGTCCGCAAACAGGCCGCGCTCGCCCTTCAGAGGAACAGACCAGTTCTCCCCACCCCGTTCTGCAGAGGTTCTGGGGGTGTGAACGCGCGTGCGTGTGCACGTGTGCGTGTGAGCAGCAGCCGCTGAGCCCCTGCCCTGTCCGTGCGTCCTGTGCCCTCCAGGCCTGTGGGCCCCACGCCGAGGAGCCACGCCCGGTGTTCCAGGACCCGAACCCGAACCCACCCCACCCTGCACCCCACACGGCCTCGCACAGCCCACCTAACACCCCACCTAACACCCCGCCCCACAGCCCACCCCGCACCCCACACGGCCTCGCACACCCCACCTAACACCCCACCTAACACCCCGCCCCACAGCCCGCCCCACACCCCGCACGGCCTCGCACACCCCACACTTACATGCAGCAACCCACAAGAACAATGCACTCAGACATTGTTTTCAAATGACCCAATTTTGTCTTTAAAATGTCTTGAAACGATAAAGAGACAACTGACCTTCACTCTGGCATTTCCTGACATTCGCTGCTTCCAGCGAGCACAGGATGCAACGTGAACCTGGACAGACCCATTAACCCATCACAGGTCACGCAGCGTCCCAGAACACGTCCAGCGGACAGACGCGAAGCCCCGCCCGGGCCAGCTCTGTGGCCCAGTGGGCGGGACGAAGCCGTGAGCCCATGGGCTGAGCCGTGGCGTGGGGCCCGGGCGTTGGGCGCAGCCGGCGGGGCAGTGACACGGGGCAGTGAGACCCGCGTGTCCCAAACGCCCCCAGCAGCACCACGGCCCTCCATGTCCTTGCTCCGTGCCGATGGGAGGCTGTGGCCCGTGCTCCAGGTGTGAGCTGGGGTGGCCAAGAGGACACTTCCCCGTCCCACTGGAGGTCCTGGCCCCCTGGGGAAGCTGAGGCCGCAGGGTCACCAATCACGCGGTCCCTGGGGAGAGAAGCCTGGAGGCACCGGACCCCCAGCTTTGTCCCCGAGTCTGTTGTCCCTCCAACCCCCACGGCAATCAGGCCGCAGGGACCTTCAGGGGCCCGGAGACCAAGCGGACAGCGGCCCCGAGGGGCGTGTGCTTCGAGGTCCCTCTGCCAGGCTCGGTCTGCAGCACTGACCCCTTCCCTCCTGGCTCTGTGACCCAGGTGCCCGAGACCGTTTCAACGTCCTTCCTGTTTCTGCAGAGTGCGGTGAGGCGCATTTAGGGGGCCTGCTGATTGCGGGGCTGGGGCTGCTGGGGCCCCGGGAAGCCGGGGGCCGGGGCCGGGGCAGCCAGGAGCGGGCTCGAAGGCCACACTCCGCACCCAGTCGAGTCTTCACGAGGGCATGGCACACAGTTACCCCGAAGCACGTCGCCAACCCCTCCCACGGATGGCACAAGGGTCCACACAGCAAACGCAGGTGTCAGGACAGATTGGGGGGCCAAGTGGGCCACAAACCTCCCCCAGGGCGGCTTGGCCGAAGGGACGGTCTCGAGCCCTCTGTGCGGCCCCCAGGCTGGGGTGCGTGTGTGCGTGTCTGTGTGTGTGCGTGTCTGTGTGTGTGCGTGCGTGTCTGCGTGTGTGTGTGTGTGCGTGTGTGCGTGCGCATCCACTCGGCCCTGGCAGGCAGCCCTGACCGGCCCCGACGCCTGCAGACGCTCACGGTCGGCACCGCGTGCCGGCGGCGGAGACCCGCCCGTGAGCAGGCCCTGCTTCTCGCCGTGAAGGCCGCACGGCGTGGGGCTGTATGTGCAGTGCACGCAGGCTGCATGCACACGTGCGTGTGAGCTGGGGGACACCTGCGCACATGCGGAGTTCAGGGGGACACCCGCCCGGCGTCCGGAAGGTCCGCGGCCACAGAGCCGGGCTCCGGACAAGGGGTCTCACGTCCCCCAAGTGGGCGTTAAGGCGAGTGGAGGAGCCGTGCGTTCCACGTATCGAGAGGACACGGAAATGCAGGAGTCGTTCAAACGAGAAAGCAAAACTACCCGTGATTCTACTGCCCAAACGAGCAGCGCTCACACGCGGGGTCTGGTCTCTGTTCAGCCTTTCTCTGCGCGTGGCACGCCGGGAAACCTACGGTGGTTTGCCGTGTGCAGAGGCGTGCGCGCCGGCGCTTACGCACGCGCACGTGTGATGCTGCACACGGGCACTTGCGTGGGTGTGTTCTGCGTGTGTGGAGACGTGTAGATCGTGTGTCCCGTGCACGTGGGTCACTGCACTTTACGCATGTGCTCATCTTACGTGCACGCACGGACGGAGGTCACGCGAGCGCTTTACACGCACTGCCCACTGTGCATGTGTATTTCACGAGTCTGTACATTTACAGAGGCACCTGAGCTCACGTGTCGTAGGTGTGGACATGCACGTATTTCAGAGCACGCTTTTCCCACACGCACACACACACGGAGAGCGTTTTCTCGCTTCGGTAACTTACGTGACTCGGGCGTTACACGTGTTCCAACCAGCAACGCCCCGTAATCACGGGAAACGCAACCCGAAGCCGGGGGGCTGAGGCTGCCAACGGCTTGTTCTCTCTCAATTATGACGAGGGGCCCTGCTGCACCGAAGGGGAGGCTCCCCCAGAAAGGAGGGGCCGCGTCGCACCCCGCGGGGGACGGGACGGCCGGTCTCATGCCGAGTCCCCCCGTTGGGAGGAAGCGCGATTTCGGGGCGCTAACTGGCTGCGTGGCGCCTGCCATACGTCCTGGTCCTTCACAGTGACCGACGACAGCTATGTGAGCCGGCGCTGCGGGGCCGTCTGCGGACCATCTGGCTGTCCTCGTCCTCGTCATCCACCTTCCGTGAGGACTTCATTCAGTTGTCTGTGTGACGTCTTTGTACATTAGAAACACAAGGTGGGTTTTGATCCTGTTGGTGAGGGAGGATGTTCTGCGACTCACCGGCCTTCTGATGTCACGGTGCGTCAGACGCACAGCTCCAGGGCCGACGGCTGGATTCCCCCGAGCCAGGAACCCGGGCTCTGGCCGTTTCAAGCCGCGTTCCATCACGGAAGTGATCCAAGCCCCCAACAAACGGGGAGGTGAGCTCGAGTCCCCGGATGCTCAGGGGACACTCTGTCTGGCTCTTGTCCCCTGCAGAGCCGAGTCTCCCACGCCCACGTCCGCTCACCTGGGGTCGGGCATTCCCGACTTGTGCGAAGGGTTTCTGACTCTCCCTGGGCCCCCCCCCCCAGCACGGCCCCAGCTGTCACAAACCTCAGACACGGGTGTGACCGTCCACAAGGCCAGTGAGCCCCTCCGTAACGCCCGGGGAGGGGTCGACGCAAACAGCTTTATAACTCACAGACCAATCCAGGGTTCCTGGGGTAAAACACATTTGTCTGGAACAAGCTTATTTAATATAGTAACCAATAAATTTGCTGGTTTTGAATTAAGGACATCTGTATTTATACCGCAAGTGAAATCAGACTCTAATCTCGTCTTTATGAGTATCACCTCTCCTACTAATAAACAAACCATTCCGCACTGGACCGCCGTCCGCTTTGGCGCCTCCCCGGGCCAGGCGCGGTGTGGGGGCTGAGGGGGTGGCGGCCCAGCCCCCCCATAAGGACAGTGACAGAGATGGACACACACGGAAACCACGTCCACGAGAGCCACTAGGATTGACTGGGGTGCTGCCAGGGACCCCGGCAGTACACAGGGGGCTCCTGCCCCCCGAGGCCCCCTGAGGCCCCCGAGACGTGCTTGGCAAAGGCGACGGACGTCAGAGTCCAGGCTCGGACCTCCGCAGACCAGGGACCCTGGGCGCTGTGGGGCTGGGAACCCTTCGTGGGCGGGGGTGGGGGCGTCCCCTAGGGAAAGTGCAGCACCCGGAAACAAGTGACAGCCCACCCCTGAGGGCCCAGGGCCCGGAGACGCCGCGGCCCCCCAGAACCCCAGGGGTGCACACAGACGGGGCGCCAGCAGACCATGGGCCTGGGTGAGTCGCAGACCAGGGCGCAGGGGGGAGGCAGCACCCCGACCTCCGGCCTGTGACCTGGGGACCGAGCGGCACCCGCCGCCCCCGCCCAGCACCTGCCCGCTGGGCCCTCCACACACCAGAGTCCCCGCCCTTCGGGGGAGACGGACTCCTGGGAGAATGGTCCGTTCCCATGGAAATGAGTGAGAGTGACACTTTCCCACGGGGCAAACTGCACGAAGACCGAGGCCGTGGAGCCTCCCCCGGCCCAGGGCGGTCCCCGCGGGACGCCCGTCTGGGGCACGCTGACGCCTGCTGGCCGCGGGCGCACGCAGGCCTGCCCGGCGGGTCGGGGCTGCGTCAGCCCCACCCCGCAGCCCTTCCCCACCACCCCGTGAGCCGGTGCGGCACCTCCCCACGCCGAGGGCCAGGCCCGGGGCCCCGAAAAGCACCCCCTTACCTGAAAGTCTCCTTCCTCCAGGATCTCCTTCCGCCAGCTCAGGAGGAACGCGGCGCAGACGTACAAGTGGAAGCGGGAGAAGCCCTCGGGCTCGGCCTGCGGAGAGGGGGCATCAGTGGGGGGCAGGAGGGGACGTCAGCAGGGGCGGGAGGGGGCGTCAGCGGGGGGCGGGGAGGGGGCGTCAGCGGGGGGCGTGGGGCGGCGTCATTGGGGGCGGGGGCGGGTCCCCGAGGACCAGAGCCCATGGCGTGGCTCGCTCCTGCGGGATGCTGTAATGTCAACATTCTCGTCCCGTCAAAACAAGGACGATTTTCTCTTTTAGTCCCAGCCGCCTGGTAAATAGGATGTGACTGGCAGACCGGGTTTTAGCCAAGTTCAAACGCAGCTGTCCCGTCCCCTCTCCTGCCCAGAGGACAGCCAACCGTGAGGCAAGGCAAACCCGGGGAGCACTGACTCCACGCGGCCCTCGGGGAGGGTCTCGGGTCAGGACAGCGGCCCCCAGGAGCCGAGTCCCTTGCGGGCTGGACAGAAGGCAGGCGCGGAGCAGGCCCTGCTGGGGACTGTCCCACACCCAGGGTCTGGCTCCCCCGGGCACTGCTGGGAACAGAGGCGAGGAGGTGCTGGGCGGGGCACACGCCACCCTCCTCGAGTGCTCACCCACAGCCCTCCCCCACCCCGCCCCGCCCCCCGTGCTCCGGCGGCCGCCCCCCAGTCCCGCCACGTCCGCGCGGCACCTGTACGTACTGCCCACAGTCCGCCGAGTGAGCGAGCGAGACGCAGCGGGAAACGGTGAGGACGGGGGCTGGGTGACGCTCGGGCACCCGCGACTTAAACACGGGGTCCCCCGAGCCGGCGCGTGACCAGAACCCCGAAGAGGGGAGACCGGGCCGCTACGTGGGGAGCAGTGCAGAGGCCCTGGGGCTCGAGGCGCATTCCAGGAGGGAGACCGGTGAGGCAGCCGAGCGCGAGGCAGGAGGCCGGGCTGGAGGGGCAGGTCCAGACCCTCGGGCCCCGGTCACTGGCTCGCTCTCGGCCAGCGACCACGGGCGGCTCGGAGCAGAGACCGTGCTCCCGGGGCTCCTCCGGCTGCCACGCCGAGTGCAGACGTGGCACGGCGTGGGATGGGGACAGGCAGACCCGGAGACACACCGGGAAACTGTGGGCACCGTGACACCGAGAGGCGTCGGTGACTCGCGCCACGGGGTGGCAGTGCGGCTGGTGAGCTCGAATTCCAGACACACGTTCACGCTGAGCCAACAAGATTCGCTGAGCAATACAAGATGTGGGCCTGAGGGAAGACGGGCCGAGGATAACGCCAACTTCTCTGGCCTGGACGGCTGGAGGGGCGGCGGGTGAGGCCGCCATGTCTGAGGCAGCCGTCCCCAGCCTTTGTGACACCAGGGCCCGGCGCTCCTATGACAACCTGACGCCTGACGATCTGAGGCTGGGGTGCTGGCGCTGGGAGCGGCTATGAAGACAGATGGAGCTTCGCTCGCCTCCCGCCGTGTGGCCCGGTTCCTAACAGGCCACGGCCGGCGGTGGCTGGAGACCCCGGCCTGGGGTGAGGACGGTGTGCGGGCAGTCCTCGGGAGGCAGTGTCTCGGTGGGAAGGTGGTGACTCTGTTCTGTGCGCATGCTCAGCTGAAGACACCTGTCGGCATCCAGGTGCGGACGTCAAGTGGACAACTGGACAGGTGAGTCTCGAGTGCAGGTGGGTGGCCCCTGATCCAGGCCAGAATTACACACCGAGGATGAAGGACGTACAGTGAGTGACCAGAGAGCCGGGAGGAGACGCAGGGGCACGAGGCGCCGTGGAAGGGTCAAGCTAAGAGGCACGTGGGGGTGACCCCTGGCGTCGGCCACACGGAGGTCACTGGCAGGCAGCGGGGCCGGCTGGAGGGTGTTACGGAGGATGAGGGGAGAAGCCGGGGCCGGGCACGTGCTCCTGTGCCTCACGTCATTCGCACACGGGGCAGCACCTCCGCCTGCCACTTCCTGATCTGACAGGGACCCGCCTGGCACAGGTCCCTCCAGACAGTGACGTTCGTTTCGCTCCAGGCCGCTGCTGCAGGTGACAGCTCACGGGTGAGCACAGCCGCCTTCCGTTCGTGACTGAGCAGCGCTCTTACTGGGATGGCTCACGAGCAGCCGGTGCGCCCGGGGACGGCCATGGGGAAGCCCGAGCCCCATGTGCCCTGGGGAGACGGCCACAGGCCCGGGTGCTGCCCTGGACCGCCTCCTCCTGGAGCTGTGAACAAGCCAGGTGGCCTCCACGACGCTGCTGCAGGGGAGGGTGGCCCCCCACCCGGGGGACCCCCCTGCCCAGTGCTCCCCATCCGGGGGACCCCTCGCTCAGTGCTCCCCACCCTGGGGACCCCCCTGCGCAGTGCTCCCCACCCGGGGGACCCCTCGCTCAGTGCTCCCCACCCGGGGGACCCCACTGCACAGTGCTCCCCACTCCAGGCAGTCGGTGGGGCGCATGCTGACGGAGGCGGGGAGGCAGCCTCGGGCGTGGGAGGCCCAGCCCTGCAGAATTTTCACTGGGGGAGAGAGAGACACCGAGAACCGCTCATACCAAGTGTGGGCGAGCTGTTTATGGGAGAGAGGGCACGGCTCTCCGAAAGATTAAAAAGCGCCCGGATCAGACGGAGCGCTACGCCAGCTTAATGGACAAAAAGGTCCAACACTGAAAAGCTGTCGGCTGCTTCCCATTTCAGTTCGTAAACTCAGCGTGTTTGCGATAAACACTCCGACGGCACTGTTTCGTGGACGACGAAGCTCACGCCGAAGCTGCCACTGCGGAGCGAAGGGCCAGGCTGCCCGGCGCACGCAGGGGCTGAAGCTGCCGTGAAGGCTGACGTCACCCTCACGACGGCCGCGGGGCCAGCGCGGGCCATGGAGCTGGCGGCCCAGGACAGAGGCGAGCCTGAGCCCACGCCGTGCCTGAGCCCACGCCGTGTCTGTCTGGGCGCTGTCTGTCTGGGCAGCTGTCTGTCTGGGCAGCTGGGGCAGCACAGATGCTGTCCACTGAGACAACCACTGTCCACAGGGACAAAATAAGGCCAGACCCCTGCCTCGTGCCCCACGCAAACCCAAATTCAACATCGACTAGAAAGTGACGTGTAAAAACGAACCCTGAGAATACACATTTTAAAAACGAGACGTTCGACTACACAAAACGTTCAAATTTACGTACGTCAGAAGACGCTACAGCTGAGACGCACGTACGACAGGCCAGCGAGAACGCCGGCAGTGCCCGTGTGACTGACACGGAGCTACGTGTGCACATGCTAAAATCCCCCTGAGAACCGACCAGAAGACGACGAGCTGGGCGCTGGATGCGAGTGGGCCTGAGCGGTCAGAAGAAAGAGAGTCGCTCGCACTGGCTGGTGATCAGGGACGTGCAGAGAGAAATGATGCCGTCTGCAGTTCTCGGACGGCAACACCGACGGGAACACGCATAGGCCGCGGGGGGCACAGGCCGCAGCGGGGCGCAGGCTGCGGGGGACACAGGCCGCAGGGGGCGTAGGCCGTGGGGGACACAGGCCGGGGGGGCGCAGGCTGTGGGGTGCGCAGGCCGGGGGGAACAGGCCGGGGGGTGAGGCACAGGCTGAGGGCCGTGCTGCACGGGCGGGCAGGCGGGGGGCATTTCGGGGCACCTCACGCTCGCGTCCTGCAGACCAGAACCTCGTCCTGCATCTAGGCGCCCCCTGCGTGGGGCTTCAGGGGATGCGGACGAGGCTGAGCGCCCCCCTGCAATTTCAAAGAACTCAGAGACAACTTAAGCGTCTTCCCAAGGGAAAACGGACGGATTTGGGTGTATTCACGGTATAAACCTACAAAGTGTGAAAACGAATAAAATCCAGCTCTATCCATCAATGTGAATGAACATGAAAAAGCTAAAGTTGAATTTTAAAAAGCATGTTGCAAAAAAACTTAAGAATGATGCTGTTTATAAAAAGTTTCAGAACATCCGTTATATGACGCATTGTTTACAGATACTTATACATGTGGCAAAAATAAAAAAGCACGTTCAGAAATGATAAAAACCGAATTCCAGGCTGTGGTCACCTCTGGAAAGGAACAGTGTACGTAAAATTTAATTTCTAAAGAAGAAATAAAAGATCCGAAGCCAAAAAACAAGAAAAAAACTTGGATTTGACAAGTCTGGGTTGTAAGCACACAGGCGTCCATTGATCTGATATCTGTGCTTTTCTGTATGTTAACTATAAAAAATTTTAGATTTTTCATATTTTTAAAAAAAAGCCCAGGAACTAACTTGAAATGGTCTTTTCTGGAGTCGCCAGGAGACCTATTTGGAGGGCCCCCGTCCCCTCATGGGCATTCTGACTCTGGCCTCAGGCACGTCCAGCCTGGGATTCTGACCTCCTGACCCTGGGCTACCAGGCCCAGTGTCTCCTCCCAGGCCCACGGCCAGGCGTGAGGCAGCCGCCCCGCCCCCACCCCAGGCTCCCCTTTGACCTCCCTTCGTTCACAGGCCGAACTCACACGTTTGCTCTCTGGGCCTTGCTGTCTGAGAAGCTCGAGGACAGGACAGAAGGCCGGGAGGTGGCCCGGCCCCCGCCTGTCCTTCAGCGACTGGCCGGGCAGGAGGAGAGTCCCGACGCCTGCTCACGCTACGAGTTCCGCCGAGAAGCTGGTTCCGCTCCCAACGCGAAAACATTCGCACTCAGGACTGGGGGTGAGCTACGGGCACACGGCTCACGGAGGGCCGACGGCCTCCAAATGTCGGAAACGAGGCAAAGGAAGCTCTCTCCTCCTCTCCACGAGAGGGCAATGGGAAGAAAGAACGGTTCCCGCCCTGGACTGGGCCGCGTGGCCTGCCGTGCCAGGGGCCCCTCCACGTGTTTCTGCAGGTGGATGTCTGGGGCCGCTCAAACGACAAGACTCGCCCCCCATTCTGCGCTCAGGCTTGAGAGCGCCGCCCTCCGCTGTGCCAGCTCGCTGTGCGGCTCCCTCTGAGAGGGTCGTCCCCAGGCGCCCGCACGGCAAAGACGCCCGCCGGGAACGCAGAGCTCGGGCGTTGCTGCATTCACGCCGACGCCCCCACGCTCCGGCCAGCGAGGGACCCGTGCATCAGCTCACAGCGCAGCCAGCTCCTGAGGCACCGGCGACCCCGCGGCGCGTCCCGCGGCCCCGAGGGACTGAGCTATTATCTCCACGCCAGGCTCGGTTATCTCCTGCCAGACACCTCCTGGCATGTGTCTGTCCGCGTCTCAGACCGTTCCGAATGGCTGAATGACAGAGGTCACAGCCAGTCAAATTCAGCCTGAGGAGTCACAGAGTGGATGCTCGTCCCTGCAGCCGCGGGGGGGGGGGGGAGGACCCGCGAAAGGCAGGTGACCCAGAGTCAGGTCCCCGCTCTGGGATTTGGGGTGTCACTCTAGCTCAGCAGTAATTCTGAACTGAAATGAACATTTTTAAGCTATGTAGTACAAGAGAAAAACATAAAGTGAGAAAAAAGACTGGAACATTTTAAAATCCCTAATAAATGTTTATTCTTTGATGTATTAGTCAGGCTTCTCTGGAGAAAGGGAATGAGCAGGACGTGTGCGCATGTGTGTGGTATGTGTGTAAGTGGTGTGTGCACAGTAAGTCCTCATCATCGTTAACGCAGGTTCTACAACTGGAGGTACAGCGATGTATGCAGAATGAGACCAGTTTTAGCACAGGCCCCTCGACACCAACCAGACTTGAGCTCCCCAGCCCCTCACCGACTCGGAAAGTGATGATGTGGGACAAACGACATTAGTCACGGACGTGGCCGCGGCGCTGACTGACCATAAGGAACTGACTCGCGCGACGGGAGAGGCAGGGAGAGTCCAGGAAGCGATGGGCAGGCCGCAGGCTCCACGTGACTCAGCCTCTGGAGCACGGGCCGCAGAGATGGGGTGCAGGGGCCGCAGAGATGCTCCTCTACAAATTCACCCCGCAGCAGGTGCCGCTGGCGACACCTGCCCCCGTCATGACGTGAGAGGCGCCCTCTGACACAGCTCTGACGCACCCTCCCGCTCTGGAGCGGGCGGCCCTGGGAGCCGCACCCGCCTGGGGCCCCTCTGCTCGTCTAAGCACTGACGCCTGACGACCGGGTGCTGTCACGAGGCCGTGCGTCACCGTCCGGCCCACGGGCCCCTCTGTCAGCTCTGCTACCCGCCTGACCTGATCACTCCGCCGTGTTTTAAATTGTGTCAAGGACATTCCTGGCAAATTAAAAAGAAAAAGGCTCTGCTGCGGGTCTGGATATTTCTGCTCTGAAGCAAGAAGCGACGTCACACCACTTAGTAGCTCACAGCCTCAACCCTCTGTGGCTGGACCTCGGCCGGAAGAGCCTGAGAGAGAGAACGGAGATCTGCTGCCCTTGGCGGACGGGCCCGCGTCCCGCCCACGGCCCCCGACGGCTCGGGGGCGCCATCGGGGCCGGGCGGGCCTGCACGTGTGGACGCGGGTGGCACACACTGCAGGACATGGGCTGGCCTCCTGACTGCGCTGAGTGGGACGGGGAGCCCGACCCCCATTCCAGCCTCCCCACCGACTCCCCCGCCCCGCCAGCCCCCTCCCCCAGGGCCACGCGTGGCTGAGACGCAGCTGCTGCGGCCCCTCCAGGCCGCTCGCCCCGGGCTCTGGGCCGCACCCTGCTTCGGCACACACGTGTGAGGCACACCCCCTAGCTCACTCGCTGTCCCCACAAGGACCACGTCCGTGGCCCCTGCACCTCCGTGTTTAGTGCACGTCCAGGCCGCTCTGTTCTGGACAAGCTCCTGAGGTAACTGTCACAAACACTGAGGTCTGGGGGCCACCGGGTGGTGAGCCTCGGTCCGCGCGACCCCTCCCCCCATCTAGTGTGGGTTTGGGGAGTGACCAAAACGGCAAATGAGCGAGTGCGGTCTGTGCCCAAGTCCCCAGTCTGACGCCACCGGAAGCTGCCGCTGAGCTGCTCTGACCCCTGCTCCTCACTGGCGAGTGAACAGACCCCCAACCTCGAGCCGATACTTAGGCCCACGCGCTTGCCAACTGTGCCGTGAGTAAGCCTTCCTGCTTCACACTAATTCGAACAAAAAGAACCCGCATTCCCCTAATAGCCATGCTCCGGGGAACCCCCAGCGGAAAGTAGGACAGTGGAAAGAATTTCTTACTAAAACAAGAAAAATTACCCGGCCCCGCCACACACAGAGAAAGAACGGAGCTTGGAACCACCCAGCCGTCCCGAGTCACGCCCAGTGGTCCGGCCTCTGTGACTATGACGTCCTTTCAGGCCCTGCCCCCGCTCAACTCCATCCCGGCCAAGCCTTCAGAGACCGTGTGTGCATGCATGTGCCGTGTGCAATGTGCATGTGTTTGTGAGCATGTGTGTGTGTAAGGCATGTCTGTGCAATGTGCGTGTGTGCATGTGTGCATGTGCGATGTGTGTGCATGTGCAGTGTGTGTGTGATGTGTGTGCATGTGTACACATGTGCAATGTGCATGTGTGTGCAATGCATGTGTGTACATGTGCACATGCACGTACATGCCTTTTTAAAACATTTGAAAATAGGACCCTGAAAAGTGCCCAGCGCAGAGCACAGCGCCGAGGACCCCGTGCCCGCGCGCAGGACCACGGGGGCTGGAGGTGGCCGTCCCGCTTCAGCGACGAAGCGTGGCTGCCGGACGCCCCGGAGCGACGCTGGGCGCCCACTGCACCCGCTGCTTCTGGAGCTGAGGACCCTGTCCCGACAGCGCGTCACGAGACCATCATCACACGAGGACGTGAGGAGACCGTGCGACGACGCAGCGCGCCTGGGGGTTCAAGTGCGCCTCGGTAACGGGCACCGTGGCCTCGCGGGCGCCTCAGGCTGCAAGGCTTGGGAACGGGCAGGACCACGCCCCGCAGACCACGCACCTTCCCCTGGCGAGTCGCCAGGCCCTGCTGTGCAGGGGCAGGGGCGCCCCGTCTGGGCAGACCAGGGACGCGGAGGGGACGGACGGCGGCTCCCCCTGCGACGCGAGCCCCTGGCCCGTCCCCCACGCCTCCCCGCCCCGTCAAACCCGGCGTGAGTCGTGTCCCTCCAGAGGCCCCACGTCCCTGAAACGTAAACCGCAGCGCGTACCGTTCTAACACGGCCCACCGGGAACCGAAGGCGGGACGGCCCCCTGCGCCCCGCCCTCCTGGCCCCTCGGCTCCCTCCTCCGCCTCCGCCCGCGGCCGCTGGCGCGGTGGGTGTCACGCGTCTCCGGCCACTTCCATGCCCGCGGCCAGCTGCGTGCTGCCCCCTCTCCCGGCACCTGCTGTGAGCTCCGGCTTCGGTCCAGAGGCTCCGCTGGACTTGGACGCGACGGGGTTGTTTTGCTGGAGGATGCGCCTTCCGCATGTCACGTCGGGGGCCCGCGGCGTCCGCGGTCTCTTCCTGTGATCCGGAGACCGGTCAGCGCGTGCGGGGGCTGCCAGGCGGGGCCGTCCGTGACAAAGGCCCCGCGAGCTGCCCCGTGGCGGCCAGGCCGCCGGGGCACCACCGTTCCCGCGCCTCTGCACCAACGCTGCGCGTCTCCGACGGCCACAGAGGCGCAGCGCCCGGGCCACCCCTCCGCCCGGCAGCCGCCACCCGCCAAGGCGGCCGGTGGGGTCCGCGTCACAAATCACGCTGAGCCCACGGACTCCCACGTACGGACGCGTTTCACTCCACTGCCATCGTCATTCCTCGGACGCCCGATGCCGCCGTTTCTGATGGGAGCCCCAATAAACTGGGCTTCCGGCCTGAGTGGCCCCGCCGGTCGCTGGGGACCCCTGGCTTCCTTATGCCTCACCTGGAACACCTCCTGGCCCAGACCTGGAGGCCGGCGCACGGGGAGACCCCGTGGGGGGCGGGTCTGCACCGCCCCGTCATTCCAGCGGACAGAGCTACATGATGTTGTTTCTTTTACAGAGAAAAACACATCATAGATTCACACTGAGTCTTAATTCATATTTAAGATTATAGGGTTTTTATTGCTTTGATTTTATGCTTGACTCATTTTTCTCTTATGTTAAGAATCTTAGTTCCTATAGTTTTGTAAATACTTATTTGCTCTACCCTAATACGTGTATTTATGGGTAATATAAGTATTTCACTGTGGGTACATAAATAAGAGGTTCAAGACAGCACTAATGACATTACTAACAATCTGGTGACTGAGCAGAGTTTTAAAACATTTGTGCAATTTTGTGTGTGTGTGCCTGAGGTATACCCTACTGGGGCTATGCATTCAAATTGCTTCAAAGTCTATTTGGAATAATTTTTCTCTGTGGGATTAAGGCACCGACTTGACACGTGGTTCGGCTCCTTTCCTAAACGTTGATTCTGTTCTTGCTCTTTAAGGACAGCTTCCTCGTTTAGGTTCGGTTTGGTTCTGGGATCACGGAACGCGCCGCGGGGTGCCAGGTGAGCGGCTGGTCCCGCGCCCCTCCCCCACAGAGACCGGCCCTCACGCTGGCTCTGATGTTCCGTGTCGTTGACATTTTCGTTTTGTCTGTGACAAACGCAAACACGTGTCCTTGGGGGAGACGCACGCGTGCACGCGTGTACACGTGCACACGCACGCCCCCCGGTCAACAGGAAAGCGAGGGACACGCTGTCTGTGCGCTTCTCCCAGCGGGGCCCTGGGTCGGGCCACGGCTCGCAGCCACGCGCACCCCTCCCCGCGGTGCGTCACGGCCGCCCCCCGCAGACGAGCACCCCCAGGGCCCCCGTGACCAGGCCTGTGCACACGGCATTCTGTAGCTCATCCAACGTGCCTTCTGGATGGTTCCGGGGCCAACAGGAAAAAGCCAGCGTCACCTGCCAGGCTCGCTCCTACTGGGCCCCGTGTCCCCGAGCACGGCCGGCCCCCTTTGCCGTCGGCTCGGGGACGGGCCGCCTCTGGTGGGTGTCACGGCGCCTGCGTGACCCTCACAGCACACTGCCAGGGTGCAGGACCGGGGACTGCATCGGGGTTCGCACTTCGCGCGGTCCCGGCCGGGCCCCGCTCGGCTGTAAGGAACGAGGCAGAGGCCCTGCGCCCTCTCGCGGTCGGGCCCACACTTGCAGGAGAAGCACCGATCAGCGCCCGGGGGCCCTGTGCGCCACACGTGACCACACGAGCGTCCGGCCACGGGCTCCGCCGGTGCGTCGCGGCGGGGCACGGGGGGCGCCGGTGTGCGGAGAGGTCGTGACCAGCGCAGACGACTTACACAGCACGGGCCGGATACCGTCTTCGTGTGGTTTGTGCTGCACACCCATCGGTGCACATGGGTGTGCGTGTGTGCGCACGTGTGCATTCCCTGTGACTTCTAAACGAAGCCCAGCTACTCTCTTGCCTCTGGATTCGTGGTGAAAAAAAAAATTCAACCATAAAAATTACACTGTTCAGCTCTCTGGCCATTATTTTCTCTGCCCAATAATCACTCGCTGATAAAGAAGAATTAAAGTTCTCCGTTGCAACTGTAATCTTTCCCTCAGACCGTGGCTTGGTGTTTTCTTATCTCCAGGACTTAGAACGTGTATATTTAACGCTGTGTTGCTACAACAAGATCGGTCTTTAATTAATGCAATTTTCCTTGTCTTTTTTTAACCTAAATCTCATCACTCCCATCTTGCTCTACTCAAGTCTGACCGAGCCAGCTTTGCCCAGTGTTTTGTTTCTAATCCTTCTGTGTCCCAAAAAGAAGAATACATGGTAAGGTGGGAACTCCTAGCAAAACCGGGTTACTGAGAGTCCGCGTCACAAGTCAGGGGTGGGGGGCTTCGTCTGCATCTCTGACACGATCGCGTTTTTCACCTTTATTGTTAATGTGTCCATTACGCTGTCAGTATTAAACCAACCTTGCCTGCCTGGGATGGACCCCACGTGGTCACCGCACTGTCATTTTCATCTATGCCTTCATCCAAGGACTCTGCATCTTTATTAACGAGGTCTCTGACTGATGTCAGTCGTAACGATAATGTCGGTATCATTACCATCGCTTCATCATTCCCTTCTTGCAATGTCCTTGTCTCCTTCTGGCACCTCAGTCACGCTGACTCACAGTGAGAGCTAAGACGCGTCCCTGACCCCGTGGAAGCGCCTCAGGTTCGCGTCCCCCTCGGACGTGAGGATCCGTCAGTCACGTGGGTGCCCCCGCCGTGTCCGGAGGACCCTTAGCTACAGATGCCATTTGTTTGATGCTTTTCGGGCTCCTTATTTCTTCTTGCGCAAAGGTTGATCATTTGTATCATTCAAGGAATTTGTCCATTTCATCTTGGTTGTTTGCTCACTTTCTATGTTATTGATCATTTTCTATCTCATTGATTTTGGTCCTTTTCATTATTTCCTTTTCTGCTTACTTAGGGATTAATTTCCCCTCCTTCTCCTAGCTTCTGCAGGCGGGGAGTGAAGTCACTGATCTGAGCTCTGTCTTCATTTCTGACGTGCGCGTGTACGGGGCGCTGCCACCGCTCCAGGGGCTGTTCCCGCTGCGCCCCACAAACTCGGGCACGTCACTTCCCTCATGCACTCCGTTCAGGGTATTATCTGACTTTCCTCTGACCTCTTTGACTCAAAGTTTCTTTACAAGTGTGCTGCTTAATTTTTGAAAATTTGGAGAGTTTCGGACATCATTCTTAGTGATTTCACACTTAATTCTATTACAGTTAGATAAAAACCCTCTTATGATTTCCATCACTTTAAATGTTTGGACTTATTTGACGGCCCAGGAAATAAACCCACCCCACTGCCGGTCACTGTGTACACGGTGAGAACCTCGCCGGGCACGCCGGCTGCTGCCGTCAGTGGGACCAGGCGGGCTGCTTCACGATGCTTTTACATCTCCTGCATCTTCACTGGGTTTTGGTCCATTCGTTTGATCAATTACTGGACAGACACGTTAAAACGAGCAGTTAGAGTCGTGCTGGGTTTTCCCGTGACATAAACGGCCTTGAACACTTTGTGTGAATTGCTCAGTTTGCGGCTTCCCGGGTCATGCGTTTGTTTCTGGTTGTTTCTTGTCCGTTGGAACGGTACCGCCGCGGTGGGGGACGCGCTCGCAGGCGGGAACACCCTCCCCCAGCCCCGCCCGAGGGCCCGGCTGCCACGCAGGCTGGCGAGCGGCCTTGTCTCTCGGTTCGCCGTGTGTCCCAGGACGCACACTTCCAGCCCGGCCTCACGCAGCGCCAGGACAGCAAGGACTGCGTCCTCCTGGCCTGTGCTCCCGCGCTGGCCGGGCCCGGCGGGTGGATGCTCAGAGGCCGCTGAGGGCCCCCGACAGGCAGCCCGAGGCTTCGGGCTCCATCGGACGGGCAGGGGAGGTGCCGGCCAGGGCGGCTGTGCGGGGAGGCTGCCTGGCAGCACCGAGCCTCCGTGCCCGGCGCCCGGCAGGGCAGGACGCTGCGGCGGCCCCACTCACGGCCCTGCGTCTGGCCGGCGCCCTCGGAGCCCCCGCTGGCACGCGTGAGGAAGGTGCCAGCGACCGGGTGCACCCATTTTTCCAAACCCACACGAAGCGGGAGGCGTCCGCCTGAGGGATGAGGCCACCTCTCTCCAGGTCATAGGTCCCCAAGCCACCCAGGAGGGCGAAGCCTTGGTCAGCAACGTGCCGGCTTCCGGCGCCTCCTGGGTCACCACGGTGACACTTCCAGCCCAGCCCCTCCTCCCGCACCCTCCCAGCCGACGCGCCTACAGGCGTCACAGGAAAACGAACGTGCGCACAGGGGCCGACGCGGGCCGCGCCTCCCAGCTGCCCCGTGGGCTCCGCGGAGCCCACCGCCGGGCCTGGGCGGGCCGGAGGGACGGGGCTGCGGCATCGGCGTCACGGGCACCGCCACCTCTGCCGCTCTGCAGTGACAGCCACGGCCAGGACGTGAGCTCTGAATCGCTTCCCTTTAGTATTCTACACGCCTACCATGGAGA
Source organism: Eonycteris spelaea (assembly GCA_003508835.1). Classification (NCBI taxonomy): domain Eukaryota; kingdom Metazoa; phylum Chordata; class Mammalia; order Chiroptera; family Pteropodidae; genus Eonycteris; species Eonycteris spelaea. Next base: position 468,541 of record PUFA01000362.1, on the reverse strand, counting down.
AGCGTCCCCACGCCTGCCGGGGACAAAGGCTGCGGGCCCAGCCCACGGCGCCCCAAGCCCCGCGGGTGGGTGCTGAGGCCCCCTGTGGTCCGGCGGGCAGGTGTCCTTCCTGCCACCATCACGGCGTCCAGGTGGGTGGCCCTAGGCCCGGCCACCTGTGCTCTGACCACGGCCTCGCATGGCTGTGAACCATGTGGGCAGGACCGTCTGTCGCCTGGGCCTTCCTGGGGTTTGGGGCTGGGCCTTCCGGCTTCTTGCTGGGAGCTGCCAGTTTCCGGGCACGGCCGCCTGCGGTGAAGTGCAGGGACGCCCGACGATATGGTGTCGATGACGGCGCCAGCAGCACAGAGCAGACCCGATGCTTCCGCACCCCGCACGGAGCCCGCTCCCCACGGCCCGGAGCAGCACCGTGCGGCTGCGGCTTCCGCGGGGCACGCGGGCCCCGCCCCCAGCTTTCCGCGTCACGTGGACCTCTTCCCAGGTCTACGCTCCAGCCCGAATAGTTAGGAGAGTCTCTCAGTATCGTTTTTCCTGGTTTAATTTGTTATCCATCATTTTATGGCAGCATTAAATTTTAAGAGAGAATTGAGAGGAATAGAAAATCTACGGCACATTCCAGTCCCCAAAGCAAGCCACTAATAAATTGAGAACTCTCCATCTCGAATCTCGCCCGGGACCAAAAAGCTTTCTTTCTGGCCAGGAGCCATCTGTCCTCCATGCTGGGGTGGGGGGCCGGTCTGCACCCAGGACGATGGACCCCGCTGACCCCTGGCCTGCAGAGCAGAGCTCGGCCTGCCACAGCAGACCACGAGGGGCAGCGCCCAGAGGCAGAGCTGCACAGCCGGAGGACAGGCCACACTATCCTGCACCCAAACGAGGCCTGGCCGGGGTCCCTGGGAGCACCCTACTGGGCACCAGGTAAGTGCATCGGGGTGCCCGGTGCCTGCCAGGCCCTGCACAGGCCACCAGGGACCAGGGCCGAGGCGGGCGGCAGGAGCGCCCACGGGCCCAGCAGTGCACTGTGGGTGCAGAGAAACGGGCTCACGTCTGAGAGAGTGACCTGACAGCCTCGGCCACTTTCACCGAGTGTGGAACCAGGCACCGCTCAAAGCCAGCGTAGCCGTGAAGGCTTAGCGGGCTTTCAGCACCACACAGCTGCCCAGTGCCGCAGAGCCCGTGAGAGGGGCAGTGGTCCCAGGAGCGTGGGCCTGCGCACAACCTGCCACAGGGCTGACGCCCATGGTTGGGGGCCTCGGAGAGGAAGGTGGGCCAAACCCACCTGCTGGCTAGAGCCGAGGCGCAGCGCTCGGCCTGGGCCCCAGGGGGCGCCCTCCCACCCGCACCAACAGCAGGTTCACCTTCTGAGTCAAATTTGCAACAAAAAATAACGTCCACCTGTAGATTCTTTGCTGAAACTCCCTCAATGAGGCTGAAACACCCAGAATTCCACTTGGTAATTTAGTCAAATTAGCTCCTCTAAAAATTTGCTTTTGCAACTTTTGTTGCATTATTAGATTTTGCAATAGGAATCACTTTAACAATGTACAATATAATTAGCCACTTAATATCATTAAGAAAATTTATGAGCCTTTATGAGTTGAAAAAAAGCCCAAAATGGTATTTATTAGCTACCCAGCACTAAAAATAGGACCCTCTTGCCTCAGTGAACCGCGTTTAAAAAAACGTAGTCGCAAATAATATGTCTAATTATGTATTAAACTAATTCTTGCCTTCACCTTTTGAATTTCTAAACTCCTTACCTCATGTATCATTTTAATTATTTTTCCAGTTCATTCCCAGGGAAACTGGCTGATGGAGAATTAATTAATGGGTCCAATAAAGAGGCTGCCAGCATTGTTCCCACCGTAATCTGAGCCCTGGCCTCATTTGCATGTCTCCTTTTATTCTAAACAATAGCACTGCTGAGGTTTTGCCATGAAATTGTTAGCTCATTAAAGACGACACAATCGTATCCATTTCCACAGATATTCATCAATTATCACATTTTACTGCACCACGGTCCGTGAACAGAGCAGAGCAGCCGCTGGGGCTTCTGGTCCCAGGCCGGCAGGGCCATGGCGGGCACTGAAACCGGGGTGTAGACCCCACTCGAGGGAACAATTTGGATTTTACTCATCAAGAGCCCCTGGGAAAGCAGGCACTCTGAGGCTCGGAGGGCAGCTGCCAGGCACAGCGACATCCAGGCCCCCACCAAACAGGCCCCTCGCCTGCCGACAGCTCAGACTTCGGATGGACAAACACGCCCACCCCGAGTCAGCCGGATGGCCGTGAAAACGGCAGGCAGAACGCCAGAGCCTGTGTCCTGGACGGAGAAGCCACCCCCGCCCCCTGGCTGTCCCTGGTGCTCCTGCCTGACACATGTTCCTGACCCTCCCTGTCCCCCGCCAAGGCAGGGGGCAGTTCTCATCCGTCTTCCGGCGTCTAGCCCGGAGCACCCACCAGGCCTCGTCCAAACATCCAAACAGGTGCTCCGAGCTCCCTGCGTAACAGCTGGCCGGGCGGACAGGAGCGCAGCCGTGTGAGCAGCAGAGAGGCGAGGCCGGCAGCCGGCCCTCGCGTTCGCAGGCAGGCCCCGGAGGCTGCGGCGGGCCGCCCAGCCGGGCAAACGTGCACCGGAGCGCAGCCAGCACTGCGGTCTCCACCTGATGCCACCGAGTCGGTAAGTAAACGGCTGGGGCCCCTTCCTGGGGCCCTGGCGCCGGCCCCCACGTCCCCGCCTGCTCCGGCCTGGTCCCTGAGGCCGCCCGCCCGCCTCCCCAGCGCCCTGGGCTCTGACGACCACGGGCCAGCCACGCCCGCCGGGCGGCCGCCCTGCAGCTACCAAGGCATCGGCACCTGCCCGAGTCCGGTGCGCCACATTCACCGGCAGAAACAGCGGTCAGAGGGGCAGACGGGCCTGTCCATGCTGCCCGTCTCCGGCTCTCCATCGCTGGCCTCTTCGTCACTAGGACGAAGCGGGAGGCAGGGCTTGCTCGTCTGTCTGAGAACAACCCACGGCAGATCTGGCACTGGGACTCACGCTGCTGTGGCTTCTTCTGCCTCCCAAGCCCCGGAAAGGGACAGAGAGATCAGGATGAGTGGTTTAAGACGCTGGTGTCCGGCAAGGCGGGCCAGGGCCACGGACGGCCTGTACGAATCACAACTTAATACATCCGACGAAAGCTTTGCGATCACCCTGCCACCTCGAGCACTGGACCTGGGGACCACCGGTGAGAACGGCGGGCGGGTGACAGCAGAGGTTCTGAGGTCAAGAGCAGCCTGTCAGGGGCCTGGGGTTTTCTCCCCGCCCAGGGGGACACTGTCCACGGCAAGAGTCACAGCCAGGTGAACCTCAGAAAAGCCAGCTACGCAGGCAAGCTCGGCCCTCCGAGACTCTGAGCACCAAATTTCAGTGACCACGTGACAGGGACAGGTCGCGCTTTACCAAGGTACATTCTGCCCGCCCACAGCGATGCCTTGTGGCTAGGCTCAGGGCTGGGCCACGCCTCCCGGCTTCGGGGAGCAGCAGGTCGCCTCCCCAGTGTCCCTGGCTTGGCTTGGCTCTCCCGTGCCCTCCTGAGGCGCACCCGTGTGTCCCCTCTGCTGCCCCCCCCACTTAGGGCCTCAAGGGCATCACACGCTCCTGCACTGAGCACGAGGGGCCTTGCTGCCGTCTGCACGTACGTGGGGGCATTTCGCATGAACATGGGGTATTTTTCTTTCAACAAAACCGCCGACTCTTTAAGAAGTGATCTGTGCCTCACTTAATTGCCAGCGGCTTAGTTCCCAAAGCACTGGCCTGTCACAATGACAAGTTTTTTCACAAAGTCTGTCACCTTCCCTAATTGTCCCCAATAAATCCCTGCCCTTCCACCAACCTACAGCCCCTGCTGTGGGCCTGACACCTCGCAGGGCGCTGTGGCCCACTTTTCTCGGAGCCCTGGGTCTGGCTGTCCCCTGGGCAGGGTCCCCGGGACGCGTCCAAGGTCCTCCCAGAAGGGGCTCAGCATCTCTCCAGCTGCCCTCTGCCCAGCATGCCACGTGCCACGGCCAGACGAACGGGCCGGCCGGGATCCCCCAGTGGGATTCAGACAGTGACGCGTGCACGAGGGTCCTTGCCCAAGGACGTGAAGACGTCCACCGAGGACAGGACGAAACACGGCAACCTGTTTCCTGGCGCCAGAACCGAGAGGAAACACCAGGCCGCAGAGGCCCGGGTTCCACACGGGGACGGGGCTGCGCGCTGTGCGTGTGCACGCGTGTCCTCCGTGCGGCGTGTGCGTGTGCACGCGCGCATTCGCCCACTGACGGACCCGCAGGCTCTGCACGTCTCGGCTGCTGTGAATAACGCTACAATGAACGTGGGGGCAGAGCTCTCTCTTCGAGACAAAAATTTCATTTACTTATAAACAAATTCAGTACGGTGACGAGATAATAAAAAAATTGTCAATATACAAAAATCAGTTGTATTTTATGCACTAAAAACAAACTGTCAGAAAGAGTAATTAGGAAAACAATCCCATTTACAACTGCGTTGAAAAGAATAAAATTTTTTAGGAATAAACGTAACCAAGGTGGTCAATGATCGGTACTCTAAAAACTACAAAACACTGATGACTCTTAAGACACAGGCAGACGCAAAGGTGCTCCGCATGCGTGGGCTGGAAGAATTCATGCTGTGCGTTTAAGCCCACCCCACCCAACGCAATCAGCGCGCTCCATGCAGCCCTATCGGAATCCCACACTTCCCAGAACTAGAAAAGCAAACTGAAAACTCACGCGGAACCACAACGGACCCCGGGCAGCGACGCGGTCTTGAGCCGGCTGACACTGGGGCGGCGTTCAGTAAGGACGAACGCTCCCCGCTCCTGCCCTTCCGGAAGCCGGCGTCTGCCGACCCCCGGGCCGGCTCTGCCCCAGTGCGGCCCCCGCATGGAGCTCCACCCACGGGAGGCAGCGCCCAGACGCGGGGACGGCTGTGGCCCCCCGCAACCTGCGGGGCCGGAGTGCACCCCGAGAGCGCCTGGGGACGGGGCCCCTGGTCCACAGTGCGCAAGGCGCACCCCGACTGCGGCCGCGGGTGAGGCAGGTGGGGCTGTGGCCCCCAGGCCTCCAGGACAGAGCTCGGCCGGGGACACGCGAGGGCGTGGCCGCCACACTCACCTGTGCGCCCGCCCAGGGCCGGGGGCAGCACGGACAGGCTGGCAGCGGCCGGGCCTAGCAGAGCCCACAGGCCGAGCCGGCGGGGCCCGGGGCCCAGGGCGTCACCGCACCGACACGCTCGTTGGTGGGACTGTTCCAGGGGACGTGCATGAGATCCAAGGGCGGCCAGGGGTGCGAGACCAGAACGCTGCGCGCTCCCTGACCGGGCGCCCTGGGGCGGGGGGAGGAAGGGGGGTGCAGGGTTGGGGGATGCGGGGCGGTGGAGGCGGCCGAGTGCCCGCTGCAGCACCGCCTGGTGCCATCGACCACCCGGACCGGAGTCAAAACCTGCTCGGAAGTGCGGCCGTGCCCGCTTCCTGCCAGGTGCTCCCCCCTCCGCCCGCAAAGGCCAGCGAGGAACAGTGCCCGGCACACGGCGGGGTGACCAGCCAGGTTCCAGGCTCTGGGCCTGCAGCTCCACGGTGCAAGGCAACAGGGGGCGCACAGGTCCCAGACGGGTCAGCCCGGGAGGCTCCTGACACCCTCAGGGGGCACCTGTTACGACTGAACTGTGTCCCCCCAAACTTCACAGCCCCAACTCCCGGTGGGGCTGTAACTAAACACAGGGCTTCGAAGGAGGTGGCGAGGGGGATGGGTCACAGGCGGGCTCTGATCCCACAGGGCTGCTGGCCCCGTAGGAACCGGGGTCACCGGGCCCTCTCCACCCAGCACAGAGAGGCCGCGTGAGGACACAGCGAGGTGGCCGTCCAGCCAGGCGCATCCTCACCAGGAACCAGGTGTGGCCACATAGAACGTGGATTTTAAGCCCGTCCCTCCCTTCTCCCAGCTCACACGGAGACCCTGACCTCTGACCCCGCATCGCAACCTGCAGCAGCAGCCCCCACGCCCTTCACCAGGGTCCCCTGGTCGCCCCTGTGTGACTCCGCACTGCCACTGTCCCTCATCCCCCACTCCGAGCAGCTCCCTGCACCCCGACTCCGCGTCCCCACGGCGTCCCTGGCTGCCGACACCGGGCCTGGCATTCACCAGAGGCTACACCCTCCCACATCCGCCGTCCCGCCGTGGCCCCGCCGGCTCCCTGCGCTGCCCCAGCCCCAGACTGGCGCCACGGGCGCAGGGGGCCCAACACGCGTTGCTGGGAGAACGTTTGCGCGGAGCGGACGAAGCCGCTGGCCAGAGGCCAGGACAGGCCCCAGGCGCGCGTCCCCCACGGGGCAGCCAGTGCCCCGCCTGTGGGCCGGGCCTTCCTGGCAGTGGTGACTGTGACACTCGGCCCACCTCCCAGAGGCAGCTCACGGGGCTTCACGGCTTCACCCCCTGTTCCTGACCTTGAATGGAACAGATTCATTTCTGAATTAAGATAAAGAACAGGAGAAGCAGTGCCAATCACTGTCCAGCTCTCGGCCCGTGGGGACACTGAATGCCGAGGCCGCTGCATCGGGGACAGGACACACCCCCCGTGACAGAACCTCGCACGCATCCCGAGGCAGGGCACTGAGGCTCAGGACCGCTCCCCCGGAGTGAGTCCTGACAGGGTCCCGCGTGGGCCGCTCCCCCGGAGTGAGTCCTGACAGGGTCCCGCGTGGGCCGCTTCTGTCTCGTCTCAGGCCAGGCGGCGGCTGGAGCTGCCATGCGGAGCTGCCGGGAGGAAGGCGCTGCGTCGCGGGGGGCTGGGGGTGGAGGACGGGGGCTCTCACTCCAGCCGATGGCAGCTCTCGGAGGAGGAAATTCTGCCAGGCCGGCGGCCAAGGACGCTCTGCTGTCGCCCCGTCCAACGTGGAGAGGCCAGAGGACAATCGCACAGCGTGACTCTGAGGAACCTGCCCCAGCACGGGCGGCAAGGTCCCTACGGGGCCATCGACTGCCGGTGCTGGGTGGCTTTCTACGAGTCAGGAAGGGACAGGCAAGCGCAGAACTTCCTGTCCAGACCACAGCCTGGGCAACGGCCATCACGCCGGAAACGGCCGCGCCACCTCCCGTCACCTTCGCGTCTGCCCCCTCGCACGGACGGCATGGCCTGCTCGCCTCCACGGGCACGCGGGCCCCGCACGTCAGGGCTGGCGGCCAAAGGCAAGCTGGTGTCCGGGACGCATGGAGGCCCAACCCCCAGCTCCGCTACAGAGGCTCGGGGCGCTGGACGGCCCAGCTGGCCCAGGGCCGCCCACGGCCAGATGCTTCCGGCGTGGGTCACGCCACGCGCCCCAGGCGCAGGGGCCGTCTCCCGCTATTTGGGAATTTCTGATTGTGCTTTTTCAAAGCCTCTTTTTATGCTCATCATAATGCATCTTATTCACATTTGTAAACATCTAGCTTCGGGCCTGGGGCAGAGCAGGTACCGACCAATAACCTTTTGTTGACGCCCGTCCTACGAAGACTTCCAGCGGCCGCGTAAGGGGTTAAAGCGTACTGAAACCTGTGACAGCCTGGCTAATAAACACCCCGGTTTAGGGAGAGTAATCACCAATTGCCATCCCATGATTACTAGATATTTTCACTGCCAAAAGATGCAATGCAATTTCATGGTTACTTGGGCCTGTAAAATAAAAATACCCCCAATTTTTAAGATACGAAAAGGTTTATGACCAAGGGACATTGGTTCAAGAATGAGTCCACGGTACAAATGAGTCAATTCATGACAAAATTTAATTTCAGGAAAATTAACTCGATAAAAACGCCACACCTGTGCTTAAATTTTAATGCCTATTAGACGCTTTAGCGAAGTGGGGAACGACTTCGCTAAGCAGACGTGCAGACCCGTTCTCTGGCTCCTCAGAACGCGGCTGACGTAACGCCTCCCGCGCTGTGGTGGGGACAGCGTCCCGCACAGCCCCGCCCGTCCCGCGGTGAGCGTGCGCAGCTCACGGGAAGTTACGTTTTGCCTCCTGCGACGCCCCCGAGGCCTGGTCGATGGCACCAGGCTGTCGGCCACTCCAGCCAAATGGCCCAAGCAAAGGCTTCGCGTCCCAGCAAACGCTGGCGGCCAGAAACGCTGCCGCTGGGGCACTTGGCCAAGGACCTACCGCAGCCAGACAGAGCGCGGGTGTGGACGCGACGCCCTCGTTCATGGGGGTTCCCACAGCGAGCAGCGTCAGAACGGAAAAGGCGCGAGAAGGAAAAGCAAAGTCAAAACGCGGCTTCACGCGACAGCCAGGGACCGCGGGCGGACTCGGGCGCGTCAGGGGCCAAGCTCGCGGTTACGCACCAGAACTAGCTGAGCCTGACAGCCGAGGGCGTGGGGGCCCACGGGTCTGTCCCCGGGAAGAACGCTCGTCCAGACCGCGGCTCGGAGGCCCCCGGCCTCCGTCACCGACCCCATGGCCGTCCACGCGCGGGCTGACCCTGGTGCCCAGGCCAGTGCCCAGAGCTCAAAGAAGCCTGCCACGCGGAGGCCCGGGCCCCGTCTCCGAAGGCAGCCGTCCCGCCCGGGGCCCACGGCGGGCTGTCGCTCGCTGCGGGGAAAAGCCTGCCCGGGCTTTAGGAGTGAGCACCAGTGTCCACGGGAACTGGACGCCCGGTCCCCGCACCGGGGCCTGCGACCCTCACGTGACGACGGCAGACCGCGTGTGACCCCACGGCGCGGCCTCAGCTTCAGCAAACATCTCGGCAAAATGAAAAGGTGCCAGAATAAGCAATGGGACACTCGAGGGAACAAAGGTGGTTCGATCCAGAAAACTCAATCTCCTGAAGAAATGGATTTCATCAAAACCGGTGAAGAGGAGAAAATTTCACGTCGCACTGAATCTGTCAGTGATTTTTTAAAAAATCTTTATTATAAGCAACTCAAAACATGAGTGAGTGTGTTTGCGCGGCTCAGACCGAGGCTAGAGGTACAGGTGTTCTCGCCACCCCGGGGGACCCTGCCGACCTGTGAACAGCTAACGAGCCCGGGGACAGTCACGAACCACCCGCGGGGACGAAGGTCAGTACGGGAAGCAGCACAGGGAGCTGGCTCCCCCGTTTTGCATCCGCGCAGGTGAAAGGGCATCAGAAACGAGCTCTTAAGAGACCACAGTCCACTGCAGAAGACGGTTTGAAGGCGAAGCGAGCACTGGGCGGGGCCGGGAGGACTCGGGGCTCCCTGGTAGGTGTCCCAGGGCCCGGGGGGACTCGGGGGCTCCCCTGGTAGGTGTCCCAGGGCCCGGGGGGACTCGGGGGCTCACCTGGTAGGTGTCCCAGGGCGGGGGGACTCGGGGGCTCCCCTGGTAGGTGTCCCAGGGCCCGGGGGGGACTCGGGGGCTCCCCTGGTAGGTGTCCCAGGGCCCGGGGGGGACTCGGGGGCTCCCCTGGTAGGTGTCCCAGGGCCCGGGGGGACTCGGGGGCTCCCCTGGTAGGTGTCCCGGGCCCGGGGGGACTCGGGGCTCCCCTGGTAGGTGTCCCAGGGCCCGGGGGGACTCGGGGGCTCCCCTGGTAGGTGTCCCAGGGCCCGGGGGGACTCGGGGGCTCCCCTGGTAGGTGTCCCAGGGCCCGGGGGGGACTCGGGGGCCCCCTGGTAGGTGTCCCAGGGCCCGGGGGGGACTCGGGGGCTCCCCTGGTAGGTGTCCCAGGGCCCGGGGGGGACTCGGGGGCTCCCCTGGTAGGTGTCCCAGGGCCCGGGGGGACTCGGGGGCTCCCCTGGTAGGTGTCCCAGGGCCCGGGGGGACTCGGGGGCTCACCTGGTAGGTGTCCCAGGGCCCGGGGGGAACTCGGGGGCTCACCTGGTAGGTGTCCCAGGGCCCGGGGGACTCGGGGGCTCACCTGGTAGGTGTCCCAGGGCCCGGGGGGACTCGGGGGCTCCCCTGGTAGGTGTCCAGGGCCCGGGGGGACTCGGGGGCTCCCCTGGTAGGTGTCCCAGGGCCCGGGGGGGACTCGGGGGCTCACCTGGTAGGTGTCCCAGGGCCCGGGGGAACTCGGGGGCTCACCTGGTAGGTGTCCCAGGGCCCGGGGGGACTCGGGGGCTCCCTGGTAGGTGTCCCAGGGCGGGGGACTCGGGGCTCACCTGGTAGGTGTCCCAGGGCCCGGGGGGAACTCGGGGGCTCACCTGGTAGGTGTCCCAGGGCCCGGGGGACTCGGGGGCTCCCCTGGTAGGTGTCCCAGGGCGGGGGGACTCGGGGGCTCACCTGGTAGGTGTCCCAGGGCCCGGGGGGAACTCGGGGCTCACCTGGTAGGTGTCCCAGGGCCCGGGGGGACTCGGGGGCTCCCCTGGTAGGTGTCCCAGGGCCCGGGGGGACTCGGGGCTCACCTGGTAGGTGTCCCACAGGCGGACCGCGCAGCGCAGCGGCAGCTCCCTCGTCAGCAGGTTGTTCATCCAGCGGAAGGCGAACTGCAGGTACCGCACCTCGCGCTGCTCCAGGTGCCGGTGCACGTGCTCTGCGGGCGACACGGGCCGCGTGTCAGGCGCGTCCTGCGCGCGGCCCCCGCGGCCGCTCACAATGGCCCGGGGCCCCGAGCCTCCGCCCCGCGGGGCGAGGAGGCCGTTCCTACGGGAAGCCTTCGCAGTTCACGCCCCCTCGGGAACACAGATGCTGGCGGTGGCAGTGGTGACGATGCCACGTCGGAGCCCACGCCCCACACCCAGGGCGGCCGCCGGACAGCACCTGGCAGCGAGGTCACGGGCTGAGAGGCACGAGGCCCAGCGAGGTCCCCACACCCGGCTGGGCCCACAGGCAGAGGCTCCGTGTCCTGCCCAAGGCAGGCCCACGCTGGGGAGCCCGGAGACGGAAGCTGAGGAGCTCGCCTGCTCCCCAAGGCGGGCGCCCACCTGCTCCCAGACCCAGCCTGGGTGCCAGCGGGCACAGCCCTGGGCCCTGCGCCCGGTTCCCTGGAGGCCAGGTCTGAGCCACCGCGGGGACGGCTGGCCCTCTGAGAAGGACCAGGCTCTACACCCCGCATTTCCTGGACACGCCCTCCCCTCAGCCTGAAGTCACCTGGTCCCCTTTGGAGTGCGGACGCCCCTCAGCGGAAGTCCCCGTGTTCCCTGCCCAGCTCGCTCTGCAGACCTGTCACCAACCTGCCCGAGGCTCGACCCCCACCCCCACCCCCGCCTAGGCCGTCCGGAAGGGTCACTGCAGGAGGCAAAGGTTCCGGTCTGCGTGGTGACCACACTATGACGACACTGTGCCCAGGACAGTCCAGTCCAGACGGCCTGGGCAGTGCCCGGCTGCTCCGTAAAGCGGGCGGGGCCTGGGACTGCGCACACTGCGCCTTTCGATCAGGACGCCCTGGAGGCAGGCGGTGTCGCTAACACCCCTCCTGCACCCAGTTCCTCCCTCCTCCTGGGTCACACCCCCCCAACCTGGCCCGAGAGGCAACCCTGAAGAAAGCTCTCAGGGGCTTTTAGTTGTCCCAAAGAAAGTTCTAGAAGTGGCAAATAAACCAGGGTGCTGAGAACCATGCTCTGCCGCGTGCCAGCCTGCTCCTGCCCGCGCTCTGCACTGCACAAGCGAGGCTTTGCCGGCCCAAGCAGAGGAAGGGGCGGGAGGAGGCGGAGGGCCCTGTCCTGCCCCTCTGCCCTACGCACGGCGGCTCCGGGGGTGGGGTGCTCTCCCCCCAGGGACGCAGGCTCTGCCGTGCGGGCCACAGAGAGGCTCCGGGAAGCTCTGGTCCCCGTGACTGGAGCCAGTTCCTTCACTATCTCCACTCACTGTCACCCCCGCCCCCAAAACACTGCCATGCTTGGCTGACGAGAGCCAACACACCTGAGCGCCTCGACTCGGGAGGCTGGGCGGGACAGCGTGGGGCCGGTGTGGAGAACGGGGGCTGGGAGTGGACCCCGTTCATACCGCGGAACAGAGAGCAACGTCAGGTCAGTCCCACGCAGAGAGTGACCCGCCACACAGTGCGGCCACACGCACACACCTCGGGGCCCCCGCAGCCAGCCGGGGGCCAGGCACCAGGCAGGGGGCCCCAGCGACCCCCAACTCATGCGTGCAGCCTCTGCAGGGACAAACTCGGGGCCGAGGGCCCCGGGGAGAGCACCGGGCAGGCCTGGGCTCAGGCAGCAGGGTGCAGACCGCGGGCAGCAGGCCTCCTCGGGCGGCGTGGGCTCCCCCCGCGTCGGCTCCTGGGGCAGGGCCCCTCCGACAGGCACTTGCACGACGGAAACCCCGCGTTCCCACACCGGCGGGGCCCCGCCGGGCCTCCCCCAGGGAGGGACGCCTCTCTGTGGAATCGGGGTGGACAGGAAGGAGTCAGGGGACCCGCCGGTCAGGACTTGCTCGAGTCAGCTGGGAGCGAACAGGGCACCTGCGGGCAGGGAGGACAGGTCACCCTGAGAGAACAGGTCCTTCTGCCATCAGAACCCAAGCACGCACGCACCGCGGCAGGGAGGCAGCTGGTGCTTCAGCTCTTGGATGAAACCTAAGGTCTCAGTGGAATCTCTTCTTGGCACCAGGCCCTCCCAGCTCCATCTCCCAAGGCCGCCCACACGTGAGGGCTGGCCCCGCCCTGGGGCACTGGGTGAGGGACGGGGACAGCTGAGGAGCCCCGGGGGTCATGCATACGCCCCGTCTGCCAGCCCTGTTTCTCCAGACCGCCGCACCGAGGGGCTTTTCAACAATGCGATGGAACATCCAGTTCTTCTCTAAAGACTTTTAAGATTTATTCCTAACCTGAAGTTATCAGCAGCTACCAAACTAACCCTCTAGAAAGTTCTGCGAGGCCCTAAGTGGCCCTCCATCCAGAGCTGACCTTTGCCCTTTCCCCAAGGGCAGAGGCTCTGCCAACGTGGAGTTCACATGATAGACACTTGAAAACCAGCAGTTTGGAAAATGATTGTGTTTACTGAACAAGGCTCTTTCCACGGAAAAGGGGGATGCGCGTCCGTGAACGTGCAGGCGGCAGCCTGGGAAGCGCCGCAGGTGACGGCGCTCCGCGATGGCGCTGTCTGCGGACAGGGCGCCTGGAAGGAGGGGGCCAACGCGGGCGCCACGCCCAGGTGGCCCCCCGACCTTCCCCGCCTCTCCCACCTCCGGCTCTGTGGGGACCTGTGGGCTGCGGCCAGGGCCCAGGCTTGACCGGTGCTGGACAGGGACAAGTGCCACACAGAGGAGCGGCCTGGAGCCTCCTCGGGCCAGCCCGCCAGCCCAGACGAGTCTCCCGCGCTGGCCCGGCCAAGCCCCAACCCTGCCAAGACGCAGTGCGGGGCTCAGGCTTCCGTGATCGGGCAGTGGCGACCCCCAGCTTCCAAACGCGGACTCGCGTGACTCTTCAACGGTTTCCAGGGCATCGGGTCACAGGCCTGCCGTCTGCACGGTGGCAGTGGTTTGCTGGCCGAGGGGCCCTCACTGGGGCCCCTGCCTGGGCCACACGCCAGCCCAGAGCCAGGCCCGCGTGTGCCATGTGCTCCGCACATCTGCTGAACAGGCAGGTCCCCGCCCAGGCTGGATATGCTCAGGCCACACGGACGGACGGGCGGCCGCTGGGAAGCAGCGTGGTGAGCATCAGCACAGCCGTGGCCTCCTTGGCCGGCAGCGCCCTGACCTGTGCCTGGGGGCACGCGGCACCTGCCCCACGTAACCTGCCCAGCGGACAGGTCTGGAAAGAGAAACACGCTTCCAGAACACCTGGCACTGAAGCAACCCGGATGAGCAGAAGGGGACGCTCTGCGTCTGCAGCGGGCAAGGAGCGGGCGCCCCTCAGCTCCTTCCCACGAGTCGCGGATGGAGGTGACCCTGTCTCAGGCTTGGCGAGAAGGAGCTCAACCCAGACGGCGTGTGACACCCGGCCGCCTGCCACGACCTCGCACCGGGCGACGCCCCTGTGCGGCGTGCGTGCAGGGCGGCCCAGACTGACGGCGGAGCTCAAGACTGTCAACCCGCAGCCACGGGGCGCACGGACTCGCCCGTGTCTCGGGACCAGCACGCGGGGCCCGGCCTCCCGGGACAGCACAGGCCACAGGCATGACCAGAAGCCTGACGCAGCACTGACCCGCAGGGCACAGAGTCCTCTGCAGCGGGGGCTCGCCGGGGAGACGCGGCAGGGGCCGGCGACCTGCAGGCGACAGAGGACTCAAGCCTGAGTCGCCTGTCCCGTCAGAACCACTGGCCCCGAGTGTCCTGGCCCTGGCACCCTCTCTGCCCAGCGCAGGCCCCTGAGAGGAACGGAAGAGGCGAACACGGGTGCCCGGAACCCGGCGAGGCCCTCGCTCGCGCTGGGCGGCCGCCCCTCGCCCGGACCCAGGGCCCACGGGCGCACCCGTCCTGACACCCTGGAGAGCGTGGCCGTCCGGCACGGACCACGTGGCTCCGCGGGGAGGAAGGGACAGAGTGACGCAGCGCAGCAGCCGCCCGCTGCCCCCCGCTCCGCACGTGCTGGAAGCGGACGCCAGGGCCCCGGGCCGTTCTTCCGGCTCAGGCACTCCAGAGCGGCAAACGCACACGCTGGGAAGATTCATTTCTCCTGTTTGGTAAGTAATGGTGAGCAGATGCTCTCTCACTGATAAAGGTAATTTCGTTGGCAATAATTCTGAATTTGAAATTTCCATTTCACTGGAAATAAGAGTGTACACATAATGAATGAGCAGGCAGATGTAATTATTGTCACCTTTCGGGCTGAAAAGCGCTTTTCCTTCAAACCCTGCACGGCAGGACCGGGCAGTGTCCCTGCGAAGTCACCGGGAAGGCGCCTGGCACACCGGCTCGTGGGAGAAGCCACCACAATATTTGCTGGACACTTTTCTCGGCTCTTTAAACAGCAGATCTGCAGGCTGAAAATTCTGCCGAAACATCTTGTCTTCTTGATTAAAAATAAAAATAAATTATGCGAACACATTGTATCCAAGGATCTATGCTAAAAAAGAAAAAAAAACCCCATGTATCCCATCGACTTGGCATAGAAAACACACACGTTTACGCTGGGCCAGACACTGCTTAGATCTATTTGCCCAAAGCTGAGCGTAATTGCTCACACTGAGATACCTGACAAAGACGGCCTTTCTGAGGCCGTCGGCGAGGCTGAGGACAGGCGTGGGTGTGCCGGCTTCTGCCGGCAGCATGAATAGCCTCTGATTTGGGGGACGTTTCGATTCTCTAGTCAGATGAAAGATAAAAGGAAACAAAAGGCAGTGCGGCCTGGCGGTCAGAGGCCTCTCTGCAGCCCAGGCCTCCTCTGGGCTCACCCGCACCCTCACCTGCAAGGCGGGCTGCAGCCAGCACAGCTTCTAACCCCAGGGCAGCTTCTGGAAAGTTCTGCAGGCCCTCGATGCTCCATGTCCGCGCCTGGAAAACGGGGCGAGCCCGGCTCCGAGTTCGCAGTCTCCCGGGAAGGTTCCTGGCACAGTGGCTGCCAGGCGGGGGGCACTGGACAGGTGCCAGCCCCTCCAGGCCCCTCTCTCGGTGCCAGACGAAGAAGGCGGGGGAGGCTGCCGAGCCTCGGTCCAGGCAAACCCACGGTGTGGGCTCCGGCCGCGGCAACCCCTGGCCCCGCTGACGGTGGCGAGCCGCCCTCAGCCGCCTCCGTGACCCGGCGCAGGCAGACATGGCGCTCCAGGGCCCAGCCAGCAGGCTCCCTCCGGGACAAGTCTCCTCTGCCACCACGACGCAGACAACAGAGCCACACAGAGGGCGGGAAAGAGACCGGGCCCAGGGCCGGCGCCAGCGCCCTTCCGCTTTCCCGGGGAACGGCCGGGTTCGGAGCCCTCTGCTGAGGGCTCACGAGCACCTCTGTGAAGCGAGGATGGCTTAATAGCTTGTCGCTTCAATTCCGTGAGGCTCCAGCAGGACCTGTATTTTAGACTGTTACTGTCAGAAAACCGTGCCTTAATGCCACCGCAGCGAGGGCACGGGGGCGTGCGCGGCGTCAGACAGACTCTGCGGCCTGCCCGGAGGCGGGACGTCGCCGCACGCTCCTGCTCACGCTGGGCCCTCGGCGCGAGGCCCTGTCCCCAGGCCCGGGAGCGACTCCGGTCACACTGCGGCCACTCAGTCTCTGCGTGAGAGACTCAGCGGCCTTCTGGGTCTGCGGCCGCATGGAGCCGGCGAGATGGCAGTGGCCTGGCGTGGCCTTGGTGGGCAGCGGCCCGGGAGGAGCTACGTGTCTGCAGGGCGCCCTGGCGTTCTTCTGCACCGCGGCTCTCGGGGCCCCTTGGTGGCGGCAGGAGTCCTCTGTGCCCCGGGCGTGTGCGGTCCTGCCACTGGCCACCCAGAGTCACGTCGACCCCACACGTCGATGGCCCCCACGAGACCGTCCCCACTTCCGACGGCGGCCACAGGTCCGCGGCCCCCAGGCCGCCTGCACGCCTCACGAGGCTGCGCGTGGAGCAGTTCCCGTGACCCCCAGGCGCGGAGACGACTCGGGAGCAAACACAGCTCTGCCAGGGGCAGGCCAGTCCCCGGGCCGCGGGCTCCTGTGTGCGCGGGGGCTGCGTGGCCCTCCTGCCGCCTCGCATGGCCGCCTGCAGGGCGCTCCACGGCCCTGACCCCAGGGTTTCCGTGGGGATTTCGTCGCACGGCGCGACGGAGAGGTGCGTGGCCTGGGGCTGAGCTCAGGGCCCGGCGCGCATCCCCCCGCCGTCGGGCAGCTGGGAGTCCTGACCCATCATCGCGGCTAAGTCCTTCTGGTGACCAGTCCCCATCCCGAAGCTGCCGGAGGGGACCTCACAGTGACTTCCCTGGCATGGCACAGACTCTCCTGCCTCTGGGCATCCAGGGACTTAGGGCCCTTCACCCCATTCTGACGGGAAAAGGGGATCTTTCATGTCTCTAGCCGGAAAACCTGGCCCCGGGTAACGGAGAGCTGCTCGTTCCCCGTGTTTAACTGGAGCCAAAGACGATTTCTCCTCCGTTCTCGCATCTGGACACAGAAGCCACTCCTCCGCACCCCGACACTCCGCAGGCTGTCCCCGGGAAAGCCACGTGCAGGAGAAGGGGGTGCCCGTCCCGCCTGTCCCCAGAAGCGTCGCGACTCACCGGCTCACTGCCCCCCCCGCGTCTGCCTCCCACTGGCTTTCACACGAACTGCAGTGTTCCACTCTAGAGCCACCCCTTCTCCCCCTCCTGGTGGGAAACGTCCTTCAAAGGTCTCCACGGACGAGACGCGAGGCCAGCAGAGGGCGGGAGGCCTGGGCTTGGAGCAGGACTGTGGGCACATGCTCCGCCCGCAGCGACCCCAGCACAGGGGCAGGGCTGCATGAGGGGCGTGGCAGCCCCGAGCCCTGATGGACAGGCCACCTGGGGCCCTCAGCCCCAGGGAGGGAGGCGGCAGAAGTGCCCCTGCAGACTGGCGTGGAAACGAAAACGACCCCATAACCACACACCACCTCCTCCCGCCCTGGCTCAGGGCCGCCTCGGGCCGGATTTTAAGAGGGACAGCTTCTTTATGGCGAGGGAGGGAAAACGACTCCCAGGCGCCCAGCGGCTGTGACCGCGAGCAGAAACGACTTTGGGGAACCGTCTCAGAGCCAGACTTGATGGCCTGCGTTCAAAGCCAAGGCCACTTTCCTTCTTAAGGTCACAGAGAATTGCTCTACTTGGAAGTCTCTACTTATAGCGTAATTAACTCGTCCCGGGCTGGCGATAAACTCTGAACACCGGTCTGGGGCTGGAGGGTCGTGAGGAGGAGAAAGGCCCCGCCATCCGCGCTTGCCTTTCCTCACGCACAGGACGGTCGTCACGGCTCCCCGGGGCGAACGCACTGCCCCACTGCAGCACCCAGAGGTGGCCCCACTGTGCCACCTCTGCGTGGGTCCAGGAAGGGGGGCGCAGAAGAGACGGGGGCCGTGTCTCCGACACCCGCACCTCCCGCCGGCCGCACAGCCCAGTGTGGGGGCCGTGGCGCAGACGGAGGGGGACCCCCTCCCAGCCCGCCCCGGCTCCGCCACAGCGGGAGCAGAGGCGATCCGAGGCCGTAAGTGGACGGGGGTGGGGCGGGGGCAGACCGCCTCCAACCCCCACTGGGAGCAGAGGCTTCACGTCACGGCTCTGCGCCAAGTGCAGGCCCGTCGGTCAGGGCCCGGCCAGGCACGCTGGCACGAGGTCCTGAAGGACGAGGGTGCAGGCGAGGTCCCCCAAAGGCCGGGAGCCCCAAGCACCTCGCCAGTCCAAACACGGGAGGAGAGCTGTCCCTCGGTTTTAAGACAACAAATGCGTCTCTCCCTGCTCGGGGCGACCTGAGAACCAGCTTAAACTAGGCGGCGAGGCCTCGGGGGAGACAGAGCAGGGGCAGGAGAGGGTGGCGGGCCGGACCCCGAGGTCCCGTGACAACCGTGGAGAGGCCCCTGGGACAGGGGTCCTCGAGCAAAGGCCAGCGGTGCAGGGGGGCTGGGGGTAGGGACAGTCTAGCACCTCGCGGGTCCCAGTCCACGGCGGCTGCCCACCAGGCCCCAGGCTGTCCACGTGTGAGCATCAGGATCCTCTGCATCACTGAGCCTGCCCACCAGGCCCAGCAGCCCCGATGCCACCGCGGAGCTGGGGGCTCAGGGCCTGGGCAGGCAGCCCCTCCCGCATCGCCTGACTCCCCTGGGCTGGTGGCAGACGTGTGAGGACCGTCCCTGCAATTGACTGGACAGGATCCCTCTTCCCTCGTCAGTCAAAACCTGTCACCTGGACTGACCGTGCAGCATTTCTCCGTCACTTTACAAATGATGCAGCAGAAGCACGGGGACAGTGGCACAAAACAGGGCACTTTCCCGCCCATCGAGTCACCCATTCTACGGGCTGAACGGCAGCAGAGCGCGGTCGGAGCACCTCGGGGAACACGGAACCCAGGGAGGCCACGTGCAGGCGGCCAGCACCCGGAGACGAGGACCGACGCTAACTACGCCGAGCGCGCCCGCCCCGCACCCGCGTCGCAAGGCGGCTGCGTCCTCAGACTGCGCACGCCACGCAACGCCACGCAACTCACGCAAAGCCGCGCAACGCCACGCAAATCACGCAACGCCACCGACGCGGCAGGAGCCCTGATGTGCCGGCTGCGGGAGACGCCGCCGCGTCCAGGGCACGTGACATGACTGACTGACTTAGGAAACCCAGCGTGCACGGAGCACGCGCCCTGGGCACCGGGCAGACCCGGCCGGGGGCTGGCTGTGTACACGCGACACGGTCGGGCTCCGGCACGCAGAAGCCGCGAGCCACGTCCACACTGGGACGGCCCCCGCCGCGGGTCCGTGGGGACAACGCCTCCGCCCGAGGCGGGGAGGACAAGGATGCGGCCCGCGGCACACGGAGTCCTCGCCACGAGCCACCGCCTGACGCACGCTCCGCCGGGCCCGACCGGGCCCGAGTCCCCGGGGAAATCTCGCCCGCGTCCAGCGCTCAGCGCCGGGCTGATGAGGACGCAGCCGCGGCGGCCGGCCATTCCTCACGGTCGCGCGCGCCAGGCCGCACCACCGATCTGCGCTCTGCTCGCCGACCGCGCCTCGCAGCAGTAATAAAAACGTTTTCACTTGGGTGATAATAAAGCAGAATCTAGTTTACTAGCTGTAACCGAATGCTGTCTGGAAAGAATAAGTCAATTTAACCTTACAATGTAGTCAAGACAGCTCTCAGAGAAATTTCATTAAAATCACATTTGACCTAAACTTAAAAACACAGGAAAGGGAAAACATACAAGTAGATAAAGCCATTTAACACACAGAGGAAGAACTAGTCTCCATTAAAAAAAGAAGAGATTCTGGTAGTTTTGGCCCAGGAGGGTGAAAGCCTAACATGCTGACATGACAGCACCGCCTGTGGCGGCGCTGGGTCCCCTCGGTGTCACGCCCACCCCGGGAGCCGCCCAGCGAGGCCGCTAGGCCCCGACGCGCAGACGTGCGGACCTGGCCGCACTGACCGGCCCTCTGCAGTTCAACACCACCAAGGACGACAGCAGCACCAACCGTGAAGGACGCCCACGCTGCGCCAGGCCCTGTTCCCAGCGCACAACATGTGTGGACACGCATGACCCTCACACGTGGGGACACAAGGACTGTGTCACTCGCCGGGCCCCCAGTGTGTGACACGGCCACCCCTGACCCCAAGTCAGCCAGCCTCCGAAGTCTAAATCTCACTCTGTACACCGCGCTAAACAGAGGTGAAGGGTCGGCCAGACTGTTCCAGAACTATTTCTAAGGCGCCCGAAGCAGGGCCCATCATCACCCTCCTTCCTCTGATCTGCAAACCGGTCTCCTTACCAGCTCCCCCAATTCTGCTCATGGACACAGTCTGCTCTACAGCCTGGCCCCCACAGACTGGCTGCAAGACATGGGTCCAAGAGAGGCGTGAGAAGGACCCATGCTGGCACAGGTCCCAGGCAGGGTCCCCAAGCCACCTTTCTGAGGGAGCCCCGTGGGGAGTGACTGAGCCACTGTTCACACAGCCACACCCCGCTGGCAGTGTGCATCTGGTCCCTCCGGATGACAAGGACAACAATGATGCTGATTTCTTCTGTGGACCACACTTTGGTTTAAAACACAAAACCACACTTCCGAGCTGTTGTGGACTGCATGCTCGAGCTCCCCACCCCGCCCCCAAAACCACATGCTGAAGCCCTGACCCCCGTGTGGCTGCACCTGGAGATGGGGCCTCTGAGGAAGTGATGAAGGTCAGACGAGGTCACGAGGGTGGGAACCAGAGCTGAAAGCATTAGTGACCTAAGAAGAGACAGCGGAGTGCTCCCCCCACCCGTGTGTCCCCCACGCTCGGGCACAGAGGAAGGAGGGCCATGTGGTGACACCTTGAGAAGGTGGCCGCCTACAAGCCAGGAAGAGGGCCCTCTGCAGGAACCAGGTCGGCCGGCACCTGGCCCTGGACTTGCAGCCCGCAGAACCGCGATGAGCCCGCGGCACTCTGTCATGGCCGCGCGGGCAGACGAGACGCGCGGTTTCCCTGTCGGGCGAGGAAACCTTCGTCACCGCCACCGGACGTCATCGCCTCTTCACTTACGTGCAGTGCCATGCCACCACACCACAAACGCCTTGCAGAGGGCGGCGGACGTGTCCCCCAGGCCTCCAGCAGTGCCCCGGGCACGGCGCGCTGGCCGGGCAGGCGGCCGACACGCTTCAGGGGTACTCAGTCCTGGCCCCAAACCACGAAGGACATCACAGGAGAAAGCTCTGCAGGGACCCAGGAGCTTTGGGCCTGCCCTGGGGCTAGGTCAGTGTGACGGTGACATCTCCCTGCAACTGTCAATAGCACCTCTTGGCTCTGGCCTACAGAAGGGTCCCCTGTAGCCGCCTGTCCATGGTGGGCACACCAGGCCACCGAGTGCATGATCCACAAGGCCATCCCGGTGCACTGAGCTGTCTCCCGCTCCCGTGTGCCCATCGTCCCCACCTGCCGGCCCTGAAGGCCCTCGAGCTGCCTGACACTCCACCGCCTGCCCCCTCATCGATCCAGCACACGCTGCTGCCCTCCAGCCTGTGAGAGCCGCCTGCGTCTGCTGCCGCCGTGCGCGAGGACAGAAAGGTGCCTCCCCGCCTGGGGAAGGCAGCAGGAGCGTGAGGAAGCTGAGCGAACGCAAACAAGGACTGAGAGCGGAAGCCGAGACCACACACTGGGCTTCGGGAAAAACAAACAGCCCTGGAGCTTAACTCAGGCCGGGGGCGGAGGGGGCGATGAAGACTCACGGGCCTGGAGGCCATGGCGCTGCGCCCTGTGGCCAGCAGACTGAGCGTCCGGGGGCCCAAAGGCTGCTCTAGGCAGGACAGTGGCTTAGCGTGGACGAGGGACGAGAGAGGAGGAAAACGCAAGCGTGGTTAAGAGACTGACAGGCGGAAACGAAGAGGCTGCTGGACCGGCCAGGTGACTATCCTGGGCAGCTCCACGCAGGCCCTGGTGGCTGTGCTCCAGGAAGCCGGGGACACACAGCAGCTCTCAAAAGGTCACTGCGAAGAAAAGCCCAGCCCGCGGCGGAGGGGGGGGGGGCGGCAGCCTCTGTGAGGCCGCGAGTGTGTTCACCAGCGCAGTCAGCGGCCTAAGCCAGCCTTTCAGAGGACAATTAGTAAGTCAGAAACTGGCCAGGAATTGATCGAACATAATGAAGTAACTTCACTCAGAAATAATCACTTGGTGACCAGTCTCATCACGATGTTTACACTGTGAAAAGCCAATGAGCTCAGCTGGTTTCTAGGCCGGCTGAAGCCCTCAGCCGTGGACAAGGCCCGCGGGGAGGGGCGGGGTGGCCCTGCGCGGTCACCACGGGAAACAGGACGTGGACCAAGGGCCACGGCTCCGCAGGAAATCGAAGTCGCTGGCGGGTGCGGTGCCCACGGCAGTGAGACAACCGCATCCGAGGGGTGTGGGGGGGGGAGGGGGGCGTGCGATGCGCTCACGCCTGCGCTACGCCTCCCCGTGCACGGTGGCAGTGCTGCCATCGGCGGCATCATCACGGCCACCTGCGGCCTCTAGGAGGAAAGGGCCGCCTGACCCTCAGAACCCGCGTGAACGCGCCTCGCCCCACTGAGCCCGCCCTCCTGGGGCTGCAGATCAAACACCAGCCCCGGGCGTAGGGGACAGACCACGTGCCAGTCTCCAGCCCCGCCTGTCCCTGTGCGGTGTCCACCAGCCCGTGACAACCCACTGGCCCCCTTCATGCCGCTTAGCCCCACGGGACGAGTCACTCATCTATGGGGCAGCTCTCTGCGATCTGATAGGAAGACTTCTGAAAAAACAGGCTTGGACATCACCGGGTTTACACCTCTGCTGAAACCGACCTTAAACGTTCCTTCTGAATACAAAGATAGGTCCTCGTGGGTTTTTTAAACAGAAGATGCGGCAAGCATTTCGTTTACATAGACATCGTCTTAGGTCATAGACGAGGCACCACATAGCGCGGGGCGGAGCCCCCAGGAGGCACGCCCCCTCCTCCTGCGCTGCAGCACGT
The DNA here is from genome assembly GCA_003508835.1 of Eonycteris spelaea. Classification (NCBI taxonomy): domain Eukaryota; kingdom Metazoa; phylum Chordata; class Mammalia; order Chiroptera; family Pteropodidae; genus Eonycteris; species Eonycteris spelaea. The sequence goes on along the minus strand of PUFA01000362.1, from coordinate 445,606 downwards.
GACTCGATTCAGCCAATGAAACGCAGCAGAGCACTGGTACCGGTCTCTGCTGGAGACGCCACCAGCCACAGTGCGCGATCCCCAATCCCTTTCCCTCCGCACAGGAAGTGCTGGCGACATCACAGGCAGAGCCCGGCCGGCCGGACGTGCCGCGGGAGCTTGCTGCCGCTGTTGTCGACGCCCTAGCCGGCCCCCCCACCCCCCACGACCGGTGACAGTGTCAACGGCCAAGCGTTGGACAAACCCGAAAGCGGCCTCACTGTAAAATTCCCGATGCACGGCCGAAGCGCAGCTGCATGGGCAAGACGGGCTGAAACGCAGCCACACGCGCGGGATCAAACGGCGTCAGGGGAAGAAGCACGGGCTTCGTGACGTGGACCCGAGGAGGCCCTTGGACGGAGCTGAAAACCAGACCCGATGGAGGCGCGGCGTTTATAGCCCACGCGCCCCATCGGGCACGGTCGTCCGTGCTCCCCACACCCAGCGCCCCTCTGGTGACGGGGACGGCGCGCCCGCGAAGGCGCGGGTTGTGAGCACGTGGCGGCGGTGGGCAGCGCTGGCCACGTCCGTTCCGCAGCCGGGGCGGCTTCCTGTGCGCTCGGGAAGCCACCGCCAAGCTGCTGCGGCTCTTTACCTGAACGTTTCTCCTCTGGACCTTGCCACTGGCCGGCGGGCATCACAGACCCACGTCCCCTCCCGCAACACGTCACTGTTAATGCTCTGCTCATCAACTTAGCAAACTCCCAGGAGACCACGCCTGGCTCGCTCCGCTACTTAATTACGCTCTGCCACTGCACTAGGACAGTTGGCACATCGCAAGAGAATCGCTGAGGCCGAAGGCAAGAAGCAGGCAAAGCCCCCACTTAAACAACGTGAACGCACAGCCCACACCCGCCGGAGCGCGCACTTTAGTTTTTCTATAATGTGGAAGACGTTATTTCCAGGCTTGGTAATTAACTGGATCCCGCGGAGAAATCAAGCCAGCATCCCTGACAGCTGAACGATGCATGGGGCAGGAACGGGGCCAAAGGACAGCCGCCACGGCTGTGCTGTTGCCTACCAGGGCTGTTGCCGGGCGACAAGGGCGGGCGCGCCGGCTTCAGGGTGCACGCGCCCCTCCGTGTAATGTGACGCGCTGCCCACCAATGCTGTCGCCATCTCAGAAGGCACGGGAGCCGCCCACTCCAAGCCCCAGGGCCCCCGCCGCCTCGGCCAGCCTGGGACTGGCTTACCGTCGATCCGGCTCACGAGCTCCTCCAACATTCGCACTTTCATCTGAATCCCGGGCTGGGCAAACGTGTAGTTGTCCTAAGGGAAAAATAACAACGAGCATCACATGAACCGGAATAGGACACTCTTCCCAAAGGGGTGACGGTGAGGGGCACGGGTGGCGAGAGGGTGCTGTCCCGGGGCTGGTGGCCGGCGGGAAAGGACACCACGGAGTGAAGCCAGCGACCTGGACACAGGGAGCCGCCGCGTCGAGGCTCAACTATAAAAAGACGACTCTGGCCGCGAGGTGTAGAGTGACAGAAGGGGGCCACGGGGGTGTGGGTGTCAGTCATGACGGCAATGCCGCAACACAGGCAAGACCACGGGGAGAACGTCCCTCGGAGGACGCAATCCACCCACGCTGCCCGAGTGCCGTCGCCAGCTGCGCCCCGGGCTCCGGGACCGGGCCGCGGCTTCTCGCGCGCTCCTTGCGGCTCACGCATCTGCGTGGTTCTCGCCGGCTCTCCAGGCGGTGGAGCCCACTCTGAAGCCTGTTATGTCGCCTCTCACATCAGCTGTCCCTCCAAGCTTACGGACGCTGGTAAAACACCCGCGTGTCTCCATCAGTCTCAGAGGAGAGGGAGAAGGCCAAGGCCAAGGGCAGCGGTCCGTGGCACGTCCCCGGTGGCACGCGCAGGCGAGAGCTGTGAAACGCGGCCGGCCGGCTCCTCGCGCCGCCGCCCGCCGGCTGCTTCCTCTGCTCGCCCGTGTGCTCGTCCGTGACATGCAGGGAGGAGTGGCCCTTCCGCAGGGCGCCGGCAAACAAATGCGTCACTGAAAGGACCCAGACGCGGTCCGCATGAGGCGTGAGCCCTCCCTCCCACTCCGCAGCTCCACGGCGACACCAGCCACCGGGCAGTGGCGGAGTGGAGGCCGCCGTCCAGCCCCGACAGAGCGGCCGTGCCCCTGCGGCCCGCCCCTCGGAGGACAGGGACGTGCTAGCCGCTGTCCTCAGACGCTGGCCGACCGGCCGCACGAGGCAGCGTCGTGGCCTGGTGGGATGCTGCGGTAAGCCACGGGCACGCGCCGTGGGAAGCAACGCAGCCACGGACCACGGGGGAGGAGGGGAGACAGCCAGGAAGCCGAAGGGAAGAAACAATGATGCTGAGGAAGGAACCAGTCAGAGGAGGCGACGAGCTGTGTGGGTCAGTGACACTCTGGAAGAGGCAAAACTATGGAGACGGGAAAGAAGATGGGTTGCCAGGGGCCCGGGGATTCCTAGGGCAGTGGAGCTGCTCTGGGTGATACTTAGTGGTGGACATGTGTCACTATACGTTTGTCAGAGCCCACAGAATGCACAGTGCCGGGTGGGGGGGGCCCTAATGTAACTTCTGGACCTTAGTCGATAACAATATATCAAGATTGGTTCATCAACTGTAGCAAAAGCACTGGATTAGTGCAAGATGCTGATACGAGAAGCTGTGTGTGTGCGTGTGTGCGTGTGTGTGTGTGTAGGAGTATCTAGGACTCTTTGTACTTTCTGCTCAGTATTTCTGTAAACCTAAAACTGCTCTAAAAACCAGTCCATTAATTAAAAAAACAACAAAGAACACTCAATTCATCCAAAAAAAAGGAGGAAAAAGGAAGAAATAAGAAATGATGAAACAAATAGAAAATAAATAATAAATTGGCAGCCTAAACCCCAGCCATATGAATAATTACATTGGAAACATCACATGAACGTATGTGAACCAAACGCACGCTAAAAAGGTAGAGCGAAATCCAACTACAATAAGTGTTTTGTAAATGGGACGATACCAACAGATTAAAAGCAAAGGGACAAGCCAAGAGCCATCGTCACAGGAGGATCCAATTGCTTTATCAGCATCGATGACTGTCCCCAGGGCAGGAGTACGGCCAGCAGTAACGAGGGCGGTTTCATCACAGTAAACGATAAACGTAAGTAATAAACTCAGATTCATCAAGAAAACATAACAACCCTACGCGAGGATGTAGCTAATAAGCGGGATTCAAATCATGTGACGCGACACCTGACAGACCTGAGGGACGCGACAGATGAACCGTTGCAGGCGGAGCGTCGAACGCCCTCCCTGCTCGGGAGCTGACCGCAAATCAGTCAGCAGAGAAAAATGGACCACCACGTCATCCACCAGGACGTGACACACACTTCCGCCAACAACGCAGAACATACGTCCTTTGCAAGGACACGGAAACACTCAGCCAGACCACGTGACGGATCTCAAACAAGCATCGGTAAGTTTAACCACCGACATCAGGACGGAAGACATCGCCGCGGTTCCCACAGACATTGAGAGCATTGGGGAATACTGTAAACAACAACATGTCAGAACGTTAGACACCTTGTTCAAAATGGCCAAATTCTTTAAAAGACACGATTTATTAAAACTGACAAGAAATGAAATAGAAAATCTGGAGCCCCCCCAGAGCAGAAATTGAATTCACAGGGAAAAGTTTCCCACTAAGAAAGTTCCAGGCCAAGACAGCTTCACTGTTGGAGTCTCATCAAATAGCTAAGGAAGAAATAAAACCAGTCTTACACAAACGCTTTCCGAAATTACAGGAGCAGCTTGGGAGGCCACGCCTTCCCTGACGCCAAACCGAAAAAGGCATCAAAAGAAAAGAAAGTGGAAGACAACACTCGTGAGCAGAGATGTGAAAACCCTTCGACACACGGCACCAAAGGGAATCTAGGAATGTAGAAAAGCTTATGTTTCACGACAAAGTGGAGTTTATCTCAGGCATGCAGCCTGGCTGAGCCATAAAAATTTACTCAATGTGTGTCACTACATTAACAGAATTTTTAAAAAATCAGATGGTCATCTCAACAGAAGAAAAGTATTTAACAAAGCAGTGATTCATAATTTTTTAGAAGATGCAGCGAACTGTGACCAGTCTTCCCGTTCTTTGACCAAGCTTTTGGAATTCTCTCCTCAATCTCTTATTCCATTCGATGCCAGTATTCCTCAAATGTAAAGACCTTTCAAAATCAGCCAGCAGGCTTACTAGAAACACAAGCCCCACCTGTGGAATTTACACCCTCAATAACCTCCGTGATAAGGGCACCCACAGCTGACATCACAGGTAAGATTATCATCTGATTTTCAGAAAAAGAGCCAAAGCAATCCAATCCGGAAACAAAACTCTTCAACAGTGCTGTGTGTTAACTAGGAAAATAGCTTTTAAAAATGAACCATGATGCCTTTCTCACACCATGCAGAAAAATTTAAGTCAAGCTAAATCACAGACGTAGAAGTAAAAACTAAAATTACAAAGCTTCCAGAAGAAAAAACGAGAGAATACCTTGGCATCTTGGCAGCTGGCAAAGGATTTTTTGTTAGGATGCAGAAAACCATGACCACAAAAAACCAAGTAAATACGTAGATTAACAAATAAGTAAATTGGATGTCATCAAAATTAAAATTGTCTGCTCTTCAGAAAACACTGGTAAAAAAAAATAAAGTGATAAGCCAAAACCTTGGGAAAAGAAATTCTCCAAACTTATATATCTTGACCAAGGACTGCTACCAGGGAATGCAGTGGGGGGGGGGGCGGGGAGGTTGAGGGGGGCGGACAGACCTCACCCCACTGTCGGGTGCGTGGAAGAGCATGGCCCATCGAAGCAAGCACTGGCTGCTTTCACGATGTTAACTACACTCCCACGCCATGACCCGGCAGTCCACCTGCAGGTGTGACCCAAGAAAAATGAAACATACTGTTGCAGAAGAGATCCAAAATCAGACCAGCGAGAAACCAAGCAGCACGCGGAGAGTTGGAGAACTCAGGTTTATTACGCTGGTCAGAGGAGCTGGCGCTCTGAAGATCTAAGCCCCGAGCTCAGCTGCAACACTGCTTATAGAGAACTTACCTGGCCAGGGCTGATTGGTTAATTTGTCCTCAACTGTTACAAAGCCTGGGAGTTGCTATGGTTGCAGGTAGTTACATTGCGTTACAAAGGGTGGGAGTTGCTACGGGTTACCGGCAGTTACAAAGTGTTACAAAGGGTGGGAGTTCCTGGGGGCAGGGCACAGTCACATTGGTTGCTTAGACTGATCAAGGAAAGGGAAGGGGAGCCTTTAGTCAATTTCCAGTACAAGGCGTGCAGCAAGCAGAACAGAGAGCTGAGCAGCCTTCTGAAGGAAAATGCCTCTTCAGTGCAAGACAGGCACGTGAACACCCTCAGAAGCCTCATCCGCACCCGTCGAAGGCTGGAAGCAGCCAGGGCTCTCCCCAGCTGGAGGCCAGAGAAGCCGACGGGGACGCGGTCACAGCGGGGTACTCCCTCGTAGCCAAAGGGACAAACTCTTCCTTCAGGCAACAACATGTGTTTCACGGTTTTCACTGCTGTCGGAATTGAATTTTTTTTCAATTTTCAGTTTTCACCTCTGCTTTATGACTTGTCCTTAATGGACTTCGGCTGCAGCTCGTCACATTCTTCTCTGTTTCACGAGCTTCGGACAGTGCTTCCGGGAGTGCTCGGCTTTACCCACGGGGCTTCACGTCCCCGTCGCCAAGCCTTCCCCGAGAGCACAAGCCGGAGGGGATTCGAGGTGGGAAGTCAGGTGCTCGGCCCGGGCGCTGCACGCGTCCACGCCCCACGCACGCTGGGGACATGGGACAGCCACACTGACACTTGACGGTGCGACAAAAGCCCCCTCGGGCCGGACGAGCAGCCTCTCCACCGCCTTCCCAAGCACCAGGCGCGTCCCTGTGCTGTTCCCTTTCCTGCGAACTCACATGGCGATGGCCAGGGCCCCAGGCTGCCCCCAGCTTCCAGCCGGGTTCGCGGCTGACGGTCCCGGCCGCCTTCTGAGCCCCGGGCCCTCCTCCTCTTGGGAGCATGAGCCTCTCCAAGGTCGCCCTGGGCAGACTCCGGTCTCCTGCGACAGCTCTGCCCCTCATCCCTGCAGGCGGCATCTTCGATTGCTAACGCACTGTATTTGAGGGATGCCCCACCCCCAGGGCAGCGTCTACTCTGGTCCCAGTCATGGGCCTGGCTGTCCCCCCATCTCCAACTGAGCCACTGCACGCCCACGCTTCCGGCCTCTCTCTGACAGGCTCCAAGATAATGTAGTCACTTTCCCCAATATTCCCGTCACCTCTGTGCCACCAACCAGTCCTTAGACTTGAGTAATTCTTCCCCAAGGAGAGGAAATGTAAATGACTAATTATAAAAGGCAACGCTTCTTTCCCACTCAGATGCTGTCCTATTAAGCAGTGAATCTAAGAGAGACAGCGTGACTTCAGGCCAGGAAACATGGCAGCCGTAATTCACGGAGTATCCGCTCACCGGCAGCCCCCCAGGGCGTTCCTAGTGAGCTGAGAGACTGGCGAGAGCTGGGAGTAATCCCCTGAAAGGCTTGGGAGGCCTCCCTGGCCTGGGGCTGGGACTGGACGCCCTGCCTTCCCCCCAGGAGAGGGCGCGGGGAGGGCTCCAGGGCAGAAAGCCACCTCGGAAACTCCTCCCGAGGCCCCGCCGCCCACGCCCTGCTGTAAGGCGTCCTTTGTAGAGAAACAGTCCCCAGGCCACACTGGCTGAGATGGAGTCTGAGACCACACCAGACTCACCCCCGAGAGGGAGTGGCTCCTGTGTGACTGCGGGCGGGTGTGGCCGTTTCTACGACTGTCCCCCGCACGCACGCCGGAAAACGATGACCCCTCTAGGTGCTGGAGCTGGGGGTTGAGAGGGGGCCGGTGGCCTGCGCGCACTAACTCGGTGGCACAGAGATCTCGTCACATCACCGATTATCGTCAGCGTGACCTGCGGATGGCCCAGAGGCAGGAACGCCGCAGCCAGACTGCGCAGGTCTGACTCCAGCTCAGCAGTCTCCCCGGCCCAGCCTGGCAGCCTTACGGGCGCACCGCGGGGAAACCGAGGCAACACAAGCTGACACGCTCAGCGAACTTGGAACGGCGTCTGGCAGGGGAGCGTCGGCTGGGGATCCCACCGGACCTCAGCCTCGCTCTCCCCACCACGCCACCTGCACTCGCGAGTGACCCTTGTGTGCGCACACGTCCGCTATGAATGGCCCACTGATCACTGGGCAGGGACACTCCGTCCCAAATCGTGCCCTGTGCCTTGAAACCGACTGCGCCTCAGAGCGGCATGAGAGCCACACGGCCACATGGCTGTGACTGTGGCCAGCGCCTGCTGCGCTTCTCCCGCCCCTGCCCGCCGTTCCGTTCCGTGCTCTCGTGTTTTAGGTGACAGCCTGAGACGCAGCCGCGGGTGGCTTGTTTGAGAATCCAGCCTGGCTCCACGGAGATTTCCCTTCAGGGCACCGAACCCCCCGCCCGCTCTCCCCTGGCCTCTGTGCGTTGCGGGCGTTTGCCATCTGACAATCCACGTGTTTCGGTTGGAGGTCGCTGGCCCTTCCTGCGAGATTTTCACTTCTCTGTGTGACGCTTTAACTCCTCTTTCTTGAGACTTATTTTGTTGAATGACTGTAAGTAACAATGTGTTTGATAAGTGCTCTGACGTTCTTGGCCACACTCTGGCATGTGCTGGCTTCCCCCGGCACATCTTCGCTTTCTGGATCTATTTTTTTACTCTCTCATGTCCTAACGTCACTTTCATATTTTTATTATCTCTCTGATCTGCCTACCCAGGAACTTGCTCATTCTCTTTTAACTAATTCTCTCTTCTGCTGTGTCTAATGAATTTTAAATTTCACCAACTATAATCGTGGTCGCTGGAGGTCTGTTGGGTTCCTTTTCAAAATCTGTGAGCTCTTTTTTCGAAGTCTTATTCCTCATTTTCAACTTACCCTCCTTTATTCTTAAGCATCCGAACGGTTTGGGGTTCCTTTCATGTCACTGTCCCGGATCTCGAGTCCCTGGGGCGTGGTCCCCCACCCGCCTTGGCGCACGGCGCTCCGTTTTGCCATCTGGTGGCTGTGATCTCATCTTCGGGGGCCGTGCTGTGAGAGCACCCCTCCAGGGCAGCGGTCCTCCACGGTGGCCAGCCAACTGCTGGGTCCCTGAGACCCTTTCAAGCGATCTGTGAGAGCAAGGCTGCTTTCATAATAGGACCGAGACGTTGTTAACCTTTGTCACTGTGTTGGCATCTGCACCGATGACACACGAGTGGTGGTGAGGAAAAATGCAGCTGGCAAGGATCAAGACAGTGCCATCAAACTGTCTTCTTAATTCCAGACACAGTTAAGAAAAAAACAGAAAAGGCAATTTCACTTAAGGACATATTTGATGATGCAGGACAAGCTCCTAACATTATGATTAATATCATGTCAAATCTCACGCTCGGGTACATATCTTTCCAATATTCTGTGTGGCGAAACAGGAAGGACACATGAGATGTGTCCCCCAAAATGGAGATTTCTTCAAGAAAAGCTTTTGGTGCAACTGCTGGAGCTGTGAGCTGAATTGGGTACATTTTTCAAGAAACTTCATTTGTACTGGAGAGAATCACGAAGAGGCAAACTGGGTGATGAGAGCCGAGCACCCGGAGGACGTTTTCTCAGAAATGAACCATGTTCCATGTTAGGTCTCCCCGCCACGCACGCCGTGACCCTCTGCCCGTCACGAGGAGTCCCACCATTCCTCGTGAGGTCACCATCTCGGCCCAGTGACTCCGACTTCCTGAAGCCTCTCTGGCAAAGCCATGGGCTGTTAGTGCAACATGACAAGTAAACCTGAACTTCATCAAAAGCAGAGAAGAACTGGCGAAGGCCAGGCTGAGGGTCTGCACAGAACAAAACCGACCGTGAGTTTCTTCGCTGGTTTCCAGCCAGGACAGGGATGTGATGAAAGGGCTCTTGAGGAGGGCAGGTCCCGCAGCTCTGAGAGGGTGGAGAGGCCAGGGGAGCGACGGGGGCGAGGAAGCGAGCTGAGACGCGGGCAGCCAACGGCGGGACGGGGGCACCATGGTGCCAGGGCAGCGGACATGCTGGTCTGTTTTCCCTCTGGATTTCAAATCGGTTCCTATCTTCACGTCATCCGACTTAAAATGCCAGTAGTACCTGCACATGCTAAAATGTCCCCAGAGGAGCTCATCTGGGCTCACAGGGATGGCCTGAGCTAAGGGCATGGCAGCAGACCTCCCCGGAGCCCCCGCCATGGGAACCGGCGGGGCTGGTGGGATCCGTCACGGCCACGGGGGAGGAAGACGGATGGCTGCCCTGTCCTGCTGCGCGCTGTGAACACCTGCACCAGGGAAGCGTCGTGCCTATGTGTCACCCTGGGCAAGAAGCCATTCCATCAGATGACAAACCTCAGGTGAAAAATGAAAAGCCAGCATCGATTTCATTGTGCCGCTGATTCTGTTTACAAATAGAAGCCGGATAATCTTGTATTTAAATGGCAGAAGTTCCATCACTCATGATCAGAGAAGTGACATTTGAAATTTATAAAGTTTCACATTGCTCAATTCCTTTTCTCGGGGGAAAAAAGTCTTAACGTTTGTGGAGAAAGACTGGAAAATATGAAAATATTTACGAAGCAGGGAAATGATAAATGGTGTGTGGGCCGAAACCTGTCGGTGGCAGGCACGCTTCCCTCTGCCGCACAGAAAGCCAGGCGGCGGCGGCCTCCAGACCCGAGGCTGCAGGTCTCTGGCCACGGGAAGGGCTTCTCCCTCCTCTGTCAAATCCTAGATGACCTAGGGTGACGTGAACTCACAACGCTTCCTTCCACGGCCAGCTCATTTACACAGATTAAACTGCAGGGCCTCCATCTTACCAAAGCCTTACTTACTCTGACCATTTTCGAACCTGACAGCTTAGCTGAGACCTCCGAGGGAAGGCACCAGCATAGGCCACCATGTCGACGGCCCAGGAAAAGCCAGACTCCCGTGGGAAGCGCAGATGACAAGCGACCCCATCACAGCTCCTCCCCTCTCAGCGGGAAGGGCCCTCCTTTGACCTGGGACTGAAAGGGACCCCGGGAGAGCACGGACCTTGCGCAGACTCCTCGCTGTGGCGGTCATCCTTGCAAAGGACCTGCTGCAGCTGAGTGACGGGAATGGACCCTGGACGTGTGGTCCCTCAGCAACTTCCACGGACCAAAACCCTGCTCCCGGCTCTTCCCGCCTGTCAGCAAAGGGGATCATCCCTCCTCCAAGTCTCACTTCGTCCCACGTACGGGTACCAGGGGCGCATGTCTCATGCCTCATAATGCCACCCTTACGTGTCTCCCCTCCCTCCCAGGCTTGCTCCTCAGGGAGGCCTCCCCCCCCTCCCCCCCCCCCCCCCCCGTTACTTCCCTGTCCCTCCTCGGTGCAGAGTGCAGAGTGCAGCGGGCAGGGGGTGTACGACCCAGCACGCAGGGGACGGAAAGCAGCACGAAGCAGGGGCACCCAGTATGCAGGGGGCGGAGCCCAGCGTGCAGAAGGCAGAATCCTGCGCAAAGCGAACAGAACCCAGCACGAAGCAGGAGGCGCACAGCGCACAGCGGGTGGCACCCAGCAAGCACACAGGGGGCTGGACCCAACGCAGAGGGGGCGGGTCCCAGCGTGCAGGGGGCGGAGCCCAGAGCAGAGGGAGCGGGCCCACGTGCAGGGGGCGGGGCCGAGTGCAGGGGCGGGGCCAGCACGCAGGGGGCGGGGCCCAGCACACAGCAGGCGTCTGGGAAAGGCGCGCAGGCGTGAATGAGCCTAGGACAGCCGTGGTCCACGTGAGGGCCATCGGGAGGCTCCAGTCCTCGTTCCTGCTCTGTACCTACAGACAGCGTCCTTCCCAGGCACAGAGGATTCATCACCCACACTGTTTCCATGAGCACCCCTGGCACTGGGACACCTGTGCCTTTTCTGCGACAATCCCAGCAATCAGCCCCAGGTGACCAGAAAGCCAGCAGAACCCCAACTACAGGGAGTGCCTCCCTCCGTCCTGCCTCTCCCTGCGGCCAGGCACAGTGGGGTTCATGGAGCACCCAGATCCCTGGCCGCCCGGCCCTACCGGTCACAGGTGAGATGACAGCACACACTCGGTGCCAGCAGCACTCGGAGTTGTAGGCGACAGAGCTGGGAGGCGGGAACCGGTGGCACGAGACCCTGCGGGCTGAGCCCTGCCTGCCCAACACCCTGCCCCGCGCCCCCCAGTCACAGGACACTCCTCCTACCGGGCACCCTGGGGTGTAGGCTGTCCCAGCAGCAGGCCCCGCCCCCTCCCGCGCGCACGCGCTCACCTGGATGCCGTCCAGCAGCCTGCTCACGCACCAGTACGTGTCGGCCTCCACGCTGCGCAGCGCGTCTGCGGGCACGCGGGACACGTCGGCGGCGTCCGCGTCGTCCTCCTCTGCACGGGGCGTGGGAGACACAGGGAGCGGTCAGCCGGGCACGTGCCACGGCCAGGGACGGACGCACGTCCCATTTCCTGCTCTCACTGCATGACAGTTGTCTCCTACCTCATCACTTAATGATTCTCAATCTTAACACCTAATTAGTTGCAGGTAATTAATAGTCTGAATCCTCTCCGATTAATTAACATAATTAATACATTGTAAATGATGGCTTCTCGGGCATTTCACATTCTAATAAGAGAGAACCTAAATGTATTACTTATTCCTGACAGAGATCTAAAGTTTTCTTGACATTTTTAAAATCCTACTCCAAAAATGTTTACATATGCATTAGCAGTAATTCCTCTAAAAACCAGTTTCCAAGGTCAGAGGCTCCAAAACCAATACTCTTAGCAAAGACCCAAGAAACGCAGCCGTGCCCGGAAGAGAGAACAGGCTACGGGCCTACATAATCTCCAAGTATAAAAACCTAATGAGGAAACAACTTAAAAGTTTTAGAATGCAAAGCAGATGCCTAACTGAAATGGCTTATCAAACTTCTGAACTAATTTTAGATCCTCACAAAAACTGCTGTCATCCAGCAAGACCCTCGTGTTTAAAAAATTGTGTCTCCTATTTTTTATTTTATTTACTTTTGTTTGATTTTGCAAATGTGCATAGCATCTTTGCAAGGAAAATGTTCTTTAAGAAAGGAAACATTCGGCCTAGAATATATTTAGAGAGTTTTAAGTGGGTAAAAATGACAGTAATTACAATAATTGCTAACGTTTATTGAATGGTTATTACGGGGTAGGCGCTCTTCTACATGTTTTAAATGTATTAACTCATTTAACCGCTGGCATGACTCTTTTGTCACCTCGATTGTACCCCTTGGGAAATGGGGTGCCGAGAAATAGCAGCGACAGCCCAGCTGCGGCCGGCGGGTCAGGGTGTGGCCCCACCACCTGGCCCACCGCCCACGTTCTTGGCTGCTCCCCATGAAGCACAGCCCGGGCACTCGGAGGCGTGGGTGACACGTGACACTCGTGCGCACTCCACAGCAACTGTCCCCCCCCATTTCGCTTGCTAGGCGGCGCTGACTTGGTGCCTGAGTCACACTGAGGTGTGGCCAAGGAGCCGCCACCATCACACTCCCCGAAGGCTCTGCTCACAGCAGAGAACAGAGAGGCGAACAGGGAGGGCACGCCCGGCCAGCCTCGCCAGCCTCGGGGAGGAAGCTTACGTGGGCCTCGCGACAAGCCCACCACCCTGGACGGGATGCACCCTGCAGGGCGTGGCCTCCAGCAGGGAAGCCACGGGGAGCAGACTCCCGCCAGCCTGACGAGGTCACCGGTCCTCGCTCCCCTGCTGGGACTCATGGAACACACCTGCACGTGCACATGGCCGTCAACTGCACTCTTACTCCCCATTCATTCGTTCCCCCCTTTTTGGTTTGGGGGTTGGTTTTATTGAGAGGTAATTCACGCACCATGCAACTCATCCTTAAAGGCGTGGTATACGATTCAGCGGGTTTCAGGGCATCCAGAGAGCCCAGGAACCGTCGTGACTGGCTAATGCCGGCACACTGTCAGCACCCCAGGAGAAGCCCTGGCCCATCGGCCCTCGCCCCCACCCCCAAGCCCCGCCAGCCCCTGCGCCCACCGGTCTGCACTCGGCCTGCGCGGACCTGCCTCCCCCGGACGTTTGCTACTGATAGAATCACAGCGCGCGGCCTTTCGTGTCTGGCTTCACTTTACGGCAGAATAACGTTCCACGTACGGAAGGCCCACGTCAGATTTATTCCTTGTCCCTTGGTGGGGCCAGTGTGACAACATGCAGCAGGTGCTCCCTACACTGCAGGCCCTTGGGCACAGATGTCAGAGCCAGTGCCTTGAGAAGCTTGTGGATTAAAGGGAAACAACTTTAGAAACGAAGGCATGAACGTTAAGGTGTCAGAGCCGCCCGGTGTAGGGTGGGGCGGCGGGAAGCAGGGTGGGGGTTGCTGCTCAGACCCAGGCTGTGTGCTCACCAGCCAGGGAGGGCCCTGCCCGGCAGGCCCGACGCGGAGCTGGGTGACAGGTGTCGCCTCTGCCGGATGGTGGATGTGGACACTAAACCTCTCGGGGGCTCACGACCACGTGCTGCAAGACCCGCCCCGGCACCAGGCCCCACCTGCCCGCCGTGACGCCTTTCCTGCTGCAAGGCCAAGGTCACAGATGCAGTATAAGTGGCCTCCTCACAGCAGTGACCACCTTGGGGGGAAAACAGCGTCTCCAGAATCGTCTCCACACCCCAGCAACCGAAAACAGCTCAGATTCTAGTTCCCAGCCCGGGGCTGAGCCAGTGGGAGTGACAAAGGGCTCCCTCGGAGACGCCTTCCGCCCACACAGTCTCTCCCTCAAGGGCCTTCAAAGCTCAGAGACACGGCTTCTGCTACGATGAAAGGTGCACAGGGAAGCAGAGCCAGCGCGGCCTCGAGCCCCCTCCTCGTGGACAGGCGCGGCTAGGCCGCCCCAGCCTGGCCCACGGCAGGCGGCTGCGCGCTGAGGCGGCCGGGAGCCCCCCGGCGGCTCCGCTTCGTCGGCGTAGCTGGCTGATTATTTTATCCAAGGCAACGTGGGCGGCCGATTCTCAGTGTCATTTCTCACGACAGGCCACTTGTGACTCTTCACTGCTACGAAGTGATGGCATTTAACGCAGAGCCCCCGTGCCAATTTGTCTTGGTAAAGCTGAGCTGCAGAATGACCCTGACTGTCAGAATGAGAAAAATGCCCAGCCTGCCAGAGAAAGCGCCCACGACACAGGCGCAGTCAGAGCGCACGGAACTTCCTGGAAGCCCCGAGCTGTGATCACGGAGCCGGAGCCAAGGGAACAGGCCCCGGGCGCCGCTGACAGCCCAGCGGCAGGGCTGGCCCTGGGGTGGGGGGGTGTCACAGGAGATGGGGCACTGCGGCTCCCAGGGGCACCGCCTGATGAAACAAGCAAAATCGCAGGCTCAGCACAGGCCGCCCGGCTGGATGTGACCTGCTGCACCATCTGCCATCGCGCCCCGAGACTCGACGCTGTGGGGTGGGGAGGGGTCCTCGGAGTCGCCCCTGACATGGCCGACAGTGTGACCGAATTTAACTAGCAAACAGGAGCCTCCCAAGGCACACACTTCCCACCAGAGCCAGCTGCCCCCTGCGTGCCATGGGGGGGGGGGGGGTGCGGTGCTCGGAGGGAGGACAGCTGGGCAGGGGACCCCCGGAAAGCACCAGGCCTGAGAATCCTGGTGCTGGATGTCGGTGGCCATGGACTTAGCTCCCTACACACAGGCCAAGTGGAAGGGACAGGCCAGGGCTGCCATCCTCTGGGAAGAAAGACTGCTCGGCGGGGGTCACAGGTGAGAAGAAACCACAGAGGCTGAGGAACTCCAGGTGCTCCTGGTCCAAAGGGAAAAATGGTGAATTCGCAGATAAGGAGAGAACAGGCAGACCTGACTGTCAGTAAGCAGAGGGCAGGGCCCAAGGTCAATGCTGCAACGGCGTGGCCCGGATTCTGAATTCGACGGGACTGTCTGACATCCAGCAGTCACCAATGGTCACGCTGGCACGTGTAACCCTCACCCAGCTCGGTCACCATGCCTCCCTTCAGGAGCCAGGCCCTGTCCCTTGGGGACACCAGGTTGAGAAGGGCAGGGGCTCTGACCCAGAGAGCCCTCAGGGAGGCTGATGGGCACCCGGGCTGACCCACAGGGGAGGCCGAGCGGCACCGCCACGGCCCAGACGATGAGCAGAGCCAAGAGGCCCACGACGGAATGTGAGGGCCGAGGATGTAAAAACAGACGTCTAACGTACAATAATCTCACCTGCTTCTTTAGGGGAAAGACTTTAGGGGATAATTTAAATAAATGCTGGCCTGCCATATTATTGTGAAAAAACGGTATGTAGAATAATCCCATCTTTATCAACAACTCCATTCGCATCCAAAACCCACGACTGTGTGTCTGTGCAGATGCGCACAGCGAGCACGTCCAGCGTGAGCCCTGACCGCGCCACCGGACTGCGAGGGGCGGGGGTGGGTGAGCGAGTGGGGAGATGGGTGGATGGATGGTTGGATGAGCAGATAGGTGGTGGGGGGTGGTGCATGGGTGGACACAGGGAACTCATGGAAGAATGGGGGATATTCAGCCCAGTGAGAGAGCCACGTGGGGATGTGACGCCCCTTGGAAACACCCGGAAAGCTGTCTCAGGTAAACGGAGAGCAGACGTGTCCCAGCCCCGTTCCCATCTCCGGACGCAGAGCCAACGGCAAAGCCACAGGGGGCTCAAACCCAAGAGCGCCGCGGTGGCGAGGGCTGCCCCGGGGGGCGCTACCCAGCAGCAGTGACACCCGCCGCCGTGGACGTCGCTCGGAGCCCCAGCGCGGCCTCTGGTGCGGGGCCCGTCCCATCTGAGAAGCCCGCCAGGCACACGCCCCGCCCGCAGACGGGCCAGAGCGGGCGCCGGGCCGGGCCGGGCCGCGGCAGAGCCGGGCTGTGACCTGGACCAGCGCGCAGTGCAGTCCGCGCTCTCACGTGGGTTTCGGGGCCCCCGGAGATGGGCGGGGCGCCAAGGCCTCTGACAGCAAGGACGGGGGGCGAGCGGCGGCTCGCTAACCCACGTGCCCAGCCGGCTCCAGGAAGCGTCGCTTCGCACATAAAACGACCCCTCAGTCGCCAAACGTGGCCACGTCCCCCTCCTCGGCCATGTGGCGCAACAGTCCATCACCAACACAACCGAGCTCGGGTCTGAGGGGTGTCTCTCCCCACAGGCTCCTTGCCCTCGGCCGCTCAGGCTGGGGCCGCCCTGGCAGGGGTCAGGGCTCTGGGGAGGATGAAGGCCTGGCACACGCTGAGCTCTCCCTCGTGGGGACCGACAGGGCGGCGTGGTGACGGGGACAGAAAAACCTCTGGAGCAGCGGTGTCCGCACCGCCAGGGCCTCAGGCCGCCACCCGACATGGCTGCGCACACCCGCCGCCCAGCACCCACCCACTGCGGGTGGAGGAGCCATGGCCACCGGTGCACAGCCAGGGGACAGGGAGCGGCCACCAGTGCTCAGCCAGGGGACAGGGAGCGGCCACCAGTGCTCAGCCAGGGGACAGGGAGCGGCCACTGGTGCTCAGCCAGGGGACAGGGAGCGGCCACCGGTGCTGCAGCCACGCTCCTCGCCCACTGCACAAACCCTGCAGCGAACCCCTCCCATGATCAGGGGCTTGGCCGGCCACCAAAGACAGCCTCCGCCTGGCAGGCCAGCTGGAGGCCCTCTGCGGCCTAATCTCTGCATGCCCAACTTGGGACAGGTAAATGTGACGCCCTGATACTCGGTGAAGGAGACCTCGGCACTTAATTACACAGATCTGGGACCCGGTGCTGCCTCGGTGACAGCGGCGTCACCACCCCAGACCATAAATTCATAAAACTCTGACTCAGCAACGGCAACTAGCGTCATAATCAGACTGGCTTCCCTAGG
Organism: Eonycteris spelaea; assembly: GCA_003508835.1. Lineage (NCBI taxonomy): Eukaryota > Metazoa > Chordata > Mammalia > Chiroptera > Pteropodidae > Eonycteris > Eonycteris spelaea. Next base: position 428,635 of record PUFA01000362.1, on the reverse strand, counting down.
GACGTTTGATTCTAATACAAACAACACCCAGCTCAAGGTCACAAACTGCACCACCGTCACGGGCCCCAGTTCCGCTACGTGGCCGAACGCCTACAGCCCACTGACAGGCCTTCGACCAGAGGATGGGACGTCACACACCAAGGACGAAACCAGGACTCTGCCCTCTCTGCCGGCCAGAGGGCTGGCATGATCTGGCCACCCACCTATCAACTTCCTGCGCCTGAGAGAGACCCCAGACGACAAGAGCCACACTTCTCCCACACAGCTCGCTCGGCTTCCTGTCCCCCCGGACGCCACGCACAGCACAGTCGGGGTCTCCAGCCTCACGAAACACGGCCCCACGCGGAAAGCACAGCACGCGGGGACAGGACCGTGTGCTGCTGGGCGACGAGGCGGTCTGAGTTCTCCCAGCGCGGGCGCACGACAACGGTGGTGTGGGTGCTGAGCTCGAGTGTGACGGGAGAGTCTGCGATGACCCTTGTCAATGCTGTTTCAGCATAAGAAAAACATCTTAACCTCGCAACGTTTTTTGGCTTGGCTGGATCTTTGATTTTTTTAACAATGCTGCGACTAGGAGATTTTAACTGAAATGCTATCTGTTGAGATACTGACTGATTCTATTAACACGTGTGGAGCACTTTTATGTGACAAAAAACACGGGGCTGGGAGGACAGGGAAGACCAGACAGAGAGCCCGCCCCCCACCCTGGGCCGCCATTCACCTGCGGCCTGACCCGCACAGCCTCCGCTGCCTGACCCTGCTCGTTTACTGGGCTTGTTGACGAGATTTATTTACAGGGGGCTGCAACTCACATGCCCGGGTCCTTAAATAAAGAACCAGTCAAGTGCAGAGCGAGCACTGTGACAAGGGACAGCCCAGGCAGGTTCAGAAGGGCACAGAGCCCCCGGCCCCCGGCCAGGCGTGAGCGTGGGAGACGTGGCATTCAAACCGAGCCTCACGGACGGCAGGAAACGGGGCGGGGTGCTGTGAGGGACGGCGCGTGCACAGCCGAGCAGGAGGGAGCGTGAGGACCACGCCAGCCCTGGGCACCAGGCCCCGGAGCTGGAGTCCCTCTGCAGGACAGAGGGGGCCCCTGGGGACACCTGCACGTCACGCTGGCGTCTGCACCTGATGCAGGGGCTGCCCTGTGCCCAGGGGGTGACCCCTGGCGGTGGCCTCGCCGGAGCCTGCACACCGCAAGCGTGCCGAGGCAAACGGAGGGTTTGGGCGCCAGCACTGACGTCCCTCGAGTCAGCAAAGTCACTGCCGGAGACCGATCGACCCCACACCGCGATGCGCCTGCCACACGCCGCTCTGTTCCCGCCACGACACGGGTCACCACACGCGTCGCTCCCTAAGTCTCTGCTGTGTCCCCACTGCAGTGAGAGCGCGAGAACAGGGCTGTATCCTCATTGTCCTCGTCCCCAGCACCTCTGGGGGTGCCTGGCACAGGGCGGGTGCTTGATAAACACGGGCCAAGTGCACGGACGGCCTGGCGGCAGAGGGTCACGCCGGGGACGGGCTCACCACGGGAACGATGGGAGCGGAGCACAGTGAGGGCCGCGCCAGCCGCTCTCGGGAGGATGGGAAGATTCTCCAGTGAAGAGACACCCAGTTCCTGCTGAATCTGAAACAATGTATCAACGCCTCGACTGGCGACAATGCAAACACGTGGGGCGCGGGCCGTGGCCCGGGAGCTGGGCAGCCCCAGACCCCGGGCCCCGGAGGAGCCGATGGGCCGACCAGGCTCAGACGCCCCCGCTCCCCCTCCCCGGAGCCGCAGGAGCCGCAGTGCCATGGGGCGCAGGTGGAAAGGAGCTGGACGCCCCCGGGCGCCCTGGTCGCAAGGGCCCCGCACCTGCGCCGCCCGGGGGCCGCCGCCCCAGGCTGTCACCCTCCTCCAGGAGCCCCGCGCCCCTCGCCATGGGGGCAGCACGTCCCCATGCCCTGGACACCGACCTCAACCTGGGCAGCTGGCCCAGCCCCCCACAGGCAGGAGATGTCAGGGCCCTCTGGGGGCTCGGCACAGTCAGGACCTGCCCACGGCATCTGTCGGGGACACTCTGCCACACCTCACTGGCCGATGGCTGCCCCCTTCCTGGGGGAGGGACTGCAGAGGACACGACGGAGCCGGCAGTGCGACCCTGCCCCCCAGGGTGGCCTCTCCGTGCGGGACTGTCACTGAGCTCAGCTGGCCACCTCTGCCCACCCCGGGTCTGCAGCTGAGCAGCACCCTCCCGCCTGGCTGGACCGGTCCCAAGGTGCTACCTGGGAAGGGGGGTGCTCTCCGGGGGTCCCGCAGACCCGGAGTCGGGGAGCACACCGGGCACCACAGCTGGAAGGGGAGAGCCCGGCGCGACGCTCGGCAAGGCCCCCACGGGTCCCTGGGGATTCGGGGCGCGGCCCCCACTGACCACCTCCCGGACCCTGGGCCTGCCCGACCCTGGGCCTGCCCACCGCGTGCGGCCGTGCCCTGCCTCCCCGCCTCCCCCTCCTCAGCGACGGCCCAGAGCCCCCCGGGGCCAAGGAGGTGTCCCCCTCACACGGGGGAGGGGAGAGGAAACACCTCGGCAACACCGCTCGGCCACGCTCACTGTCCATGGACACGCTGCCGCCACGCCCCACGTCACACCTGCCTGGACGACGGACGACCTCCACAGGCTTCCCAAGGTCGCGCCCCGAGCCTCAGACGACGTGGTGCTGGACAGGCATTAAACTAACGCCACTGCAAACCCCTAAGCTGGGGTGGCCGGGCTGACCCCCGAAGAGGAAGGGGCCCCCTTCTGCCAGCGGCTCCGGCTCGTGACACAGAGGAGCAACTGTCCAGCGATGCGGTCACTGCGAGCACGACTCCCGTGAGGACATGGTGAACGGAGGCGTGGGTGGGGCGGGGCGCCCAGGCGTGAGCGGAGCACCCGGGCGTGGGCGGGGCGCGTGTGAGCCGGGCGCGCGTGACGGCAGCGGGCACGCCCGCTGTGTATCCCGGCTCCGTCAGCGTGACAGAGGCCCCCAGACTGGGGGGCTCGAGCGACAGAAAGGCACTTCCCCCCGGCTCCTCCGAGGCCTTTGTCCTTGGCTTGTGCATGGCCACCGTCCTGTCCTCTCCCCGTGTGCCCCATGGTCGTCCCTCCAGCGGTGTGCGTCCTGATCTCTTCTTCCAAAGACACGGGTCCCACTGGATCGGGACCCGCCCCGACGATCTCGTGTACCTTAATCACCTCTGTAAAGACCCCAGCCCACATTCGCAGGTTCTGGGGGTGAGGACGTCAATATGCAGATGGGGGGGGCAGTGACAATTCGGCCCATAACATTCACACATACACACATTTTTTAATAAACCAGAATTGAGACTCCAGTTGAAGTTTTATATCCTATTGTTTTTATTTACACCCTGGTCACTGTGACATATGGGAAAAGAATTCCTTATGAAACTGTGGTTAAGGCTGCTTAGAAATCAACGCACCACAAGGGTATAAACTTCCCCCACGCTGGCCACCAGGCTGGCCCGGAGCCTCTACGAGAAGCAGCCCCCCGTGCGAGGGGCACGGCACACGAACATGTCCTTGAGACCAGGGGGCACCGGCGCCTTCCAGGGCGCGCCAAAGCGCTCCCCAGAAAGGCTGCCTCAGCGCAAGATTACGGGGTGTCAATCTCGCCTCACCTGAAAGCACTATTATCTTTTTTAATCTTCGCTAATTTGATAGACAAAAATAGAACTGCATTATTGGTTCAATTTGCATTTTCATTACTTGTGAAGCTAGACTTTTTCTTAGTTTATCAGTCATTTGTGTTCTCTGCTTTGTAACCGCTCTGCTTGTTTCCAAAAAGAATTTTTTAACTATATATTTGCTTTTCACCAACCTCGGGAATGGTTCCTAAAGATAAATAACTAGCACAAAAAGCACACGCACGTGGCAGGCCGATTCTGAAATGTCAGGGTCACATGCGACGGTCCAGAATGCTTAAGGAGCCGCCAATCAAAGCGAGCACTTCCAGTCAATCCGAAGATGACTGAAATCACAATACTGTTCCGGGGCGGCTGGAAAATAATTCATTTTGTTGACCTTTCTTACTCAAGTCCACATTAGTGCGCTTTTAATCAAATATATCAATATGTATTCATTAACCCTGCTTAGAGTAAGTCAAAATTAACAAACCACTTCAATAATAAATCAAAAAAATCGTGATTGGTGTTTTAACTTTTTGTGAGCACCGTACCGTGCGGCACCAGACCAGGCATCACATCGCCGCACATCGCCCCCCCGGCGGACCCCACGGCGCGTCCTTCACTGTTGCCAGACTCATAAAGCATGCTCCAAAATGAGGAGAAATAGCTGTCAAGAACCACATCTTATTATTCAACTATTAGACTTTCTTAATCATCAATCAGTTTAATTGCTCCTGACAAGGGATATAAATAACATTTTGTGGTTCAATAAAACACTACGGGGCTAACCCCTTCGCTCCCGGACCGGATCAGACGGCCCCTCGGCCACCCGTGGGCGCAGCGGGCTTCACTGCGACTCAGCCATTTCCGTTCCAACTGGGTGTGACGTTCAGAAGCATTTTGCTAATTTATGCAAAGCATGTGGGGAAAAGTCACTGTACTACAGTGCAGAGTAATGTTGTCAATTAGATCTCTAATGGGTGGATGACCCATTTCACTCTGGTCCGGCTGACTAAAGACGTTTCCGTCCAACTGCGTGCAGCTGCTGTGGACTCTGTCCCCTCCTCCAGAACAGCCACCGGTGTCCCCGGCCCCCGCCCTCTGCCGGGAGCCCCGGGCTGCAGCAGACGCTGCGTGGCTCACCCTTCCAGGGCCTTGAACTTGAGAGATGGTTGCGAGGAAAGGTGGGACTCGAGGGTGCCTGCGGTACGGCCCCTTTCCTGAGCGCGACCCCCGTGCCCTGTGCCGGGCTGCCCGCGCCGTTCCTCAGCAAGCCGGGGGGCGGGGGCTGTCTTGTCGCGCGCTCACCCCCCTTCCCTCTTCCCCTGGGAACGGCTGGACGGCTGCCGTGATCAGCAGCTGTGCGGGCGTCTGTGTCAGCCCTGCCCCTTCCCGATGACGTGCAGGCCCAAAAGGCCTGGAAAGTGACGCCCAACGCAAAGCCACCTAAGGGGCACCCGAGGCAGCTGGCACGCTGGCCTCCAAGGAGGGGAAGCCCACTTTGCTGGAGCGGGGAGGTCCAGGAAGGCTTCACGGAGGAGGAAGCCCAGCGACCTGGGCCTGAACGATTCACGACAAAGCTCTGTGACAACATGCTCTCCCACAGCGCCCTCAGCCCCTGGGCGGAGCCCGAGCTCTGCAGCCCGGCCCCCCAGCTCTCCACGCGGAGGTCCCTCCGGCCTGACTCCGGCCCCCACCGCTCGCCACAGGGCCCCTCGTCGCTGCGGGCCGCGTGTGCCTGGTCTGCCTCACAGCCCCTTCCCCTCGCCCACCGAGCTCCTCCCGGCTCGGGCGCCCTGCACACAGCTCACCGGCCCAGAGCAGACCGCACAACCCACTCCCAGACAGTGGGGGCCTCGCATGGCGCTCAGCCCGGACAGGATGCCCGGGGCTGTCTGTGGGAGAGGCGGGCCGGCGGACACACGCGTGAAAAGATCAAACGCTTACCCGGGGCTTTCGGGCTCCAAAGCATTTTCTGTGCCATGACGTCCTTGGGGTTTTGTTGTTTTTAATACGGCTGTGCCTGGGGAATGGGGTTTTAGTCACAGGACATAGGCTGAACAGAGGCCGACAGCCTGGGACAACCCGGCAGGTTCTGAGGACCACGGGCAGAGCCGGGGGGAGAGGGGCTGGAGACAGTCCGGCGGGAACGGTCAGGGCTCCATGGGGGCACTCTGCGTCCGAATCAGGAGGTCACAGGAAGCCACACGCCGCACTCTGAAATGGCACCGTCAGGGCCGTGCTTTGCAAAGATGAGCGCCCGCCCCAGCAGGGGCTGGGAGGCGGCGGGAACCCGTTGGGGGTGGGCGCGCGCCCCCACCCTGGCCTGGAACGGGCAGATCTGATCTGGGCAAAACTCCAAGTCGTTAATTCACCGACAGGCACGGAGCACGACATGACCCCCACAGCCGTCACGAGCCGCCCGCAGAGCCGGGCACCTCCGCACGCCACGCGCCGTGAACCTCGCCCAGAGCAAACGGCAGCTGCACAGCAGGGGAGACGACAAGCCCAGCAAGGCCGCAGGGCGTGGGCAAAGCCGCGCAGGCCGAGAAGAGCTGAGCGGGCGCGGGGCACAGGCCGAGAAGGGCTGAGCGGGCGCGGGGCGCAGGCCCGCCCGACGGACCCTCACGCCTGCGCTCTGTCACGGTGACGGCACTGACCCCGGCTAGGTGAGCCCGGCCGGGCCTGGGGCGTCTGCAGAGGCCAAGCTCCACCAGCAGGGGCTGGGATGCAGGCTGGTCAGGCCCCGGCTTCTTTACCTGCGGACTGGGAACACCAGCACCGCTTCCCTCTGCAGGTGGCTGGGAGGGCTGGGCCCTCGCCGAGCCACGCTTGACCAAGTGCCTGACGTGAGGAAACACTCCGTCAACGTTAATCCTGAGGCTGGTTAACTTCCAAGGGAATGGAACCCACGTAACAATTACAGCAAACTGCCCATAGCAACGAAGCAGAACAAGACAGTGGGATGACATTTACGTACTCAAAGAAAAAACTGTCAGCCCAGAATTCTATACTCATTGAAAACATATGCCACAAAAAGGAAGGAAATAAACATTTTTTCAGACAAACGCTACATTACAAGAAATGCTAAAGAAAGTTCTTCAGGCAGCGGGAGCATGGTACCAAGTAAAAACGTGGAGCTACGTACAAAGAAACGAGGAAGACAGGTGATGGCAAAAATGAAGGGAAACGTAAAAGGCTTTTCTCCTCATCCTTCCTTTTCTGGTATTCTTATTTACTTTTCAATGATAGTTGCCATTCAGTATCATTCTGCAGTGTCTCTAGTGCACGGCACAGCGCTCAGTCATTTGCGTAACTTGCAACGCGGTCCCTCTGACGGCGCGAGTCCCCGCCTGGCACTAGGCGCACTCGCCCCGTCGCTGGCCACGTTCCCTGCGCTGCACTCACCGCTCCGTGCTTGCTGCGCACCGACCGATGTGTGCGTCTGCATTCCTCCTCCTCTTCCCCCGCCCCCTCAACCCCTCTGGACCTGTGAGGCCGCTTCTGTTGTGCTTGTTCGTTCACACTGTTCCGAAGATCCCACGTGTAAGTGAAACTATTCGTCTTTCTCTGTCTCGTTCCACTTCGCGTACGACCCTCAAGGTCCATCCGCGTTGTCGCAAATGGTTAAGGGTTCATTCTTTTCTATGGCCAAGTGATGTTCCGTTGCACGTATCTGCCGTCTACCGGCCGTCTACCGGCAACCACGTACTGGCTCCCTTATCTTGGCTGTCACAAATAATGCTGCGACGAACACAGGGCTGAATCCGTGCTTTGCATGTCCTTGGCTACACACCGGCAGGCAGGCGGTTCTGTTTTTAACTCCGTGAGGAACCTCCGCACGGCTTCCCACAGTGGCTGCACCATCCTCCGTCCCCGCCAGCGGGGTGAGGGCTCCTTCCCCCCAACTTGTTATCACTTGTCCTGTTAGCGATGGCCGTTCTGACAGGTGCGAGGTGACAGCTCACTGTGGTTTAAAAGTGCATTTCTCTGATGATCAGTGATCTTGAGCATCTCTTCATGTCTACTGGCCATCTGTACGTCCTCTTCGGAGAAATGTCTATTCAAGTCTTCAGCCCACTTTTTAATTGGATTATTTTTCTCAAGTTGTATGCGTTCTTTATAAATTTTGGATATTAACCCCTGCCACATTCCACAAGCTGTCTTTTCGTTTTGTTGGCTTCCTTAGCCGTGCAAAATCTTTTTAGTTTGACGTAATCCCATTTATTTTTTCTTTTGTTTCCCTGGCCCGAGGAGATACATCAGGAAAAAAGATTACTAAGAACAATGCGAGAGTTTCCTGCCTCTGTTTTCTTCTAGTTTTATAGTTTCTGGCCTTACAATTAGGTCTTCAATGCACTTTGAGTTTATTCTTGTACGTGGTATAAGCTAGTAGTCTCGTTTCATTTTGGTGTTTTGCATGTATCTGTCTAGTTTTCCCAAGACCATTTACGGAATAGGCTTCTTGACCCCATTGTACGTCCCTGCCTCCTCTGTCATACATGACTGACCACATGGGCCACCACTCAACACTTGGGCACTGTCCCTGCCTGAGGCCTGAGGCGCCCACTGAACCCCTATGACACACAGGCCGGGTCCACAGCCGAAGGGAACCCAGAGGGACACCCGTCCCACAGGCCAGTCCTCTGACCTGGCAGGACCCATCTGCACCCACCAGGACTTTGTGCCTCTCGTCCAGCGGCCATCACATGGCGAGGCACTAGCTCTGCTGTCCTGACCCCACAGTCACCGCAGTCACCGCAGGCGCGAGCCACCCCGCAGGGCCCAGATTCTCGAAGGGGACACAGAAGGTAAATCACCAGACCCACTAAAGGGCTGCAGGTGCCGGTCCCGGGAGACCAGGCGCTGGGGGTCAGCCCTTCCTGGGTGACAGACAAAGGTGATGAGCAGTCACACAGAAGTCATTTGGTCCAACAGCACCTGGAGAGTCCCTGTCCTGGGCCACGGCTGGGACGAGTATGTAGGCACCAAGACAAAGAAGCCACCACTCACGGTGCCAAGGGCTTAGTAACAATCATGGGGCTCCCTGGACAGACGAAGGGTGAGGAAATGCTAGCGGGGCTCAGGGGTAGCGAGGCCAAGAGCTGAGCGAGGAGGAAGCTCTAGAGGAGGGAGTGGCTGCAGACGGCACGTGCGCTGCGGAGCACCGTGGGCACGCGGGCGGAGGCGGCCTGCGCCAGAGCCCACCCACGGAGCCCCGGGCGGCGTCTGCCGCCCGGCGCCCGCGTGCCCCGTGCTGTGCGGCTCAGCGGAGCGCCCTGCTCTCGGGACTGACGACGAGCTTCCCCGCGCCGTGGCGGGCGCAGCGGGAGGACAGGGTGCCCAGCGCCCCTTCCTCTTCTGCAGCTTCCGCTGCCGGTGTCCCTGCCTGCGCCCCCAGGCTCTGGCGCGTCGGGACGCCTAAGGAAAGACACGGCCTCCCCAATAAAGCTCTGCATGCAGGCCCTGCGCTCCGAGCAGCACGCATCCGCCGGCCCTAAATCAGGTTCATGCACTTTGTGTGACTGAGAGAAAAAGGCCACCCGTCCCCGCCGAGAGGCTGCCCACCGCACGCTCCTGCTGTGACTGGACAGCTGACGAAAGGCACTGGACCCTCATGACACACGATGGAACCGTCGAGCTCCGTGGGCTCAGAACCGGCACCAAAGGCCGGTGACAGCCCCCGCCCGCCCCCCGAGCACAGCGCGGCTGTGAGGGGCCGTCCCCACGCCCACGCCGCCCTGGCGGTACCGAGGCCCCGCGATCACTCGGGAAATGCACAGCACGTGAACCGCCAAGCCCGTGGCGCAGGCCCCAGAAGGGCCGCCGCTGCAGGGGGCCCCCGCATTTCCTCCGCACGGGGCGCAGCAGTGTTGCGATGATAACGATCTGAACACCTGTAACGATGATGCCCGTGAACCTGGCGATTTCATCTCAGAGACCTCACGGCACTGTGACGGACTCGGCCATTAGCCTCCAGCGGGGAAAGGCGGGAAGCGTCGTCTGTTCTGCGGAGGGTGCGTCCGGGTGGAGGAGCGAGCGGGAGGCGGGCCCAGGGCCGCGACAGGCACTGGTGAACGCTGGGAAACGCCGGGCAGGGCCGCCCAACTGTCCCTGAGCCCACACAGGACAGAGGCTCAGCGAAGAGAGTGGCTGGGACCCCAGGCAGGACGTGGAGCCGCCCGCCCCGGAGGACGGCCCTGCACTTCACGGGCGCCACAACGACCCGGGAAAGAGCCTCAGCCCGCCCCTCCCTCGGGAAGGGACAGCAAAGGCAGAGCCCCGCGGGATGTGCGGCACGTCTGACAAGCGACAGGAGCGGCCACACCCCAGACCGAGCTCCCCCAGCCCCGCAGAGCACCCCAGCCCGCCGGGCTCCCCGCGGTGGCAACTCCATCCTCCCTGTCGGCGAAGGCAAACCGCGAGGTCGTCCACAGCCACCCTCTCTGTCGCCTCCATCAGACCCATCGGCAACTGCACCCGCCCCCTGCTGAGCCCCGCTGCCCCCCACCGCCGGAGTCAAGCCCGGGACCTCGCTGGCCCCCAGGACCCACCTGACCACGAAGCTGCTTCCCCCCACCACCACCCCCCACCGCTGGGGCCGGCGCCCTGGGCTTCTGAGACGCGGGCGTGAGGCTCAGGGCGGCCCGAGGACGAACGCCGCGGGGAGGCTGTGAAGAGCCGGCCGCACGCTGCGTCCACAGCTCCCGCCGGAGACACCCTCCTCGTGCTTACGCTAACTGTGATTCTGCGATTCTCGCCCTCCTTCATGACTCACGCGCTCCGACACCCTGCGGTGCGGGCGAGCCGCCTCGGTGTGTGGTCTCCCCACCTCCGCCCAGCAGCCCGCGCCCCGTCTTCAGGAGGAAATGCATCTCCCGTTCAGCCCTGGTGACAGACACTTCATTTATCCTCCACACTTCACTCACCCTCAGGGGAAAGTCTGAGTGGTCAGCCTGATGTGCCTTTCTACTTGGGACAGGTCTGTTCGGAACAGCAGAGCCGGGGAGAGCGGGGCTCCCCCGCGGGACGCCTCCGGGACCACGGGAGCCGGAGCGTTCACGCCCGCGGCCGGCTGGGCGCCGCCGCCTCCCTGACTGGCAGGCGACGTGCAGAGGCTTCGCGGGCACTTTCTGGATCCGAAAAGGCTGTTGAACATTTACGCGGCCCGAATTCTCGCACGCTGTTCAGCTCTGGTCACTGGAGCCAACAGCGGGTGGCTGGCACCGCGGCGGGGCCGGGCCGCTCCTGGTCGCCCACGCCCGTCCCCGGCACCTCCCCAGGGGAGCAGACTGCAGTGGTGACACGTGGGGCCTCGGAGCCGGTAAGACGGCTTTCCAGAGAATGGAAAAAACACCTCGAGACAAAGTTAAGACAGAAAAGCACAGCAAACACACGCTGTGCCCGGCATCGGGGGAACAGCACGCGAGGCAGGAAGGCCGGAGAGAACCGCCGGGCTCCACGGGCCCCGCCCAGGCCTGGGGCCCCGCCCGCGGGAAGGCCACGACCGTGGCCAGGTTGCTTCGTCAGCGAGCCCCGTCTCCCCAGCTGCGATGTGATGTGGGGTCCCACTGGGGGTCAAACACGCACAGACGTTGGGAGCGGAGCCTGACACTCCAGGAGAGGGCGCTCCCACGACACTGATGAGCCTCTCCGGGGTCTCGGGGTCTCGTTCCCTCCCCTCCCAGGGGCTGGGAAGGGGAGGGAGACGGGCCTTGGGCCCCGGCCCAGGTCTTGCAAGTTAACTTATCACAGCACCACGTTTTCAACTGGCAAAACCACGAGGCTACCTGCGACCCACACACGGCTCCGGCCCCACAGCGGAGCGGCCCGCCCGCGACGCCACGGACTAGCTCTGCCTTCGGGGCCTGGCCGCGTCTGGGGCGGGCACAGTGCCCCTCCCGGCCCCCGTCACTACCCTGCAGAGCCGCCACTCCGGAAGCCTCTCCCACACGCCCGGCGACCACCAGGAGACGCCTCGCTGGCCGCTCCACGAAGCCACCGCACGCCACGGAAAACGATCGGTTTGTCCACTGCGTCCAGTAAGTCCTTCCTGTGCTTATGGACTTTAAGTCATTTTACAAATGGTTTATAGACGTCAGAATGAAAGGTAAAGAAAACGTTGTGAAAAATTTTAACAAGATCTTAAACACGAGGAGCTGAACCCTGGCCCATCCTTTCCTCGTTCTGACGTGTGAGATGACAGCGTCCTCGGAAAGCAAAGAGGCGCTCCCTCGCCGCCCGTGACGGCACCGGGGCCTCCACCACCGGAGGCTCCGCCGCCAGGTCGCAGTCACCGCGCCGTCTCCAGCCCGTCGTGACTTCTGGTTCGTCTGGCACCTGCACCGGCCAAACAATCCCGACTCCAGATTCCGAGCACGACTGCCGGGCGCCACCTGGCTCTTCCACGTGCCTTCAGAGCGCGAGCTTTCCGGGCCGCTGCAGCTCACGGTCTCAGGGAGGGGAGGGCGGCCTCCTCGGCTGCGGAGCTGTGAGGACGTGCGGGCTGACGAGGCCGAGGGCGCGGAGCGGCCCCACCGTCCGCGACGCCCCTTCGCCCCTCCCAATCGCCTCTTGAACCCGCCGCTGCCTTCAGCACCGAGCCATTCACGACGCAGCCCGGCCCCCACCGCCACGTCTCTCTTTCGCAGAAGGGGACGGTCGCCTTCCTCGCCACGAAACGCCATGGCGGGAGCCCCTCCTGGCGAACGGGGCGTGCGGAACCCGTCTGTCCCGCACGCCCCTGGAATCACGCCGTCCCCTCACGGATGCCTGAGTCTGAGACCACCCTTCTCACGTCTTCGGCTGAGGACCCGCAGTCTGAGAATTTGCTCCTTTGAGCGACTCCACCACCATCATCGGCAGCGAGAGAGCAGCCGCCTTCTCTCTGCGGTCACCCCTGATCCGGCCGCCGGCGGCCCAGAGTCTGCCGCTGCCAAGTCTCCTCTCTTCATCGTCATGAATGGAAAACAAAGAAGTCTAAGTTCTCTGCTGTGTTCAATAAAAGCTTTAAAACATAAAAACAGAAAGAAAAAACTGACAAAAATGTCCCCAGACTTCCTTTATACCTTCTTGAAAGATAATGGGATCATTTGGGAAACACAATAAGAAAACTGAAGTATCATATAAAAGAGATGGTTTATTTCACTGTTACATAATTCTTCCAGATGATTCCATCTTGTTCTTCAATTCTCATTATTTTAGTCCTTTTCTTTAAGCCAAAATTAGGAATAATTGATGAGTAATTATATAAATGATTCCTAGGCAGATAAAACAGCAAAATGTTTTAGATACAGAAACAAATTAAAATCATTAAGATCTAATAATATGTATAAAAAGATTCAATGAACTATAAGGTAGATGCAAGATGGAAAAAATGTTATTCTATTTCGCAAAAATGAGTTGATTTTCTCCTTGGTCTTTGAAGAACAGAATAAAAGTCACCCGATACTGAACCTTACAAAGTTTGAGATGTTCAAACAGGAAACTCAAAGACCAAAGTTGGGGCAAATGGACGCTCAGGGGTCCTTTCCTCAAAACTAAGGGGAAACAGAGAGCACACCTGCGGCCTGAACAAAGCCCCCGCCCCTCTCCACGAGTCCACCGAAGAACCACCCCATCTGTCCCCCCCGGCAAAGAAACCAGACGCTGCCTGGGAGGCGTGCGGCGCTCACCTTGGGAGCGGCCCGCGTGCAGCCTGCCCGTCTGTGGGGGTCTCTCGGGGTCTCTGGGAGCACGTTTTCGTGAGCGCGTCTGCGTTTACTTGGAGTTTAAAACTGGACAGATTCCTCAGGCCAAGGCGGGGGCGTGTGAGTGGCAGGCGGATGACACACTCTCGGGCCGGGAAGCGCTCCCGCCCGGCGTCCTGCTCCGCTGGGCCGTGCGTCCTCTGCAGGCTCTACGCAGGACGCGCGGTGCAGCCCAGTGGCTGACTGACAGCCTCGTCCGGAGGGTCCGCCGTCACCGCCGGCCTGTCTCACGCTCCGCTCGTCTGGTGTCCGCAGGCTTGTTGGGTGACAGCAGCCGTCAGAGGAGGACCCGAACGCCTGCCGGCCCCAGGCCCAGGCGAGCTCCTGACCAGAGAGGCTATGCAGAGCGCCCGAAAGGGGAGGACACCCCTGCCGCGCCCACCTGGGGCACCCTGTCCCACCGCCCGAGCCTGCCGCGCCCACCTGGGGCACCCTGTCCCACCGCCCGAGCCTGCCGCGCCCACCTGGGGCACCCTGTCCCACCGCCCGAGCCTGCCGCGCCCACCTGGGGCACCCTGTCCCACCGCCCGAGCCTGCCGCGCCCACCTGGGGCACCCTGTCCCACCGCCCGAGCCTGCCGCGCCCACCTGGCAGGCTCACCTGCCCGACGCCCAGGGTGCACGCCTCCCGCGCCTCTGCTTGGTGCTCGAGGGAAGCTGGGGCCGTAATCCTGCCTGGCTTCCGTGTCTTTGGAGAAAACGATCCTGAAAAGAATGTCACTTGCTAGACCTGGTGATGGACATAATGGCGTGGACCCAGGAATGGGTGGCTGACAGGGCTGAGGCAGAAAGTAAATATTTCTGGACGGAGGAAACACAGGGAACTAAAGACACGGCAGCCCCAAACCAGCCCTCTCCCAGTGTCTCCTCCGAAGCAAGACGAGCAACAAGACAGCAAAACTGCACTAAAACCAGGGCCCCTGGCTCAAGAAAGTCAGCACAATGCCGTCTCCGCCTCCCTCCCTCTCGCCTGCCCCCAGGCTTTATGACGGGGCGCACACCTGGGGGAGGGAAAGGGAGCCGCCCCAATGTGAAGGAACCGTCCTCATCCTCACTCCCGTCAGGGAGCATCCACAACGTTTACCCCTTCGCCTGAGGAAACAGGAACAGACCAGCCTCGCTCGCGACAGCCCCGTGATCGGCAGCAGCCGTGCCCGCACGCCTGGGTCCCCGAGGGCTCTGCGTCTCGCTCCACTCTGCCCTGGCGGGCGGCGGACGGCAGGAGAGCAGGCCTGGCCGCGTCCAGCACCCACCGGGTGGCCTCGCGGAGGGCAAGGGTCAGCTGGGGCGGTGGAGCCGGGTGCAGGACAGACGCAGGGCGCACACAGCCCTGCGCCTCCTGTGAGCTCACAGATGGCTGCACGCGGGACTCCGAGACGGCACCTTGCGATCTGAGGACACGGCGATCCTGGACCATTGAGCGGTCTGCGAGCGAGGGTCTCTCCTCCAAGCTCTGACACTGAGCTGGAAACTCAAAGCCACCAACGGGTCACAGAATACATCGTAAGGCTCTCCCAACCAAATGCAGACGACTGAAAAACCAAAATTCCAATGAAATTTCTACGGATAAAAAAAAAAATACAGCGGGTAACGTGTGAGCCAGGAACAGAGGAACGGGCGACCACGGACAGGACACCGAGTGACCCGCTCCGCTCACCGGCTGGTGTGTGACGTGCCCGGGCCGCCTGTGGACTCTGCCACAGCAGAGCCGGGTCCACAAGGCCCCGCCAGGTCCCTGGACGCCGGCCCCTCGGCTGGCACGCTGCACGCAGGGGTTCGCGGCCGCCCGGGACAGAAGGGGATGCCAGACAGCGTCCCTCTCAGTGGTGACGCTTCCCCAAGGGGCCTTGGAACGCGCAGTACCTTGAGGAGGAACAGCGCGTGGCACGTGTGTAAGCACTTGTGTCTGTGCGTGTGTCTGCTAAACTAATACACTTTGGTCTGAAAATGATTCTGATGGTTTTACACCGAATCCTAATAAAAACAGAAACACGCTGGGAGGCCGAAACACAGGCACATGCCCGGTGAGCGCAGGTAAGAAATGTCCCATGCTCTCGAGGCTGACCCCATGTAGACACCCAAGGGGAGCTGGGGTCTGTGGGGAGGGCGGGCGACAGTCCTCACTCGCTCTGGCTGCAGGACAGACATTCGAACGCCATTCTGTCAACGAACCCGCAACCATGACCAACACCTAGAACTACCCAACCACCGCCCCAGTACTGCCTCTTGTAAGACTGCCTGGGAAGAAAATAATCCAAGACGCAATCAAGAATTTCTCTGCAGAGCCGCTGCATGGATTATCGACAACTGGAAAGAGGCCACGCAGTGTCCCGCAACAGAAGGCTGCCCCGTCATCTCAGTGCCGTGACGGGCCCTGGCCCAGATGTGTGGGCCCCAAATCCATGCTGAAATCCTAACCCCATAACGCACGCTCCCAGGAGCTGAGGCCATGAGGGTGGAGCCTTCACGAGGAGGGCTGGTGCCCTCCTCAGGGAGCCCACAGACCCACGGAGCCCCCAGGCCCCTGCCGCGGGAGGGCCTGGCGAGAGCGTGCCAGCCACGGACCAGGGAGAAAGCCTCCGCCAGAACGTGACCACGCCGCCACCCAGCCCTCGCACTTCCGCGTCCAGGGCTGTGAGGAGGACTTGTTGCCACAGGCTGCCAGGCCGTGCTGTTTTGTCACAGCGGCCCAAACAGACCGAGAGGGGGCCTCTGCTTCCTTTAGAAACAGCTTTAGTCAGACACAACTCATGTATCTCACAGTGCGGCCACTTAAAGAGGCTTCGGTGTGTTCACTAGGAAGTGCACCTATCGCCGTAACCTAATTACAGGACGTCTCGTCTCCTCCGCCCTCCGCACCCCCACCCCCGAAAGAAACCCTGTACCTCTTAAGCGTCGATCCCCAACCCCACACATTCTGGCCCCAAGCCACAAGCGGCCACCAATCTAAGGTCTGGCTCGACCACTCTGCCTACTCGGGACATTTCACAGAGATGGACCCAGACCCGTGTGGCCTTCTGGGCCTGGCTTCCTGCACTCCGCGTAAAGGTTCCGGGGTTCGCCCAGTGCTGCCTTCCCTTCTGTCGCTGAGTGAGACCCCGCCGTCCGGCTGCATCATCCTTCACTTACCACCGAAGCACGTTCAGCTGGGCGCCCGGTTTTCGCTGGCTGAGGCCCACAACGCTCCGATGAACTTCCCGTGCGAGCTTGTGCGGGCTCACGCAGAAACTGTTTAACCTGCCGCCCCCGTTTACATTCTCCCCAGTGACACGGGATCCGCGAACCCCACCGCGTCCTTGCCAGCGCTGGCCACTGCTCCACGGTCCCCATTCCGATGGGGGCTCGTCATGTGGAGGCGACATGCCCCTCCCCGGGGGCCAGGCCGCATCCTACTGGTTAATGACGTCGACAAGCTCTTCGCGGGCCCGTTGGCCATCTGTGTACCTTCGTGGAAAAACGTCAGCTCAGTTTGCCCGTTCGTTAGTCGCACTTCCTGCACTGCCAGAGATCCGCACGTGTTACAGGCGTGAAACCTCTCGTCGGATTTATGATTTGCCAATGTCTCCTCCCATCCCGCAGACTTCTTTTTACTTTGAGAGTGTCGCGTACACAGCACGGCACGGAAGCTTTATTCTGATGTGGTGCAAATGACCGATTCCCCTCCCGTCACTTGCTTTGGCGTCACACCTAAGAAACCGTGGCCCGGCCCAAGGTCGTGAGGGTTCGCGCCTGCGTTTTCACACACGCGTCTCCCATGTGGCCTGTGATTCCTCCCGCGTCCGTCTGTCGAGAGGAGGAGGGACCCGACCTCCCTGCACGTCGCTGTCTCATCGTCACAGCACCGTCTGTGGAAAAAGACCACGTCCCCATGAACGGTCCTGGCATCCTTGTCAAAAACCAATCGACCATAAAATGGAGGTTTACTTCCAGACTCTCCACTCTCCTCCACTGATCCGCACGTCCGCCCATCTGCCGGAAGGACACTTCCACGGTTACTACAGTTTCGTGGTAAGTTCTGATACCGTGACATGTCGTCCTCCAACTTCGTCCGTCTTCAGGGTGCTGTAGCTCTCCTGGAGCCCTTGGATTGCGTAGGAAGTTAAAGACAAGCTTGTCAATTTCTGCCCATCACCGGGATTGCCGTGAGGCTTCATTCACGCCAGCGTGGGGAAGGCTGCCATGGTGACACTAAGCCCGTCAGCGCTGGGTGTCTCTCCATTTACGTCTTCCTTGCTCCGTAGTTCTCAGAGGACGAATCTTACACTTTCTTTTTGCTGAATGTATATCTTTTATTCATTCTGATGCTATTATAAACGGAATTGTTTTCATAGTTTCATTTTTGGATAGCGCGTAGCAGGCATATAGAAATACAACTGATTTCTGCATCTTGGCCTCCTAGTCTACAGCCCTGCTGAACTCACTGAGGAGCTCTTGTGGATTTAGTGGATTCCTCTGAAATTTCTGCACACGAGATCACATCCCCTGCAAAGAGAGGTAATTTTCCTTCTTCTTTTCCACCGTGGATGCCTTTTGCTTCATGTTCTCACTAAGTGCCCCGGCCAGAGCCAGTTCAGCGCTGACAGGAAACGGAGAAGCAGGCACCCTTGTCTTTCTCCCACTCAGGAGGAAAGCAGCCAGCCTTTTCCGTTGAGTGTGATGTTAACTGTGGGGTTTTCGTGGACGCTCTTTATTAGAGAGGAAGTTCTTTCTATTCCTAGCTTGTTGAGTGTTTTCATCACGAAAGGGTATGGAATTTTGTCAAACTCATTTTCTGTGTCCACTGAGATAACGATGTGGTTTGGGTCCTTTATGCTGTTAACACAGCGTATTACATTCACGGATGTTGACTGAATTCGCGGTATAAACCCCATTTGTCATGATGCCTCATCCTTTCTCTATGCTGCTGCACGCAGTGTGCTGGCGTTCTGTCGAGGATTGTCACCTCCCTCTTCACAAGCGGTACTAATGAGTTTGTGGTTTCTGCCTTGTGACGTCATTGTCACATTTCGGTATCAGGATAACACTGGCCTCACAGAGGCTTTGAAAACTTTTCCCTTTCTGCTGCTTTTGGAAGAGTTCGTGAAGGTGCTAATCTTCTGCTAAACATTCGGCACAGCGCACCAGTGAAGCCGTCTCTCCCCAGGCTTTTCTTTGTGGGTATTTTTTAAAATTATTAATTCAATCTCTGACATACATTGCTCCTATGTTTGTCCACATAGATATGAACAGAAGAGAGATTAGATAGATGATGGATGGATAGATAGATAGATAAATAGATATAGAGATTATAAGGAAGAGGCTCACAGAGTTACAGGGACTGGCGAGTCTGAAGCCAGTAGGACTGGCCAGCAGGCTGGAAACTCAGGCTTTGTGTCTCAAGGAGAATTTCTCCCTCCTCAGGGGATCTCAGTCTTTGAGCTTAAGGCCTCCAAGCGATTAGATGAGGCCCACCCACACATGCAAGGTAATTTGCTTTATTCAAAGACTACGAACTTAAGTGTTAATCGCATCTAAAATTTACCTCCATGGCAGTGTCTAGACTGGTGGGTGACCCAACAAGTGGGCCCATAGCTCTGTCAAGTTGTTACGAAATTAATTATCCCAGGTAATTCGTGTCTTACTACGAAAATCTCCATTCCACCTACGTTAGCTCATCTGGAGAGTTGTTCACAGCGTCCCGTCGAGGCTGTTTATTGCTAAAATCACTCACAGTCTCGCCAATCTGAGTCTTCCCTCTTTCTTCCCAGTCTAGCTAAAGGTCTGTCAGTGTTGTTGACAGCTTCAAGGAATCAGCTTTGGTTTGGCTGATCTTCTCTGTTTTTCTCTTCTCTATTTCCTTTACCTCTGTTCTAGTCTGTATTTCCTTCTGTCTGTTTTGGCTTTAGTTTGCTCTTTTTCCAATTTCTGAAACTGAAAATTTACTGCTTTGAGATGTTCTTCTTAATACGGTCATTTACAACCATAAATTTTTGCTGGAGCACGGCTTTAGCTGCATCCTGTAAGTTCTGGTATGTTGCATTTTCACCCTCATTCATCTCTAAGTAATTTCTCATTCCCCTTGTAATTTCTTCTCTGATACATTGTTTTGTCTATGGTTGTATTCCAAAATGTCCACGTATTTGTCAGTTTCTTCAACTTTCCTTCCAACTTGATGTCACGTGGTAAGAGAACACGCTCTGTATGACTCGCATCCTTTCCAGAGTGCAGAGACTTGTCCGACGGCCTGGCACACGGTCTGTCCTGAAGCCCGTTCCACACGCACCTGAGAAGGATGTGGACGCGGCTGCTGCTGGGCGCGGTGCTCCTCAGACGCCCATCAGGTCCAGCTGCCTGTCAGCTGCCGGGCCCCACACGCTCACCTGAGCCTCTCAGGGAGGAAGAAGCCGGAGCTGATGCTGCCGAGACCTGCAGCCTAGAGGGCAGGCCTGGCCCCGGCAGGAGAGATGGAGCGGGGCTCACCACAGCACCCCGAGCGGCAGACAGTGGACTCCGCCCCAGGCAGCACAACGGAGCCCAAGAGGATGCAAGATCCTCACCAAACCCTCCCAGGGGAAGGGTGAGTGCAGCGGGGAGAGGGGAAGGCCTTCCCCGGCCCTGAAGAGTATGAGAGGCCCTTCCCCAGCCCTGGACAGCGTGGGGATGGGGGCCCTCCCCCAGCCCTCCCTCCAGGGCTGAGCGGGCGCAGAGGCTGTCTCTGAAGGAACGGCTGCCGAGGGAGACACGTAAGTAACCGTGTTCTCATCGGGGGGACTGCCGGCCACCGCCACCCCCCTTCGCGGTCTGTCCTTCCCAGCGTCTCTGCGGGGCAAGTGTTTCCTTTCAAGGCATTTAAAGGCCAGCAGTCCAGCCGCGCAGCCCACGCGGCCCCCTTCCAGGGGGACCCGATTTGGAGCTCCCCCTCTGCGCACAGCACGACGTGCGGGAAAGACACGGTGCCAGCTTCGGGGGCTGCCGTCCCCAGGAAGCCGAGGAGGGGGAAGAGGAAACGCGACACAGGTCGGCAGCAAGGCAGGCCTGAATCACGGGCACCTTTTACCTCCCTTAAAAAGCAAAGCGCAGACACGCGTCGGCGGGGCCGTGAGAGGCCGGAACCCCCCGCACTGCGGGCGAGGCTGTGGATTCGCAGCCGCTCCGGAGAAGAGTCTGCAGCTGCCCAAAACGTGAAAGAGTCACATGGGGCACAATGCGACCCAGCAACGCCCCTCCTGGGTGTGCGCCCCCGACAGAGGACAACATGTCGTGCTGAGACCTGTGCACAGCGGCTCACAGCAGCACCGCTCACGTAGCCGAAAGGCAGGAAGAGCCCAGGGCCCATCAATGGATAACCAAAACGTGGCGCGCCCACGTCACGAAACGCTGTTTGGCCAAAGCGGGGCTGAAGTCCTGACATGCGCCACCCCACGACGGGCCCTGAGCATGCTGTGCGAATGACCCACGGTGAATGAGGACACGTGTGCCAGCAACGGCCCAGAAGGGGCGGGTCTACAGACAGACAGCAGAGCAGTGGGTGCCTGGGGCCGGCGGGGGACACAGGAATGGGGAGTGACCACCACTCAGGGGGTCTGTGGTTTCTTTTTAGGATGAAGAAAACATTACAAAGTTAAACTGCGGTGATGGCTGCACTGTGTGATTCTTCTAACAACCACTGAATTTCTCACTCAAGCTTGGTGAGTTTTAGGGTGCGTAAACTACATCTCAATGAAGCAGTTTTAAAGGAGTGACAGTTACTGCTGACGGAGGGCAGGAGGGCACCAACTGTCTCCAAAGCCAGATGGTGGGCCCTGGGCTTCATCGTGTGACCCCGTTAACCTAAGTGAAAACTTCCCGTTAAAAGGTTCTTTAAGATAGAGTAGGCGGGGGTGAAACGGGTGAAAGGAATCAAAAGGCACGAATGTCCAGTGGTAGAATAATAAGTCCTGACGCTGTGATGAAGAGCGTGGTGACCGTGCCCAACGGTCAGCTAACGAGCGCTGCGATTTCCAAGTGGCTAAGAAAACAGACCTTCTAAAGTCTCATCACGAGGAAAAGCTCACTATCTGTAGTGACAGATGTTAACTGGACTCACCGTGGTGAGCGATGAGCAACACACACACATCAAATCATTATGCTGTACGCCCGAAACGAACACGATGTCGTACGGCACTGACACCCCAAAAAAACAGCGGGTCAGGGAGGCTGTGCGAGCCTGCGGACCGCCCCGTCCACCCTCCCGCGGGGGAACCCCATCCTGCCACTCCTGCAGGAGGGGCATTCAGCTCATGTCCCACGTGACGCGCCACCATTCTTCAGCCCACGTTTGGAGGTCACCAAAAACACGCTCACTGTCAAAACCCTGGGCGATGTCCAGTCTGCACGCCGGTGGCACTGAACCCTGCTGGCCACTCCCTCCTTGAAACTGCCTCGCCTTGACCCCTGTGACACCGTTCCCCGATCTAGATCCACTTCTCCCCGATTCCGGCCCACGCGCCGCCATGGTGCCCCGGGCACACGCGCCCCTTGGCCAGGCTCCTCTGCGGCAGGACAACAGGAGGTGTCCTGCCTGTCCACGGGGAGGGGGGGCGGGAGGGCACGCTCAGCTGACAGGCCATGTGGCCCTGGCCTGTGCCCTCTCCCTTTCCTTCCCTGGAACGTGGCCCTAAGGGGCCCACAGAGCTGCCACTGAAAGTGCAGAAAAGCCACAGGCTGAGGTGACAGATGCAATGCAAGGACCACAGGGTCAGCAGCAGCATCCCCAACACTCGGCATGTCTGACACACGCTCTAAGCGCGCGGATTCACTCGCTCAGGCGTCACAGTGACCAAGGAGAGGGGGCGGAAGCGTTTCACCCCCGCCGCAGGGCCACGAGGCCCCACGCACCAGGCAGGCGCCGGCAGGGCGGGTCTTCAGCCCCGGGGTCCTCGGTGATGCGCCATGCCTGAACTGACGTCCAGACCCCCTCGCAAAGCGAGCCGTGCACCCCCAGACGGAACGGCCCCCACTTGGAGGTCCTCAAGCCAAACGCAATCGCACCCCATGGACCGGGACACACTGACGAGCGACAGGCCTGGGCACCGCCCTCCGCCGCCCGCGATGAGCAGGGCGCTCAGGACGCCCAGGGCAGCGCCACCCCGCGCGGCCGCCACCCCGCGCGGCGTCCTGCTCACCGCCGGCTGGCGGCGCAGCGGTCAGGACAGACGCATGCACCGCGCTCATTAAACGGTCTGTTTAACTCAGGCGGTCAGTTCTCTAACCACACGCAGCTGAACTTTTCAATCAACAGCCCTGCGGCCCGCGGCCCGGGAGTGCCACGGGGGCATTTTCCTCTTGCGTCCGGCCACGGAGCGAGCGGCGCAGCGGCCCTGGCCCCCTAGGCCAGCGGCGCAAGCGCGTGCGCTCCGCGGTTGCTCAGCAACGAGGAGACCAATCGCCATCGCCGTGGGAAGCGAAGCACGGGAGGGGCGGCGATAAACGCACTGACCGACGACCGCGTCCTGCAGGACACCCCCCGTCTGTGCACTGCCCCCCCCGAGGCGACCGCGCCCTGGAGGACACCCCCCCTCTGCACACTGCACCCCGCGGCGACCGCGGGCTGCGACGGCTGGGCGCACGACAGCACGTCGGGGAGGTCTGCACGCGAAGCCCGCCTCTGCCGGGCACCCTGCATTCCCAAGGGACCAGGAAGTAGCTGCCCCACTTGCATTACCAGCATTTTTTTAAACATAAAATATGTTCAAAACAGGAAGTTAAATTACACTTGGCTGCTGTAACATAAATGGAATGGAAAAAAACAACAGTAAATAGAAACAGCAAAACTCCACCTAAACCTCCATTAAACCAATTACTTTGCATGTAATTAATATTCCCATAAAATAAAATCTTACTCGTGCATCAAAAGCAGAAAGGTGATGAAATGCTGCAGAAATGCAATTAAAGATTATTCCGTTTTTACTTTGTAAGCAAAACATTCAGTGAATATTCTATTACCTTAACCTTAGCCATTCAGACCTGAACTGGTAAAGCCAGTGCTGTCGGCCATTAGAATAAAACTACACCCCCAAACACAGTGCTCCTCGTGCATTATTAAAAGCAAGATATTAATAATAATAATAACTGCATCTCAATGACTTCAGCACTGGGGCGCATGGATTTAAAGGCTTTTTTAAAGCTGACACCAATGAGAACACTATTACTCTCTATTATTAGCTACCATTAATTATATTAAACTCAATGGCAATTTCCAATATTGGTATAATTATGTAGAGTGAGGTCGCTAAAGTTCACGGTTAATGTGGTGAGATCTTACCTATGTGTTCGCAGACGAAGACTACAAAGAAAGGAGTGACGAGGTCGTTTATCCCCTGAACATATCCACTGGCGGGGTGGCGTATCGCCCATATGAACAATATCCTTTCAAAAATCTGAAAGAGAATTGAATAGGTGGTAAGGAAAAAAGGAAACACATCAGAAACCTTAAAACGTACGCACTCTTTTACTTAAAATGTGGGTATTTTTCACTGTTGCTAATATTAAAATACAATTACAAAGAAATATCATTTCTTAACTTTTTCAAAATTCCAATTCTCTTTATTTTTTTATTGACACACAAACAACAGGCACTATTTCAGCAACTCCACAGGGCTCAGTCCTGCCCCGCAAGCTGGCTCGCACCACAGGGCCTCGCTCCCTGCCAGGCCCTCGGGCAGCAAGTGCAGACGGCTGCCTGGGACCGGGTCAGGCGCCAGCAACACCTGGCCTCTCAGGGGATGGAGGAAGAGAGCGGAGGAGGGCCGAAGTAGAGGGACGGGCAGGTCGGTGGGTGGACACAGGGCTAAATGGGTGCATGGATGGAGAGGTGGGTACATGGATGGAGAGGTGGGTGCACGGATGGAGAGGTGGGTGCACGGATGGGTGGGTGGGTGGGTGGATGCATAGATGGATGCTCTGAATCTCTCCTAAGGTAAATAGACTTTTTAATTGAGGTATAATTGACATATAACATTATGTTAGTTTTGAGTGTACAATGTAACAATTCGATACCTGTACATACTGGGAAATGAACACCATAATATGTCTAGTTAACATTTTCACCACAGTTACAAATGTTTTCTTGTAACAAGGATTTTTCAGATCTACTTTCTCAGCAGCTTTGAAACTTGCAAAGCAGTACTGTTACGAGAGTTGCTGCAGTCCCATCCCCAGGACTTATTTTATCTTGACCCCCTTCACCCTCCCCCGCCCCGTCCGCATCTGACAACCACCCGTCTGTGCTCTGCACCTCTGAGCTCAGGTGTTGTTTTTTTAAACTGATATTTTTTAATCATTGGGAAGTAATCACCATCCAGGAGGCAACTCACACTGCCCCATCACACGCATGCCCCCATCACTCACTGTCCCAGCCATGAACGTGGGCGTCATCTCAGCCTCTTCTCTCTGCTCACGGCACCCACGTACAATTGCCCCTTCCTGTCCTCAGAAAGCTGCTCCGCCAAGGTGCACATGACCCCATCACCCGACCCTGCGCACGCCCACGGGGCTCTGGCCTCCGTCCCCCCCAGGGAGCCCCGAGGGTGCAGCACCCAGGCCTCCCTCGCAAACGCCACTGCATTCATACCAACATCCCTAAGTGCCGTGGAGTCTGTGTTCTGAGCACCCCCAGTCACCACCACCCGGCATCTAGAGTGAGGGGCCTGGGGCCCGGGAGGGACGAGTCTCTCAACCCGGGGCCCTCGGCCGACCAGTGGCCACAGTCCGATTCCCACCCGAGGACGGCACGCACTGGCGTCACTCGTGAGGGATGACCACCCAGGCCAGCACCTGTGACAGTGGACACCGGATGCACGTTTGCTGAGTGAGGCGGCCATCCACGCGGAGGTGTTCAGACACATCTCTCGTTTTCAGCCAACGGTTTTCCAGAAGGAGCTGAATAAACGTGACCGAAAGACCAAAATCGCGTGACGACGGCACCGTGGGGGGTCGCGTGTGCCAGGACTCAGTGGCTGATGCTGCTCCGCACAGGGCACCGTCACCCTCCCTGAAGCTGGAGGCTGCGCTCGAAGCCAGCACCGTGGGCAGCACCGCGGACAGCACGCGAGGATGGACCAGGAGGCAGGTCTGGGGGGGGCCTCCCCTCAGCCCCAGCCCCCAAAAGACCCTCCCTGGATCACCCCACCTGGAGTGGCACCCCTCTTCCAAGCCCAGGCTGGTCCCCGTTTTAACATAAGGCCCCGGGGAGGGTCTCCCCACTCTGTTCATTGCTGTGCCCGCAGTCCCAGGATGGGGCACACCCCGAGGAGAACTCCAGAACTCAATGGGCTGAACGGAGGTGTGAATGATCCAGGTCTCCCCCACGCTTCACGGGGAGCCCCCTTCCTGTTCTCCTGGCTCTGTGCCACCAGGAGCACGTGGACCTTCTTGTTCTGGGTGTCTGAATGGACGGACGGCGCCCGGCCGTCCGCTGCACTTCCGACCAGCTTCTCCCCGCCTGCTTCTCTGTCACGTGACGCTGCAAACCTGGTCCTCAGATGTCGACCCGTCGGGGTCTCAGGCCCCTGCCTGCCGGGAGGGGAAATGGGCCAAGGGAGCCCAGCTCCCCTGAGGGCAGGCAGCGGGAGGCTTCGGGGGTGGAGGGGTGGCAGGCAGGGCTGTGCAGGCTGGTGGGGTCTCCGGGTGCGGGGAGGGGGAGAGCGGCGTGCACATGCAACATGGTAAAGGGCGGTGGGACCCACGTGGCCGAGAGCAGAGCCGTCTGTCTGCGCAGGGTGACCTGCCCCGTCACGTCTGTCACTGGGAAGGCTTTCTACTTCCCAGCCGTGGTCAAGGATGGGCACGGAAAGGGTCTGCCAGCAGGATGCAGGGCAACGCGCTCACACCTGCCCCCAGCTGCAGGTCCCAGGCCCCCACACCTGCCGTCATAGGCCAGTCCCCAGGCCTAGGCATCATGTTCAGCCAGCAGAGGGCCCACCACCACGCCCAGAACACGGAGAGGCCACCTATCGAAGGTGGCAGGTGGGAGCCAATCCTACAGAAGAAGCAGGCAGATCAGCCTTGCCTGGACTCCCCTGAGGAAAACGCTCCATTAACTAACCGTAATCATGCAGCAAAGAAGCCGCATGAAGACCGTCAGGAAACACTGGGAGACCAGGAACCCAGACGGGTGGAGGACTCTGAGGCCTGCCCCGCCCTCGGGCCTAGGAGGACCCGCCAGGGGGGTGGTGAGAGGACAGACCCCAGCACCCCGCCCCAACAGCCCCGAGACTCACACGGCTGGCCATACCTCAGCTCCAGTCACAGGGACCCCGGAGCCGAGACCACACACCTGCCCTCGCCTGCCCGCTGAAGACCCCCCCTCCCAGCTGCCATGCCCGCTCCCCGAGCCCTCCTGCGGGAAGAGGGGTGCTGGCGGTGGGGCAGGAAACGCGCCCCTGGCCTCCAGCCCCGGGAGGCAGGGCGGCTGCAGGACACGTGGGGCAGACCCCACGCCGTCGCTGCTCACCAGCTGGCCCACCCACTGAAGGCAGCCAGCAGATCACCCAACACCAGCACGGCCCAGGCGGACGGAGAGACCCCACCCCACACCCGCAGTCAGCGGCGAGGTGCAGCTGTGAGGGGGCGGGGCCCCTCCTCTTTCCACTGACTGAGATTTACTCCTCCTTTTGTCTTAAATTAGCTCCTATGAGTCTGCTTGTTAGCTTGTGGGTTCTCAGGATTTAGATTTTTGAGTTTTTGAGTTCTCTTGAATGTAGGCCCTTTTTGCAAGTGAAGGCAGCCTAGGCCCTGGGGACCCAGGCCCCGCCCTTCGACCTCCGGCAGGGTGCCACGATGCAGGGCGCCAGCGGCAGGTGCTGAACTCCAGGGAGCAGCTGCTCATCTCCCTTGTTCCTCAGGAACCAGCCGAAAGTCCAGTCCTTTGAAGGCACCACATACAGGGCATCTTGGTCCAAACTCCATGCCAGCCTATTGAGGACCCAGGTCGCAGCTGGCCAGGGAATGGTGAACAGAGAAAGTGGTTGCGTTTCGAAAACTTGCTCTAATGTTTCAAAGATTCCTGGTTGCAGTTACCAAGAAAGCAAGAACCACTACAGACGCCCCGCGCGGACGCCGGACTCGGCCGAGGCCTCCGCCAGAACAGAGTGAGACGCGAGCCCGGCGGGTGAGACACTCGGGCGTTTCAAAACGCTCAGTGATGAGAAATCTGACGTGCCGCATTCCCCCGTTTGCCGCAGGAACGAAGCGACAGTGGAGACTATTTACAAGAGCGTGGGGGGCCGCACCCCCCCCCCGGGACAGCCTCCCGCTGCTCCGCACCCTTCACACTGCTGCTCCGCACGAGCCGGTTCCTGTGGAAACCCCTGTCAGGAGCGCTTGCCTGGGGCAGGAGATGGAACCAGAGCGCGTCCTAATCCGCTGGCGGGGAGCTCAGCCAAGTCTCCGGGGAGGGCCCACAAGCACATCGCAAACCACAGAGTCCTCGGCCCTCGGCATCCTAAAGCGGGGCTCAGTCCCACCTGACTCTCCTCAGGGCGGAGGGGGGTGCTCGTCGCCCTGGGCGCAGCCCCGGCAGCCTCACTGATCAGCGCGAGGCCCGGTCTGCCGCACCCCCGCACGGCCCGCCAGCAGCGGGGAGCCCACGCCAGAGCAAGGAGCCAAACCCGGCCCTGGAGCACGCACGGCGGCCCGACACGAGGCCTCAGGAGGGCTTCTCTTCACCTTCAGCAGCCTGGGCCTCATGCCGTCAGGGAGGAAGCAGGTGTCCACAGCCTGCGGCTGGAGCCACAGCTTTGTCCCCGACGGTCAACGTAGCCATCTTCTGTGCTGGGAGCTGACCCCTTCGCTCTACTCCTGGGGACTCACCTCGCCGGCATTGCCTGTGCCTCGTACCAACCGCAGTCTCAGCCGCCGAGCACCATGAAAAAACTCCTCCCAGGTGACACGAAGTGACACCGTGGGCCCAGGGCACCCGCCACCCCCCCCCCCAGGAAGGGCCTGACCTCACGGCCCTCGGCACATTTCGCAACGAGGTCCCTGAAGACTCGCGCTGAAATGTTTTGCCATCTCAGCACCCTGTCACCCGGGGGAGCACCGTGACCGTGAGGGTGTGGGTGGCATCTCTGAAATCATGTTGCTGTTTGATCGCAAACACAATGAGCTCTGCACCGATCAGACGGCACTGAGACCTCGCCGTCAGGCGACGGGACCCCGTCCCCCCGTGGAGGACCACGCGCTGCGGAGCTCCTGAGCTGAACCAAACCACCGGGCGCCAAACCACCGGGCGCCGTTGCGCCGAGAACGCATCGGGTCCTTTCTAAGCTTTTGCTCTCAGGCTGGTAAAAAAAAAAAAAAAAAATCACAAATGGATGATTTGGAACACTTTTTCCAACAGCCGTTTTCAAAGCATTAACAACGTGACACTTAAGGAGACGTGGTCTAAGCAGGGGTTCCCCTGAGTCCCTGCTCCTCCAGGCAAGCGGGGGGCAGACGTTTCCTCCCGCGGCTTCTCCCGCCCCAGGCCCAGCCACTCAGCCCGCCCGCCGCCCTACTCCCGACTGGAAAAGAAGCCGGAGACCACGCTGCTGAAGGACGCCGGCCGCCTCCCTCCCCACCGAGGGGGCCTCGCAGGGACGGCACCGGGGAAGCAGCCCCTGCAGGAGAGCAGGCTGGCCAGCCACGCCGAGCCCCCTCCGAGCGGAGAGCTGCTAGTCAGTCCCTGCGTCACCAGGAAGAGCCAACGGGTCACAAAAATCAAGGGCCAAAAGCCAGAGGAACCAAGCCAGGAGCCCGGGAGGGGAGGCTGGCCAGCGCCAGGTGGAAGGCAGCGGGGCTCTCCTTCCTGCGGGGTCTCCACCCCCAAGGACGGTGCCCGGTCCCCCGCGAGCCCCGCCCTGGCCTGGGCCACCTGCCCGTGGGGCAAGGGTGGGTGCCCTGCCCAACCGGACGCAGGAAAGGGGGACGCGGCAGCCAGGGGCCACCGGCACACCCCACCTGGGGGCCTTCACCCCGCAGGTTTCTGAGGTGCTGGGTCAGGAGAGAAGGCGCCCAGAACCATGAAACAGAGATCAGCACCCTGTTGTTACCACCCAACTCCGGTGTCCCCACAAGTCCCCACAAGTCCCCACCTGCCTCCGGCTGTCCCCTCCGACCCTGTATGGCCAGAGCACCACAAGCTGACCCTGGACGGCCGGACAGGCCCGTATGGGCTCCTCGCGCCTGTGGCGCATCCACACTGTGGGCAGAGAGCACCCCCGCGCCTCGCTGTCACCGCGTGCCCAGCGCTGTCCACTGGCACGTCTTCTGGGGGACCCGGCCCCCCACGTCTGCGCGTCAGACACCCAGGTGTTTCACTGACAGCTGCCGCAGGCCATGTGAACCCGCGGACGGGCGGCTGGGCCGGCAGCACTGAGCGGAGAAGTCGCCCACATGGACGGCCTAGGACCCGCCGCTGCCCGCTGCCCAGGGCGGCGCTGAGCGGGGACCCCGCCGGGCAGTGCTGCGGACACTCATCTTTGTCGGGAATCCACCAAAAGCCGTTCCGACTTTAAACTCTTCCCGGCTCTCTCTGCTGCAGATCGGTGTGTTCCCAGCCCGGAAACCAGTGGCCACGCCCTGCCACCCCAGGCCGGCGGGCGCCCCCGGCCTGCTCGCCAGGCTTCAGAAACCTGCGCGCCAGGAATGGTTCTTCCAAAAAGCTCCACAGCTCCTCCACAGCCACTGCCCGGGGGCTCGGGGGTCCTGGGGGAGCTCGGCCGGCCCGCACCCCTGACCCCCCCTCCCGCCCCCACTCGCCTCCGAGGCAGCGCTGGGCACCAGCACTCCGTGCGCTCGGGGGCACAGCGCTCTGCCTCTAAAATGGGAAATACATTGAAATTGGCAATGTCGCCGTGCTCATGGTTACTTGGGGAAAAAAATCTGATTTCGGGAATCTGAAAACATCGTAACTCAAACACGCATCAGCAACATGACTTTACGGCATGTGAAACACTGTGGAGATAATTTCTGTGAGAAGAGCAAGAAAACACACAGTTCTGCTGAGAACACCTGTGGGATTTCCAGCCCTTGGATCCAGCAGCGACCCGGGCTCGGGAAGATGCTTGCAACGCGAGTGTTTGCAACGCGATTCAAGGAACGTCCCCCCAGGAATTACAACACCTGATGACAAAACCAAGTGAGAGTCTGCAGCTCGTCAGAACGTGGACTACAAGGCAGCCGTCTGTCACACGGGGCAGAGACACCGGGACGCTCGGCTCGCCGGCTGCGCGGCGGCCTCGACTGGCACCTCGCTCCCTCTCGTGGATTCACACCCCGCGCTTGATACGCGAGGCGTCCTGATAGGTTAGCAGAGCACGGCCGTCTCAACACACGCACGACTGAAGTGCAGAAAAGAAACGCTTTCAAACAAAACAGCACAGTGGCACTGTCGCCAGACCGAACTTTCCACGTGGCTGACAGGGTTCCACGGCAAAGCATGACGGGAGAACCAACGACCCGGGAGAAAGCGTTTTTCAGATTCGAGGGCATCAGGCTCCTGCTCCTGGCAGCAGGGCACGGCAGAGGTCAACCAACCCCCTGCCAGGCACAGAAACTCCGCGCTGACCGGTCTGGATTTACCCCAGGGACGTGCGGTCCCCTCAGCACCAGGAAGTCGACTAACAAAATGCACCACAGGCACGAAATAAAGCAACGAAAACGTATCGTCACCTCAGGTGACAGCGAAAGGATCTGCTAACCCTTAACAACCACTGACGATGTTAACTCAGAGCCAGGCGCGGCCCTTACACGATGGAGAGGGCCTGGGCAGCCCAGGACAAACGTCAGAGTCCGCGGAGCGCCTGCTCACACTGCTGACGCCCAACACGTGGCAGCAGCCTGAGCCCGCAAAACTAAGCAAACAAAAAAGAACACGTGTGCACAGGACAGGAAGGAAAAACGAAACCGTCCTTATTCACAAATGATATGATTACCTTCTTCAAGCCCTCGACCTACACACGAAATATCAGAATTCATGAAAGAGGCGAGTGAGTTTGCCAGGTACAAGATTAACGTACAAAAATCAACTGCATTTCTATACAGTGTCAATAAAAAAATAGAAAACACAAAATTTTTAAAGGTACCATTTATTTTAAAAATGAATCTGAATAATTTAGCAAGTTAGGCAATACATTTGAGGAAAAAAGCGTTTAAAAATAAAAAATGACAAGTACTGACTAAATGCAGAAACAAAACATTTTCTCTAACTGATCAATAGATTCATGGTGATATCTGAGATTTTTGCAAAACATAACAAGCTGATTTTAAATTTACACATAAAAGCAAAAGGTCAAGAATCGCCCAGAAATAAGACCGGATGTGGCGGCTGTCCCACCGGACGTCAAGACCACGTGCAAGGACGAGAGGCAGCCAGGCAGGGGCAGCGGGGGAGCCGCGGCCAGGCCAGGGGCGAGCGGCAGAGCTGGCCGCCGTGCGGGTGGGGCCCCATGGAAACTGCCCCGGCTCCACCGGCCCTGCCAAGCGGACGTGGTCCCCAAGGCGCAAGGCCAAACCGCCACTCTCCGACGGCGTGAGACTTCTCTGAAATCGCGAGGTTGGACAAAATGCCTTGGGACGCGAACAGGCCCAGTGGTGGCAGGAAGGACTTGGAAGTGGCTGTTCGTTAAGACGTTCTCTTCCCCGATGAGTGAAAAAGCAACCTGCTCAGAGAAGACGCGTGCCCACAGCCGGCAACCCGCCTGCATGCAGGGGCCCCAAGAAACAGAAAAGACGCACGAGACCTCGGCAGCGTGGGGCGAGGGCTTCTCGCGAGAGGGAAACAGACGTGGCCGAGAAACCTGTGCCCAAACACTTCTTCGCCCCCAACCGAGGACGTGAGGCCTGAGAGCCCCGCGAGACCCTCCGCACCCAGCAGGCGGCTCGGCAAACGGTCAGCCCGGCAGGCTGGGGCGGCCAGGGGCACGGCGCCGGCCCCTCCGCCGCCTGCACCCCAAACCAGCCGGGGGGCCCCTCCTCGGCACACGCCCCAGAGCGGCGCACCCCGGGGCCCCGCCCCAGCACCCAGGGCCGCACCGCGAGCGGAAGCACGAGCGGAAGCCGGCCCGGACTCTCGCGACCGCGGGCTGCCTCGGCCACCGCCCCCCGGTCCCCGGCAGGGAGCGGGGCACAGGCCCCAACGGCTGCAGTGGCATAAGGAGCAGCCACAAGTGCAGACGACACACGCGTGTGCACCTGAACACATGCGACAGACCGCACAGAAACGCAGGGGCACAACCAACCCAAATCCAACAGCACCGCTCCTGCTGGGGTACGAGACAAGGTCAGGGGAGGGGCAGAGGGGACTTCGAAGGGCCTGCAGAACGGCCGCACGAGGACGCCGGTGTGTCCCGACTCGCGCGCCACGAGGGAAGCCAGGGACTGGGGGACAAGGCAGACCCAGGCTCTGTCCTCGCAGAGCCGAGGAGAGGGCCAGGGCCGTCGGTCAAGGCCAGGACGCAGCCGCCTTGGGCCACGTGCGAGGCCACAGCCGAGCACAGAGGAGCAGCCGATCCGCTGCCAACGGCGAGCGCCTGGGGGGGTGACCGCGGCCAGGCCTGTGAAGCCGCTGCAGTGGCCGCGCCATGAGCGGCGTGTGCATCCGAGCCTGACGCCCGCGATGCAGACACGTCCCCTTCATCTTGCCTCCTGGCTAACACGACACCAAGATCTTATACTCCCTAAAGCCCCTCACTCAGCATTCCATGTTCCCCACACAAAGTTGTGCCCTAGTGACCCCCTCGCCCGCTCCCCTGTGAGCCCGTCTGCCCAGCGGTGGGACTGCCCTGCCCGGCGGGGCCTGGACAGGCTCACGCCTCCCCAAGGGGTGGCCGTGAAGGACAGAGACCCGCTGCCAGGGCTCAGGGCTTCAGACCAAGGGACCAGGGTCCCCAGATGTCACACGGAGCAGGCCAACCAACATCCACTGGCGGAGACTGGCTCCCCTCAGAGACCGAGAGGCCCGTGAGCTCAGCTCTACGAGGAACATGTCAAGTGGCAAGAAAAATACAGAAATAAACCAAAGGACTTGTGACAGACTCTATTTTCCATTTAAAAATAAGTAAAAAAGAGGTTATCTCTTATTTTCCAGTTACAATAAGGACAACCATTGAAAAGAACAATCAAAGAGAAGTATCTCAAAATGGCTACTTCTGTGGAAAACTGATTTTCTCCTTCTGTATCACAAGGTCCAAAAGTGATTTCGCTTGAATGATCCTGGACTTTTTTTAATGCATTTACCACACAGACGAAATATGTCGAAGGTTAAAAGTACGTTTACAGGAGCAATGAGGATGCAAAACTAATACTTCCCACGAAAAATTCAATTTTTAAAGAGGCACCATGTGTAACAGCAACAAAATAATCTAATAAAACACACACAGTACCTTCACGGAGCAAATTTTAAAACTTTGTTGAAAGGCATTAAAAATGGCCTAAAAATGAGGAATCGGCATGTTTATGAAAAAGGCCAAATTTCATAAAGATGCCAGTTCTTCCAAATTGATCTATAGATTCCGAGCAATCCTGACCACGAGTCAGACTTTAAAAGTGAAACTGCGCCTTCTGATGCTCCGATCCCGAGGCTCACGTGAAGAACGAAGGCCAGGACTGCACCATCAGTTCCAAAGAGGAGGAGGCGGGGTGCGGACGCCCCCTAACTGCACAGGTCAGACAGAACTCGTGATCCGGCTGAATTAACAAGCAGGGCCTGGTGTCAAGGGCCGGCGACGAATACCGGGACAGAACAGGAAGTACGAGGACAAGACCCATGTGGGCGTGGAAACGACACAGACCGGATGTGACCGTGCAGACACGGGGGTCAGACGGGGCCCCCCGATCACACGCAGTGTTCTCTTAGAGATTAACTGAACACGCAGGTGTGAGAGGCAACAATCAGCACTTGTAGGTGAAAATACGGGGGCACGGCGTTATGATGCGTGTGCAGGAAAGACTGTTGTGTAAGGCGCGCCGATGCCAGCCAAAAGATGTTGGTAAGTTTCACCAACGCTAAACCCTCTGATCATTGACAGCCACCGAGGAGAGAGGGAGAAACAAGCCACAGGGCAGGAGAAGCTACCTGCAACCTGCAAACTCACAGAAAGTAAGAATCCCGAACATATACAGATCAACAACCAATAAAAAATTAGATCGACACCCCAAAAGAAAAATGGGCAAAAGGCAGGACCAAGCATTTCCCCGAAGAGGGAACGCAGGAGCCCCAAACGCGTGGGGATGTCTGCCGCCATCGGCAGTCAGGCGGGAACACCGTATCGAGGACGCCCACCAGAGACGGAACGAGCATGTCTGCCAACGGGAAGAGCTGGCGGGGACAGGGAGCCCGGACCCCAACACTTGTGGGGGGACAGGGAGCCCGGACCCCAACGCTCGTGGGGGACAGGGGGCCCGGGCCCCAACGCTCGCGGGGGGACAGGGGGCCCGGGCCCCAACGCTCGCGGGGGGACAGGGGGCCCGGGCCCCAACGCTCGCGGGGGACAGGGGGCCCGGGCCCCAACGCTCGCGGGGGGACAGGGGGCCCGGGCCCCAACGCTCGCGGGGGGACAGGGGGCCCGGGCCCCAACGCTCGCGGGGGGACAGGGGGCCCGGGCCCCAACGCTCGCGGGGGACAGGGGGCCCGGGCCCCAACACGCGCGGTGACAGCTGCGCCAGCATCGCCCATCTGGAGAGCGACCTCATCGTCTTGTGAGCGTAACAGGCTCGCACTCCAGATTGCAACAATTCCACTCCTTTGCGAATGCCCCGGAGAGTCTGCAGTGCCCCGTGGATGTACCGGAAGGTTCCAGGCAATGGGGTTCCTTCAGCAAAACCTCAGGGACAACC
This sequence comes from Eonycteris spelaea, assembly GCA_003508835.1. Classification (NCBI taxonomy): domain Eukaryota; kingdom Metazoa; phylum Chordata; class Mammalia; order Chiroptera; family Pteropodidae; genus Eonycteris; species Eonycteris spelaea. The sequence continues at coordinate 393,386 of PUFA01000362.1, read as the reverse complement.
CAGATGTCCACCAACAGGAAGAAGGCTGCAGAAACGGGGGGGGGGGGGTGTTTAAATAACGCACAATCACACGACAGAGACGAGGAGGAGCTGACCCTCAGAAACAAGGCAGAGAGAAAGCAGGCCGCAGAGGCGGACGGCACGAGGGGCCACACGGCCCCAATGCGCCACCTTCTCGGCATCGCACGCCGCACCAGAGCCGCAAGGGATCCCCGACACGGAGCCAGGGCGCAGGTCGCCCCCGGGGACGTGGGGACACCACGCTGCCTTCACATGGGCGACCAGATCCAGCCAGGTTCCGGGTCCCACAAGGGTGGTGCCGCACGTGCACACGCCCCGCACACGCGTGACACCCCCGCTCCCCCGTGCGCACCGGCACTGCATGGTAAACGCGTCTCAGGGACGACGGGCGAAGCCTGCCAGCGGATACGGCCACACAGGCCACCCCCAGACCTGCTCCTGCCTGACGCGCCCCCAGCGCACCGACCGCCTCGCCAGCGGAGGGGCACCGGCCACCCCGCCGAGGCCGAGCCCGCCGCGGGGCGCCCGGACGCCGGCCCTTACCTCCGTCACGCCGGGCTGCAGCAGCAGCGCCTCGGGGCTCATCCGGGGGATGTCTATGTGGATCTGTGGGAGGACAGATGGACAGACAGTGAGTGACGCGCGCTTCTGGTACCGGAGCAGAGCGGCGATCCCCGTGACAGCGGCGGGTGTGCTGTGGGCCCGCGTGGGCCCTCCGAGGACAGGACCGCCCACAGGCCGGGGCCCCTGGGAGCGGGTGCTGGCCCAGCAGCCCGCAGTGCCCAGTGGCTGCGGGCTGAGGACCTGAGCTGGCCCTCGGCGAGCTAGTGACACGATCCAGAGCAATTAGCAAACGTTGATTTCCAGCCTCTGGCTCGAGAGCAGTTCGAGCACATGAGCGTGTACGAGTTCTCAGCTGCGACAGCCTCTCCTCGGAACGCAGGCCGCACCCTCCCCGCTGCAGCGGCCGCGGGGGGCCCCGGGCACTTTTCCCAGGCAGCATCCAGAACCCTCTGCCTGTCGGGAGAGCCACACAGAGCCGCCACTCACACGGCGGGGGGGCACGCCCGCGGAGGCCTGGGCTGGCACACGGGCCCCCGCACCCCGGGGCACCCCGCACCGGCCAACGCTGCCGCCTGCCCCACCGCCCCGGGAGACAGCGCAGAGGGCAGACCTGCTCGTCTTAATGGCGAGAGGGCGCCCACGGTCCAGGTTCGCTCCCGCGTCCCGGCCGGGCACGGGACCTGGGCGGCCTTCTCGCTGCAGCCACTGGCGCCGGGGTCCTGGGTGCGTCACAGGCTCTGGGGCTCGGCGTCCTCGTCGGCCAGGCGCCGCCACACCCACAGCCCCAGGGGCGCTGGCGAAGGTCGGACAAGGCGGGCTCGCAGCCCTGGGCGCACGGCTCCAGGGCCAGGAACTGCTTCTGAGGCCCCCAGGGTCGTCCCTGCCATGACCCTCCCGGGGGAGCACCTGGGACGGCGGCCAGCAGCCCCCTCGCCAAGGCGTGCAGATGCACGGCGACGAGGCCACACGGGGGAGACGGAGTCAGGCACGGAGGGCGGTGGCACCAACAGCGCACAGGACGCCGCCCGCGAGCCCTCTGCAGGAAGCACCCCGATGTGGGCCAAAGGAGACGTGGGCGCCAGGCGGGCGGGGGGGCGGGGGGAGACAGCCCGAGGGCGGGATGCAGACCTGCCGGACCTCATCCCCTGCACCACGGCGCCCTCGAGGGCGACCCGTGCAGCCACACACGTCTGTCCCCAGCACCCCAAGCCCGCCACACCAGCCCGTCTTACAGGAGAGCTGCCTGTCACGTGTGCGGACGGACAGGACAGTGCACATCACGACCACAGCCTGCCGTACCGTGTCACCGGGAGGAAGTCCCATGGGAGAGGAGGCACCCCGCAAGGCTGGACACTCGGGGCTGCGTGCCCCTCCAAACCGCCCGTCCCACCCCCACGGAAGGACAGGGCGAGGGGGAGGCCACGACGGTCCCCGGGACCCCCAGGGAGGGGAGGGCACATCAGTGCATCTCCAACCCTCACTGACGCCGTGTCCCCTGGGCCTGACATGTTCTCCAAGAGCAAACACGGAAATCAGAGTGCAGGGGCCACGGGCCCACTGGCCCCGCCTCCCAGAGAGAGGCCACGGGCTACATGCCTCAGGGCAGGTGGTCAGCCAGGTCAGTTTACAGGTCACACGGAGCTGGTGGGAGCAGGGAGACACCAGGGTGACCAAGCCCCAAACCTAGACGGCTGGGCCCTGGGCTGGGCCCTGATCTAACCGTGCGCAGACCTAGCGGGGCGGGAACGGATGCCACAGACTCCACCTCCGAGGGGCGGGGCTTGCTCGGCCACAAGGCAGCAGCCGGCAGGAAGCTTCCCCAGGTCCCGCCTCTCTGGGTTACACAAACACAGAAAGTCCCTGGGGACCCACAATCCCATGGGAGGTGTTCATCACCTATCATCGTAACTGAATAAAGATGCACACCACCGTTTTTAATGAACTTTCCCTTAAGAAATTCATGACAGAACACAGCTGGGTAAATCTTTTAGATAGATGCTAATGTCACCCTTTGGAAGTCTTCTTGAATAAAAATACATCAAAAGCCTGTTCAAAACAGCACCAAATTTACACGTTCTCCACCAGGAGTGTGTGGGAAAACTAACCAGGTCAGCTAATTAATTTCCCAAACCAAATCCAGACGCAACCTGCCTCAAGCCCGTTTCCCAGAGTAACCGGGTGGCAGTGTCACGTGGCCTGTGGTGGCCCGGGGGTGGGGCAGAGGACAAGCCTCGTGCAGCAGCGCGCCTGGGGGGAGGGGGGGGCTGCCCTGGAAGGCAAAGCAAGCGGCCCCTCCCCGCCTGCCCACGCCTCCCCGGAGCCTCGTCTGTGGGGAAGACGCCTCGGGAACCCATCCTACTTAAAGGAACGGGAGCTCGAGAAGCGGGGAGCCTGCCCGGGGTGCTTTGGAACAGGCCTACGCCATCTGACGAGCGTGGCAGAGAGCCCCGCCTGGGCCACAGTCCTTCACCCAGAGGTCGGGTTTCCCGAAGGAGACGTGTGACACTGAGTCGTGCGAAACCAGAAGCACGAGGGGCACGAGCCACCCCGGACCCTCATGCGGCGCGAGGCCAGGGGCCACGAAGGCCGCGAAGAGCAAGGTCTGCTGCGCCTCCGGCCGCGCCGCGCCGCCGCGCCCCTGCCTTCAGTCTCCTCCACGCGTGGGGCAGGCAGGTCGGGGCCCTGACGGGGGACGCGCCGATGGAACACGTCCTCCCACAGGTCGGCACCGAGCCAAAGCACGGCCGGGAGCCCCCGAGAAAAGAAAAGGGCCCCACCTGCCGGTACGTGTCCTGGTGGGCTTCATCGTTCCGAGAATCATAGTAGCGCTCGATGAACGCGAAATACTCTGTCTGTTTTCTCTGGAGAGTGGCTGGCCGGCGGTCGACGTTGGCAGGAAGGTAGCCCTGGCGAGAGAGACACCAGGAAGGGCGTGCGGTTAGCGCAGTCTCCCCCGGGAGACGGGGCCTAAAGCCTCACCCCCCGAGGGACGCGGCGGGACGAGGCGCGAGCGGTGGAGAGACAGTGAGGGTCGGTCCGCGAGCGACCCACACGCAGCTCCACTCCCGACGGCCTGGACAGGGCCCTGGGCTCGGGCGCCCCCGGAAGCCCCGCGGCGGGGCCGCAGGGACAGTCCCCAGAGCGGGGCCGACGGGGGAGCCTCTCACGCCTCCGTGCCGTGAAGGGCTCACCGCCGTGACAGCCACACGTGTGCGTGCGGCGCCTGGCTGGCTGCTCACTCACGGCGTCCCACGTGCAGCACACGCGTGTGAGAGGTCACGTTCGCCGCTGCGCACTATGTCCGCCTGCAAAATCCGCTCTCCCCCGGGCAGCCATCGGGCCCCCCGCTAGCTGCAAACACTCCTGCAGGCGCCTCTTACGCCGCGGGACGAGCACTTTGTAAGCGCTCGCCCGGCAGTGGCACCGCGCGGCCTTCGGAGGTTCTGCTAAGGTCCCACGGGACGCGGGCTCGGAGGGCGCCCGCGGCCCCCCGCCGTGCCGGCGCTCGGCACCGCCACGCCTCGTCGCAGCGCCCTGACGCGTCCGCAGTGGCGCCTGTGAGGATGCACTTCAGAGGCCGCACGTCCCAGGCAAGCACTGGGCGTCGCTGGGCCACCGCGAAGGGCCGCACAGGCGAGGCCCCCTCCATTAATTGGGTCTGCGTTTCCTCGCTGGCCCGCGGGCGCCTGCCACACAGTGTGCGCTGAGGCCTGCTGTGAAGGACCCCCGCCCCCGCTACCAACGTCCTTTGGTGGAGACAACTGCCTGCTTTAATGGAGCCCAGTTCCTCGTGTCTTTGACGACGGGCCCTCTTCGTGTCCTTCCTGAGAAAGCGTCCTTCGTCCCGCAGTCCGTGCTCGTGCATCTCACCAAAACCGTGACCACATTCCTGCCGCCATTAAGTTCTGAGTGAACGGTCAGGGGGACAGCACGACAGGGCCCGCGGGAGCCACGGCCTGGGTGGCCGTCGCCACCTGTCACCTCGCGGCCTGGTGTCCCCGCCCAGGCCTGTGCACACGGGCAGACACGACACGCCTCCCGCTCTGAGCGGGGCCAGGGCCCGAGTGACACTGCTTCCTGTTCGTCACCGCAGCTCCCGCCCCTCCCCGCCAGGCTCGCGGGGCGTCTGCTCTGCCCCCGTCCCGAGGGCACAAAGGCGCGGAATCAAAAATCTCTCCTCGGCGAACGACGAGCCAGACTGGGATGCACCCCCCAAGACACCTGCAGGGCCACCCCAGGCCCCTGCCCCAGTGCACCTCCCCGACCGCCGTCCCAGCTCAGCGGCTCCGCCCCCCTCGCCCGCAGAACCCCCAGCCTGCTCGCTTCCTTACTGTGGCTCTGTCACCTTGGAAGACGCTGCAAAGGCGCACCGCGGCTCCTCCCACCGGGATGCAGCGCCATGAGGGCCCGACTTCCACCCCTTGTTCACAGCTGTCCCCCAAGGGCTCGGAATGCTGTGAGCACGCCCCAGAGGCTCCGTGAGCACCCACGCAAGGGGAGGAGGCCAGGACGTGGGGGCCCGGGAGGGAGCCGTCTGCGCGACCTGGGAGGAGTGCAGGCGTGCCGCTCCACAAGGCTTGGTTTCCACGGGCGGGGGGGGGGGGGTGGCCCTGGCCCAGCAGCAGGGATGAGGCGGGGCCTGGACACCAAGGTGGGGGCGTGGGGCTTCTGTCCAGAGCACAGGGGCCCCGGGGGTACACGCCTGGCATGGCAGGCCGGCCTTACACCAATCGCATGCGGAGGCACCAAAGGGTGCTGAACGAATGTGAACGTGCTCAGAAACGCTCCCTGCACCCGAGTTCTAACTTCTCAAAACATTTTAAAAGGCCAGTGTGTCGCCATGGGAACACGGGCAAACACACACACACATCCTCCTGACACTCCATTCCCGAGGGAGAACACACACATGTGCAAGTTGAGGCCTTCAGATAATTAAGCAAGACTAGGAATTATGCAAATGAAGCATATTCAAGTATGCAATGAATTTTAAATGACAGAACTAGAGAAACTTAATTGCTGTATTAGCATGCCATAAAAACACTCATCATAAATGTAAAACAGCGCGTGCACAGACTTACCCCGAACCGTCTCAGGACACAAACGTCGGCCCGCCCCCTCCCACGGCCCGGCGGGAGGGCCCCCTCGTCTTCGGCCACTCTCGTCCCTGGCATAAACGCCAAATGTTGAACTAGTTTGTGTTCTACGTTTCTGGGATTGTTATTTCAAAAACAAGACTTTCCACGGCATTAATTTGGAGACGTCGTTGTCATGCTTTCATGAAATTCAAACGGTAAGCGGTGTGAATGGCGGTTTAGGGTACGTTCTAGACCAGAGTACACGTCAGTTCTCCATGACTGACGAGAGCCAGGTTTCTCACTTTTCATTAAAACGGCACGTTTTACTCATTAACGAAGGACAGCACTCTTCAGCGAGGCCCTGGGACGGCGTTAATGACACGGCGTGAACCGTGTGGGGAAAAGATCACCACTTTGCCAGCTCTTGGAACAGACTCAGGTGCACGCACAGGTCTAGTTTCGTGCCCTTCTGAAGTGGACAAATGGTGACTCCTCGACCTTGGGTCCAGCGCTGACCCTCTCCTCCCAGACGCAACGTGGGCTGGGATGAGCCATCCCACCCGCCCCCGCTGAGCCCCGCACAACCCGCCCGGCAGGCTCTCCCGCCCAGGTGTGCCACCGTCTGTGACCTGTTTCCCAGCTGGCGCGTGCGTGCCCTGTCCCACATGGAGCCCGAGGGTCCTGGAGCAGCAGCCCCCAACCCTGGGCAGATATAAGAACCCTCAAACACCCGAAGGTCAACATTGCCCAAGCTCCCCAGGTGACACAAATGAGCACTCAGGATGAGCCGCAGGTCAAGAGAGAGGCCAGCAGCTGCCACATCTTGGGGACTCCTCTCCCAGCCCGGGTGGACGGGGCACTGCTGTCACACAAACCGTGCTGTCGCGGTACCCAAGACATCCCCTGCCTCACGAGCCCAGAGGCCAGGGTCTGGTCAAGCTCCAGGACAGCAGCCAAAAGCCCTGGACTTCAAGAGCACTGGGGGCAGCTGATGGGGCGACCCTGCCCCGCCAAGGGCAGCCCAGGGGCCTGCGGGGTTCTCTCCCCAGCAGGACATCCTGCTGGGCCGGTCCTGTGTGCGGCCCGTGTCCCCGGCAGATAGGGAGCCCTGGGGTGCGGGGCGGTGTCAGGGCTCCCGGCATGGCGGAGCGGGTGAAGCGAGCAGGTGTGCGTGGACGAGCACGGTCCCAGCAGACCAGGGACCAGTGTGGGCTTCTGGCCCTGCGGCCGCGGCCACACCTGCGGCCTGCGGCCCTGTCCCCGCCCCAGGACCCTTCCCCGAGACGGCCACATGCCTGGCCTCCACGGACTCTCCCCGCGCACCCGCCAGAGCGCGAAGACGCCTGTGAGACACGCACGGGCCGAGACGCAGCGCAGGGCGCCCGGGGAGCGGGGAGACCCGGGGCAGCCTGCGCAGGGCAGAGCGCGGCAGCGACCACTCTCGTCCGCAGGCCCCTGGCAGCGTCTCCCGCACCCGACAGCGTGAGACGCAGGCGGTGCTCCGCAGACTCTGACCGCATGAGCGCGTGAGCCAAGCGAGGGGCCTTTCCGGGGCTCCTGGCGCTGCTCTTCCAGACACTCGGCCTCATCACTCCCCACTCACATCCTCGGGACGCAGCACCGCCACCCCCAGTCCCCTGGGACCTCCCTCCCTGCCCCTGCCTCGCCCACTGGTCACCCGGGCCCGGCCTCCCGTCCACCGCCCGCTGCGCTCCCGGTCACACGAGCTGCATGTCCTTCCCCAGGGGGCACGGACACACCCTCCAGACACCCCGGAAGGTGCCACCTGGCCCCCCAGGAGTGTGCCCCGCCCTGGAAACGCCCGCCCCTCCTGCCGTCCCCTCCAGAAGGGTGGCCTTGCCCGCTGACCCTACACTTGCTTACTCGTCTGTCACCCTAAGCCTCAGGGAGCGCCAGAACGGCCCCTGTCCTGCGTCCCTCCCCCACCTCCCGCCTGGCTCCTCCCACACGGCAGCACTCCGCTCACCCCCAGTTCCCGCCCGCGTCCCCACTGCACTGCACCCCTGACCAGCCCCGACCCCTCCCACCGGCGGGCTGGTGTCGAAGTCTCCGGCCTGCGGGCGAGGGCCCGGGGGCGCATGAGCGCGCCCGGACCGTCCTGCAGGGGCCTTCCCAGCGCGCATGCTCACGGGCTCTGCCCACCGCCACCCCTCCCACGGGACGCACGGCGGGCTGGGGGGTCTCTGGCATCTGCCGCTTCTGCTCCTCTGTTCTCTGAATCCCAGGCGGCCGATTTCCCAAGTCGGTCACTGGGCAGCACACAGAGGGGGCGGGAACTACGGCCCGCAGGGACTGGGAAGTGGAGAGGAGCAGGACGAGGCGCGCGCCCCAGACGCCCCCAGACGCCCCCAGCCGCCCCCCAGACGCCCCCGCCCCCCACACACACACAGCAGGGCCACGAAAGGCCCTGATGCCACGGAGCCTTCCGCCCGAGTCCACCTGAGCAGCGCATGGCCCGTCTCGGAGGACATCTGGAGAACTGCACACAAACACTCAAAAAGCCAAACAAAAACAGAAGCATTTCCGGCAGGTCTAGTTTTAATTGCCAGAGACTATTTAATCAATAAATATTCGCTGTTCGGAGCTGCATCTGCATTTAGGATTACGAGTACTAAGCTGCACATTTATTAAGACTCATTAGTGAGAAAGAGTCTTTTAAATACTGAAAGTCAGACCCAATTTAGAGCATACACTTAGAGTTCCCTATTGGCTCGGGTCCAAAAATAATAAAAAAAAGGAAAAGAGAACAAAGCTGTCCATGAACGATCCTGAGACTCTCGGGGGGGCCAGGCTTACTCCCAGGGCGGACCCCAGCCAAGCACAGGCCGCCAGTGCCCGCCACCTCCCCCGGCCGGGCTCCAGGAGGGCAGCTGGGGGACAGAACCCCACCTTCCGTCAGAGACTCAAACAGCTTTTCCCGTCAGTTTTTCCTTCTAACGTCAATACTAATATATATTCTTTTAATGGTCAAACATATCTCCATCGTGGATTCCTCAGACTTCAAATAATCTTCTACGCTGGAACTTCTCTATATCTCAGATTTGAAAATATTACAAAGATTTGCTTTAAAAATGAAATCGGAGCAAAAGACCCAGCTGTCATACATGGCTGCCCATCATCTTTTCCTGCCAGCCTTGTCAGACCAAGCTCGAAATTAAGCAAAGGGTGGGAAATGTCACGTCAACCCGGGCAGAGGCCTGCGTCACGTGTCTGGGCGGCAGCCGACAGGTCGCCCTGGGGCTGGACGCGGGGACCCGTCCTCACAGGAGGAAGCACGCCCATGAGCAGGCCCATGCGGTGAGACTTACTGAGAGCAGCTTCCACGTAATCGGACGGACCGCCTTGGGGATTCCGGACCAGCTCAACTTCCGTAACTCCTCTGTCGGCAAAAAAGAAAGGGAAGACAGGGTTTACACACAGCTGGCCAACGTGCCCAGTGCCTCAACGCCTCCCTTCAACGTTATCGGGGCAGCGAGCAGGTAGCGACTCCGGAATAAACCTGGAAGATGAGAGTGCAGGCACCAGCTGTTCTCAGCATCTAAGAGAAATCGCAGCTCTGTTCAAACGACGCTAACACCACCTGTTTACACGTAAATATTGCAGAGGACAGATTTGCTAAGTGTATCCCAAGTGTCCCCGGCACCACCCTGGGGCGGGCGAGGACCGAGGATGCCCTGGCCTCCCACCCTGGGGCGGGCGAGGACCGAGGAAGCCAGCAGCCTCCCGCAACCCCTCCCTCCCGCCCCGCACCTTCCCCATCTCTCTCCCCTAAGGGCTTTTAGCCCAACTCAACACCTCAGTGAGGCTTGCTTCTTTTCTTCTCTCCTTCCTTTCATGCTGTCTCCCTCTCTCCATTTACTGTTTAAGAATACCTATGGGAGGTGGTTTTCCAAGGACTGATTTTCAACGAAACTAAATCATGGAGATAATAAGCCTGCGTGTCCGCAGCTCGGGTACAGCTGTGATTACACACACAGAGGCCAACGAAGTCTTCGAGGTAGAAGACCTCGCAAGTCACCACTGCCTGGCAAACGCCTGAAGGGGAGAGGCTCACAGAGGGGGCACGGCATCCTGCGGGCACGATGCCACCACAATGGGGGGACGGACGGACAAGGACAGGGGCCCCTGGATTCTGTCTCCTCGAGTATCCCATCACATGCTCCGCGTGGCTAAAAACTACATTTCAATGTGTAAGTGTGCCAACACTCAGAAAGACTATTTCTTTTCTTTAAGAATCCACCATCAGGTTCTGCTAACATCTCAAAGCTAATGATTAATACTAGAATAAAAGAAATGATTAAAGAGGAAACTTTGGTAGCATAATCAGCAAAATACAAAGTCCTGATGGCTTTTTCCAATTACTAAAGTCTACGTAAAATAAGAAGAATATTTGGGCAAGAGTTCCAGCAGTAATTCATGTTTTACAGAAATCTCAAAAAAGATCAAATCCTCCCCAGTCCCTGAGGACACCATGAAAAGCGGGAACACAACGTGACATTCGCCGACCACGTGCCCTGCGCCGCTCTGACTGTGGGAGCCGGGTCTCTGCTGATGGTTCATGACGAAGCCATCAGGGAAGGCCCATTGCCAATGCACTCTGACCCTGTCTCCTCGAGGAAGAAACTCACAAAGACGGTGTCTCGGACGCACAGTAAGAGATGAAGTCCTGACTCTGTGCAGGCTCCCCTGTTTAAAAGGGGCTTTTACTCCTATTGGGTCCTCAAAACCACTTGACTTAATCAGGGCTGTGGTCCTACTATGTAAAGAGGAACCGGCTCAGAGTGGGCAGGGCACTTGACCAGGTGACAGAGGGACTCAGCGACCTTCACACCCCAGGGTTCCTCCACTACTTTACCTTCCATTATTAAATAGGTTTTTGTAACACGGACAGATCTCACTCGTGAAGACGGACAAAAAGGTCCAAAATAAAATGCTGCGGACTGAGACGGAAGCAGCCATCGGAGACAGGTGAGTGCACACCGCGGGGTCCCCGCCGGGAAGCAGGCAAAGCCTAGGAGCTGCCGGGGAGCTGCAGTGGGCGGAGGGGACGCCGCAGGCCACGCTGACAGAGGGCCCTCGCCCTCGCCCCCTTTCTGGGGCTGGGACCCCCCCCCCGTAAGGCCTAGGCTGCCTGGCGGGTCTAGAGCTAAGCCCACCCTCGGCAGTGGCTGATCAGGCAACGGGACTGGGACCCTGCGGAGCCACTGAGCAGAGTGAGCCAGCGGGCCGGGGGCGTCTGAGAAAGACCGCCTCACCCTCGGGGAAGCTCTGGAAGGTGACCCTCTGGCGGCAGAGGGGAGGCCGGGGCCTGCCACCGCCCCCCAGTGCCTGACCAGCCGAAGGTGAAGCCGGCCCAAGGAGGCGGCAGAACCAGGGGACGGCAGGAACCGGGGTTCCGAGCTCGGCAAGAGGGCCAGAGTCAAGAACATTCAGATATCACAGCTTTTCTCTATCAGCAAAAAATAAACAGAATGTCATGGGCGCACTTCCTGTGGGCCCGGCCCGCGCCGGCGGCAGGGGAGGTACAAAAGGGATCAGCCCCGTGCCCGTGCTCAGGGAACTCCCCTCCGACCGCGGGGTACGGCACGTGCAACACGGCAATGAGGCTGCACACTCAGAAGGCGACCACACAGGGAGCCTGACCTCGCTGGGTACGACACCGAGACAAGACCCACCGCTGGGGACGGCCAGCCCAAAGCCCTGGCCACGTGTGGGGCGGCGCCCAGAGGGGCTCGGCTGGTCACGGGAGACCATTTCACGGGCTACTCACGAAGCCCACTGTAGAGGTGACGGTGGCCGGGACGGTGACGGTGAAAGAGCAACGACCAGAGAGACGTTCAGGATACAAAAGACTCGAATGGCACATTCCTCTCTCTCCCTCTCTTTCTCGCTCCTCCCTTCTCTCCCCCCCCGCCTCCCTCTGTGTGTGTGCACGTGTGTGTGCGTGTGGGGGGGGGGGAAGAAAGATTAAAAAAAAACTACAGGAAAATACAGGAGAATGTTTTGCTATTTTCAGAAGGGGGAAGGACTTCGAAGCAGGACACAAACTCGAAAATTATAAATAAGAAGATTCACAAATTTGCTATATAAAAGTCTGAAATAACCATACAGTGAAAAACACTATTATGTCAGACTTGAAAAATACATGCAATATATAATTTTTTTTAAAATTATATTTCTATATTACTAGTATAGAAAGGGCCCATACAAAAGCAAGAGAAATCAATTTGTAGGAAAATGGAAATGCAGAGAAGGACCTAGAAAAGGCTAACAAACATACAAAAATAGACATGTAACCTCAATGGTGATCAAAGAACTACAAATTAAAGCAAGAAATCTGTCACGAATTGGATGAGATTTTCAATGACTAGCACCCACTGTGGATGAGACTTTTAGCTAGCTGCCACTCATAAGGCCTCGTGAGAGTGTATTTCGATATAAAGTTTTTCTGGAGCAAATGTCACAGGCGTGTGACATCTGAGCAGTACCGTTGCTTGAAGACTCCTATTCCCCAGGGGCATTTCCAAAAGCACACGGGGCGATGCACGTGCGTGAGTCCCCGGGCGGGGAAGCATCACCGTGACGACGCTCAGAGGGACCCCTGTGCACGGCCCCCGTGCGCATCCACAGACATCCCAGCGGGCTCTGCCCCGCGTCACCTCTCCCGCACGCGGCCCCCGCGTCCTGCCAGGCTCAACGCAGCAAGAGCGCCGGGCCGGGCTCAGGGTCCTCCCCGCGCTGCAGCCCGGAAACCGCCTCCCACAGACTGGGAGCAAAGGTGAAGGTGGGACGCGTAGCCCCCTCTCTGTGTTTCACTTGCCGCCCAGCCCGTGAGCAGCCGCTGCCACACTCATCCAGTTCCAGGTCTGTGCTCAGGAGAGCGATGCCTCCGGCAAGTGACCTTTCACGGGTCCGAGCGAAAGTCAACACTTTAAAAGCATTTTTGTCTATGTTCGTCAGGGAGACTCGTCTCTCATTTCTCTTCCTTACAACGTCTTTGTAAGGTTTTTGGTACCAGGGTCACGTTCCCTTAAAACAAATTGACGAGTGTCTTCTCGTTTTTCTGAAAGGGCTCGTGGAGAGTGGGTGTTATTCCTTCCCTAACCGTTTGATAGAGGTCACCGATAGAGCCACTGGACCCTGCTGCTCTCCTCGAGCAAAGGGTTTTAACTAAAAATTCCTTTTAAATTGATACAGGGATATGAAAGTTCTCTGTTACCTCTCGTATCAGTTTTATTAGGTCCTGTCTTTCAAGGAACATGCCTATTTCATGTAAGTTCTTGAACTTATTGGCATAAAGTTGTAAGTAATACCCCCTAATTATCTTTCAATGTCTGTGGGATCTATAGTGATGTCTCCTCATTCATTTTTTTTTTTAAACACCTCCAGCACCCGGTCTCCCTAAGTGGTCTCCCATCCAAGTACTAACCAGGCCCGACCCTGCTTAGCTTCCGAGGTCACACGAGGTTGGGCACGTTCATTAGGTGTGGCCACAGACTCTCTTCATTCATTTCTGACGTTGGTAATTTGTGTCTTTGCTTCCATTGATCAAGTCTAACTGAAGTTTTTGTTGATCTTTTCAAAAAATGAAGTTTAGGTTTTGCTAATTCTTGCCTTGATTATCCACTTTCCAGTTTACTGATTTCCATCCTTATTCCCCTTCTTTTACTTCGTTGAATTTCCTCCTCTTTTCCTAGCTTCTTAAAGTAGAAGCTTTGATCACTGATTTGAAGTTTTAATTTTTTTCTAAGATAGGCTTTTAAAGGTACGAATTTCCCTCCGAGGGCTGTTTCGGTTGTATTGCAAATTTTGACATCTTGTCATTATTACTCAGTTCTAAATATTTTCTGATTTTCCTAAGTGATTTCTTTGATCTATGAGTTACTTAGAAGTAGGTCAATAAACTTCCAAATACCTGAGGATTTCCTGGGTGTCTGGTAATAGACGGACTTCTAATTTATAGCATTTGGGCAGATGAACTTGGCGTCATTCCAATCCTCTGACACTGTGGCAAAGCACATGGTCTACGTGGGGAATGTGCTGTGTGCCCTTGAAATGGACGTGCGTCCTTCCGTGGGTGTGGTATTCTACAAATCAATGAGATCCAGCTGGTTGATGGCACTGTTCATATCTTTCACAGCTTTACCCATTTTTAAATATACATATTTTATTAACCACTCAGGGAGGGGCGCTAAAATGTCTGCCTCTGACTGTGAACCTGTCTATTTCTCTCTTCTGTCAATGTCTGCTTCGTGCATTACGAACCTCTGTTACTAGGTGCACACACATTGCAGAAAGATATTGTCTACTTAATGAGTTGAACCTTTTATCATTATGAAACATCCCTCTGTCTCATAAAACTCTTTGTCTCGATGTTTATTTTTTTCTGACATCATTATAAACAAATGAGTTTTCTCGTGATTCGTGTTTGCACTGCATATCTTTTCCTACCCTTTTATTTCAACTGCCTGAGTCTGTGTCTAAAGCTTTCAGATTTCTGTCCACGTACTTCTTGGAGTAAGACTGCAAATTCACTGGTCCTCTAAGAGAGAAAGCTAAAATGTAAGCAAAACTTCAATAAGAAGAAAATAAATGAGAAATAAATAACAGTTCTTCCTTCTAGACAACAGTGGATATGCTTTCTGAAAAGTGAAATCTGAGCACATCTTCATGAAAACAACACCGCAGCCCCGCTCCTCCGGCCTCTGAAGGCTGCTCCTCCCAGCCGCGACGCTCCCAGGCACCCCGCCACGGCAGGCACCCCAGGCCACAGCGAGCAAAGCGGACGCACGGTGTGGAGGAACAGAGGCCGGCGGCAGGCTCACGGCCCTGCATGGCCCGTGACGGTCAGCGTGGCCTTGGACGTCCCCAGCACGGCCCGTGACCGTCGGCGTGGCCTAGGACGGTCCCCAGCACAGCCTATGACGGTCAGCATGGCCTTGGACGGTCCCCTGGGCCTCTCTTGAGCGCGTTCCCTCCTCTGCAACGTGGAACAAATAAAAACACCTGCCTTGCTTAAGCCACAGAACTTCCACAAGGAACAAAGAGACAGCACACGTGAAAGTGTCTGTGACTGTGGCACACGAGACAGATGTGAGGATGTGACTCCGCTGTGCGCCCCAACACGCTCCCTGTGAACCCCGCAGCACCTCACGCCGCTGGGGCTCGCCTTGCTCCCCAGATGGAAACAGCACATGGGAGACCGAACCAGAAATCTGTCACAAGATGGTGCATGCAAAGGCCTCAAAATGATAAGCACCCTTTTTTCCTGAAAAGCCAGGAATAACAGAAAAATCAACCTATAATTTAAAATTTTTTCTAATACTTTATCCCTTTTTAACTGACTTTGATTCTGATTTTTTAAAACTTTTATAGCAGTACAACTGGGAGAAACGCTGGAAACAAGAACTGCACTCATGTCACAAGCACCTAGACGGACCTGAGTGGAAACTACGCGCCCAGCGACGGTGTCTGCGGAGTGAGCACGTTTCTCATTCCTAAGGGTCACGGTGCGGGGGAGTCTCATAAGTCACCCCGCTTCGCCCCCTTTGTGTAAGCCGCCTCTGGGGCCCCTGCCACTGACACACCGTCCCTAACTCTGAGTCCACCACACGCGCTGGTCCACCCGGTCCGCGCACGCCGGCGACGCTGACCCCTGACCTGGGCTGGGCCCAGAGGGTACGCAGCCCGGGTGCCGGCCGACAGTGCGTCTGCCCGGAGGGAAGAACTCTGACGGCGCGAGCACGTGTTCGGGGCGCCGTCCGGAAAAGGAGCCAGGTGACAGAGGACGAGCAGAGTCTGTCTTCCCTGAAGAAGGGGACATCAGAGAAGAGTCCCCGGGCGCTGCTGCCTGGGAGGCACCTTGATGCCACGTTGACACCCGGCCGACTGGGCTCCCGCCCCGAACCTCACAGCACGACAGCAGAGGAACGGCACTGAGGACGAGGACGAGGGCCGATGGAAACTGGGGTGAGGGACAGCAAGAGGCAGAGTGGGAGCTGACCCAGCGGAGTGGCCGAGGCCAGACCCTGCTGCCTGCAGAGAGACAGCCCGGGGAGCTGCTGGGCAGGGCCGGGGGGCTGAAAGCAGGAGACCGCTCCCACACGCAGACGATCAAGCCAGGTCCGTCTGAAAGTGACACGGGACAGCGCGAATGGCTCAGCCGTGGCCCAGTTAGTCAGAACAAATGACAAATCTCGATTTCCCAGAACCGTGCCATTAACCCGCGCGGAGGGCGGGGAAGGAGGAGAGGGAGAGGCTCGGCGAGGGCTCCGCACTCGGCTCCCACACAGAAGGGCACTGAGCGAGCGACGCTGTGAGGATCGCGTGAGGATCGCAGGATTTGCAGCGTCTAGAAACATAAAGCACCGCGAGGGGCTTTCGCGGCCAAGAAGCACGGTGACGGCCCCGGGGACGAAGTGCAGGGACGGGACGCTGGTCAGCTGCGAGAGGCAGGACAGGCGAGGACCGGCCAGGACGCCGGCCGCGGGCAGCGTCTAACGAGCTCTGGGTTCTGCCCGCCATGACCCCTGACTGCTGTAGGTAATGAAGTTTTGCGACGTGACTTCTTCACCCAGAACTGTTTCCTTTCATCCAAAGTTTTTCCTCCAGGCGGTGAAGCATCAGCTGCAGGGGCACCAGAAACTGTGCCCAGGACAAACGCTCCTCGGAGAGGCAGCACAGGCTCCGGACGCAGCCAGGGGCCCAGAGGCCGGCAGAAAAGGCCTGGTGGACAAGGCCGCTCAGAGCTGAAAGGCGGGGCGAAGGGCCTGGCTCACGGAGCACCTGAGCCAGCCTGGAGGCCTAATGGCCATGACGCTTGAGAACACCCTGGAGAGACCTTGGGAAGGGACCCGGAGGAGGCCGAATGACAGCAACGCCTTCATTTTGTATAAAGGTAGTGACCGTGACTTCTGGGCTCTAATCGAAGGGACGTTCCTGGGCTTTGCCACAGCCCCTCCCCTGCCTCTCCTGACCCCCAACAGGGACCTGCATCTGAGGGTGCTGCTTCACCCGAGGGGAGCCGCCTCACTGCTCCCACACTCCCCAGTTCTGGAAAAGGCGGGGCTGGGGCCGAGAACACAGACACCTGCGGCCCTGGGCGAGGACCCAGGGCCAGAAGATGCGGGGCGGGTCTCCGGCTGCTGAAAAGCCTGGAAGATAAAGGTTTTAGGAAGAGTGGAAAATTAAAAGGAAGATAGATGCCTTTCACTCCAGAAACCTGTGCTAGGATGAACCGCTCAGTCATTCAAATGAGATCAAACCCGTTTCTAGAAATTAAGTGTATACCTACCGGCTTTCCAATGTGTCTTCACCCAAAAAAGGCAGCTTGGAACAGCGACTCCGCCGCCAGAGGAAGGTGACTCACACCCACCTCCCCCAGCGAACCGCACGGCCCCCCACGCCCTGCCCGCAGAACCCCTCACAATCACGGAATCGGGGTGCCCACGGCTGGGTCGCAGGTGCCCCAGGAAAGTCACCTGGCAAGTCGGCCCCTCCCCAACCCACTGCAGCCCAAACCCCCAGGAAGTATCTTCCTCAGCGAGAGAAGCTTCCAGAAGCTGTCCGTGTCGGCACTGGGAAGAAACGGTTACTGCGTGTATTTACCTCGAAAAGAATTCTGATAACCTCGTTTTGTTCCTGTCATTTGTTTTGATTTCTCTTGATTTTGCTAATTTTAATCCAGTTAACTTGCTTGGATCACAGATAGAACCCTCTTTTCCTCTTCTTTACTTTTTCTTTTCCTAGAATTTATCTCAGTAAACATGTCGAATTCATTCGGAGTGGGGTAAACAGATCCTATTAAAACATAAGTTGCTTTGTCAGCAATGCCTCGGTGGTAGGTGCCCTGCTTCTCCTCAGCCCTCCTATCTAGAAAGTTCCAGGCCACCTCTTCCAAGAAGCACCCCCAATGCCCCGCACCCCCACGCCCCACCCTGCCAGGCCGGCCCCTGAAGGCAGACACAGCCACAGCTTGGCCCCTCCTCTCCTGCAGCAGGGAGTTTCGCGTGGGGAAGGCCGGGGCACTCCTGCGGGAAGGCCAGCGGCGGGCCTACCCCCTCCTCCTTCACGGCCAATGCACAGCACAGCACCCAGCCCGCCTGGGCCGTGCCTGTGACACTCAGGGCAGAGAAGCCAGCGGCCGCTTGCCAGCCCAGAGCCAGCTTCCCCACTGTCCCCACCTCCAGCCTGGTCCTCGTGGGAACCAGCTAGAAAACACAGACAGCACTAAATGTCAAGAGCCTTGGATATCAACGATAGAAAGACAAATGACCCAATTAAAATAGGCCAAAGGATCGTAATAGATGTTTCTTTGAAGAAGATTCACCAACAGCCAATCAGCACCTGAGACGGCACTCGGCACTCAGGACCATCAGCCGTCAGGGACCTCAGACCCCGGGGAGATGCCACTCCCCACGCACCCGGAGGGCGAGGACGAAAGGCCTGCAAACCGGGGTCCCGCCCGCTGCTGGTGGTGATGAAAAGCCTGGGGCCCCTTTGGACAGCTGCACACGGCCACCCCGCGTCGCAGCAACCCCGCCCCAGCGTCTGCCCCGGACAAGCGATGCCTCGGCCGCACCGGGCCCACGCCGCACTCCTGGCGGCATCCCTGGAAGCAGTCCGAGCGCACGGACGCGGCGCAGCCCGTCCATGCCACGGGACACCGCACCGGCCGAGTGAAGGGCACCGCACCCCCTGGCCGCACGCCGTGTGGCTCCCACGTGTGCGCAGCGCCCAGAAGAGGCGAGTGCACAGACGGCAGCGGATTCCCGGCCGCCCGGGGCCGGGCGAGGGGTCGGGCAGTGGCGGGTGACGGGAGGAGGACTGGGCCTCTTCCTCAGCGCCAAGGTCACCTGGACACTGACAACGCCACATGCGCTGAAAGCGCCGTGTCCCACACGCAATGGCGAATCGCGTGGGCTGTGAATGCACGAGGGAGACCCCGCGTCCCAGAGAAGCAACCTCTTAAAGGCCCTCGAACCCCGCTCCTGGGAGGGGGCTCACTGCTTTGGGGAGCCAGCGACTGACTCGGAGGGCCAGCCTTCGCTGAGACCCGAGGCGCGGAACGGCTCTGCTCAGACTGGAGTTTGGAAGCGGCCCGGTCCCCAGAGGGCAGGCGGGGGGAGGGCAATGACAGCTCCCACAGGCCCCCGACCAGGCCTGCAGCACGCCGGCGGGCACGCCACGCGGCCCTGCTCGGGGGTCTCCCTGCCCCGCCCGTGACACCCACGGAACCTGCAGGTGGGGGCCCCGGTCCACGGGACTCAGCTAACGCGGCCGCCTCTGGCCAGCAGGGCTGAAGGCGACCATGACAACGTGCCTCTGGCTCTCACCCCAGCCTCACAGAAACACCCACCCCTCGGAGCCGGTCATGTCGTCTCTGGGAATCTGTCCCAAAGAAATAATCCAAAACGCAGACAAATATTTAGGCAGAAAGACAGCCACTGCAGCATTATTTATATATTTTGGAAAGTTATGACCTAAACGTCTAATAATAGAGAACTGACTGAATTAGAGTTATAGCCATTTGCTACTAATGGGAAATCAATAACTATACCCACGATGTTCAAGGGAAAATCAGCATTTCAGCATCTGCAGCACGGAAGGCAGTCAACTCGTCTGCATGTCCTTAGCAGCCCGCCACCCCCTGAAGAAAGCCCGTCACCTGTTAGTCACTCCACAGGCTAATTACACTGCTTCCCTTCAATGCCATTGATCCCGCGGCCAGTGCCACACAGCGCTTAATTAAAAGAAGGGCTACTGCCATTTCTTGCTAAAAATCTAAATCCTTTCAAGCAAATTAGAAGCTTGTGCTTGCTTCTTTGCTTTCCAGTAGGACCCACTAAAAACAGACCCTCAGCCTCCTATAATTTTTGTATTAAAGAAAAATGTGTACATATAAAATGTGCACACACGTGCATGCACATCGGGCTGGCTCCGCCCCCTTCGGGTCGGCGGTGTCTGCTGACGATGGCACCTGGAGGCAGGTTACTCCTTTTCCTGATAGGCAAAGTCAACAGTAAGACCAAGGTCAACAGTACAGTCCTTCTGATGCTCCGACGCTGAATCGTCAACAGGGCCACCACGCGGCCACCCCCGTGTCCATGTGTTTGGTCAGAGCCCAAGGGTCATGGCGCCCTAAGCCAATCGCTGTCCCCCCACACTGCTCATGCTGGCCTGGCACCCATCACCCCAGGAAAGCCTGTTGAAGGAAGAGAGGAGAGAGACGCGCTGTCTCCCAGCTCTCCCGAGGGACTCCCTCTGCCCACGCTCTTTCTGAGGCTCTGAAGGCCAGTGAGCACACTCCGAGACGTCACATGTGGCTAAGGAATCTCAGAGATAAGAAGCTGGACCCCAGCGCCCGCAGAAAGGCTGAAGACAGTCTTGTCAGTGATAAGCTCAATTAATTTGAGATAAGTACGCAAGGCAATTACAAAGGCAAAGCAGCATAATCCCTCAGCCCCCGTTTCGCTCGTAAACACACAGAGGAAGATTTGGAGGCAGCAAGAGAAAGACCCAGGGACAGTCCCGAGCTGACCACAGACCCCGAGCTGGCCCGCAGCCCGCACGGCCGCCGGGTCTGCTGCTTCACGCAGCCTCCAGCTGGCGCCCCCAGGGCGCTCTGCCCAGGACGTCGTCCGTGCTCAGTGTCCACTGGGCAGTCTCCACTAGCCCGCCTGCCCCCACTGGCCCTTCCCTCTCTGGGTGCACACGCCTGCTCCTGCCACTGTGAGCTGCATCTGGCTTCAGGGCTGTCTGCACCCCGCCAGGGACTCCCGAGCACAGGGGCGGCGTCCCACGCCCTGTGCCCCGGGCTCCCGACACCGCGGCTGCACAGACGAGGTGCTGAAGAGGTGAGTAATGGTGTGGACCCCACACCCGTGAAGCGACGGCACGGAACAGGGGCTCCGGAGAGTCAGAGCCGCTTCCGCGGGCACGTCACCACCGAAGCAGCCCGTGGGCCCGAGTAATAACTATGCCAGGACCACAGGGGTGAGCCACACTCACGGCCACCAGGAGTGACCAGCCCGTGTCAGGGCTGCCTGAGGCACCGCGGTGGCTGCGGACGAGGCTTCCTAGGTCACTGAGATCAAAGGAAACGGGCGGAGAGACACGCCCCAGGCAAGAAGGACTCGAGCTGCTGGTTCTTGCTAACCCTTCACACTCTACCAGCCAGCACGCTGCTCTCTGCTGTGCCGTCCGAGGGCATCGCAGCTCAGGGTCCAGGTCAGGACCTGAGGATTCGCAGCCGTCAGCCCAGGATCCGCAGGTCCCTGCGTGCGGACAGAGCAGACGACCAACCGGTAACCAGGAGCCCGACTACGAAGGGCATTAGATGCTGCGAGCCTGGTCTTTGTCTCGGAAGCAGCAGGGAGCTATTAAAGTCGGGGGGGGGGGGGGGGCGGGGGACCACGTTCAGTCTGGCTCGCCCCGCCCGTCCGCGGGACGTGTTACGCAGCAGACAGCAGTGAGGACACGGGGAAGCCAGGGCACGGCAGACACGAGGCCCTGCACAGGGCGGGCGCCTGATGCCAGGGGAACCGAAGGCGACGGGGCCGGGCACTCCGCAGCAGCGGGGACAGGCAGGCTTCCGCGACAACTGGACACGGAGACAGAGAGAGGCAGACCGGACAGCGCCCCCAGGCGCTGGCCCAGGCAGCTGAGACTGAGACTGTCACTGCCCTACTCACCCCACTGAGCCGCCGGCCCCGGGAGCTCAGCCCTGTCCACCGGCCCCTAGCCGAGGCCCGCCACACGGTGGGCATGCAGAGGAGTGGCCGCAGGAAGGACGGGAGGAAAGAAGTGCTGGCCCCACATGCCCTGCGGCCACTCCAGGGTCATCTGATGCCCCGAAGCTCCAGAGAGCAACGAGAGCTCGGCTGCCAGTCGCCGAGTTCACCCACTGCAGCGACGGGCACGTGCGCAGTGAGAACTGAAACGCAGACAGCGAGCCCCTGGCCGCCGGCCACCAGCGCAGGGGGAGCGGCAGCACCGGGGGTGGGCGGGGCCCTCGGCACGGCGGCTCCGTCTGCGGCGCTGAGGGCGCTGGCGCCTGGGACAAGCAGCCGGGCCAGCCCCGGACCCTCCGCTAGCAGGAGGCAGACGGCGGACGAACGGGCTGCGGTGACCACGCCCCCAGCCGCCGCTGTCCTTGCCGCCCGCTGCCGGCCTCGCTCCAGGGTCTGTACGGGCTGGGGTGGGGGAAACCTCGCAGCTGAGGCCGGCAGCCTGGCTGAGCGGCTCTCTAACGCGGACGGCAGGGGCCGTGGGAGGGCGCACGGTGCGCGATGCCATCCTCACGGGGGCGGGGCCCACAGCACGTTGAGGGAGGAGGCAGGTCCGCTGCCCCCGGCCAGTCCAGAAGTCCAGAGCAGCGCTGGCTCGCAGAGCTGGGCCAGGGGAGGGAGGCGGGCTGGCCAAGCGCCTTCATCGGGGCCCAGGAGCGGCCTGAGGCGGGGTGGCCGAGCGAGGGGCGCCTCTGCAACCCGGACACCGCCTGCCGTGTGGATGGGGCCCTCCGCTCGGGCAGCCAGAGCCGGACCAACGGGAGAAGCGGCAGGCATGGCCTGCCTCCTGGGAGAAGGAACGCTCCGCTGTTGGGAGGAATGACAGCCGCTCCCAGCGCCTGACCCCTGGGGCCTCCTCATGAGACAGCCACCCCCACCTGCCTGACAGATGAGCCCGCCAGCTGGAGGGGGAGGGGACGCGTCGCCAAGGATCCCCGTGCTGTGAGAGCGAAGGACCCACGTCGAGAAGGCCTGCGCGTCTGGCACCATGGCGAGGCCCCGCAGCTGATGCAGCCCGAGGGAAACAGCTCGGCCCGGCGCGCCCGAGCCTCCGTGAGGCTGCTCGGAGAGACGCGTCGTGACGCAGTCGCAGAGTAACAGTATTTACGACCATGTGCAGCGGAAACGGTACGCGACGAAAAGGTAACATGCAGTAACAGCACCAACGTCACAACTTCCGCAGTGCCGAGCGGAAGCCTGGGCGCTGAGGCAGAGGCGGGACACCGCTACCCGAGAGCGGGCAGCGTCTGCGGAGTGCAGGCCAGGGCTCCGCCCCGCTGCCCAGGGCCAGCCTGACGTCGGGACCCGGCTGCAGAGGCGGCACTTAAGCTCACACGCGGCACCCTGTCCACTCACCACAGTGCGTCACGGAGCCGCACGCGCGCTCCGCCCCCTGCGCCCCGAGACCGACGCTGCGAGGGCGGGGGCGCCCAGAGTGCCACGAGCAGACTCGAAGGGCTCCCGCGAACCGTCCGCTGCCCTGGTACCGGCGGGGGTGGGGGCGCCGCACACTGATTGCAGACGAAGGCGTCAACGCCCCTCTTGACACGAAAACGCTTCCTCCTGAAAGTCGCCTTCTAAGCAACTCGATCAGACTCGCTCTCCAGCCAGCCCCGCGGCTCCTCCGCTCTAAGACGGGACTGTCACCCGCAAAGAACGTGGGCCGCAGGGGCAGTGTGGGGGGCGCTCCGGTGACGGTTACTGCGGAGACGCCCACGCACACTACCCCAGGTGCCATAAGACCTCTTCGCGTGTAGATATTTTTTTCCTGTTTTACACGTGTGTCCATTTGAAACAGAACCATTTTCCCTTCTGAACCCCGCTTCTCCTCCGTGCGATGAATGGGGCCCCTCTGCACAGCAAGGCCAGTTGCCCCCAGTACAGGGTCATTGGCACATCCTGCAATAAAGCACTCAAAAGTCCTACTCGGGAAAAACGTGAAGCCCGGACACCATCAGCAAACCCAGCAGGCACGATTTAAGGTCAACAGCAAAAAGCGCCACGGCCTCCACCCTGCGTCTCAGAGCGCGGGGAGGGAGGCGGCCGTGTGGGAAAGGATGCTGTGGAGAGACAAGAGGCAGCATCACGCCCACCTCAACAGTCCCCAGTATGAACCCACCTGCGGAAAGCAGAAATGGGGGCAATGACAAGTAACACAGCAGTCGCAACAGCGCAGGGCCAGTAGACACATCTGTCCCGGGCATCAGTGTGCTGTGAAGCCGGAATGACTCACGCTCCTCTGAAGACGTGCGCCCTGATTTTTAGCGCCGTGCAGGGCACCCTGGGCCCGGGTCCCCCGGGGTGGCAGTGTCTTCCACCACGGTCCTCACACTCCGAAGTCTGAGCACCAGACCCAGCGCCACGAAGCGTGATGAACGCTGTGGACCAGGCCACCCGACCCAGAGTCCGCGACCTGTATGAGGGATGGCGGCAGAGCTGGCTTCCAGACGCACAGGCTTCGCCCGCCCTGCCCCAGAGCCAACCGCTGCATCAGGGGCCCCCAGGCAGGCTGGTGGCCCACACCCCAGCCCGGGGCCGCGGGGCCCACAGGGCCGGCTGGTAGGGGAAACGCTGCCTCAGGGCCTCCCTACCACACCACGTTCTCAAATTGCAGGAGACTTTTTTTGGGGGGGAGGGCTCATAGCAACGTGGTGAGCAGTGGAACCACAAGGTGGCTGGGGCTCTGAGACGCCGCAGTGCAGGCGGAAGGAGGAGGGCTCACGTGACGCCCTGGCGGAGCCGGCGCAGTGGGGGCTGAGGGCAGGCGGGGGAGGAGGGGTCAGGTGGGGGGCAGGTGGGAGGCAAGCAGGGCAGGTGAGGGGAGGGGGGGCGGGGGCAGGCGGGAGGCGGGGGCAGCGGCGGGGGGGGGGGGGGGGGGCAGGCGGGGGCAGGTGGGTTGGCCCGTCCTGCTGCTCCCGCAACCTGTGTGTGTGTCTGATTTGTTTCATGACGCAACAGGTCTGAGCATGCGAAAGGGTAACAGTGGTCCCAGCCCCTGACGGGGATGGACGGCGGCCCCGTTCTGGAAAGCTCCGTCGGTCTACTGAGCAGCGGGCCGCCCGCCGGTACCCCACCCCCACCCACGAGAAGGGAGTGGTCTCCTCTGGCCTCCATGTTCCTTGCAGTGCATCTGTCCAAAGGTCCAAAGCTCCGGCATGGGCTACGTCACCACGCCCAGTGACAAACATCCACGTAAGTAAACAGTGCTCACTAGATCCTTCTAACTGAAAAATCACAGCAGCTACTGCTTGTTGGTAGTTATTTAAAAACAAAACAAAACAACCACGGCATCGTGGTACCTGCGAGCTGACGAGGTAGATGACGGACAGGAAGGGGACTGGGCACATTCCCCA
Source organism: Eonycteris spelaea (assembly GCA_003508835.1). Lineage (NCBI taxonomy): Eukaryota > Metazoa > Chordata > Mammalia > Chiroptera > Pteropodidae > Eonycteris > Eonycteris spelaea. The sequence continues at coordinate 368,564 of PUFA01000362.1, read as the reverse complement.
GCTGCACCTCGCAGCAAAACCCAGGGCGAGACACCCATGCCCACTCCAGGCAGAAGATGTCCACAGAGCATCTCGTCTCCTCTCCCTGAACCGACACCTCGCCCTCCCGAGCGCTCAGCGGCACTGCCCGCTCTGGGGCGGGCTGTGCCTCACGTCACTGCAGCGGGGTGCGCAGTGCACTGGGAGATGCCCCCCCACCTACGTCCCCTTCCCGAGAGCCGGGACAACGGATGCGGAAGTCCCCAGCCCGCACCCAGCCCCCGATCGTCATTCTATCACTTCCAAATAAAGGAGCCTAATATTTTGAGCATAATGATTTTAAGGAGCTCAACAATTTCTTTGCATGCATTATTCATTTTGTGACACAAAACTGTTATTTCACTAAGATTACTGTAAATCGCTACATGAAGAGCTGGCTTGCATGAACAATTAAATGATAGATATGATAAACTAGATTTATAAGCTTTATGTTCCCATAACATAAATTCCTTGAATGATTTAACTCGACGGAGCTGGAAAAGTCCCTCTCGACGCCAGGTCCGTGGACCTGCAGCGCCCCATCAGCACGGAGCAGGCACTGACTGCAGCGCGAAAAGGAAAATATTTAACAGGTTTAATATTACTATGGTAACCACAGCAACTTGTTTCAAAAATGAATAATAGCTCCGTTAGGTGCTTCATTAAAATTTTGTCAACCAAATGCTGCCCTTAATCTTCTCAATGGAACGAAAGACGTCATCGGGACCCATGCAGACAGCTGGAAACGACGGCAGGTGAGAAGGTGCCGAGCCCGGGCACCGGGCGTCTGCGCGGAGATGGGATCCCGCCAGCCGCGGGGAGCGCTGGGCGATTCCCTGACTCCCAAGACCCTCGCCGTCCCGTCGTCACGCTCCCGCCCAACAGGCGAAGCTGCTCTGCGGACACCAAGGAGCCGCCCAGACCACGTGGGCCCCGGCTCCAGCCACTGCAGCCACACACGGGCTCCGCGCCACAGAGGCCCCGGGGCCGGGGTGCCAGGAGCAAGGGTCTGGCCGCGGAAGGCGACCCTCAGGACCACCGCCACAGCGCCCCGTGGGGCCACTGCGCCTGGCCGCCCTCCACCCCAGAGCCACCTCAGGCCCACGGGCCAGCGACGTCGCTCAGTGGACAGTCCTGCCTCCCTGTGCTCCGCCAGCAACGCTGCCAGGCTTCCTCACGCCTGCGCCTGGGTGAGGTCTTGGTGACGGACCATCAGGCCCCGGGGGACCCATCCGGCCTGGCCCCACCACCGCCCGCTCCACTCTGGCAGGCTGCACTCCTGGACTGGCCGCCCCCCCACCCCCACGAGCCCCTCCGGTCCCGCAGCCACCCGTGCCAGTGCCACGCCCCACCTGGTGACCGCCACACGGCCATTCATCACAGGCAGGGTCACTGGCTCCGTGCCTGGAGCAGAGGTGGTGCGGAGGGAACACCTGAAGGGGCACAGACGCTGGGAGACGGGGCTTCCCGGATGCTTTACGGGCACACGATGCGTTGTCACAACTAAGCTTGTAAACAGCAACAGGGGAGAGGAGAGAAGGGAGCAGCACGCAACCGAAAGCCTCCGCTGCCACCACGGGCCAGCAGGGACGCGCTGCCCACTGCTGACCACGGCAGCGCGAGGCCGGGACCAGACGCTTCTCAACAGCTCTCCTCATGCGAACACGGCACACGCTCTGCCCAGGAGAACGGTACAGAGCCGGCGGGCTCCACGCACGCTCGCACGCACACACACACACTCACACACGCACGCTCACACGCACGCACTCATGCACACTCACACGCTCACACGCACGCTAGCACGCTCACACGCACTCACACATGCTCACGCGCTCACGCACTCAAGCTCACACGCACTCATGCTCACGCGCTCACACGCACTCACACATGCTCACACGCACTCATGCACACACGCTCACACGCACTCACACATGCTCACACGCACTCATGCACGCTCACACGCACGTTCGCACGCTCACACGCACTCACATGCTCACGCGCTCACACGCACTCACACATGCTCACACGCACTCACACACGCTCACACATGCTCACGCGCTCACATGCACTCACGTACTCACACTCCACATACATGCAGTCACATACTCACAAATGCACGCACTCATGCACTCACACGTACCCATGAACTCTCATGCACTCACATGTGCTCACATTCACACGTGCTCATGCATGCTCACACATTCACGTACTCGCACTCATACTCACATACACTCACACACTCACGCACTCACACACACGTACAGACATGTACTCGCACGCACTCACATATACACACCGCGGTGAGGCTGCCTGTGCTCTGGCAAATGACAGCCAAAAACACAGAGCCCGTGTCAGCTCTGGACAACCTGCGAACACCTGGGTCGGACGTCCTGACACTTCCCTGGGCAGGACACAGTCTGCAAATGGCCTCTGTCTGCATAGTGACGGAAGCAGCCGTTCCTCCCGTCTGGGGACAGCGTCCCAAGGGCCTGGGCTGGTGTCAGGGGCTGTTTGCCACAGAGGCTTTGTTCTCAACCGACCTTCTTAGGACAAAGCACAATGCACTTCCATGAACACAGAGGAGGCCCGGCCAGAGGATGGGGTTGCCACACGTCGGGGGGAGGGGGCTGGTCCGCTTCCCAGGGCCCCCATAACTGCTAATGGTAACGGCATTCCCCCTAAAACAGGTGGCAGATGATAAGGCTGCTCTACAAAGAACTTTCCAGAAGTCGCCAGGGCCCACCGCAGAATGGACGGCCCCTCCAGCTCCCACTCACTTCTGACGGGTGCATGGATTTCACCGGGAGCCTAACACCAGCAAACGCTTAGCACGCGGCATGGAGTCCCGGGGCCCCAGGCAGCTCCCCGCCACTTGGCACCGGGGTGCGCAGCTTCCAGAGCGCCTCCTGCGCGCACCACTTCGTGCCCACGTCGCCGCTGATTAAAAAGGGCGCTCAGCGCTGAGCGCAGCGGCGATGCCACCGTGGCCCGGGCCCTGCGGGGCGGCGTCCTGCGGGCGTGGCTGCGCCTCCTCCGTCTGAGGCTCGCAGCGGCTCACTGCCGCTGGCAGAAGGGGACACCGAGGCACGCAGACGTGCGCGACCCGCCTCCACCCCGCTAGTGAGCCGCAGGACTGTGCCCCAAGTCACCACGCCCCACAGGCCACCTCCCAGATAAGGGCGCTGAGAGCGGCGAGACGGAGAACCAGCTCACGGGCGCGGGCTCAGGACGAGGAGAGGGCCCCCCGGGGGCCGCCTCCCACTGGAAAGAGGGAGTGCGGTCTGGGGTGCACGCAGCATCCCCGAGGCCCTGCGGCGGCGCGGAGAACAGCCCCGCCTCCCCCCCCCCCCCCCGAAGCACGCACTGCGCTCCTTGCCCGGTTCCCTCGTCAGCCGCCCGGTCCAGGCAGACTCGGGTCACCAGCAGCGGGGCCCGGGCACCGAGCCGGCACACAGACGGCCGCCCGCGCTGCCCACCGCGGCCTTGCGGCCCGCCACGGCCTCGCCTCCCACGCGCACGCACGAGGCCGCCGACCGCGCACGCGCGCGGCAGGCTCCGGGCGCGCTGCGGGCGACACCCCACGGCTCCCCCACCTACCCCCTCCCGGAGCTCGCCAAAACCCCCATACCGAGGTTTGTGCTTAAGATCTGGGCACTTCACTACGTGAATGTCACCCCGAAAATTAAATGTGTCCACCTCGTTAGTGACATGCACGCTTAAGTGTTTAAGGGGACTGATGCCTACGTCTTGGGAATTCATTTTTTAAAAAGATGGATTAATGGAGAGATGGACGGATAGACAGAGATGACAGGCTCGAGAGGGCGGCTTATCTGGGTGATCACTGAGGAGACTTTTGCCTTTTGTTTGAAATGTTTCACAATAAAATGTGAAAAATAAATTACTGGTCTGGGATCCCACTGAGGCCTCAATGGGATCCCAATGGCTGGTCAGCCTGTCTGGACGTGGGCCAAACAGCACTCCCCACCTCAGCTGTCCCTTTCCCTCGAGTGACAGAAAGAATGTGCTTGGTATCTCGTCTCTGCCAGAGAATGCGAAATGGTGGTGCATGTTTTAGACCAAGGGAACACTTGAAAAGTTGCAGTGAAAATATCAATGCCGATAACCTGCGGCTCTGTCTATGCTTGTTTTACGTCGAACGGGCCAAAGTATAACACGTGGACGTTACGTGGAGGTGAACCAGGAACATCCAAACACAAATTTAAATGAATGCCACTAAAAACACAAGCTCAGGCGCCTGGCGGGGGGAGCGACGAGGGACTAAGCCCAGCTCCTCTCTGTGCACGGTGCCTGCGCCCCAGCTCAGAGCTGCTCCAGCCCGCAGAGGGGCGGCCCCTGTCCAGTGTGCATGCAGCTGCTGCTTCGCCCGGCACCCCGGCTCCAGAGAAGCCAGACCCCTCACTGCCCCAGACTCGCGATCCCCCGGACGAGCCACCGTCTCGAGGACGCGCTCTCTCCATCTGTCCACCTCGCTCTCCGCCCCAGAGCCGGCCGCCGCTTTCTAAACGTCACACGCTTGTCTGCAGCGCGGGAGCCCAAACCTCTGCCACCCGCTCCCGGTCCTGGCTGCCAGGCTGCCCCTTGCTAAGGACCAGCCTCCCCCAGCCGCTCCTGGGGTCTCACCACCCCAGGCGCTGTCGAGTCCCCAGGACAAGGACAGGCAGCAGGGGGCCCATCAGGGACGGCAGCACTGGCCCAGCATGAGAACACGCCGTGGGGACTCGACGAGGGGACACGAGCTGGCGCTCCACACTGACTTCCAGCCGCCAACCCTGAAAGGCCCCGAGAGCTGAAGGGAAGCGGAGCAGCCGCCACGCTGTCCCCAGGCCCTCCCGGCTGGCTGGCCCCCAGAACCTGAGTGCTCCGCCTGCACCGCCAGGACGTTTAAAACAGGCCTGCGCTGGGGCCTTCAGCCCACACACTTAGCTTCTTGCGAGGACGGCCAGCTGAGTCAATTCAGTCACAGGAGCACTTGTGCCCGCAGCAACCGGGGGTTCTGAGCACGCCGGGCCAGCACGCGTGCGGCGCTGAGACACGTGGGGCTGACACGCGTGCGGCACTGAGACACGTGGGGCTGACACGTGCACACACGCATCCGCCCGCGAGGCTGCATCGCACGTCGCAGCCCTGCCCAGGACCGGGCCCTCCGCCCTCGAGCCCGGCCGGCCTCCGGGACCCCTGCGCAGTCGGGCGGGGGCTCAGAACGCCTGTGCTCCGTCCTCTTCAGGCCCCCGTCCGCACTGCCGCTGATCCTGCGTGAGAGGCACCGTGCAGCTACGCGGGACACAGGCGCCCAGAGCCCGGCACCTCGCAGACCTCTCCCTCACGCTCCAGAGCCCAGCGGGAGCCACAGGACGCGCGCCGCTGACCCACTGCGGACGCCGGTGTCCGGGCACGTCGGCTAGTGTATCAGGCTGTCAGGCCCAAATACCCAGAAATCAGCAATGCGGTTACAATGTATGCAGAATAAGCACAAAGTCGACTTTTTAAAGTAAATCTTTCCATTAAAATACTGTACCAAAGGGAACCCCCTTTTTTTAAGGAGAATGTACCCTTTTCCACAGATGGTAACTTTTCAGAGACACTGTCAACTGGAACACGGCGAGTCCCCTCAGAGGGACAAAGCGATGGCCCTGCGTGCAGGCCCTGCTCCCGGCCCCAGCCCAGCCTCCAGCTCAGCCCTTCCCAGCCACAGTCACGGTCAGTCCCACCAGCGTCCGGCTCAGATCCGCCCCCGCCCCCGCCATTCTCCACGACACAATCCAGGACTTGAGGTGAAAAGACATACACACTGACTCGCCCCAAAGTGCTGACACGCCCCACTGCACCCTTTCTCCCACCGGCCAGGACTGGGCGGGGACATCCCGGGGGCCGACACCCGCAGCAAGTTGCAGCGGGTCAGCTCGTTCTCGTACGTGACGTGTTCCAACCCACTGCCCGCCCTCCACTTCACTGACTCTGCCGCCTGCCCGCCTGCCCCTTCCCTTTCTAACAGAGAAAGAGCACCTTATGGGGGACTTCCTCTAAAAGGCAACTGGAGGTTCCTGAAACACAATTTGTAGGTGCGTTGTTCCCATTCATTTTAATTTTAGTGACAGTCTCCTGCCCAGAGCCCACTGGGCACAGGCAGCTATAAATCAAAAAGCACACGGCGCTGCGTCGCCCTCCGCTGATGGCCCGCATCAGCCCCAACGCGAACACGAATCACTTTTCAATCAGACCATGGGTGTGCACGCTCTCGCAACACCGCATCAAACAAAATTTCATCAGATACCAGGCACGATCTTGAACCAGAGGACACAGGCGTGGTCCTACCTGCTGCAGGGGCCTGCCCGCAGGCTCGGCCTCGCTGGCGGGATGACCTTGGGGTGGGTCCTTGACCTCTGTGCCCCTCAGTACCCTCAACTCTTAAACAGAAAGGCGGCCAAGAGAAGCCACTCCGAGAACTTTGCTGGGGGTGGCGAGAGGCTGTGCAGAGACTCCTGGAACGACATCCCCACACGGGGACCTCGACCTCAGGGTCCCTTCACCCATCGACATCACGGGTGGCCTCTGTCAGTCCTCTCTGCTGCCCCTGGACTGTCACATCCACCACCAGCCCAATTCTCACGGCGCCACCCCCCACATCCGACACCCACCTTGGCCCAGCTCAACCTGTTCCTCCTGCTCTGGCCCCTTCTCCAGCAAGGCCACTGCCATCTGCCTAGTGCCCAAAGCCAGCAACGAAGCCTCATGCCTGACCCCGTGGCCCCTTGCTCTGCTGACCCCCAAATCCTGGAGATGCCACCTCAGAGACACCTCTCTGTTTACTGCTTTGCCGCCCACACTAGGCCAGCTTGACCCTCGTCACTTCCTGCCTCCACGCACCCCAAATCCAGCCCGACCCCCGCACTCCGTGGCCCCCGCGCTCCGTGGCCCCCGCGCTCCGTGGCCCCGCCCTGCCGCCAGCACGAATCCGCTGCGATGTGCGAGCAGGCTGGCGGGCAGGTGTGTTTCAGCTCCCGCGGCCTCGCTGCCCTGTCAAGGATTGAGCATTCCCGTCCGTGGAGGCCGACCTTGCTGTGTGCCACTCTCTGGCCAGGGGAACGTGAGTGGGTGTGACACACTGCATCCTAGCAAAGCTTCACGTGGCACCAGGAGCTTCCGCCAGCCCGTTGCCGCTGTCGGCCACGACAAACCCCAGGAAGGAACTGCACGTCTTTCACAAGCCTGGGCTAAGGACACAGAGCTGCCGGAGCTGCCGGGGACGGAGCCACAGTCTGCCCTCGCCTCCTGGAGCATGCGACCCTGTGCTGCCTCGCCCTTGCAGATCTGAGGGCTGGTCCATCACCCAGCGAGCACGGGCAGGCCGTGCCCTCCGGAGGCTGGGGGTGGCAGGGCCGTGCGGGTGGAGGTGGGAAGTGGCCGTGAGCAGCGGCGGGGCTGACCCAGGGCCGGGAGCCAGGCCCTCCCCGAAGCAGACGACCATCGCTCTGGCCGCCTCCCGCCACGTGTCCCAGCACTGCATGTGTCCCCTCTGGAGCGCCCCGACCAGCCCCCGACCAGCCCCCCGTCCGTCTGCCCATTGCGCCATCAGCTACTGGAAACGGTCTCCCCCGGGCCCCGTCCTCGCCCAGCGCACTGCGGTCCTATTTCAGGGTGCCACCCGTCTCCCCAGCAGCTGGCCGCACCCTGGGGACAGGGCGTGTCGCTCCCCGTGCCCCGCTCCCTGCACGCCTCGCAGAGCTGGCCCTGAACCAGGCCGTGTGCGGGGTTTCGTGAGACCTCGTTGTTTAGAAACACCGGCACAGCCGGCCCTCAGAGAGCCATCCCTGTCTGAACACATGACACTGAGCTTCAAGCTCCGACCGCCAGACAGGAAGGGGCCGGACAAGAGGCTGGCGACGACCTCGGATTCCACTGTGGAGACTAAGAGCCAGAAGAGCTCATGGGCACGTACACGCCGCTGCCCCCCGCGGGGGGCCTGACGGCCACAAGGCCACCCCTTGGGCAAACAGACCACCGTGAGCGCTGACTTTACGCTCAGTCGTTTATAAATTACACAGCAAGATTCCCCTCCCTGGCTCTTCCCGGCCTCCCAGGCAGCATGGTCACGCAGACAATTCTCGCCCTACTAGAAAGTCGGCTCTAACGCTCTGTCCCTAATCGGCAGCAAAAGCAGAGGTGACCCCATCAAAGCCCGGAGCTCAGGGAGAAGCCACGGCAAGATCGTCACGAGAGCCCTGCTCACAGCAGGTTGGTGACCTCCGAACGCGTTTCAGGAAACTCACAGCCGCCCAGCTCACTGACGCCCACTCGCCGTGCGGGGGGCGGGGTCCGGAACTGCACACGCTGCCCCCCACCCCGGGTGCCACGGCCCGGGCCGCGGCGACTGCGCGGCTGGCTCCTGACGGCTCGGCAAGTCTGCTATCCTCCCTGGGACTCGGGGAACACAGAGGAGCACCGATGGAGGTGGGTGGGGGACCCCGACTGCGTGAACAGAAGGAGGCCGGGTGGGGGGCGCTGTGCAAGAACAGGGGCCCGTTGGGCTCTGATCCTGGTCAGAGTGCTCTGCAACCACGTGACCTTGGGGCCCCTGCGCCCCACAGCAGGCCGCCCCTCATCTGAACCAGGAACACCGGTGCCTGCCACAGGGGCTGCCAAGTGCGCACACACCTGACAGTGCACAGAGCCCGCTCCCCCGGGGGCAGCAGCCCGCGGGGCGCACAAGGCCCCGGGGACCGGCGGCCCCCACCCACCCGAGCGGCAGCCGCTGTGCACTAAGTGCATCGCGGGACAAGGCCTACGAGCAGCGGTGCGGCGGGGCCGCGGGACTTATAAATGGGTCGCGAAGAACATTTTAACATAATTTGCTTTCCAGGCACAAAGACCCACGTCAATCAATCCTACAACACGACAGAGCAAAGCGTCTCCCTCGGCGGCTCACTGGCAAAGCAAGAAAAACAGGGTTCGCAGTGAGCTAATCTGTCGCTCACAAAACGGGGAGGGGCTGGGCCTCCTCACCGTGTTTTAGTTCATTCGTGCCACAGTCATCACCGTGGCCCGGAGCCGTCTCGGACGCCAGGGCCTCGAGCGCACCGCGGAGTCACACGCCAGGCCCCCTCCTCACAGCTGTCCCGCCCGCCGCACCGTGCGGACGGCCCCGCGTGACCGGGGGTCATGCTGAGGCCCTGCATGTTTCACACATGGTGTTAAGTACATTCGATGTCCAAAAAGACAGGGAAAAAGGCAAAAATGTGTTACTGCTTCCTCAACACATGAAGGACTGTGGAGAACCAGTAAATCAAGAGAAACAGCAAACGTGCGTGCAGCTCCCTGCGGGGACCGCGGGGACTCAGGGGTCACGGCACCGCACGGGCAGAGGTCACGGCACCGCGCGGGCAGGGGTCACGGCGCCGCGCGGGCAGGGGTCGCGTTGAGGCCGGGAGCACTGGTGCTGCAGCCGGACAGCCCACGGGGTCAAGTCCCGACTCCGCCTCCTAGCGGCAGCGTGACTGTCGACCAGTCAAGTCGGAGCTTCACTTCCTCAGCTGTGAAACGATCGGGGACGGCGACACTTCCTCGCGGAACCAGGCGCGCGGGTGAGCAGTGAGCGCCCGGTGCTCCGAGCCCAGCGGGCGCTCGGCCCAGAACACGCCCAGGCCAGGCCCCTCAGAGCGCTCGCCAGGTGTCCCAGCCACGGTGCTTCCCCCCTCGCCCACCTGCCGCATGACACGGGGCAAAAGGCTTGACCGATACCCTGGACGCAGCCGCACACACACCGTCACAGAAAAACAAGCTCAGGGAACCGGCCGCAGAAATACAGATGGCCCTAACGGGTAACAGAGAGAAAACCTGATCGAGTGTTGACAGCTCTGAAGCCATGACTGTACAGCACGTCACCCCCGGAGACGAGAGCACAGGCGGGAGCCGCAGGGCAGGCCAGGCAGCGTCCGGCGGGGTGGCCCTGGAACAAAGGGGTCCGCAGCAATGGGGGGCCCAGCAAACGGCGGCGTGTGCCCCCCCGTGCCAGACGCTGCGTGGGGGCTGTCTCGTCACGGGGAGGGGCACGACCGGCTGCTGGACGAGGATGCGCACTGAAGTGTCTCCGCCTAAATGAGCTGCTGTTTTGAAAGCGATTTTCCACATTACATATTTAATATGTGAGGATGATTTTTATTTAAAACAACTCATTATACTCTTTCCTGGCACAGAGGTGTTACATAATTCATACCGAGGGAGAGAACAAATTTCCCTGCAGCTCTGCTTGGCTCCCAGCATCCAGTGGGAAGGAGGTGAGGGAGCAAACGAGAGGCGAAGCCCCCGCGAGTCCCCGTCTGCTGTGCCTGAGCTGGGCGCTGGCGGGGGCGAGAACCCGCACCCGACGAGGGGGATCCCCAGAGAGGGGGCGGAGCGACGCGCCCACCGCGCCCACCATGCGCTGGGCGGGATGAGAGTCCAGACCCCGAGGGAGAAAAAGGCGCCTGTAAGAAACTCCTGGTGACAAAGGGAATTTTTTTTTGGAACATAGATGTTTAGCAATCGATTTTAAATTATTTACATAGCTCTTCTGTAAACCCCTGCTGAGGCTTCAAATCTCCATTGAGGTCTGCTACACACTCAAGTGCCTTCTTTAAGGCAAAACTGAGGCAAAAGAGGTAAGCTGCCCCAGGGGGCTAGTGCAAGGAGAAAGGGGGTGATGCCTGAGCACCAGGGTCCTGCCTGAGGCCCCCCTTCCCCACAGTCCCCCCCGCTCAGCCGCCGCACCACAGCACAGCTGGGCGTCTCGCCCCACGGCCACTGAAGGCCGGACACCCCACGTCTTCCCTGTCCCAGTGAACCCCGCACCCCCCAAAGCCCAGCCTGACCCTAAGAGACCCCCGGATGGCCCTCCCTCCTCACCACCTCCAGGCTGCCAGTGGGTCCACCTCCGGAGCCTCCGAATGCACCCCAAATGAGCCTCACGCTTGTCACCATTCCGCTACACCCCCTTCCACACCACCAAGTCTGCTCCCAACCACAAGTTCCCCTCCGAAGGCTGCCTGCCTCCCCAGAAGAGCCAGAGGGGGTTTTTGGAAAGCCAAAGTCAGACCACGTTGGTCTGTGCGAGGAACCTTCCAACGGCTCCCAGCACGTGTGGCAGGAAGGCTTTGTGCTGCGGCCCTGGGCACCTCGCCCCCCCGTCCTCCCGCAACCTCCCGGCTTCGCGGCAGCGCGTGGCCTTGTGTGAAGAGGGAGGACCCCGGGCAGGCCGCGGCTGACCCCTCACCTTTCCACGCAGCTTCGGCGTCACTCCACCGGAGGGGCCACCCGCGCCGCCAGTGCGGGCCGCCGCCTCTTCCCCACCCTGGCCCTGCACTGTCCAAGCTGGGAGCCGCGAGTCCCAGGCGGCCACTCGGCAGCCGAAACCTGGCCCGACTGAGATCAGAGACGGAACCAAAACCGAGTGTACGTGATCTCACGTGCGGCGTCTACGCGGACTACGTGAGTCTTAACACGGTAGGGTGACGTTCCGTGTGCGCTGACCCGGCCAGTAAGACACACACTGGGACTGACCTCCCGCGCTGCGCTCCCGTGGTGCGGCGGGGACAGGGGGACCCCGCAAGGCCTCGGGGCGCCGTCCAGGCCGGCTCCGCACCGCACGCCTGCAGGCACACGAGGCGCACGCGTGCCAGGCCCGTGCCTCTGCGGCGGCTCCCCGTCCGCGCGCTGGCCGCCGACCCCCACTCCGAGGTCCAGGCCTCGTCCCCTGCTTCTCTCTGCCCCAGCCGACCACGCCTGCCCGGCTCGCCGCGGGCCAGGGAGTGAGGCTAACACGTCTACGCGTCCTCACGCCCAGAAACGCTCTCCAAACCGACGAGTGAAGAGATCAAGGAGCGAAGGGCAGTGTCGAGGCGTTAGGGAAGCAGCGGTGACAATGAGCAACGGCTGCAGCCCCGTGACCACCGCCTGCTGACCGAGCAGGCCCGGAAGGCTCGGGAGGAACCTCAGCCAAGCGAGCGTGAGGACGGCAGGCTTGCACGCGAAGTGACGACGGGTTACGTGCGACACGGGGTGAGCCGAATGATGAGCAAAAACAAAGCCGGCCATAACCGAAACACCCGCACGAGAACGGCTTAAGAAACGCGCCACCCGCGAGCCCGCGGGAGGAGTGAGCGTGCTGTGGCGCCAGCACACAGCCCGTGAGAACCACGTTTGCACACAGAACCTGCGTCATTCGTGACGAGGGAACAGCGGTGAGCTGCGCAGCGATGCACACGCTCGATCCCAGGCTACACGAAAGGCAGAGCCGCACGCACGCGCGTGTGCACACACGCCCTCCCAGGAGACAGAAAGGGAAGCTCCTCTCACACCGGGGCGGCCGGGACGGCAGGTGGACAGCGGGTTTCCTCGGACAGCACAGCAGCGGGGCCCACGCCCGAGCCTCCGGCAGGGCCACCTTGCAGGGCCACAGTGAGGACAGTGCACAGGGAATGTGTGGGGGTGGGGGGAACAACACCACACTCAGCACATGGCGAGCGTTAAAAACTCCCCGATGCTGTGAATCCCTCGTTATAACTCGCAGTAAGTGCCAGACGTCAAACACCGAACATGTCATTTTAAATTAGACTTAAGACCATCGTAGGTGAGATTTAACATCCCACACGGTGAGGCTGCTCCCTCCACGCGAACACCTGTCTGCACACGCAAGCGTGCCGGAAAAGCGGCCCCCGACTCCCCACCTGGGCTCCTCAAAGGGGCGCGAGGGCCCTGGGCCTCACCGCCTGCCCCCCACTGAGGCAGGGGGTCACCCATGCCACTTTCCCCCGCACGCCGAGCGCTCAGATCTCACTCCCCGCCCAGGAGGCGGCCTTCCTTCTTGACACCCTGCCCGGTCCCAGTCCCGGGGGTGACTCGGAGGGCGCGCCCTCTCTGCGGTGACTCTGCCCGTGTGGCCCACCCGTGAGCCTGGGGGGACTCGCTCCTGCGCATCTGTTTCCGCAGGGCTTCGCGGGTTTCCAGGAGCCCTGACCCCTCCCCCGCCCAGCTGTGCTTACCTCCCGCTGACCTGTCCGCCGCTGACCTGTCCCCCCTGAGGCGGGGCCTCCGGACTCCCGGGCCTGGCCTACCAGGAGCTCACTGCGTTCTGCCGTGCTGTCACAGAGCGGAATCGTCAGGAATACTCCGTGCCATGAACACGAGGGCTCTTCTCCCAGCACGGGAAACGGAGGCGACAGTAAAAAGTTAAAATGAAAGTAAGATGTCTCTTTCTCGCCAGAAACACCAGCCACGGCTGGCCAGCACACCCGCGACCGCAGACTCAGCGGTGCGCGCGCGGCCAGGGAGTGGCTCTGCGCGACGCGCCACACGCGACGTGCGGGCCAGGCCACGCGGGGACCTCAAGGACGGAGGCCCCGGCCTGGGCCGGCTCTGACGGCTTCCGACGCGATCCACACGCGCGAGGAAGCGCTCGTCTCCCTAACTCGCTACGTCTGACTGAGGCAGCGCCACAGACGCATGGGAGAAACGCGTGGACTTCAGCGAAGTATTTCAGTCTGATCCCGACGGTCGCTGAAGTAGAGACAATCAACGAAATGCAGTGACCGGCACACAGGAAGGCTCCGCGGAGCGACGGGCACGGCGGCCGCGTGACTCGCTGCGCAGACAGCCCGGGCAGGCGGGCGGCACGTGGCGGAGAGGCAGCGCTGAGGACCTCGGAGCACACGCCGCCACGGCGGGGAGGGAGGAGAGGAGGCTCAGCCAGGGGACGCCGGCACGGGCGGGCCAGTTCGCCAGGGTCGGGACGGCGCCTCCTGCCTCTGACGACAATGAGACAAGGGTCAGGGGATTCATCCCCAGGGGCCCAGTCAGTGACATCACCTCTCCAAGGCTCTAAGAAGAGCCGCGTGGGCCACTGCACACACGTGCTCACGCTCAGGCCCCGCCCCCACACCTCCCCGCTCAGCGCTGGGCCTGCAGAAGACCATCAAGGTCAGTCTGGCTGTGTCTCCAGCCACTGAAGTCACACCCAAGGACGAGACCCATCACAAACGCCGGGCCCCACACAGCACAGGTCAAGGACACCGCACCTGCCGGCACAGGACCTGGTCCTCAGCAAGCATCCGCCACCGTCTGGGGTATGAGCGGATGATGGATAAACCCGGTCCTGTCACCTGCTGCCCCTCTGCTGCCTGACCACGGAGTCTGCCCCCATCAAACCTTCCCAGCCAGCCCAGCGACGGGCACTGAAGCGTTTCTGCGGTGGCCTCAGTTACCGTCCCGTGCTGTGCCTGGCCAACACAAGCCCCCGGACTACCGGGTGCCCACTGTGCACCGTCCACAGGAACCTGAGGCCAGCCCGCTGTCCGGCACCCGCGGTGCTCATCCGTGAGTCATGTCCTACACCACAGCTAAGTGGCCGAGCCCTGACACACAGCCTAGCATGGCCGCGCTCCCCCACGGCCAAAGTCACCAAGGCTGGCGCCTGCCAGCAGCCGAGCCCCAGCCCCGGGGCGGCAAGCTTCCCCTCCACGGGACAACCGAGGGGCCCCGGGGAGGCCGGCCACAGGGGGGCCACGCAAGGGGGAGAGCGGCGAGTGAGTGAGCGCCCAGGTGCGCCCAGGTGCGCCCAGGTGTCTGGGACAACCCAAAGAGCAGGTCCAAGACTCCTGGCCAGTGCACTGACCCTCACCCAACAAACAGCGGGCACACTCATATGCCAGGTCTTACACGACTGACAAAAAAGTAAGGACAGAGCGGGTAAGCCCAGAGCACAGACGGATGGGGTGGCATGAAACTGCACCCAGAGCACTTGTGGGGTCGGAGTGAGTGGGCGCGCCGCGGGCGGGTGGGCCGCCGGCTCAGGGCCCCTTTCCACACAGCAACGAGAGAATGCAGAGAGGAAACCAAGTAGGACCCCAGCGATCCTGCCCAGAGACCTGTCCTGCAGCAGCGCAGAGCACTCCGCACGGAGACAGAGCCACCCAGCGCACCGGGCGCCTGCACGGCAGGCACGGGGCAGGGGAGGCCGGAGTCTCCCCGGAGCCCTGTGAGGGCTGGCACCCACGCCCCGCTCCTGCCATCCGAGGACCGGCCGAGGCCGCTCTGCTTGTCAAATGCCGGGAGTTATCTGGGGAGTGTCTCTCCCCCAGCAACGACCCTGAGAGCATAAAAACAAGTGAAAGGCACCGACTTCCAACCTCTCCCAGAACCGGGCCTAAGTCCCGAGTGCCCCACGAGGTGGCCTGATGGTGCGGCAGGCGCCCTGGGGCCGGAGTGTCCACTCCGGCTCAGCCACTGCTCCCCGGGGACTCGCCGGCCAGACGGGACTGCACCACAGGCCTGGGGCAGTCCCAGGGGCTCAGCCGCCTGCCGACCGGAAGGAAAGGGCCCCACCAGCTGGACACGCGCTTGCGCACTGACCTGAGCCTCTCCTACGATCCCGACGCCAGCGGTACAAAGCCTGAGCTCCGTAGCTATCCACACGGCACTCACACATGCGCAAAAGCCACAGCTCGGACGTACCACGCCGTCCGAGAGGTCATGTAACCCTCACCTGAAATGTCTGACCACAAGGCACACCGGAAGACACGCAACCCAAGGGGTCACGGAGAGACCTAGCTCTTCGCTTGATCACAGGAACAAAACACCTCCAATTATATAACTCTGCTACATTAAAAAAAATCTTCCCCTAATGACCAGATGACTTCATTTGACAATGGTTTTGCACGAAGAACAAAGAACCCTTTTTATTGAGGTATACTGACATGTGGCGTTAGCTTCAGGTGCACACGTGATTCGATATTCGCACATGTTGAGAAAGGATCACCTTGGAACGTTAACATCCATCATCACACACAGTCATAACTTTTCCCCCTTGTAATGAAACTTTTAAGATCCCCTCTCTTCGCAGCCCAGACATGCGACAGGACCGCCAACCAGAGTCGCCACGCCACACCCCGCATCCCAGGACTCACTCTTCAACCGGAAGCTGGCACCTTCCGTCCCCCTCACCCACTTCGCCCACCAGTCAGGCCCCAGTCCGGCGACCGCCGTGGCGCTCCGTCTCTGTGAGCCCGGCAGCGTGCCGGGCCTTCGGTGTAGTGCCAGCTCCCGGCATGAGACAGATCGCACAGTATTTGTCGTTCTCTGATTGATTTCACTTAGCACAGTGCCTCGAGCTGCGTCCACGTTGCTGCGAACGGGAAGACTTCCTCACTTCTTCATGGCTGCATAACGTTCCAGAGTGTGCGTGTGTGCGCGCGCGCACGTGTGTGTGCATGTGTGCGCGCGTGTGTGCGCGTGTGTGTGCGCACGTGTCTTTATCTGGACATCCACTGACGGACGCTTAGGTCGCGTCCACATCCTGAGCTATGTCGTAGACATGCTACAGTGAACACGGGACTACATGCGTCTTTTTGAGACAGCGTTTCTCCCTGTGGATAAACACCCTGACGTGGAGGGGCCGGACCACATGGTAGTTCCATTTGCACGAAGAGTGTTACGGGTGGGGCACGGGCTTCAGATGGCCCACGGCACTGAGCTGTGGACTTTAACGGGCTGAGTTACGTATTATGTGAATTCCACCTCGATTTTAAAAATATTTTTTTACTTGAAAACTTGATTATTTTACGCCATTTTGACATTTGGGAATGGCTGTGCACATGTGCTAAATGTCTCCTGCTCACGGGCTCCCCGATATACACACACAGTGAGGGAGAGGGGCACACGAGGCTCATGCGCCGACGTCTGCACTTTTCAAAGAGTGGGGGCAGACGCGTGCGCACGCACTCACCCGCGTACCTGAGCACACGCAGACCGCTGGCAAGAGGTGGGAGACGGGGGGTGGGGGGCTCCCGGAGATTTACTCGCCATTCTGTAAGCCCTTTGGGACCATCTGGATGTTTAAATATGGCATAATGTAGCTTTTTCGATTTGAAAAAAACGAGTAAAACTGAACATTGCCGCCACCCCCCCCCCCAACGCGCAGCCATGCGCCGGCGGACCCCGCCCTCCCCATCCCCAGAACGGCCTCTCGGTGCAGCTGCCGCCACGTCCTTGACACTAAATACGTCTCGACTTCGATTAGGCGTATCGATTCAACGTGGATTTAGAGATACACGACTGTAATAACGATTTTAAGTAAAGACCGTTTTCCAAACACCACACGGCCGTTGAGCGCGATGCGTGTGAACACCAGCGACACGGGAGGCTCTGAACCAACCTTGACTGAACACAAAGGACGACGACCCCCAGCTGCAGCCTCACCGCCGCCGCGTCTGGCGAAACCACCTCGGCAAGCTTCCCAAACGCCACGGTGGCGAGCACCGCGCACCCACGTCACAGACGAGGACGCCGAAGCTGAGGGAAGTTCGAAAAAATGCCCCACGGCCACGCCGTCAGCAAACAGCGCAGCGTGCCCACGGCCGATGTGCCCCGAAGCCCACGCTCTGGTCTTCCACGCTCCCCCGTGCCCCGAGATGCTGAGCCTGATGGCGGCAGGGTGACTAGCGATGACGTCTCACTTTTCTATGACGTGACTGTTCTCACGTCTAGAACCTAAAACGATACACAGGTTATACTACGCCTCGGGTAAAAACGGGCTTAAAAAGATAAATGTGTATATATACCCTTACCTAACTTTTTAAGACTACCTTACACCAAGAAAAACGACATTCAGTTTTCCAGCATTTTAAGTAAACCTGAACTTTCCCCCTTTAAGACCAATTTAAATATAATCTAAGATTTCACCAGAAAGCTCTCAGCTGATGTTAACATCTCGGGGGTTGGCTCGCAGCCCACGCACGGCCTTCCCTGGGGCGTCTCACTCCGCACAACGAAGTCCGGACAGAGGCGGTTTCTTCCCTCCCCGCAAAACCCGGTGTTTTCCTTATTCTCAGTGGCCGACTTAAAGTTTCTTAACTTCCTTCCTGTACTACATCCCGTTGTGACGTCACCCGGAACTGTCTGTCACCTCCCATGCCCTGCATTTCCGTCCATTAGAAATTGCTTCATTTCCTTACTTTAGCCCCGTCTGACTTAATCTGTATCAAGGTCTCAGAAGTGATCGTCCGCATCCTCGTGTGCTGATGAGCAAAGCAGCGTACAGCACGGCCACACAGCGTCACGGCACTTCAGTCGGGGAAGGGACACACGTACGAAGTGGTCCCGATACGGTAGCAGCTGGTGCGGTGTCAAGCCGGCACTAGATTTATCAGCGGATCATGTACGTAGTTTAAATGCCTAATCGCTACATTGTACACCTGAAACTAATACAATGTTGCACATCAGCTGTTACTGAAAAACATAAACACCGTGTTAAAAAAGGTGGTCCCAGAGATAACGATGGGGCTGAAAATCCCTCTCAAGCAGTGACATCAGATCCGTCGCGGGAGGCAACGCGCCACTCCCGAGTCTGTGGGGTGCCGGCCGCACGGAGGTGCAGTGCGCACAGACAGTCCCTCACCCTCGACGCTGAGGATAAGTGACTTGGGACTCGTCCGGGTATTCACTACACTGCACTCCTGTCACTTTAGAGGGTGCTCCGTCCTCTCCCCAAACAGCAAGCAGCGCCCCGCCCCCCCCCACGACGACAACCACTGTCTCGTGGGCACAGCGTAGATTCTCGAAGACAGCGAGGGGAGCCAAGGCCAGCCGCCAGCCGCCTCCAGACACCATGCTGAGGACAAGGAGCCCATTTGCTCAAGGCCCCAGGCACCTGCTGTCAGACCACACCTTAACCACGCCCCTGGACCCCAGGTGGCGTGTGTCGGCTGGTGAACCGGAGGTGCCAACGATGACTAAAGGGACCTGGGGCGGGAGGGAGGAGACCCAGGGCCGGGGCCCTGACGACTCCGCCAGCACCGGCTGAGCACACGCCGTGCGCCCGTCCCGGCACCACGGCACGAGGACGAGTGATGCTCAGCCTGGGAGCTGCTCCCCGGCCACTGGTCAGATGGGCACCGCCCAACACGCAACGAGAGGCGCAAGGCGCCCGGGGCCGCGTGACGGAGCCGCGCGCCGCAGAGCCAGGAGCAGCTCGTCCTCCCCTCCGCCCTCAGACCAAGAACGCAGACGCCACGGCCCACGGCCACGCGGTCAGGGGTCAACGTCCTGACCTCTGAGAGAAGTTACCAGAGAAAAAGGACAAACGCGTGACGGCCTGATTTGCGAGACGGCCTCGTTACGCCCCGGCAGACGTGCGAGACGGCACACGGAAAGCCACGACTCCGTGGACACCCGCCGCCCGCGCAAGGCGACCGAAGGTCTCCTCCGCCACGGCAGCAACCGAGCTCGATGCGGTTCTCTCCCGAGCGAAGTGACCCCACGCCGTTCACGCACCTGGCAGCAAAAATGTCGCCCAAAAAAGGGTGGTGTCAGCGGTGAGGGCGGCCCTGCCCCCTGTGCCGCCGCCCACAGACAGCCACGGAGGAGCACGGAGGAGGACGCGGGAGAAAGCACGCCGGGGTCCACGCGGCACGGGGAAACGCCGGCGACGGTGGGGACGGTGCGAGACGGCCACGCAGACTGGGGGGCGGCAGAGCCGTGCTCGGCGGGGGCGGGCGGAGGGGCTGGAGGGACGGCACAGGCCGGGGACGCTGGGGACGTCGCAGAAGGCACAGGGCGAACGAGTCTGCCCCCAGCGAAAGGGAGACTGTTCCCGCCGTCAGGCTGTTACTAATAATTACCCGGGAACTGTTCTTAAAGAAAACAAAGCCAGAGAAGGACGATGCGTGCCCCCCAGGGAAGGGGAAACCGTCTATGCAGCCTGCACCACCAGACGATAAGGCCCACTGCCCGCTGCTCCCAGGGCCAGGCCCAGCGGAGTCGGCAGCGCTCGGGAAAGAAAGCTCGGCCCCCACCTCCGGAGAGAAGGGGGCAGAAACGGGCAGGGGAGGCAGGTGCCCGCAGGACAACGAGGCAGGATGAGGAGGGAGGGATGGAGGCGTTCTGGGTGGCCAGGGGACACTGCTTCACGCACGGCTCGGTCGGAAGATCCTGGCGAGAGGTGACATCTGCGCAGAGACCTGGAGGAAGTGAGTCACAGAAATGCAGGCAGAGGGACAACAGTGCAGAGGCCCCGGCACACACGTGCTGCGTGTCCCAGGACGCGCCGAGCACGGCGGGGGGCGGGCAGGGGGCAGGCCTGGCAGGCCGCCGTCCGCCTCTGGCTGTCCTCTGTGCACACCAGGGGCCACCGCGCGACTCTGAGCAGGGCCTGACTTGGACCTCGCTCCCAAAGGCTCCCCGGCTGCCGCGTGGCTCGCGGGGCGTGGGTGCCCAGCAGGAAGGTCACCGCAGCCGTCAGGCCGGGAGCGGGGGGGGGCAGGGACCGGGGTGTGGGGCGGAGGTGCCGAGCACATGGAGCCCAGAGACAAGCAAGAGAGGTTGAGGAGAGGGGGGAGCTGGGCCCGAGCAGCCGGAGGGGGCTGGGCACGGAGCCGGGGAGAGCGCGGGCGGGTTTGGGGTGAAGCGGGCTGTGGATCCGACCACAGAAACTGCCTTTAAAAATAGAAGAACTTTTTTAAACAGTAACTCCCCCGTGTGTGTTCCTCCCGAGAGCAGCTTTGCCAGCGCACCCCAATGATCAGAAGACGTGCCGCTGGGGAGCGGGGGCTGCGGGGGGCCAGGGGGCAGGTGCAGGCAGACAGCGAGAGAGCTGAGGGACGTGGGCAAGCCTCGACGCGCAGGATCCAGCCACCTGTCACCTCACAGGTGGGGGGCTGTGCTCTCCCACCCGCCCCCACGCACGGCCCGCCCTGGATGGAATCAGGGCTGGCAACACTGCTTCCCGTGCAAGGCGGGTGAGCCAGTCCACACCCCCGCACGCGAGACACAGTGACCGTGGAAAGGGCCCCCACAGACCCCCTACTGCGTGCGGGCCCCGGCCACGTACTGGGCCGCAGGGAAGGTGGGGTGCAGGCGGCCTTGCCAGTCCTCACTCCGCTCTGTAAAACGTCTGTGTCCCTGGAGTCCGTGCTCCGCACACTGCGGGGTGCGAGGAAACTGGGCCTTCAAAGGCCCACTGCAGGGCCCCCCGCGCCGAGGGCGACCCCGGTCCCACCCCGCCTCTCACTCCGACCTCTAGGGACCTAAGGGAGCTCGTCTCCAGCCAAACTGGCGCAGGCGGGCTAAAGCACCAACCGCTGCGCACCCTCTGCTGAGGGACGGGAGGTGGACAGGCCGGCAAAGCCAGCGGGCCACACGCAGCGACTGGGGGGCAGGGGGCACCTTCTGCAGGGAAGAGGGGGCAGGGCAGGAGGTCACTGCCTCGCCGAGGCTCACGCTGTGCTCAGTGTGGCGAGGGCGCTGAGCCCGCAGGAGGGGCGCTGTGTGAGCCAGCACCCCGAGCAGCCGCTCGTCTGCTCCCCCTGGGGTCATGGCCTCTGGGGTTGGCGTCCTTGTGGGCGTCCGCCCCCGATGGGGTTCAGGGAAAGACTGAGGGGACTGGAGCCCTCCTCTTGCCACCCACCCCCTGTGCTAATCCCCCTGAGCCGCCCCTCACCTCCAGCGCCTGCACGCACACACACCTCCACAGGCGTCCCTGTCCTAGTGGTAACGGGGCCGCTAAGGCTGCAGGTTTGGTGCTTGGCCACTAGAGGGTGACGCTGGGCCCTGCTGGCCATGGGCTGGCCTCAGGCCCCTCTCCACGGGCCCCAGGACTCGCGTGCCTGCACACTGCCCCGTGGCACTCCCATCCACAGACGAGCCCTCCAGGTGCCACTCCCCTGGGCTTCCCGGCAGGCAGGCCCTGCGAGGAGAAGCTCGGGCACCCACCACAAGGGCGGACGGGCTGCGTCGTCTGCGTCACGCTCGGCCCTGGCCCACGACTGAGCACGAGCTGGACACAGACGCCAGCGCCCCGCTGGGCAGCACGGCGCTCGGCAGGGAGAACCGTTCCTGTGGACGCGGCTCACCTCGCTGACCTGCTTCCCGGCACCGGCAAATGCCTGCCACCTGCATCTTCCCCGCACTGAGAAGAAGGTACGCTCTGCTGTCTCCCGAAGCCACTTCGAAGGCCTTACAGAAACAAGCGACTTGCCAGCTGTGTTCTCCTGCCACTAAATACAAACCCAGGAACTGTTTAGCTTTGAAAGCTTTAGGGTTAGCATTTTGGTGTTAGATTTGATATTTAAATGGAATTCTAAGGAAAAAAAATATATAATCCCACCAACGTAACACAAGAATCTAATTTTCACATGTCCTCCCATCTCTCCGTACCTACTCACATCTTCCCATGAGTCTTGAAAGCTTCGTTTTTAATACGGTTTTAATTTCTCAACATCACCACAGTGATAAAATCCACAAGAGGATTCTAAACGGGGCTCAGATCCCGGCCGAAAACGGGTCCTCATCGGGCGGTCTCGTTGTCTCCTTGTCCCCTACCAGTAAAAACTGCCAAACACAGCCCAACAAGTATCTGTCTATAAACTGACCTGACCCGTCAACAATCACAAAAGAGACCACACGCGTCTGTTCTCCAAAAATCGAGCTAGGTAAATAGGCCAATGCAAACGAAGTGAAAAAGTAACTGACTTC
The DNA here is from genome assembly GCA_003508835.1 of Eonycteris spelaea. NCBI lineage: Eukaryota > Metazoa > Chordata > Mammalia > Chiroptera > Pteropodidae > Eonycteris > Eonycteris spelaea. Next base: position 346,031 of record PUFA01000362.1, on the reverse strand, counting down.
TCTGTGCGTTTGTGGCGTGCTGGGCCCCCTCCCACACGCGCCGTGTGCGTCCTCTGCACGACGGGTCCCGCTAGCGTCACGCCTCCGGATGAGCGCGGGGACTGAGCACGGCGGTGACCGGGCTCGCTCAAGGTCACGGTCACGGCGAGGAAGCGGCCCCCCGCAGAACCGCCACGCGCCCTCAAGGGGCCGGCGGGCTGGGGAAGCCGGCAGCCAAGGTCTGTGCTCACTGCGACTGCCACCCCGCACGCGGCCCCCTGTCCTCCCTCACCTGGGCGAGACTTCCCCCTCGAGCTCCCCGCCCCCTGGGGACGCGCTAGAAGGCCCCAGCGGGGGAGGCCCACCTGTCTGAAGAGCTGTCTCGGTCTTCCCTGAGAACAGTTCGGGGTGACCTCGGAGCCTGTGGGGGCAGGAAATGCGCGACGGGCACCACGGACTGGCTCGCTTGGAGCGCCACGCGGACTCCGGAGCCTCCAGGCCGCACGAGGAGCGCCATCACGGGGCTGAGCGGGGGCAGAACAGCAACGCCATCCCGTGGGGCGAGCGCGCGGACTGCGTAAACGCACAGGCCACAAAGCGTCCGGCGACAGCGCCTTCCAAGTCCCTGAGGGAGAAAGAGCGGCCTGTGGCCAGGCCCCCGGCAGCCGCCCTCCGACCAAGCGATCGGAGTGGAATCGTCAACGTCCAGACGAGCCGCAGCACGGCCTCCGGCTCCGGCGCTCAGAACGCCAGTGACCGCCACGTCGCGGCAGGAATGCGGCCGGCCCGCCCCAGGGGCCGCGCGCCCCGTCAACGGCCGGGTCAAACACGACGCCGCGGGCCAGGGCACGCGCCAGGTCCACACGCACGGGGGACGCAGCAGCGAGCGCGACACGTGAACCCGCGGGGCCACGCCTGGAAGACGACAGCTGGGCACGGGCACCGGGGGCGACGGGGGTGGGCCGAGGGGAAGCCGCCCGGTCACCCCACCTGCAGTGCGGCCGCCTAACACGCTCAGTGCGGCAACAAAACTGCAAAAGCCCCCGTGAGGACCGCGCGGGGCGGAGGGCACCTCGCCGCGGCCCAGGCCGCCCCACCACGGCTGCCTCCCGGGCCCCGGGCAGGCTGCCTCAAGGCGGCCGGCTCTGCCTGCCTGGGCCATGCTGTGCCGCCCATCCGTGGGCCTCACGCGCCACCTGCTGGCCGAGAGGGGCACTGCCCTCAGGGCTCCACTGGGCACCTGCCCCCGACTAAGGGTGATCTTGTGACTGAGGCCACAGCTGATGGCCTGGAAGCCCCAGTGTCCACAGATGCACGGCGCAGAGCGGCACTCGGCAAAGAGCCGACATGCCGGTGAACGAAGGTGGGTCCGCGTGGGGCTCCAGCAGGCAGCGGCGTGAACACGTGCTCACAGCCTGACGGCAAGGCGGCCGCATGGTGTCCCGACCCACGCGAGCCACACTGGTACCATCCTGTCCCCTGCTGGCCCGACGGCCTGCGCAGGCAGGCTCGCCCGCCGGGCTCACAGCCTGCAGCCCTGCCCACCGAGGGGGAGGCCCCAGCCGGCAGGCGCGGAGGCAGCAGTGCCCAGGGGGTCACTCGCCAGCCCTGCGCCCACGGACATGATGGGGGGGGAGGGAGGAGCCACCCGCCTGGCCTTGCAGGGCAAACCAAGGGCGGCTCCAAGACGCCCAGAGAGGGACTGGGGCCTTACGGGAAAAAGCACAGGACATGCTGGGCGAATGGCGCTGCGCACACGTCAGCGCGCACGTCCACGCGAGGGGAACCGCGGGGCAGCCAGAACGCGGCCTCGGTCAAGAACGAGACGAGCCGCTCGGCCCGCCACCCCCGGGCTCACCAAGGTCCGTGTTGGGGCCGGCGATGAGCTGCCTGAACTTGTCGAGCCGCGAGGCCTCTCTTTCACTCGCCGCCGCGCTGCTGAGGGTGCTGGGCTCGGACGTGGCGCCCAGCGCGCCCGCCGCCGAGTGTGGGAGGGACCGCGACCTCTGCAGAGGGGCGGTGTCGCTGGCGCTCCCTGCAGGGGGAGAGAAAACGAGGGTGAGAGCTCCGGACCTCCGGCCGCCGCGCTCCCCCCCCCCCCGGCAGCCTCACACCTGCTGTGCCACTTCCCGCGTGAACGCTGCCGTGCCATGCGCCCCCAAACCGCCAAGACCTGCCACTTCCCGCGTGAAGGCTGCCATGCCATGCGCCCCCCAAACCAGCCAAGACCTGCCACTTCCCGCGTGAACGCTGCCATGCCATGCGTCCCCCCAAACCAGCCAAGACCTGCCACTTCCCGCGTGAAGGCTGCCGTGCCATGCCCCCCCAAACCAGCCAAGACCTGCCACTTCCCGCGTGAACGCTGCCGTGCCATGCCCCCCCAAACCAGCCAAGACCTGCCACTTCCCCGTGAACGCTGCCGTGCCATGCGTCCCCCCAAACCAGCCAAGACCTGCCACTTCCCGCGTGAACGCTGCCGTGCCATGCGCCCCCCAAACCAGCCAAGACCTGCCACTTCCCCGTGAACGCTGCCGTGCCATGCGCCCCCCCAAACCAGCCAAGACCTGCCACTTCCCGCGTGAACGCTGCCATGCCATGCGTCCCCCCCAAACCAGCCAAGACCTGCGCCGCCCCCGCCTCCCTGCACAGCGAAAGACGTGGCCCACACGGAGGCAGGACAGCGACACCAGGAAGCTCCAGTCGCCCAGGGACGAGGAGCAGCCGGGGCCTCCCGACCAGGCCCACCCACACCACGGCCTGAGGGTTTGCTGGTGCAGGGCGGGGAGGGGGTGCGTGGAGCGCCCAGGCTGGGCCTGGGGAAGGCCCCACGCACCCGTGAAGGGGGTGCAGCCGGAGAAGGCACAGAGGCCAGGAGGCCAAGGCCAGTGTCCCAACAGCGGGGACCCCACTGCCTGTCTGGGCCTCCCGGATCCCCCGAGTCCCGCGAGGAAGCGAAGAAAGCCAAACCCCACCGCAGGCGGGGGAGGGGGTGCCAGCCCGCCCAGCCCCCACTCAAGGCACCCTCGCTCCCACGACTGGCCTGCAGGGACCCACGGGACCCACGGGGCAAGGTGGGAGCGCGTTACGTCAGCAGCCCGGGACCAGGGAGAGCCAGGACAAGAGCCACAGGAGCTCAGGTCACTGGACAAAGAACCACGGCACCAACAAGGGCTCCCACGCGAGAGGCACGCAGAGGCTCTAAACCCTAGGTCGGAACCCATCAAGCAACTGCGCCGTCCGAAATTCAGAGGAAAGTGAAAATCGATCCCCAGGGAAGGGGGCGGGGACAGATGCAGCCGAGGGAGCCGACATCTGGCTGCGAGGAGGGACAGCACTCCCCAGGGCTGCACCGGCACCCGACGGGGGTGCGAAGGCCCCAGGCAGGAGCCCTGGGGCACCAGGAGCAGCAGCCACAGCCTCTGGGCAGCGTCCAGCCCAGGGACGCTCCAGAAGCCTGCAAAAGTGGGCACAGAGGAGAAAGCTCCCCCCACACCCCGCCACTGGCTCCTGCTCCCCGGGCCTCGCCCCCGCCTGCTGGGGCGAGCCTGATGGTGGGGGAGGGCGGGGCGGGGCCCAGGGCCCGGCTGCCTCCAGACCCCATCACTGCAGCGTCTCGCCCCGCAGGAAAGCGTCCCCGGGAAGCACGGGGCCAGCCACGCTCGTTCCACTCGGATGACCTCCGTGGCATTCAGACCCGCGAGGACCGGTCGCTCCTGAGCACAGTGCACCTCTGGCCCCCATTCTGAGGTGGGGAAGGTGGAAGCTGGACAGAAAGTGACAGCGACGTCCCCGAGGGAACGATAACGTCAGAACCACCCTCTGTCACCGCGAGCAGAGGACAGAGACCCCACCTCCAGCACCTCCAGGGTCCCCGAGGGTGCGGTCTGACCGCCACCAGTCAGCGTCCACATAGGACCCTGCTCGCAGCTCCATCAAGGTCAGCTATGGGACAGTAGTCACCTGGCTGTGCCCACCAAGCCCTTCCCAGCCAAAGCCACTTTGCCATTAGCCCAATGACACCCCAAGAGCCCAGCGTGTCTGACTTCAGGGATAAAGGCGATAGGCTTCCCGGACGGTCACGAAGGAAGGCAGGACAGCCGGGCGGGGCGTGCGGGGCAGCTCGGTTCACTCCAGTGGGGGGGATGTGACTACACTAGACGCCAAGGAGAATCAGGTGGCGGGGACGAGGTCCCTGCCTGTAGGGACCTCGCAAACCACGCAGAAGGAGGAGCCCCCTTCCCTCCCCACCCAGAGCCGCCAGCCCACCCGCCTCAGGCCGCACCCCTGGGACACGCTGCAGGCACCACCTCCCCCCTGAAGCCCTCCCAGAAACACCCGGCCCTCCTCGGGAGGCTGCCCAGACGTCCCCACGGGACGCTGCGGCACCCTGCCCACCGCCCCAGCTCTCTGCTGTCTCACGGGAGTGAAGACGCCGTGCGCTCTCCCCACGGACTGCCAGTCACCACACTGTGCGGAGAGCCGCCCCGTGCCACGGCCGGGTCCCGTGAGGACGGGGACCGACACGTGCTCCCTCCGCGCTGCCACCGAGCGAGCTGTCCCGGCGACTCGCAGGCCGCGAGGCCTGGGCCTGAGCATGAGAGCATGCCCACCTGCTCGGCCTACCCCACAGCACCCGCCCCTGCCGGCCACCGGGAGGGCCGAGTGTGCCTGGCGCAGGGGGCAGGCTTCCGGCAGGACCCCCCCCACCAGCACTATGCGCACGCGCAGGCGCGTCTCCGTGGGACAGCGAGCAGCACACACACCCTGCCACAGATGTGCCGACCAAAAGCACGTCCCCTGGGAGCGGGATCCCCGCTGAGAAGCCCTGCTCCGCACGTGAGGCCCGGGGCTGACAGCAGGGGCGCCTGGCTCTGAGCCCCCGCCCCGCGGCTCGGTGCCACCTGAGCAAGCCACACGCTCTGTCCCCCCCCCCGGAAACGCACCCCGGGGGCTGCGGCGTGGAACGAGGGGCCTGCTACGGTCCCTCCCCGCAGGAGACGACCGTTGGGTGCTAGCTATTGTCGTCAATAACGAAGCGCACGTGGCTTGCCCAGAAAGCAAGGGCGGCCGGCAAGGGCGGCCGGCAAGGATGACCAGCGCCGAGGCGGGTGGAGGCCGAAGGCACACTGTCACCAGCCCCTCCCCGGACAAGCAGCTTGGAGCACCCTCCCCTTGGCTCCTCCGGGAGGAGGCCACCCCAGGCTCCGCACCCCAGCTGCATGCAGCCCAAGCCTGCCTCCGGTCAGGGTCCCCCAGCCATACGCCACGTGCACCGCGGCACTGTGTCCCCCCAGCTCCGTGACGGCGCTAGGAAGAGGGGCCTCGGTGAGGTCACGAGGTACAGTCCCTGTAAGGGTCAGAGCCCTCATAAGAGCAGACAGCTCGCTGCCCTGCTCTGCCCTCTGCCACAGAAGACAGGCCCTCCCCGGGGCACCCCGCGCCCACCCGGCCCTCGGACCCCCAGCCTCCAGACCGCGACGTCGTAGTTCTCAGGGGAAACGCAACTTCGACAGCTGTCGTCACGGCAGCCCCAGCGCCCTGCGTGGGACTGGGCCCCCGCCGGACGGGCCGCTCCACAGGGCAAGGCTGCCGTTTGGCTCGTCCAGTGGGACACCCCGGGCCTGACCATGTGCCCGTCACGGATGCGCGTAGAATCTGTGTGTCGTGTCGCAGCCCGGGCCCCCCGCCACATAACGGCGAAGCACGACAGCGGTCTCAGAGCGGCCGCCGCGGCCAGGCACGGGTGCGAGAGGCGACACCACCCCGCCCCGGCAGGGCGTGTAACCGCACAGGGCAGCGCCGACGCCAGACCCCTCCCACGCGCCCGGAGCCACACACATGTCCCTGAAGAAGCCACAGGAAGCGGCCGAGGAGGTGCCCCCCAGCGGCAAACGTCGCCCCCAGAGCCAGGGCGTACTTAGGGGGGACAGGGTCGCCGAGAACTTGTGCTCGCTGCGGCCTCTCACGACCGGCCAGTCGGCTAGGAGGACAGAGAGCAGGGCTGCGGGCGCCCGCGCGGCCACCGTCCTTCCAAGGCGGGGCTCCTGCTGCCAGCGAGAAGGACCCTCCCCCTCCACAGCGCGCGACCAGCCCCTTTCCTTCCGCAGAACTGCGTCACCTCGAGGCCCCATCCCACCTGCAGGGCAGGGCGTGTGGCTCTCGCTGACCGACTTCACCAGCCGGGGGTCACTGCCGGGGACCGGGCAGGCTCTGCCAGGGGCTGCGGCGTCTGCCCAGCCGCCGGCACCTCCTGCCGCTGGCTGTGGGTGCGCAGGACGCGGTGGGCCGTCTCCATGACCACCTCGGTGTTCAGGCTCTCGGCCGCCATGGCCAGCAGCGCGTCCTCGTCCTCGCCGGCATCCCAGGCATCGCTGGTGCTGCTCTCGAACTCCTGGAAGGTGCTGGGTCGCTTGGCCTTCAGCGGCGTGGCGGGTGCCGGGGGCGCGGCCTTGCGCGGGCTGCAAAGCAAGGGCAGCCCTCACTGGCCTCAGGGCCCCGGGAGGCCGCCCCGCAGCCGGTGGGGCAGAGGGGCGCCCCGGCGAAGGGCACACCGGGAGGGAGTGCGGAGGCACAGAGCCACCGAGGACTCCGTGGAGGTAGAGGCGGATTCGCGGATGCGGGCCGAACCCCCAAAGCGCACCTTGGCCGGCACCTGCATCTCTCATCCCCACATCTCACCCCCACCCCCACCAGGCAGCAGCTGGCCGCAGGGCAGAAACCGGCCGCGGGGCACAGGCCTCTGGGGCGTGGAAGGGGTGCAGTGCATTTCACTCGGGCCCCTCAGTCTGCCACGGATGACATCATTCCCTCGTGTGCCCCGTAACCTCCAACCTCTTGGAGGATGGTCACGGGGCCACAGCTCCCCCTTGCTGGCCCCTGCAGAGCACACCCCGAAAAGGGAAACAAAGCACCACCAGAAACAGGCTGAGGGGCAGCGGGGCTCAGCTGTGGCTCCCACGGCCGCCCGCCCCCCGGGGCCGGGCTCGGCGAGACCAGCTGCACCTCACACCAGCTGCAGCCTGCTGGCTGCTGAGCCCCAACGGCCTTCCTCCCGCAGGCATCCCAGGGAGTGGGGCAGCGCACCCCCAAGCCGGGTGAACAGCCCCGTGGGAGCGGAGGCTCCACTTACGTGCCGTGTGACAGTGGATCAAAGGGGGGGTGCTGGGCGCCATACACGTGCTGGATGCTGGTTAGGAAGAAAGGGAAAACACGTTAGCTCCTCCCAGCTTCCCCCAGGGCCCACACTGACCACACTCCCGGAAGCCCGCGCACCTGGGGCAGAGTCTCCACCGGCTGCCACTCCGGGGTCCCCAGGGCCCCCTCAGAAGGGATGGAAGGTGCACGGAGGCTCACACCTCACAAACAAGGGGGCGCTCAGCCCTCCCCGCCACCGGCCTGGGCACAGGGGCCGCTGCCCCACAGCGCCACCCCGGGCCCCAGGCCCCGACCAGTGACAGGGCTGCTGGGAGCCGACCACGTCTCCACACCGGTGACGTCCCCGGCAGCCTCTGCTCTCGGACCACACGTCACAGGCAGGGCTGAAAACGGACCATGAAATGCCGGACGGCAAACTCTCGTGTGGCACCATTCTGTCTTAAAGACGGAAGGTAGAAAAGGTACAAAAGGAAGATAGCGATGGTGTTTTAAGCACTTAACGCTTTTACTATAAAAGTCTGACGCTCGTTAGAGTAAACCTGGAACACAGAAGGCAGCGAAACAAGCCGAGGGGCGGACCGCGCACCGAGGGGCCCAGACTGCGCACCGAGGGGCAGACCGCCACACTGGCCGCCCGGGCGACCCGCCTGCACCCCCTCCTCCGAGGGGCAGACCGCCACACTGGCCGCCCGGGCGACCCGCCTGCACCCCCTCCTCCGAGGGGCAGACCGCCACACTGGCCGCCCGGGCGACCCGCCTGCACCCCCTCCTCCGAGGGGCAGACCGCCACACTGGCCGCCCGGGCGACCCGCCTGCACCCCTCCTCCCGGGGACTCCCAGCCCGGCGTGGCCGCGGCGGCGCGGGCCATCGGCAACGACGGCAGGCCCTTCCGCGCCTGACGGGGACGGCGCAGCTGGCTCCCCCTGTCCTGCCTGGAGCACAGACGCGAGGCCCACGGGCTCCCAGCCGCCATGAGGACCCGCAGCGGGAGGATGGCCTCCCACGACGGGCGGCAGGGCGGGAGGGGAGAGAGTGCGGGCCACTGCCCGTCCCGCCGAAAACCACCGCGCTCAGACCTCCACGTCAGTCTCCGGCACCGGCAGCAGGACGCTCCGACGCGCCGCCTCGCGGGGGGCCAGGGTGAGGGGGAAGGCCAGGTACAGACGCGGCCATGTTTGGCACGCGGACTGCTTGGATCTGTTATTAGAGAATGAAATTCTACCTTTTTCACCCAGCAATATAGCGTGACTGCTTCCCCGGATCATCACTACTCTCCAATTTACTGAAATGCACTTACCGACGTTTTATGGACTGTTGAGACACATGAAATATGCGTGCAGCGTATGCAAATGTAAAGTCACAATGACAAGGCCCCGCGGGAGTTCCCTGTGCACTTCTCTGCGACTCCTCGTAAATCTAGCATCACTTCTGAACTAAGTTTTTAAAAATCACAGCAACAGACTGAGCACCGGCGAACACACCCCGCCTGCGCCGTCTCCCCGGAGTCTCCCCGCTCACTGCACCGCCCTGCCACGCGGCAACACCGCGACCGACTTAACCAACGCTGACTGTGAGGCACGCGCCTCGCTTACCACCGTTCGTGATTATAAAAACAGCAATAAACATCTCTGGGACAAATACCTGCCCACAACTAGGAGAGCTCCAGGAGGGTACATTCCCAGAAGCGGAACGCCTGGCCACGAACGCACGAGTGCCGCTGCCGCACGCCCCGCCGCAGGCAGCGGGGCCACGGTGCCAGCCGCGAGGGGCCCGACCGCGCACCGAGGGGCCAGACCGCGCACCGAGGGGGCCAGACCGCGCACCGAGGGCCCGACCGCGCACCGGGGGGGCCCGACCGCGCACCGAGGGGCCAGACCGCGCACCGAGGGGGCCAGACCGCGCACCGAGGGGCCATGGTGCCAGCCGCGAGGGGCCCGACCGCGCACCGAGGGGGCCAGACCGCGCACCGAGGGCCCCCGACCGCGCACCGAGGGGGCCAGACCGCGCACCGAGGGGGCCCGACCGCGCACCGAGGGGCCACGGTGCCAGCCGCGAGGGGCCCGACCGCGCACCGAGGGGCCAGACCGCGCACCGAGGGCCCCGACCGCGCACCGAGGGGGCCAGACCGCGCACCGAGGGGGCCGACCGCGCACCAAGGGGGCCCGACCGCGCACCGGGGGGCCGACCGCGCACCGGGGGCCCGACCGCACACCGGGGGGCCCGACCGCGCACCGCCACCAGTCTGGCGGGAGAGGAGCGGCCTCAGCGCTGGCTGTGTGTCTCCTCGACTACCAGTGCAGCGAGAAAGTTTTCGAACGCTTTAGTTCACTTGTGCTACTTATTTTGTAAACTCCCTATGCAGACCCTTTGGCCATTTTGTAAGGGGGAGTTCACCCCTCTGTCCCTTGGGTGGTGTGGTCTGCAGAATCGCAGCCCCTCAAAGACATCACAGCCCAATCCCAGCCCTATGTCACCCGACACGGCACCCACGAAAGCCCAGGTCCAAATGTGCTTAAAGACGTAAACCTTGGGGTGTGCCCTGGATTGCCCCGGGGGACCCAACTACTCATGAGCCCTTAAGAGTGGAAACTGTCCCTGCCGAGCTCCGAGGGGCCCTGCCCACGGGAGTGCCCGGGGTGACAAAGACGGAGAACAGGGGCCACGAGCCCGGGCGCCTCTAGAAGCTGGGAAGGTGAGGGGGCTGAGGGACAGAAACCTGCCCCAGGTCCCGCCCACACAGCAGGTCACAGGGCCAGCTCGATGGCACACAGAACGTGAGGGCCACGTGCACAGAGCTCGCGGTGAGCCATGCCGCCTCACGACAGAGGTGGGACCGTCCCCCGCCCCACGTCCACGCCTGCCTCCTCGGTGGTCACCAGCGACCCGAGTCTGACGCTCGTAACCCCCACACCAGTGTTCAGACTGTCACTGAAGACCCGTGGTCGCTAAGCGACATGTTACTCTGCTCGTTTCTGGTTTCTACGACCTCGCCCGTGCACGTGTCTTTCTGCAACTTCCCTTTCTCTCGAGACAGCTTTTCAGTGCCCGTCCTGCCGTCCCGTGGGGTTTCATCCAGCGCGTGTGAGGGGGCGTTTCAGCAGTGAGCCAACTTCTCCGAAGAACTTTCACACGGAGACGACCCGGGCAAAGGCGGAGCTGTTCCAGCGACACAGGGTCCACCCACGCGCCCGCCCCCCGCCGCCCAGGGAGAAGCCGCGAAGATGAAACTCCAAGGAGCCAGGGCAGAAGTCCGGGGGCGTCGGGGAGAACCCACAGTCTGGCGGCTCCCTTAAAACACACGGCCTTAGAGAACCGGCCGGGAAACACCAGCATCGCCGAGAGGGGGAAGCTGACAAACCTTGAGCTGGACCACGAGAGAAAGACTCCAGCTGCTCACGTGGCCAACGAAGACCAGGACGCGACCGTGGACCTTACGGAAATAAAAGGGACCCTAAGGGGACATTATAAACAACTGCACGGCAGCCAACTAGGTCACTGAGATGAATGGACACGTTTCCCAAGGCAGAAACAACGGAAGTTTACTACAGGAGAAAAAGGAGCTCCGAGCGGACGGGAAGAAGCCAGATCAGGCAGCGAAACACCACCCTCAGGAAGCCCAGGCCCAAATGTCTTCACTGGCCAATTCTACCACATACGTCACGAAGAATTACCACCAATTCTTCAGAAATTCTTGCAAAAACTAGAAGGAGAGGGAACACTTTCCAAATTCACTGTGTGGTCAGTGTCACCCTGATACCAAAACCAGACACAGACATCACAAGAAAAGAAAACTACAGACCAGTCCACGCAAAAATCCTCGACAAAACGCTAGCACACCAAACCCCACCACGTAAAAGGAAGTCGTACATCACAACAAAGTGAGATTTATCAAGGAGTATGAGGCTAGCGCAACAATGCAAAATCAATTCTGTAACAAACCATGTTAATAAAAAAAAAAAAAAAAGACGCGATCATCTCAGTAGTCGCGGAAAAAGCACTAGAAAAATTCAGCACCCACTCCTTCATGATAGCAAGGCTCCACAGACCAGGAGAAGAAGGAAGCGCCCTTTCGACCACGTGCGGGGACGGCCAGGTATCCACGGGCAAAAGGGCAGAGCGGCACACCAGCCTCTCGACACACACGGGCTGACTCGAAACCCAAGTCCTGAGCGCGGAGCTGGGACCACAAAGCTCTCAGTAGAAAACACAGGAGCAAATCTTTAAGAACTTAGATCAGGCGATGGCTTCTTAGAATGACCCCAAAAGCAACAACAACAACAAGATAACTGGACTCTGTCAAAATTAAAACCTTTTTGTGCTTCAAAGGACACCAGCAGGAAAGTAGAAAGACAATCCACAGAATAGGAGGTATTTTTTGCAAATCCCATTTCTGATAGAACACACCTAAAATAGAGAACTCTGAAAACCCAGTAAAAAAAATAGAATCTAACTTAAAATGAACAAAGGCTTTGAATAGCTATTTCTCCAAAGAAGATGTTCCAAGCAGCAGCTGAAAAGATGCTCAGCATCCAGTCACTAAGGAGATGAGACACACACAGAGACCCCACTCCACACACACACTCGGTGGCTGAAATAAAACAGACGCTAGCAAGTGCTAGTGAGAACACGGGGGAAACGGGACTCTCGCACACTGCAGGTGGGAATGAAAACCTGGCGCAGCCGCTTTGGGAAGCGGCCCGCCGATTCCCCACACAGGTCAACAGAGTCAGCCACGTGGCCCAGTAATTCCGTTCCCGAGGGAAATGAAAACGTACGTCCACACAGAAACTGTACAGGAATGTTCACGGCAGCATTACTCAGAACAGCCAAAGTAGAAACCACCGACGTCCATCACCAGAGGGATAAACAAAACGCGGTGCATCCACGCGACGGAACGTCACTCGGCCGTTAACGGAAGTGCTGACACCTGCCACGACGTGGCGGAGCCTTTAAAACACTCAGCTGCGTGCAAGGAGCCGGCCACAGAAAAACACCTACTAGAAGTTCATTTGTACAAAATGTTGGAATGGACAAATCTATAGAAACAGAAAGATTGCGGTCGCCTGAGGTAGGGGTGGGAGGCCGGGGGTGACAGCTGAAGAGTACAGGGTTCCTTTTCGAGGTGACGCGTTCTAAAACTGACTGTGAGAATGGGCACACAACTCTTGGAATACACTAATATACCACTGAACTTTACAGGGCGAGTGAATGTGTTGCGTGTGAATTTAAATGGGTGGGATATATCGCATGTGAATCTCAATAAAGATGTAATTTTTTTAAAAGGCACTCTAGCTTCCAAGTGGTCCTCCTGGGTTCTTTCTCGGAACCCAGCCACCACACCTTGAGGAAGCCCAACTGGCCACAGGGAGCACCCGTGGGTGCGCATCACAGCTCAGGGCGCGAGCGCAGGTCCCAGCTTTCGGCCTGCGCCGACGGCCAGACACATGCTTGAACCCGCCTTCTGATTTCGGTCCCAACCTGGCGGAGTGTCAGCCAGGTAAGCACTCTGGGCTTCCTCGCCCCGGAAGTGGAGACGAGAATGCGTACGGCACGAGACGACCAACCGCACGTGACAGCAGTCTGGACGCCACAAAGCGAGGACAAACAGCGCCTCTCGCCACGCCGGGCCTCCTGGGACGCGGCGCTCCTCCGCCACGCCTCGGCGCGTCTGTGTGGCTCACGGCCAGGGGCGGCCTGGCCTGCTGCCTCCCACATCTGCGTGTCGTTCGCACAAGGTCTTCCAGCATTATCACACACTGCAGGCCCGCCCCCCCGAGACGGCAGCAGACTCATTAATTCTTCATGGGCACGCTGCTTATGTTTACTGAGCAGAAGATGTTCCGCCAAAGTTCAAGCTCAGACTAAAAAGAACCTCATTTTATCTTATTAAAATTGCATTTTTATTTGGTCTTGCATAGCTAAACAGAAAACAGGCTTCGACTGAAGCCATTAAAAAAATAATAAGTGGCAACCAAAGCACCTACCTCGTTTCAGATGTGGAGATCCTTCTTTTAAAATATACTAACCCACAAACGTACACTGCTTTAAAACACTGCAGTACTTCATTGTTTTAAAGAGAGCTCTAACGATTCCTTAGAAAGGCAGATACACATCATTCCACTCTATGTACCCACCCTAAGCACTCACCCTTGCACAAGTATTGCCAGGTCCCCAAAGGTTCAGCAATGTTTGTAACTTAAAAAAATTTTTTTAAGAAAAATCTGGATGCCCATTATCAACTGAATAATGAAAACCCTAGGGCACACACACAGAATGGAATACTAACCACAAAAAACACGAACTGCAGCCACAAGAACTAAGACAGGCAAATTTCGTAACGCTGAACACCAAACTAAGCTGAGTAGACAGAGTATGTCATCACTCTGAAAAAAGTTTTCGAAAAGGCAAAATGATCCTAACCATCAGTGCTGGACACGTACGTGAGCCATCGAAACCCTACTGCCCGCCTGGCGGCGGGCACAGGCGTGGGGAACAGGGGCTCCGTGGGCAGGGCGGGCGGCACCGGGCTGGGTCCAGGAGCGAACACGACACTGAGCATGTGCCAGCTCGTCTCCTCTGGCGGGCACGCGTGCTCTGTGTTCACTACATGAATCGGTACAGTCAGGCGCCACACAACCACGTTTTGGTCAACGACAGGTGGCACTTACGACGGTGCCCCTAAGATTACCATGGAGCTGAAACATTCCTAAGTCCTAGTGAGGGCGCAGCGCACGATGGCACGCATGACGCGTCACTCCCGGGTTGTGGCGATGCTGGCGTAAGCGCACCACGACACGCCAGTCGCACAAGGGCTCAGTGCGCAGTTGCGGGCGGGCCATGACCCTGGGTAAAGGGTACGCGGGTAGCCGGCACGGGATCGGCGGGGCGCTTGCTGTAGTGCGCCGCTGCGCCCCCAGAGGGCGCTCTTTCCGCGGAGGGGAAGAACGTCCGCCCGGCACAGGGCGTGGGTCCCGGGGCCGCCTCGGCCGTGTCGCGCCTGAGCGTCTCCGGACGGCATCGTCCCCGCTCGTGCTTCGTCCACTCTCGTGTTGCTCTGTGCCGCCACCTGCTGCACGGGCGGGCGGCCAGGAGCAGCGGCTGCACCGCACGGCGTAGGGGTGCAGTGGGCTGGGCCCCCAGGTGTGAGTGCGCTGCATGACGCTGGCAGTGACCCTCGCCGAGGACGCCTCGCTCAGCAGGCTCCCCGTCGGTAAGCGGCGCGTGACGGCGTGCCTTTGGGAGAGCCCCCCGTGTCCTCGCTTTCTAAGCAGACTGCCCCGGCCCTGTGAGGTGGGGTGCGTGGACTAGGTGCAGACCGCAGAGGCGTCTCATCCCCCTCCCCACCCCCACCCCCCGCGGGTCAGACACGGAGTGCTCCGGGACACATTCCGATGGCGCTAAGTCTCCCTGCCCCCGCCCCCGTTCTTTGTACACTGTGCACAGAACGCCTTCAAAAAGAAAGCTCAACATCCTCAGCCATCAGAGAAATGCAAATAAAAACCACAATGAGAGACCATTTCACACCCAGCAGGATGGCAAGAACTGTGAAGATACGAGTGTGGATAAGGTGGAGAAACTGACACCCTCGCACACTTGGAGAGAACGAAAGGTGGAACGGCCACTTTGGAAAACGGTCCGCCAGGTCCCCAAAGGGACGAGCGGTTGCCACGTGGCCCAGCATCTCTGCTCCAGGGTGTGCACCAGAAGAAGCGAAAACGCACGTCTGGCATTGTTTACAACAGCGAAAGCGTGAAAACCGTCCACATGCCCATCGACTGACACGTGACCCCTGCACACAATGGAATGCTACCAGGTCACAAAAAGGAATGACAGAGTGACACACGCTCCGACATGGATGAACCCTGAAAACCCCGCCACATGCAGGGAGCTGGTCACCTGGGACCGAATGTTCTACAGTTCCACTCACGTGAAACGTCCAGTAAAGACAAATCTATAGAAACGCAAAGGGGCTGGGGAGGAGGGGACGGGGAGCCACTGGCTTCCCTCTGCGGTGAAAATGCTCTAAAACCGACCGTGACGGTCACACAGCTGTGAACACACGAAAACACTGAAGCGTGCACGCCGAGGGAGTGCAACGTGTGGTATGTTAACGGGGCACCAGAAAGGCCCCCGGGAAGTGAGTGTGCCTGGGGTGAGCTGATAAACAAGGCGCCCCTCGGCACCACGCGCCGGGCTGGCCGATGCCACTCCATGAACCCCAAGTGGGTCCAAGCCCACCTCGCCTGCGTGACCAGAGTCGGCGGGGGCGTCCCTGCGTTTCAGGCCCTGAGCCACGCCCCACACCATGACGAGACTTAAGGGCTAATCCGTCACCAATGCGATCGGCAGGGACCACTCCGGGGCCGTGTGTCTCCGTCCAGCCAGGAAGGGTTCTCAGGAGGAAGAATGAACGAGCGCTAGGAGGCGCCTGGTCCCAACCCTGCCCCTAAGAGGCCCATGTCTGGGTGACAGGGCGGGTCCAAAGGGACCGCGCAGGGCGGGCCAGCGAGGGGCAGGCAGACACCCCAAGATGGTGCCCTGAACGGACCCCAACCAGAAAGCCCTCCCTCACAACGCCCCCTCCACTGACACACCACCGCTGACGAGGGAAGGAGGACTGAGAATGGGGTGAAGCTAAGGTTTAATGCACCCGGGGAGGGCCACCCCGGCTGGGGACCCCAGGTGCGGACCGCCTGGAGAGACACTGGTCGGACGGGGGAATGAAAGCGACTGGGCTCCCGAGGGCCAGGCCCTCTCTGCAGGACTCTGCCCAGCCTGCCTTCACGACACCGGGCGAGAACGCTGCAAGGTCAAAGACTCTGAGGGCCTGCCCGCGGACAACCCAGCTCTGGAGAGCACCACGGAGCAGTGGTGACTTAACGCAGGGGTCCCCAAGCCCCGGGGCGTGGGCTGGTGCGGGTCGGGCCGCACAGCAGGTGAGCAGCGGGGACGCCTCGGCTGTCACAGCCGCCCCCCCCCCGCGCCAGCATCGCCCTCAGCTCCGCCCAGGTCATCAGGCGTTAGATGCTCAGAGGCGCTCCGGGCCCTGGTGCCACAAAGGCTGGGGACCACTGCATTGGGACACAGGTGAGCACCGAGGCGGGAGAGAAAGATGGAAGGGGCGTAAATTAGCAAGCAGGAGAGAGGAGCACTCAGGCCGCTGCCGCCGGGCCTGGGCTTTGACAGTGAGGGGGCCTGCCCCTCCCCCGCTCGGCAGGGGCTTTCCTTTCTGTTTTGAACTGCGACCCCCTCCAGCAAGGTGCCGGCGTTCAAACACCACTGACTGGACAAGGTCCGCTTTCTTCCTTAATTAAAGGCTGACCAGCAGTGGGTGAAAACGGCAGCGCGTGGAACAGGGAGAGAGGAAATGAGGGGACGGAGAAGAGAGCAAGCCGTCCGCGGGCCCTCGGCGTCGCCAACGACACTGTACGGCCGCCTTCAGGATTCAGCGCTTCCTTGCAACCAGCATAACGTTGCGCGGCAATTACACCTCGATTTAAAAAAGCAATGCATATTTGTTATGAAAACATGAAAAAGAAAAGAAAGTCCCCTTGAAATTGCCGTGGAGGAGTGCGATTCGCCAGCCTGGCATCCGGATGTCAAGAGTCGCACGTCTCCTGGGCCCGCCGGTCCGGCTCCTGCCAGCCTGTCCTGTCCAGGTGCGCTCAGCCCCTCCCCACACTCCTGACCTCCGCGCCCCAAAGCTGAGGCCCGGCCTTGTCCTGCTCTGAGGACCCCTGCTCTCTCCTGGCTGACCATCTCCAGGTGACCAATTCTCAACCAGCTGCCTCTCGGCACCACGGCCAGCTCTCGGCCACACCCTCACCACCTTGCACTACCTGGTCCCACCCCAAGATCAGCCTGGCCCCAAGCGCCATGCCCCACACCTACCTGCAGTGTCCCACCTTGGACAACGTCAGCCCCAGTCACCCAAGAACAAAACGAGGGCCTCGCCTGGCCTCACGCAGCTCCCTCACGACCCCTCCCCCAGCAGCCTCCTGGCCCTGCCCAGGCCACCTGCTGTCCCCACCGCCTGGACCAGAGCTCTGATCCTCAACTCCTCACCACGTCATCCACTCCTGCTGGGACTCGATCAGCAAGAACCCAAGGCCACCCTCACCTCCTCCCTGAGGCGCACCACCCACATTCGACCCATCTCCACGTCCTCCAGGACCCCAGAACCTTTTGCACATCTATGTCCTCCTCTCTGTCGCCGTCCCCAAGAGAGCTGCAGCAGCACCCCCACACACCCCTGCCACCAGCTCTGGCCACGGCTCTGGTCTCCAGTGCCAGTCAGGGGACGGCTTTGCTCCCAGCTAGCGTCTGTCCCCTTGAGGAACAACTGGAAGCTGCCAGGTGCCTCTCCTGCCCCTGCCACTGCACACCCACCCCCAGCCTGGAGACGGCCCGCTCCCCGCCACAGCGGCCCGCAGCACGCTCCACCCGGCCGTCCTCCTCCCCTTGGTCACGTCCCTGCGGGCTCGGCTCCTCTGTCACCCACCTTTTCCTCACCTGGCCTTCGTTAAGGCCACCCTCGCTGGCAAGAAGGCCCAGGCCTGGGCCAGAGAACACCCCCCAGACCCGAGGAAGCGTCTGAAGGGATGGACCCGCCCTCCCGAGTCCAGCTCAGGTCGCCCCGCCCCGTCGGCAGCTCCTGCCCTCGTGCGCACGGGCCACAGGCCTCTGCTCGCAGGGCGTCAGGAGCCCGCTGAGGGCTGTCAGCCAAGGACGGTGAGCCCATCCGGGAGACAGAAACCACAGAGTTTGTCGCATCTGGGCGGGGGCCTCAGAGCCAGCAGGCCTTATTCGCTTTTGTGAGTTGAGCAGCAACACTTTATGACAGGAAGCTCGTTTCAAAACGTGCAGCCAGGTCCCCGAGCACGAGCAGAGAGGGCTCTGCGGCACAGCGAAGAGTGGCGTGGCGGAGGCCGGGCCACCAGCAGGCCAAGCCACGGGGCGCGGTGCGCGTGGGAAGACGGACGGCAGCACCCCCGGCGAGTGCGCTGAGCGGCAGCCCCGCGGGCTCACGCAGGAGGCGGCCCGCGGGTCCGGGGCCCACGCCCAGCTCACAGCCAGCTCATCGGGAGCCAGCTGGGCGCGGCGCAGGGCTGCAGCCCCCCGCCTGCTGCCCGTGCGGAGAGGCGCACACGCAGCCGCCGCCGGGCCCGCCGCACGGCGCGTGCTCCTGCGTGGCCGGGCCAGTGACAATGGTGTTCTTGGCCATCGCACCCAGGTGCACTGAGGGTCCCGTGACCCTCCGACTGCACCCGCTGAAGTCAAGCAGCCTAACGCCCTGGGCACTCGGGCTGGAATTTCCACGTAAATCCCCAAAAAGAGGAAACAGTCCTCAGATGGGGAACAAAACGATGGGACACTCAAAACGAAAGTCCCCGTGGCCCGGGCCCTGCAGACGGGAAGAGGCCAGGCTGCCCCACTCCCTGTGGCCCCGACCCTGCCTCTCGTCTGCGGAGGGGGCAGCACGGGGACGCCGTCCACCTCGCCCTTGAGGAGCCCCCAGAGTCGCGGAAGTCGGGGTGCACACGTCCCCCGCCACCGCGGTCTGAGTCACGTCCCCCAGGCAGGCCTGGCTCGGCCACCACGGCTCAGTGTCGCCCCTCATCTGTGCTCGAGGACCCAGCACGCGGCTGCATGTGACGAGCCCGGCCCGGGACAGCACTCAGCAACCACGCGCCAGGACGGGGCCACCGCAAGGCCACGCCACCACCCTCCTGGGATGCTCACTCCCAGCCGCTCTCCCCAGCTCGAGAGCAAGGACCAGGCCGGCCGCCCAATCTGGCTGCCAGGGCCCAGCACAGTGGCACACGCCACACCCGCATGTCTGCGGGGACTGTGTGCAGCCCAGCCCGGGCAGGGACATCGCTCTCCGGGAGCCCTGCCATGCCCGAAGCCTGCACTGCACCCTGAAGGGCCCGCAGGGCCCCTTCTTCACACCACACGTGCCAACCGAGAGCCAGTGAGTCGGGGGTGGCCGGACAGGACGCCGCCCGGCCAATAGGGATCGGAGGTCACTCACTGGCCCCGTCACGGTGCCACGGCCCTGGTCCCAGCCGCACACAGGCCAGGCAAGACCAGGGCAGGCGGCTCTCAGGACACGTGCTGCTCGTTTCCACGGTGACCGTGACCTTGCCTTCACAACACCTGGGGGAGCGGAATGCTGCCTCCTGCTCTCACTAAAAATTATAATAAAAAATAAATCCACAATCACTCAGACTTTAGTTTTTAAAATCATTTTCATCCTCACTTAAAATTCACCTGTCTAGATTTGCTACACTAAACAAATGTGTAAGAGAAAAATACAATTCAAGGAAAATTTATTTTTCAAAATGTTTCCAGACAAAATAAAAGGCATTTAATAACATGAAACGTGACTAGTGAGAAGCAAACGAGTGAGAAGCCCTGTGAGCACAGGGCAGCCCGCCCACTGTGGCTCCCAAGGCACTGGGCACAGTGAGGCCGCCGCCCTCACGGACGGCGACCAGGAAAGCCCACCCGCCACCACCCCACACACCGCCACAGCGGCCTCCTCCCCAACGCAGACGGGAATACACAGGCTCTTGGTCCAAATGGCTGCTTCAAAAATGCAAGCAAGGAAAACAAACCAGTTCATAAAAACACGAGAGGGACGGAGGGCGACGGGCGAGCGGGCAGGCTAGGAGCCAGCTGGTCTGGGCAGCAGCTCAGAACTTCTGAGGAAAGAGGCAGGGCCTCCACTTGGTTCCTTGTCCCCACCAGGCAAGGGACACAGGAAGAAGCCTCCCAGCTTAGCGCCGGGCCCTGGGGCTAAGTGCACTTTGCAGAGGCCACCAGTGTGAGGCCGGCCACCGTGAAGGCCGACCAGGCTCAGTCCACACTCAGACACGGGGCTGGGCAGGGGCCGGGGGGAGGCGGCTTGCGACCCTGCACCGTCCAACACCCCAGGGCCCCATCCCTGGCCGTCCTCCTTCCCCTCCATCTTCTGTGGCTGCTGTGACAAAGTCCCACAAACTCAGGGGCACGTTTACTAAAGGTCTGGAGGTCGGTGTCCGAGTCGGGTCTCGCCAGGCTCAAAACCAGGGGCAAGCCAGCTGCCGTCACTTTGGGGGGCGATTCTGGAAGCGTCCACTTCCTGCTGCACGTTGTCAGTGGAACTCAGCTTCCTGCGGCTGCGGGACGCAGGTCCCCCTGGCTGAAGCAGAAGGCCGTTCCCAGCCTCTGGAGGCCGGCGCAGCCCCAGCTGCCACCTCTCCTCCATGGCCACAGGTCAGACGGAGGCTCCGTGTCCAACCTCTCTGGCCACTCTGAAGAGCTCACGCGACCCCGCTGGGCCCAGCAGATAATTCAGGACATCTGCCACCTCAAGGTCACCTGAAGGAGTGGCAGCCTGAAGTCGCCCCTGCCGCATGGCACGGCATTTCACTGGGCCTGGGCTGAGGATGCGCACAGCTCGGGGGCCATTACTCCTCGGCCATGCCACCCTCGGGCCAGAACCCTGGGGATCACCTCGCCCCCGACGTCTAGCGGATCAGCAAGCCCTGCGAGCTCCCCCACCCCGCAGCCGGCCCTCGTCCCCACCCCCTCTTCAGGAGGACAAACGGGGTGGTAGCACCCCGCTTCCCTGCCGTCTCATGACTCTAGGGACAGAGACCCACATCCTCTCCACGGCCAGCAGAGCCCTGGGGCGCTGGGCCCTGCTCTCCTCCCACCAGCTTCTCAACACGCCCGCGCCCCCCACTGTGGGCCTCCCTGCAGGGCGTTCTGGGCCAGGCGTGCTGGCACCCCCACACTGCTCCCCCACACGGCTGGAGTGGCGCGTGGCAGGCGGCTCCCCCGCCCCCAGGGCTCGGTGTGGGCAGGACCCCGTCCTCCAGGAGGACGCGACCTTCCGCCCACGCGGTGCTGGCCCCAGACCCGAACCTCGGGAGCACTTCGGACTGTTTGTGGACGCATGTGCTCACCGCCGCCCTCACCCTGGTGGCCTCTGAAGGCCACATCTCCGTGTGGCACAGCATGGTCCCTGGCACACGGAACGGGCTCCCAAGGAGTTTCCGAATGAATGAATGAAATGAACGAACGACCCCCCAGCTCCCGCCACGCTCCTCCTCCGCTGACGAGCGAGGGCCCTGCCGGGCGGGCTGTGGCATCTGCTCCGACGCCTCTGGCTCCGACAGCTGGAGGCTGACGGCGGCCGCCGTGCGCTGCGCTCTGCCCCGGGCTCCTCGTGCGCCGTGCCGCACGTGGCCTTCGCTGCCGCCGTCCCACGGGGCAATGTCCCCCCTCGCACGCCCCAGCTGCCAACACAGCACACCGCCGGGCTGCGCTGAACCGCGGGCGTGGGACCCACAGAGGGGCTGCCTGTCCCCGCCCGGTGCGGGGGGGGGGCACCGAGGGAGGCGAGGCGGGCGCACCAGCTGCACCTGCAGAAAGCCGCGGCCACGAAGCAGCAGCCCCCGGGGCACGGGGCTGAGCCACCTGGTCCTCACCCCCCCCATTCTTATCTTACCATCACAACACCTGTCTCTGGACGTGTGCCACAGGGTGCCATAGCCTCCTAACGGGGCTCCCTGGCCCTGCCCTCTCAGCCACCACCCCGCCCCCCCACACAGCAGCCCCGGGAACCCTGCTGCACCCAGGCAGGTCACGTGGCCCCTGTCACAGGTGCCCCTCCCTCAGATGAAAAACAAGTCCAAGACTTCTGTGACCAGGGTCCCAGCTCCCACGCCCCAAGTCTCCCTCCCACCCGGGCCACACTCTTGTCACATGCACCAGCCGCGCCCCAAACCGAACCCGGGCCTTTGCCTGGGCCACCCAGCTCTAGCACGCAGGGGCCGCCCCCTCACTTCCCACAAGCCTCCTCTGTGGGGGGTCCCCCGGCCACCTGACCACCACGAAGCCCTCGCCACCGCACCTGCCGGTACCATCCGCCCCGCACCCGCGCGCTGTGCTGCGAGCAGGTGCCCACCGCCCGCCAGACGCCCTCCGCTGCGTCACCCCCTCTCCGCCTCCCCCGCTCCCACCCCAAGCCCGGCAGAGCTGCGACTGCGGTCTGCTTCGTCCCCGGACGCGTCTCCGGCAGCTGAAGCTGATGCTGCACACGCTGCGCGCAAAATAAATGCGTGTCACGTTAATAAATCAGACTCTCA
Source organism: Eonycteris spelaea (assembly GCA_003508835.1). NCBI lineage: Eukaryota > Metazoa > Chordata > Mammalia > Chiroptera > Pteropodidae > Eonycteris > Eonycteris spelaea. Next base: position 323,756 of record PUFA01000362.1, on the reverse strand, counting down.
AAACGTCCAGGTCTCCCTCGCTCTCGTTAACGGACGACGCCAAATATCCTCCAGCAGGTCACAGCCACCCGGTCCAACACAACTACCCAGGTTCCACGTGCAGAATGGTTGGCGCCAGGGGTGACACGACCCAGTGAAGGTCACGCAGAGATTACTAGAAAAAGGCGCTCACACCCGGACCGCAGGCTCCTGGTCACAGGTCTGTCACCACAGCACGCACCCGCCCTGTCCAAAAAAGAAATGTCTGAGACAGCGTCAGCCAAATGCACCACCTAAGAACCGGGGCGTACAGGGAATGGGGGTCTACGGGCAAGACCACCTCTCAGGCAGTGTGACGTGGCCCAGCGACCGACCCCCTCGTGGTTAATGCGGAAGATCGCTGGGATCGACCGCCACACGCCAGCCCTGACGACACACAGATGACTGCCCAGCGAAGAAAGCATGCCCAAAGCAGCCCGCAGAGTCCGACGCACGAAGGGCCCGCAAGCCCAGGCTGCCAGGGGACGGGCAAGGCTCCAGGAGGCACAGGGAGATCAATCTCCAAAATCAAAAACTTACAATAAAAACCCCAGCATAGGGGAGAACGGGGAGGGAAAGAACATTCTGGTCGGCTGTGGGAGCGTGAAACTGACGGGGCATCGCACAGCGCGTGTGCCAAGGCCCCGAGCAGCCCGCCACGCAGGGCCGAGTGCAAGCGGGGGGCGGCGGAGGCGGCTGAAAGACAAAGCGGGAGTCAGGTCACGACGGGCCTCGGACCCCACGTGCAAACACTGCCGCTTCTCAGCAGGGCACGCCAGGGCCTTCGAACCACGCCCGCCTCGGTGAACGGCACGTGGAGGGCAGAGCACGTTATGTAAACTCTAAAACCCCAGGGAAACGCGACGCGTGGAGAGCAGCAGGGATCGCAGCTGGCAGACGGTATGGGCTCGGCCACCACCAGCCATCAGTGGCAGAAGGGAGCATCGCGAGGGAGTCATGACTAAGGAGCCGTCCGTCACTAAGGGCTGTGCTCTGAGAAGGGAGCATCGCGAGGGAGTCATGACGAAGGAGCCGTCCGTCACTAAGGGCTGTGCCCTGAAAGACCCTGAGCGGCTCCGCCCTTCGCCAAGGGTGCCGTCCCCCTCCTGCGAGTTTCTCTGGGTCGAGGACACACTCAGAGCTAACGGTCCTGGGCCGCATCTGAGACAGCTGGCGAAGCCACAGGCGTCCCGGCCAGGCTCTCGGACCGCACTGTGCCCACGCAGGCGAAGACCATGTATGTGGCTGGCGACCGCCACGGGTCTATGGACGGCAAAGCGGACGTGCACATTTCCCGGCTCCTCCTGTCGCCTGAAACAGCGGCGCCGCCGGAGGCAAGGCCGGCCACAGGAGGCGCGGGGCACCGGGCGGCTAGAGGGCCCAGCCTCCCCTCTTTGCCCCGAACAGTTCTCCAAACGCCACTCCAACTGCAGCCATAAGGCACGGCTGCTCTCAAGAATGCTGTAGACACAGCGCAGTATCAAACTCAAAGAGAAAAGGAAGCCTGTCTTTAGTAACACAGGATCTCGGAGAAGTTGAGGACTGTGTTAGTGTCCTGAGGCTGCCATAACGAATTACCTAAAACAACAGTAATGCATCCTCTCCCAGTTCTGAAGGCCAGAAGTTCAAAATCAAGGTGCTGGCAGGGCCGTGCTCTCTCTAGCTCCAGGAGAGGAAGGAACCTTCTTCGCCTCTCTAGCTTTTACAGGTTGTCAGGAACCCTTGGCAAGTGCATCACTCAATCTCGGCCTCCATCCCCACCTGCCATCTTCCCCGTGTCTCTCTCGTGTCCAAATTTCCCTCTTCTCATAAGGACATCAGTCCGGCGTGACCTCATTTTAACTGGCTCACATCCGCTAAGACCCTATTTCCAAGTAAGGTCACATTCACAGGTTCCAGATAGACAAGAATTTGGGGAGGACACCACTGAACCCAATGCGAGGACGATTACCAAGAGACACAGTCACCAACCCAAAGGTTATTCACCATTACAATTACACACAGGAGCTCGACTACTCTCATCGCAGTCGGTTGTTAGGAACGAAAGTCCATTTAAACCAAGGAGGAAAAAAACCTCAAGACCTAAAACAACACACGGAAGTTCCACTGCCACCTGGCCCCTTCTCCCTGGAGTCTGTGCTCCAGAGCATTTTTCGCTGTCACTACTAAGACCTCCTGTTCTCCACCATCCCAGAATTTTCACATCGTCTTGGACCCTGACATTGGTTTTGATGAAACTTGTTCTTCTTCAATCAAGCACAATCCTGTAGAGTGAAACAGGCCACCTCTGGTGACCCTCCTCTGAAGTGTGGCTGAGCAGCCGGTAACTCGCTCCCGCTAATGCCCAGATCACTGGAAAAACTTCATGACTGGGCGCAGTGAATTCCAAAGCATACAATTCCACCACTCACACAAGTGTTTATTATGCAACCCATGAGCAAGCTGTGCTCATGAATGATTCTATTTAGAGTTATTTTAATGCCACAATGCTTAATGTTCAGTATCTCAGACTTTAGTTTCCAAACAGAACAAACTGTGTTTAGAAACCCTGAAGTTTGTTTCTCTCTGATCTAGATTCACCAGCAGCTGATTTCACCCTAAGGCTCTTCCATGTAGTGTCTCCACGTTCCCTAGGGCCCTGGCCTGGCTGGGCTCAGTGACAGTCCAATCAGATGAGGCCTTTGGAGCTGTAGGGCTTCCAGGGTTACTCAGGTCACTGCGGGCACTTTAGTTATTTAATTTTTTTAACTTGCTTCCTGTTGCTGACTCAAGACAGGAGTCGGTTCTGAGGCCAGAAGTGGGCACGTGGACATTCACAGGGAGCCTCAAACCCCCTTTCCCCGCTCCAGGCAAAGGCAGGGCCCACAGAGAGGCGAGGCCAGCCAAGTGGGTCAAACCCGCCACGCCCCGCGCGGAAAGCGACCGCCCCGCAGGCGCAGCCCGCCCGGGGCCAGTTTCCGGAGCCCACCGGACCCCCCACCACGACCCGCGTCGGTTCCCTCGGCTGCCGGGGCCGGGGAACCGGCGGAACAGAGCCTGCCGGTCTCGGGACACACCTGCCGGCAGCTTCCCCGCGTCCTTTCTAGCCTCGCTCCTACGTGCTGCCCCTGTCGCCTCCCAGACCTCACGTTCTGACCCCGAGGTCCCTCGCACCCCGGAGGTCTCCTCAGAGCCCAGGTCACCCCTCCGCAGCCCCGCCAGCCGACGTGCCACCTGACCTCTGACCCCTGACCCCGACCCGGCTCCCCGTCACACCCACCTGCCCGGGACCTTGCTGTTGCTGCGCTTCCAGAACTGCTTCCTGGCCCCGTCGCTGGCCATGGCCCCTCCTCATCCCTCAGACCTGCTGGCCCGACACCCCGAGTGCTGCCAGCCCGCCCGGGCGGCTCTTTCCTGAACCCCAGGTGGCCGCTCAGGCGTCCCGGGACTCCCGAGCGCAGAGCCCTGGAGCTTTTCCGCCTCCCTCCGGAAGTTGTGCCTCACACGCCCGGAAGTCCCGCCTCCGGCCCGGCGCGCGTGACGCGTGGAGAGCGCGCCCGACGGCATCGGAGGGCGACGCCTGGCGGCACCGGGGAAGTGTCCCGGGCGGGTCGGCGCGGGCGTCGGGCTGCGGGTTCCCTTCGGGGCGAAGCGGCGCATCCGCAAGGAGGTCGCAGGCGTTTCGGTCACGTTGTCACGCTGCGTCCCTTAAGCAGTGCAGCGCGGGCAGGTTTTGTGTTCCTCGTGACTTGTTGCGTGGCCGTTCCGTACGACGCCGAGGTGTAATGACGGAGCTCTTCCTCTGCTGTGCCCTGAGCTACCGCTGAGGCTTGGAAAAGGCCCGTAGCGGTGATGCAACGGCGAATGCACAGCACTCACGGAGGGGCTTGGAGGAGTCGGGACAACTGCTGAGGTCTGTGACTCTTGTGTAAGGTGGAGTAGCCGCCCGACAGGATGCAAGGAGTCGTTCCAGGCAGAAGGAACATCCCCGCCGAAGCAAGGAGACGAGAAAACCGGAGCGTGGGAAGCAGACTGGTGCTTCCTGTGGCTCGGTTTGTGTGTAGCCCGGGTTCCCAAGAAACGTGGTGAGACGGATGTTTGCACACAGGTGGCTTATTGGGAGGAGAGATTAAACTGGAGGGGCTACAATGGGGCGAGCATCAGGCAAACCCAAGGGATGGGATGGCCCTCCAGGGATGACGTGGTGAACTGAGACAGGTGGGCGTAGCCTTTGTACTGCTGCACAGAGCGGTCGCTGACCGGGGCCGCCCCTGGGACGGGGGAGGGCGTAGTAGGGAGAGGAAGCCCCGGCAGCTCAGCTCAGGGCAGTTCTCACCAGGAGCTTATCTCTGAGCTGTCAGCCTGTGACACTCCCAGCAGCTGAGGGAATCAGAGCCTGGGTCCTCATGGGGGAGTCACCCACCGTGTGCACGAGGGTGTGTTCCCCATCCTTAGCACCTCTGCTGTTCCAGGTGAGTTACCTGGTGGCGTGACCCTCGAGGCTGCAGACGCCCTGACCATCACGCCCCTCCCTGGGCTCGCCTGTTGTGCTCGTCCACATACCATCGAGTTGGACCCAGCGGTCCCAGTAGGTACGAAGCCTATTCCTCCTGGCCTGCACCCTGCGGTAGCATCCCTGTCCCCACTTGTGGACCGTCTTTCCTTGCCCGCTGGTCTCTTGGCACAAGAAGCAATAACTTAACTTTTAAGGAGACTCGTCCCACGTCCCTCTCTGAAAGCATCGCGTCCTGGGATTCGGGATCACTAGAAGAGGCCAGAATTGTGAGAACGGAAATACAGAGTTCCCTAAGAGTGATGATAAGTGGGGCCACTCCTGCTCTCCCCGCCTTGGTTCTCACACCCTGACCACGCCCGTGGCCAGGAGACAGCAGACAGGACAAAAAACGATCACACTCATCGGAAGAGGAGGATGAAAGCTTGGAAGCACCACCCCTCCCCTGAAGGTCTCCCCTTTAGTTACCCCGAGTCCTTTTGCACCCCATTGCTCCTCCCCTCCCTCTGCCCTTCACCTTCATAGCTGGCCACACCTGTGTGTAATGCCCCACCCCCCACAGGAAGTCAGCTGTGGTCTCCTGACTGAAGCCCCACACATCTGGGCAATGTGACGCTCTCTCTGCTGGGGTCAGATGTAGCCTCTCGTGGACAGATGACCTCAGACTGAGTCATCTACTTAACATGAAAAACTCCTGCTTTGGAGGGGGCGGGGAAGCAAATCCCAGCGCCAAGCTGCCCAGCGCACACATGGTGTTCGTGGTGTTCGCGGCGGGACGGGGCCGGGAGTGGGGGGCTCCTGGCCTCAGTCAGCCCCTGGCACTCTGGCCCACGGAGGACCTGCTTTGTCCCTGTCCTCTAGTGCCACTTCTGAGGTGGGACTGGGGAGGTGCTGGAGACAGGCCTGGGGCGAGGCGGGGCTGGGCTGGGCATCCCCTGGGCTCCTGCCCCAGGATTTGCCGCCGCCAGGTCGCAAGCCTGCCTGCCCAGCTCCGTAACCTTTGCTTGGAGTGAAAGCTTTGTTTCCTTCTCTGAGAAGCACCAAATTACTCTACTCTTAGCGAAGCGGTATTTTCTGGCTTCTTTGCATGCAAATGGGCCGGTTTCAGGCTTACGAGGTCCCCGTGTCTCTCAGCCTCTCTCGTGGGACCTCAGTGAGTGAGCCACCGTGCGTCCCCGTGGTGAGGCTCCCTGTGACCCCCCTGGGGCTTCAGTCTCACAGGCGCAGAGCCTGTGTCACTGCAGAGCTGCCATCCCACCTGCGTTAGGCTCCGAGCGCCGCTGTAGCAGACTACCCCACACTCAGTGGCCGCACACAGCAGCCATTATCCTCTCGCAGTCCTGGAGGGCGGAAGTCCTGCCGTCAGGGTGTCTTGGGGTGCTCCCCGCCAGCGGCTCCAGGGAGAATCTGCCTCCTTGCCTCGCAGCGGCCAGCGGTGCCCACGTCCCTTGGCTGGCTGCCCCTTCCTCCGCCTTGAGAGCCGGCCGCTCCAAGCTCCGCCTCATCTATCACCCCATTTCCTCGGGGTCCCTATGACAGGGGCCTGCCCATGCTGTCCAGGAGTGGCCCGCCTCAGGGTCCTTAGCCACCCCTGCAAGCTCCCTCCTGCCATGTCAGGTAACATCATGGCTTCCGGGACGTAGGGCATGGAGACCTTTGGGGGCCATTGTTCAACCACCGCAGTTGTTCACGACATAGAGCAAAGGTTCCCATGTCCCCCCCCCGTGAGAGCGGGGACCCTCCTCCCTCCCCACTTCCCTAACTCAGTTCAGCCACTTCCAGAGTTTGGGGTCTGTCCTTCGCGACATCCCACACTTCCTAGAACTAAACTCTGCAAGAGTGAGGACGGTGGTAGTTTCAGGAAGGACAAAGTCCAGCTCAGATCGGCTTATACTTGTTCAACAAAAACCTTAGAGGCTGAAGCTTTTCTGCAGGAGGGGGTTATGGAGCCTCACGCCAGCCGGTAAAAGGTCTAAGTCACTGGCAGCCCCGCAGCTGGGGAGCGCACTCGGCTCAGCGGGCTCTCTGATGCAGGGAGTTTGGGGCACAAAGGTGCAGGTTGTTTTGAACGAATTTATATGGGCTCTAAAAGGGGGTGGTAAGAAGCGAGGTTCGGGTCCTGGGACAGGCCCCTGTTCCTACAGGGGAAGCGGGTTGCCTGTGGGCCGCGGTTCCGGAAGCTCACGCGTGAGCAAGTGCGGGGACCCCTGGCGACCGCTGTTCTCCCCCGATGCCCCGGGAAGCAGCCGCCCGGAAGTTACCTCGGAGTTGAAGGCGCACTCGGGAATGTCAGCATCCTTTTGGCTTTGCCCTGCAGCTGCTGACCAGCGTCTCCCGCTCCCTCCTCCACCTGCCGCAGCTGATTTAGGGCGTCTCGGAACTATCTCCCTGTCCCACTCTAAAGGGAGTTTCTGAGTTCACGCAGCTAGATAAGCCCGGAGGTGCCCGTGAGTTTGGAGAAGGGCTGATACGACTGCTGGACAATGACACCCTGAGGTCACAGGATGCCAGCCAGGGACGGGTGGCACGGACCCTGGGGAGAAACCACGTCGCCGAAGGCAGCAGCCATGTTGAGAAAAATGGATAGATTTGCCGACCTAAAATATTAACTTGTTTGTCCATTTTTTTTAATTGGATAAAATGTACGTACCATATCTACACGGGAAGTAAAAGGCTCCAACAGGAAACAGTCTGATTTTTAAAATTTGGTACATATTTTAAATGTTTGAGTAAATAGGTCCAAAGACTTATTTAAAGAGGAAATACAAGTGATAATTGAACAAATAAAATGGGACTTTTTAGGAATTTCTAAAAATAGAAAATAAGGGAAATACCACTCACCGATAGGCCGGCGAAGGTGAAAAGGGACGACGTTGGCGTCGCCGCCAGGAACCGGACATGACGGAGTGAGCGCCCCCTGGGGCCACATTTGTGAAGTGCAGTTGACAAAAGCCCTATGAATACACACGCTCTGAGTGGGGGTCTTGGAGCAGAAAAGCTCACTCAAGGCCACAGCGGCAGCGGGAAGGACCCCGAGAGGCCCCCTCGCCCTCCACGGCCCCTTTGCTTACTCTCGAGGGCAGTGGGCCCAGCAGGGGCCAAGGACGAACGACTGAGCCGCCCAGACCAGAGGAGGCCTCTCAGCACCCAGCCAGGGCTCCGCCCCCTGCGCAGCTGCCCGTGTCTCCCAGGGCCCAAGCGGATGGAGAGTCAGAGACTAGCCCGCAGCCGCGGTGGCACGGTGCCGGGCCCTGGCCAGGTCTCGTCCAGGCATCTACTGTCAGTTGGCGTCCAGGGACGGGCAGTAAGCAGGAGACCGCAGGCCCGGGTCCAGAGCGGGTTCAGGGCCTGGACCTCCACTGCTGAGTAGGAAGGGGGAGGCAGGACCCCGCGTGTCTCGCCAGGCAGTGGGAGGATCACCTGTATCCGGATCAGCTGCCGAGGGTGATCCTGGGGCCTGCAGGTTCTCGCCCTTGAACGTCAGCACCCTCAGCCCACTGAGTCAGGGTCTCCGAGGTCCGTGCCCCTCGGTCTTAAATGCCTTTGTCCTTGGCCCGTGGACAGCAAGAGGTAAGGCAGGGGCCGGGGCTGGGGCAGGGGCACCCTCACGACACCCGTCACGCCCCCGCCCGCCCACGAGTGGAGGAACGCTGCTGCGGAACTTTCCATGGCCCTCTGAGTCTGCCCGGAGGGAGGCTCTGCCGGCCCCGGGCTCACGGCACTGCTGTCGCTGCCTGTTCTATTTCTGCTCCAGGCCTAAATGAGCTCACACAGCCGGTGTCCCCTGAGGTGAGCCCTGTTGGAGAGCTTGGCGGGCCAGCGGCCCGGCTCCAGGCCTGGGGAGGGCTGTGAAACCCGGACTGGGGTAGCCTAGGGCGCCTGCCAGCTGAGACGGAAAGATCTGCCAAGGCACGGGGCCTCCAGTGCCCGAGCCAGAAGTCCCAGGCAGGCCAGGAGGGGTCGGGCCCCGAGGCAGATCCCGGTGGGCCCGCCCTGCGGGCCAGTCCCTGGCTGACTCAGCTGCTGGCTGCCCTGAAGCGGAGGAAGGCTGGGGTGCTCCTGGTGGTCACGGAAGCCCAGTCCTCAAAACACGCCATCTGAGCCGCGGGGCCAGGCAGGGCCCCTGAGCCCCAGGCCGGGACCTCCCAGGTCTCTGTGACTGCTGCCCGGGACACGGGCCATCGCAGAAGTGGCACCCCCTGCTCGAGCACCCACTGTGACCCCACACTGGGCCGGACACTTGGCACCTGCTCCTGTTTTATCACCTGACACTTCGCGAGCCCTCGCGACCCCCAGTTGCTCTGTATTTGCGATGTCCAAGCCCCACGCCACCCCACAAGGTAGGTTCAGGGTCTGTACGGACAGAGGACGAAGCCAAGGCGCTGATAAATCAGGGTGCTTTGCCTGAGGCAGTGGTTCTCAGTGGGGGCAATCTTGACCCCCAGGGGCATTTGACGATGTCTGGAGACATTTTTGAGTCGTGACCAGGGGCCGCCGGCCGTCGGTGAGTAGAAGTCAGAGGAGTTACTGAACATCCTACAGGGCACAGGACAGTCTCCACCACAGACGATGCCCCGAGATGTCCTTAGCCCCCTGGTCCGGGTCCATAGCCCTCCAGGCAGAGTCAGGTCAGAACCCCGAGCCCTTGGCCACTTGCTCTGCCATCGGTAGCCTGGCTTTCGCACCCATAAACCAGACAGCGTCATGGCTGAGACAGGGAGTGACAGCCCCAGGGCTGGCACAGGTGCAGCTGGGGTCCCATGAGGACACCCCTCCCCACCCTCCTGCACTGGTCACCCCTGCTAGCCTCCCACGCCCTGCCCTGCAATCTTGGTGGGTGACCATATAACTAGTCCCCCAGCAGGGGGCCTCCTGTGTGAGGGACACCTGCTGTAATGAGCCAGGCGCGTTGGGGGTAGTCTGGGGTTGACCCCGGGAACGAGGGCGCAGGCCCCTGGTCCCGGTCCCCTCTCTCTTGCTCTGAGTAGGTCCTCTCCCATCTTCTCCCGAGGGTCTGCACACGAGCTCTGCCCAGACCCACACACACACCTGCCTGTGGGCACCCGAGGGCACCTCAGCATCAGTGTGTCCAATCTGCTGCTCCCCTGTGCTCCTGTCCCTGCGACAGGCACCCACCCTCCCCGACGCGGGGCGGGGGCCAACCTGTACGACGATGACAGGCAGGTCGGCACGTATAACAGTAACGTCTGCACCCCACACACACCCTGTTGGTCACCACCCCCATCTCTGCACCCCACACACAGGTCCTGTCGGTCACCCCATCCCCCCTCCCCCGCGTCATGCCTGCCTCCTGACCACCTTCTCCACCTCCGGTGACACCCCACTCTGGGGCAGCCGCATTGCCTGCCTGGGTGGCCACAGCAGGAATCCACGTTAACCGTGGTCGAACACACATCGCATGGAATTTACCATCCTAATGATTAAAAGCGCAGGATCCGGCGACACTCAGCGCACTCACGATGTCGTGAGGCCACCACCGCTGCTTAGCAGCCGAGCACTCCGACGCCCCTGCCCACGCGCGGCACCCCGGCCCCTCCCCCCGCACCCCGCCCCGCCCCGGCCCCGCGGCTCTGCTTTCCGTCCCTGTGGCTTTGCCGATTCCGGACGGGTCACATCAGTGGAATTGTACACCCGCGGTCCTCGCGTCTGGCTTCTCCGTCCCGGCAAAACGTTTGCAGCACGCACCGGCGCGGTGCGAGGGCGTCATTCCTTCGGCCGGCTGCAGGATGAGTCCGCGGCGCCACCTCCCGCTCCTCCGCCATCTGCTGACCACGTTCGGGCTGTTCCCACCCTCCGGCTGCTGTGAACGACGCTGCTCCGCACGCGAGCACCGCATCCGTTCCGGTGCCTGCTGAACAGAACCGCCGGGCGGCGCGGGAGCCGCGCGGCGGGCCGGATCCCTCCATATCCAGCCACCGCTCGTCTCGTCCCCTTCCAAAGAGGACGGCGCCCTCGCGGGTGCGCCGCGGCGCGGCGCGGTGGTTCCCGTTTACATTTCGACGAATGACGTTGCGCGCTGTCCTGTGCTCGTCGGCCCTTTGTTCTGCTTTGGAGAGAAGTCGCTATTGGCTGCATAATCGTTCGCCCAATTCTGCGTCTGGTGGCTGTTCCGCCGCAGTCCCGCCGGGTCACCATGGTTCTGTGAAAGTGTCTCTACAGAGCGTGGCGTCCGGCCCTGGGGGGAGCTTTCCGGGGACCCGACCCAACACAGCGGCCCATCCGCGCGCCTCCCAGGGGCAGACGTCACCAACCAATCACGGAGCTTGGGCCCCATTGGCTAGGCGGGTGGATGGGGTGTCTGCCCTGGACGAGTTCACTCAGGAGGAGAAGGAAAAGAAGCGAATGGACCGAGGTTTCAGGTGCCGAGGTGGAAATCTGCTCTGGGGACAGTGGGCTCCAAAGAGGGTGGGTGGGGTCAGTTGTATCCAAAGGGGACACAGAGGCAGCTATTGGGACTTGGGGGGGGGGCTAGTAATACCCCCCGACATTCAGAACCAAGCCAGAGACAAGACACAGACGTCAAACACAGATCCAATCGTCAGTTTTCTTGCTGATCAAGCTAGGGCGACCCATCATGAGGTATGCCTTCATGCCCACCAGGCTTAATCCAGACTCCCCCACCCCGCCCTCACCTGGGACAATGGCTCCTATGTGGTGACTGCCTGCTCCTGCCTCCCAGCGAGCTCAGCACCCTGGACTTTGAGCCCGGGCTTCTGGGCCTGGTACCAGGGTTCTGACTCTGGCTCCTGTCCCAGCTGAATCCACCTGCATGGTGGATGCCTGTCCACTATTCACGTCCACTAGTTTCTCCTCGTACTTCTAGAAACTTCTCCTTTATAAATTTGTGCCCGTGCTGTTTGGGACATCTGTACTACCCCCTAAATCTAGCCTGACTCCCACAGCGGGAAGACAGACGGCACCGATGGGCCGGGCTCCGAGCGCCCCGAGCCCGCGCCCAGGCCTTGCTGTCCTGCCAAGGGTTCTGCATCTTGGATTAGAATGAGTTGCCAAAATCCAAGACTCACAAGGGTTTCTGGCTTCTCTTGAACGATCCGACAGTCCGGCAAGGTCCTTGATCCTACGCTGGGCCGAAAGGCTTTGTCACCTGCTGACGAGTGGGCACCGTGCGGTCCGCCCCAGGCCCTACCGCGCTCTAACGTTGCCCCGACCAAGTGTTTCCGTGTGCGGCCCCTGACTCCCACTCAGCTTCGTCTCAAATTAAAATTGTCACGTTGACTCTCCTGTGCTGGCATTTTTATGCATCATTCGTTCAGCAATTATTTCTTGACTACCTAACTTTGCCAGGCTCCGTATGGGCACGAAGAACACACAAACGTGAAAATGACGAGGGCCCTGGCCTCACAGACCTTCCGGCCTGTGTCTGTCCCCTCTCGCCCCTCTGCACAGCCTCCCACCCACTTTTGACTCCGGCGGCTGCAGCCGCCAGCGGCCCTCAGGCCGACCCTACAATGCCAGGCTCAGCTGTCTTTCTGCTCCTCCCAGGCTTCTCTGACGCCTCACGCGCGGCTTGTCAAGAAATAAGGCCAGACAGACTCTTCTTGCCAGTGCAGAACCCTGGAAGCGCAGGAGACTTGACACCCTGGGGTGGAGGCGAGGAAGGGAGCCTGAGGAGGACACTGGGGTGGCCCGTCCTGAGGCTTCGTCCGCAGGGCCCCTGGGACCCCACAGGTGGAGCACCGGTCACGTGGGAGCCTGAGCAGGCCGGGACGGAGACATCATCAGAACTACTTCTCGGGTGCAATGACAGTGGAGAAGGGAATAATTAGGAGGGTCCGGAAGGGTGTCGCTGACCTGTCATCCTTCCTGCAGGGGCTCAGGCCCCAGAGCGGGCGGCCACCAGTGGCCTCGGCCGGGGAGGGAAAGGTGTGGACTCACCCCGCCTCACCCTTCTCTCCTTTTTGGAACAGCCTTTGTAAGCAGTCTACCTTTGAACTCTGTGTTTTAATCTACCCCAAACCCTTTGTATAACTGACACGGGACCAAAGTCCATGTGCCCGAGGCTTTGAAAGGCCGAAACTCAAACCGTCAGAGTTGGGAGCAAGGAAAGTTTTACTGGTGCGGAAGGTGGGAGACCTAATCCTCAGATCCATCTGTAAAAAGTACAAGAGTTCAGGCTTCTTTTATTTCGGGCGGGTGGGGCGTGGGAGTGGGAGGAGCAAGGGTGGTTGATGAGCGTGGACATCTGGGCATCAGTAGGTCCCAGGAAGAGTGTGCTCAGGCCGTTGGCCCTAGCTGATGTGAGTCTGGTAGCGGGGTCCCCGCAGATCTCCTGGGGGCAGCAGTTTCTGGTGGGGTCTGGTTTGCAAACCTCAAGCCACAAGTGCAATTCCTGTAATGACAGGCAGGCATGTCTGCGTGCAAGAAGCCATTATTAGCCTGAAGGCCGTGGGAACGGAGCAGCTGGGGCGAGACAGAGTCAGGGGCAGGCGCGGGGGCCTGTTGCGTAGCCTTGGTAAACCACAGTTACCATGGCTACACGTGTATATTACGGACGCAGAAACACTGGGGGTCCTGCGTGAAGCCCATTGACCATGCCACATTCCAGCGTGATCAATGAGCCCTAAATAAACAAGCACAGAAACGCCCTCGACATCAGGGTGGTGAAAACTGCTTGATAAAAATAAAAAAAGGGAGAGCAGTGGGGAGCAATTAAGGGAGGGGGTGGGTGGGAAAGTCACCCTCATTTGAGCGGAGACTGGAACGCAGGGAGATCCAGCCTATAGGGGTCGAGGACGGGAGGATGTTTCCCGAAGAACAGGCACGTTCGAGGGCCCTGCGGTGAGATCACGCCTGGCTGCTCAAAAAACACCCAGGAGGCGGGTTTGGCTGCTGACCACTGCCAGGAGCCAGGAGGAGGGAGGCAGCCGGGGAGAGCCCCGGGCGGAGGGAGGGGTTTGGAGGCGGTCTGGTTTTCTATTTTAAAAGGATCCTTTGGGCTGCTGAGCGAGGACGCATGTCCCAGGAGTCTCGTTGGAAGCCCTTTCTCCACCCCCCCCACCCCGAGTTCTGTCACTTATCCTTCTCACAGGCCTAGTCGGGACTACGACTTCCTGCTACAGGCGTTTGGGAGATTAAGTGCAGGATGTCACGTTCTCTGGACCCGGATTGTCCCCTGTCACCTTCAGCAGGGGAATGGCAGCCTGGCAAGCAAATGACCCACATGGGGACAGCACCGGCACACCCCTGTCACCATGTAAACCAGCTTTGCGGGGGGGGAGGGCCTGGGATGTCAGGGCATCCGAGAAAGGGCATAAAGGGTTCTTGTTTCCCTATTCATTTGGCTGTTGGAGGATTTCTTGGCTGTTTTTACATCAGAAAGAGATCTTAGTGCCCCTGGTTGCTGGTGTGATCTGTCTGTGAACGTGAAGTATGTCTGCTTCGTCTCAGAGGACAAACTAGCTCAAACCGCACACTAGCAGCAGACTGGCCTCTGAGCCTCAAGTCCCTGTTCTGTGAAGTGAGGACAATCGGCTTTGCTGCCAAGGAATGCTGTGAACTGGGTCCCACCTGACGGCAGAGAATCGATCAATGGGGGGCACGGTGGCCACTGCAGGGCCCCGTTTCCCGGGTGAGGTCTGCAAATCGTGAGATGCCTTCTTCCATTGGGAGTGTAATCATGGCCTCAGGATGCCCCGCACTTCCAGTGCTCCCCCAGTTCCTCCAGACCTCGACGTGACACCCTTTCCCAGCCCCGGGCCAGGCCGGACCCTCCACTCGGAGTGTTTGGAGCCAAGGCCCTCGGAAACCCCGTTTCTGGGCCCGTTGGGCCCACAGCGAGCCTCGTTCAGGAGTCCTTGTCATGGGCTTAGGCCCCTGCCCCGTCCGGCCCTGGCACACGGGGGTGCTCCGTGCACACGAGTCGCGGAATAGCTGCACCCCCGGGGGTTCTCCAGAGGCTGCCGCCCCCTCCGGCCTCGGTTTCCCCCTCTGTAAAGGGGGTGGGGAGAACTGCTCCGGGCCCCCGATCCCCGTCAGCAGCGCTCCGTGGTCTCAGTTCGCGTTCCATCACCTGGTTCTCATCCTCTGTCCGCACAGACCAGGAGGGAGCGGCTTCCAGCTCGTCCCTTATTTTCCTCGGAGCCCTTCCCGCCTGTCCTCCCGCGGCGTCCTCTGGCCACCGGTCACTGCCCGGCGACCTCAGCGCAGCGCGTCTCGGTCCCCCAGGAGCTGGTTTCAGTGTTTCTCTAAGACCAGTCTGCAGTTCACGCTGTCGCCCCTGATTCTCCTTCTTCTTCTTCTCCTTCTTCTCCTTCTTCTCCTTCTTTCCTCTCTCCTCCTCCTCCTCCTCCTCCTCCTCCTCCTCCTTCATTTTTTTTGGATTTTGTTTTTGTTTTCAGACTCAGTCCTACATCCTTGTTTACGTTACTAAACTTCTGGGTTGAACACAGATAGTGTTTGTTTGTCCTTCACCTATAAGGTCATTTTTGCCTCCACAGGGTGTCTTTTGCATTCCCATGGGGGCATGTGAGGCAGCTTTTCTCCCTTTATTTCCGGTGCACCAGGCTCCAAACGCGGCCCCATCCCTCACCCTCCCGTCCTGGTTAACGGCAGTTACTGTTGCCCCCGCCCCCGGCTGAATCAGGTCATCGGGCTCCTGGGCCTTTGCTATTTCCTCTCTACTTTTTTATAGATCTCAAATATTAAAAGACAAATAAATAAACCTGCTGCAAAAGCCATCGAGCCTCTGCTTATCGCCCTGTGACCGCCGTTGATGGCTCTCCTGCCAGTGATGGCAGTGATCGCCTCGGCGTCCCTGGGAGCCCTGGGCGCGAGCCCAACGCCCAGCTCCACCCAACCCAGGTGTGCAAAGGCCCCTCCGCTGAGGTCCGGCAGGCCACAGATGTCACCCGGATGGGGGACTCCCCACGCCCCCCTCCTCCGGCCCCTAACAGGAGGCCAGGCCACACACTGCACAGCAGACCTGGGGAGGCAGGCTCCCAGGAGGAAGGACCCCGGCAGGTGCCGTCCCACAGCCCCCCTGCCAGCGCCTCAGCTCCCCCCACTTCTAACCAGGCCAGCAGCTCTGCGCTCTCGGACCCACCAGCTGTCCAGCTTCCTCCCACTGCAGGGTGGGGAGGGGAGTCTCCCTCCCACCCTGAGGTGCCTCAGAGTTCACCCAACAGGAGCCGGCCTTTCCCGGGCGTGCCTGCGGCTCAGGCAGACGCCCAGGGACAGGGGACTGGCCCTCTGCCCACTCCCCGATGGGAGGGGAACCCGGATGCTGCAGATTCCACAGCCCAGGTCCGCCCTTTGCCACTGGCTCACGGCGACTCAGGTCTCTAACCTCACCTGGACTGTTCCCTCACCTGGAGAGAAGTAATTGTCACCTTGAGGACTGAATGAGCTTGTGCGAAGCACAGTGGCAGGCACCCCGTGGAGGCCCAATGAAGACAGTCACCCTGCCAGGCCAGGGAGCTTACGGGGTCCAGGCAAACCCAAAAATGGGCTTTGGCGTCCACCCTTGGGCGTGGGGCTCCTGGAGCCCAGGTGTTGGAGCAGCCCTGGTCCCTGGCCAGCGCCCCTGCGGGCCACCCCACCCCCTCCAGCTCCGGGCCCGCCCGCTGTCCTGGGCGGGTAAGGTCTGGCCTCTGCAA
The DNA here is from genome assembly GCA_003508835.1 of Eonycteris spelaea. Lineage (NCBI taxonomy): Eukaryota > Metazoa > Chordata > Mammalia > Chiroptera > Pteropodidae > Eonycteris > Eonycteris spelaea. The sequence continues at coordinate 307,610 of PUFA01000362.1, read as the reverse complement.
GCTAAGTCTGGGGGGATTCAGCACCGCCTTCCTGCAGGAGGGTCGTCAGCCAGGACAGTGCTGTGTGCCCCGGAGCGCGGAACGGAGGGTCCCGCCCGAGGGCCCAGTGGCAGCTGCCATCGGTGGTCAGACGCCCAGCGAGACACGGCCTCCGGCGAAGCGTGAGCAGGGCAGGCCACTTCGCGAGCCCGGCTCCGTCTTCCTGTCCGTCACGCGGGCGGCGGAACTCCCACGCCCCCGTGGGTGATCCTCTGGGTCACATGGGCCGTGCAGGGATGAGCGTTTTCTGGAAATCACCAGCTTGCTCTCCAAACGTCTGGGCCGCCTTTGCCGCCAGGTCATCCCTCCCAGGCGGCAGCCCCGACGGGCGCCGCTGGACGTCTCCTCCTCCCTCCAGAGTGGAGGGCAGAGGGGGCCTTGCTGCCCAGTGTGCGGCTGGTACAGGTGTCTTCCCACCCCACCCGCAGGGTCCTCGCCCTGCCTGCTGTCAAGCCGTGTGGCTGACCGCATGGGAGGACGCGAGGCAGCTGTCACCAGCAAACAAGGCCAGCGGGCTCCCAGGACAGAGGGAAAGTAGGTCAGAGGCCACGCGAGGTTGCTGCTAGAAAGGTGCTGCCTGGTGCCAGGGCTCTCCGTGCGCGGAGGGGCCGATCTGGGACCTCTGGCATGGCTGTGCCCCAGTGAGGGGGACACTTGTGGGGTGTTGGCTGTGGCAGTTAACCATGTGCCCCAGACAAGACATCAGGTCCAGGCAGCCCACGTGCAGAGGAGGCTGGCCCGGCCACGCGCAGGCCAGCGAGTGCTGGCCACGGCTGGGCAGGACGTCTGGCTTAGACGAGCTGCCAGACTCAGGCTGCAGCCCAAGGCCGCGGACTGGACAGGGCAGGTGGCACGGCAGGGCCTGACTGTCAGAGGGCCTGGCTGCTGGCTGAGCCCACACTCTCTGGCCAAGCAGGCAGCCAGGGCACATCCAGCCCCTGTGGAGGGCTGGGCCAGCTGTGAGCACAGCTGACCAGGGACCGGTTGAGGCACCAGTAGTGCCCTGCAGACCGCAGGTGGGACTGAGGCCGTGCACGGCAGCCCTGTTGGGAAGGCCCCTGGGAGCCAGGTGCCAAGGACCCGGGGACATGAAGGGAGGGGACGTGGGGTGACGGAGAGAAGCTGACATGGGGGAAGGGCATGTGGCCAGGGCCAGCATGGGAAAGGTGTGCCCAGCAGGGCAGAGGCAAGCGAGGTGGCCTGGGGGCCGTCAGGAGAGCTGGCTTGTGTTGGATGCTCTGTCAGACGCCTTCACAGCCAGCTTCCTGGCACACGGCAGAGCCCGGCAGCAGCTGGGGTGCAAAGCTGCCTCCCTCCTGCCCGCACCGCGCTCAGAGGCCTTGCGTCCAGCCTGACCCCCGCCCAGCCCTGTCCCCAGCAGCTGGGCTGCCGAAGCCCGTCTTCTGAAGACCTGGCCTTCACTTCGCTTCTTCCTCCCCCTGGGCAGGAGCGCGGGAGCTCGCATTGGCCAGGCCCCCTCCGTCCTGAGCACAGAACTGCAGGCCCCTGGGGTGGAAGGCCACTATGCCACTCTGCTAGGGTTGCCAAACACCACAGACTGGGCGGCTTAAATATCAGACAACTGTTTCCTCTGGACTCCAGTTCACAGAGGCCGGAAGGCCAACTGCCCCCTGCCTCTTGGCGTGAGTGCCGCTGTCACTGCAGGTCCAAATTCCCTCTTATAAGGACACCAGGGGACTGGATTAGGGCCACACTCACGTGACCTCATTTTTCCTTAATCACCTCTTAGAAGGCCTCGGCTCCAAATATAGTCCATTCTGAGGTCCGGGGGGTTAGGGCTTCAACCTGTGAATCTTAAGGGGACACAGTCCAGCCCATAAATAGCCACTGAGAGCCCCGGGGCCTGGTCCATGACTTCAAGTCGCTGAGGCTTGAAGCGGATGGCAAGGGGGTTGGTCCTGCCCCAGGGCTTCCCCTGCAGTTGGGGTCGCTGTCACTCCCCACAGAGCTCCTTGAGAACCGGGCTGGTCTGAGTCTGCTCTGGGCCCCCACCCCGGCTACAGGGCTTTGCGAGCAGATGTGTGGCATGGACGGGTCTCTAAATGAATAGGCCAGCAGGGGCAGGAGGGGCCAGCCCCGGGAGGCCACGGACAGAGGCCTGGGCAGGAAGGCCGGTACTTCCCAGACGCCGCCCACGGGCCATGACCTTCCTTCTCCTTCCCACGCGGCACCGCCGCGAGGTTTCCGGAGAAGTTCCACATCCACATTTCTGCGCCTAGAGCAGCGCCCTGGGAGGAGGGGGCGGGGCGGCGAGAGCAGGTAGGCTTGTCGGGGGCGGGCCGGACTCACAGCCCACCTCCGCCCCCGCGCGCTCCCAGCTCCGCGCGCCCTGCCTGAAGGGGCTGGGCTCCCAGGGAGGAGTGAAACACAGGGTCGGGGCAGGATGGGACCTGTACCTGTGACTGCCCAATGCCAGGCGCAGGCGAGGATGTGGACTCGCCCTTCTGCCCGCCCCCCCTCCTTCGTCTGTAGGAAGAAGCCAAGGAGAAGCTGGGCTGGGCCAGAAGGGAGGACAGGAGGCAGGCAGCTTGGGCCCTTGGAGTCAGACCTCTGTCGCTTCCGAGCCCTGTGCCTTTAGGCACTTTACTCCACCTGAGCACGGCGTCTTCATTGATAAATCTGAGACAGAGGCGCTAGTGCGACAAAGATCGCGGTGCTTCCTACGTGCAGGGACCGTTTCCAGCACCAGTTCTACATGTCGCGGCCTCCTGGAGCTGAGGGGGGCCGACCTGCTCTGCGGGCAGGCTGGTCGTCCATTGAGCTGGGGGGTCAGGGAAGGCTCCCTGGAGGAGAGGGCGCGGGTAGAGCTGGGGCACAGGGGTGATGTCTCTGCAAAGGGCTCAGAACAGTAGCTCCCTCTCTTGGGCCTGCTTAGGAGGGGAGGGCTCAGCTGCCTCTCCCCGCCCCCCAGCTTGCTCCCAGGGCCCTAAGAGGAAGACCGTTTCCTCCAGCCAGCCTTCCCTGCCTGCAGGCCCCTGGGCCCTGGTGGTCCCTGAGTCAACTCACACTCCTGCCTTCCCCTCCCCCTTGCAGGCTGGCCCTGAGCACCTGGGCCAGGGCTGTGGGGCTGTGGGACCCCTAGCTGCTCCCTGCAGCCCACAGCCCAGGCACAGACACATACAGTACTCCAACGGGCAGCAGAGGGCTGAAGCCAGGTGGGCTTCTGAGCCACACCTCTGCCATCCCTGACCAGCGGCAATCTGCCCTCAGCCCGGAAGTGCAGACACAGCAGAAGTCCTGGACCTAGACTGCCTGGTGTAAATTTTGGCTCCATCCCTTACTGCTGAACCCCCATGCCTGTCTGTCCCCCTGAAGAGTGAGTATGCCACACCTGCCTCCCGGCCTGATCCTCAGGACCCGCCTGTGAGTAGAGGCCATGGCGGCTGCTTCTGTGCTGGGTCCTACAGGGCCCACACCCCCCGTGGGGACCTGCTCCCGCCCTCAAGCTTAATTCCAAGAGGACAGCAGGGCCAGCCCAGCGGGGGGGAGGGGCAGGGAGCCCAGAGGCGACCTGATGCCCAAAGGTCCGCTTCCTGTAGTTGCCGCATCCAGCTTGGCGTGGGCCCCCGGGCGCGCATCCCCAGGGCGAGGCCGGCCTAAGGCCTGTGGCCTCCCACCACCCTCGCACGACCGCCCAGACAGCATTTCTAAGCCACTGGAGGACCCCGCCTGTCCTTAGACCCGCCAAGGAGGCGCTACTGAGCTCCACGCAGGCGGCGACTGCGCCGGGACCCTAAGACCTGCTACGAGGGAAGCCGCCATCTCCCGGGCCTGAGCCCGGGCGGGCGCCCCGTCCGCGCGGCGCGACCCCAGCCCAGACCCTTCCCCGATCGCGCGGCGTCCCCGTCCCCTCGTCGTCCCCAACCTCGTCCTCGTCTCCACCAGACCGGCCTCCTCCTTATTCCCCCCGAGGACCCTCCTCGCCCCTCCCCTCTCGCGGCACCATCCTTGTCCCTGCCCGGTCCCTCGGCCCTCCCCCAGGTCCCCCGCCTGACACGCGGCGCGGTCCTTCGCTCCCCTCCTCGCCCCGCCCCCAGCGCCCTCTCGGGCCCCTCGGCCGCGTCCTGCTCCGCGTCCTCGCCCCCGCCCGGCCCCTCGGCCCCGCGGCCGCCGTGCGTACGGGGTGACGCAGCGCGCGCGCCGCGCCCCGCCCGCCCCGCCGCCCCGCGCCGCCGCCGCCGCCGCCGCCGCCGCAGCAGCAGCTGCGACCCGGCCGGGCTCCAGGGGCCGCTAACGGTCCCGCGCCCCTCGGCGTCCGCGCCTCCGCCCGGCGCCCCCCGCCGGACCAGCGGGCGCTGGCGCGATGGGCGCGGCGGAGCCGCTGCGCTCCGTGCTGTGGGTGAAGCGGCAGCGCTGCGCCGTGAGCCTGGAGCCGCGCGGGCGCTGCTGCGCTGGTGGCCGAGCCCCGGGCCCGGGGCCGGCGTCCCCAGCGCGGGTGAGTGTCGCCGCCGGCCGCGGCTCGGCCGGGGTCGCGGGGAGGCGGGAGGGGACGAGGAGGGGGCCGGGACGGAGCGGGGACCAGGGAGGTCGCCGGGCAGGGCTCAGGCCCGGAGGCGGGGACCTCGGCGGCAGCTGGCAGCGCGCGGAGAGTGTTCACTCCGGGGACCGGGTGACAAGTACACAGATACACTCGGGCGCGGGATGACAAAGAGCGACCCGGGCGGCCGCGGTCGCCTGCGGATGCGATCCCAGAGGGCGCGGGGGGTCCCACCGCCCGGAGGTCTGCGCCCCGCGCTGTCGCCCGGCAGCGCGTCCCTCCCGCCAGCCCGCAGGTGTCTGGACGGCACCATCGGGACCAGGCTGACTGCGAGGACCCAGAGGAGCGCCGGGCGCTGTTTGTTCCAACACCGCAAAAATGCTGCTCTTGGGCGGGGATCCGAAACCGAGAGGGTACCGGGGTTCCTTCCCGTGAAACGCGCAGGGAGGGGCTCGTGACCTTCTGTCCCGGATGTGCTGGGGGAGGGTGTTGCTCTGGCGTGACGGGCTGGACACATGCCCTTCAGGGGTCCTCCCTACTTGGAGAAGTGCAATTTAGATTTAAAAAATGAAGGTCAGGGAAGGACTCAGCAGCGGTGAGGGCACTGGGAGGTGGCTGGGTGGGTGGACAAGGATCCTATTTCCAAGGGGGCTCACTGGCAGCGCCCCCTGGCCGCAGAGGCATGGCCACAGGCTTATCACAGAGATGTCATTTGACCCTGGGAAGGAGGAGGAGGAGGAGGAGGAGGATTACAGAAGGCCGGGGAGGCTCTGGGCACAGGAACCCACCCCCCTCCCGCCCCCCCCACCTCTCGGGGCTGGGAAGTGTGGGTGTGTTCCATTTTTCATTCGTTTGTCTTCCCCGAGTTGTTACTGAGGGCCCGTTGGGGAGCACACCGCAGTGCCCAGCCTTGGCCGGGCGCCTAAGACAAAGTCTCAGCTCAGTCAAGCATTTTCCTCTAATGCTCTCACGGGCATGCATGTTTGAGGAGCAGAACCTGGCAAGGCAGGCCCAGCATTGACCAGAGGCCTGGAGAGACCTGTGCGGGTTGGGAGAGATGGCCCAGGCCCGGGGACCAGCCAGGAGGCTGGTGTGGGCGTGCAGGTGGGAGGGGGGGAGGGCAGATGTGGCCCTTGGACTTGCCGGGCGGAGATGGGGACTGGGCCTTTAACTGTCTGGGCTTAAGGATGGCCACACACTGCCTCCCTTACTCTGCTTAATGGGTCCCTTCTCCGTGAGCCAGGATGGGCTTCCTGGCACAGCCCTGCCTGTATTTCGCTAGGGGAGACAGAGCTGTACAGTGTTTGAGTGACTGGCCCAACTAGTGGTGGAACCGGGAGCTGGGTGGGTCCGAGCTCAGCCGCTGTGATGGAGAGCAGCAAGGCGTGGCCCCCTCGGGCCTGAGCGGCCACGTGGACACTAGGCAGACCCCACCCATGTGGGGTGCCCGGGGGCACGCCAGTGCCTGCCTGTTTGCAGTGCGGGCCTCCTCGGCTGGCTGCTTTATGGTTTCCGGCCGGCAGACTCCGGCTCTGCGGGTTCTGCGAGGCGGCAGTGCCTGCTGGCCTGTGCTGGTGCCCACCACGCAGGTGCCACCCTCTTTTCTGGATGGGCGGCTGCTTCGCTGGGAAACCCTGACGGTGCTTTTGTGCAGGCCCCCCCTCCCCGAGAGGCAGGGCTGCGGGCCGGGCGGGTGGGCTTCCTCGGGGGGCGGCCTGTGTGCGTCCCCTCCGCTGACAGCACGATGTGGAGACGAGGCTCCGCCAGCTCTTTGGATTCCTCATAACTGCACCCCAAAAGGCATCAGGCCCCTGGCGGATGAGTCCATGCTCAAGGGTGTTGAGTGCAATGCCCAGCCCTGCCGCCCCTCCTCCCGGTGTGTCCGAACATGCCTGGACGGGCTGTGGCCTGGTGGCAGAGGGACAGGGGTGGAGGCAGGCTCTAGGAGGCCCCACAAGGCCAGGCGGGAGGCCGCCACGGAGCTCTGTACGCGGTGACTCGAGAGCGACTTCGAAGGACAGAGAGGAAAGGACCGAGGAGGGCGCCAGCCAGGGCGCTGCGTGCGCTGGGCTCGGTGTAGTGTCTCCCGTTACGTCACCTGACCCTTTCCGTTTCTCAGTCTTATCACTCCTGTTTTTAGACGTGAAAACTGGAAGCTGTAACCTGACGGCACGCAGGGCCCATGACGTGGACGTGAGCACACACGGGCGCGTCCCTGTGCTGGGAATGGGGCTCCGTTTGGGAGCAGAGATAGGACTGGCAGCTGGCAGGGGCAGTGGCTCCGGACCCAGCAAGGGCTGCAGCTAAGGAAGCCGTGAGCCAGCAAGTGCTCCCGGGTCGGAAGTGGGGCCCGACTGAAAACAGGAAGCCCTGACAGAGGCCGCTGAGCACGTCGTGCGAGTTGAACTTAAAACGGACTGAAACTATACCTGGGTCATACCTCTGGGTCATACCCCTGGCTGCAGTAAAACACTCGCAGATGGACTCTGAGTGGGTTCCTTTGGAGTTGGGGCGGGAGGTGGCGGGGAGTGGGGAGGGGAGAGATTGAGAGAGAGTGTGAGTGAGTGAGTGTGCGTGGGGGGGCGTGACCTTGGGGGCGGGACTGCCCTGGCTCCGCCTTTGAAGGAGAACCCTCCCCTTCCTCCCAGGCCCCACCTGGGACACCGAGGCTGGCGGTGAGCTCCTTGGGCAGGTCACCGCTCCGTTTACATAGCCTGTCCCCAACAACCCATGCAGCAGCCAGCAGAACGCGGGCCAGACACAGTGCACCCGCACGGAGGGCAGCCAGCCACCTCTCCCTGGGTGCTTGCCTTCTGGAAAGTTCTTCCACATGTGCTCGCCGGTCCGAGCACCTGGCAGTTTAGACTCCCCACCATGTGACCCCATCATGCCGGCCACCGGCCCCCTTCTCCAGCTCAGCCGAGCCAGCCCCGGTTCTGGCGGTAGCCCCTTCTGACCCTCTGTGCCCGGCGTGTGTCCCCTCCTGCCCCGGTTCATACCTCGTGCCCCTTGGTGTTCATCTTTGATGTTTAGTACAGCCCTGTTTGTTCGCCCTCTTTGCTGGTTCCTTCTACTTTATGATTTTGGACTCGTTTGTCTTATCTCCGCTGCATTCTCTGCGGGCAGAATCCAGCGTCAGGGGCAGTCACCTCCTCACCTCCTCGTCCCCCTTCCCCAGGGGCAGCAGCCTCTGCAGCTGTGCACGTAGCAGGTGCCGACTGTTTGCAGGGGGCACGTGTGAGGAGGGGCTTGGCCTGTCCCTCACTGAGTGGGAGGGGAGCAGTGCTGGTGCCCTGACCCCGCTTCTCCCTCCACTGGGTGCATTTAGGGGTCACCGCTGCCACTGGCATCAGAACTTTGTGGGGTTCCAGAGTTTCTTACTCTGTTCTCTCTTAAGCATCTTTACTTTTCTCTAAACAGATGTGGATCTGAAAACGTAGGGCATGGCTAGGAAGCTGCATAGTTTGTGTGAAGCCCATAAATTCCACAGAACCTTACGGTGTAAACCCCACACCCCGAATGTTGTGTAGATGTCCACCTGGCCTGTGCCCTGTCTCATCTGCGCCCCAGTACGAAGCCAGAGCAGTGTGGGTTGTCAGACGTATGAAGCCGATGGCCTGCGTGTTTCGGGGTGGAGGTGTCTCAGTGTGTCTGAATAGAAAATACGTATTTTCCTGTTTTCTAAAAACCGTAGAATCTCCTTCCAGATTTGCGCATGAGCTGCTACCGGGAGAGATGTCGCTACAGAAGCGGAGGTCAGGAAAACAGCCGTCCTCCCCGCCACGGTGTCTCTCAGGCACTGGCCTCAGTTGCTGTCAGATCATGTGATTCGGCAGTAGTAGAAAAACTCTTTGTTCTGATGAATAGTATTCCCAGGTGGACTTTTATTTGTTACTCGAAAATAGGTCAGCAAGCGTTTTATTAAAGGGCCAGAAGCAAATATATTTTAGGCTTTGTGGGTCACAGTTTCTCAAATCTGCTGTTTAGCATAAAAGCCCTTACAGGCAGTACGTAAATGAATGCATGTGGCTGTGTGCCAATAAAACTTTATTTGTAAAAGCGGGCAGCTAGCCGGGTTTGGCCTGCAGTTTGCTGACCCCGTCTAAATCATTGTTGCTGAAGAAAGAATACAACGTAACGTGTCATAACAGCAGCGCATCCAGATGTCTAAAAATACTTTGACCTTCGAGCAAACAGATCCGGTCGTCTCGGCTCCCTTCGGGGAGCTCGCTCGTGGCCCTGGGTTCCGGTCCAGCACGCGCTGGTCTGCAATCAGAGCGCCCAGCAGAACAGGGCAGGTCGAAGCCTCCCCCGGGGGGTGGCGCAGACCCTTGCAGCCTGACCCTGGGCACCGGAACGGGCCAGTCCCTGTCTCTCTAGCCAGCTCCATACAAACCAAAGTTGACGTGAACTTGAGCAGGCTGGCGTGACGTGGGCCGCCTTGGAATGCGTGCCACGGGCCCCTGGAAAGACTGGGTCCTGCTCTCGTCGGGTCAGCGTGGCGGAGACGTGATCGGCTCCCGCCGGCGGATGGTGGTGCCGAGTCTCCCACATCCTTGCTCACCTCCCGTCTCCCTCCGTCACGCGTCGCGCGGGGCGTGGAGGGCTCCAGCTGGAGCTGCGCACGTGCCCCGTCCTGCCGGCTTTACGCACCGCCCTGCCCCATCGTTCAGTGTACGCACGTCCGGGGGCGGCGTCTCCGGGTTGGCTTGGCCCTTTCTGCGTCATGTAACGTCCCTCGCCGCCCCTTAGCTCCGAGGCCGACTTTGTAAGCATGGCCGCCTCTGCTCCCTTCCCACTCGTGTTCGCGTGGCATCTTTCGCACCTTTTTCGCTTGCTTTCCTCTTAGGTCTGAAGTGAGTTCCTTCCTGTGGGCCGCCTAGAGTTGAGCCGTGTTTTCTAATCAGCTCGGCCAGTCTCGTCTTTTTAATGTTCATATCGAGAGGTCAGGGCTTACGTCTGCCATCGCAGATTTTGTTTTCCCTTTTTCTTTCTGTTTTTCATTTGTTTTCTCTTTCTTGCTTATCTTATTTAGAATTCCGTTTCGATCCACCTGCATACATCATTTTTTTCGTTGCGGTAAATCGTCTGTGTGGTTTCTGGGCGCGTCTCCGTGGCCAGCCTCTGAGCGGCGGCCCTGGGCACCGCGGGCGCGGACCCGCCTCGTGCTGGCCCCTGCGGCTCTCACGGCGCCAGTGTGAGCGCAGACCTCCCCCCCCCCCACCCCCCGCCGGCATCGCTTTGCTCCCCCCCCCCCGTTCTGCGACGTGGCCGCCTTCGTCGTTTCCGCCACGCGCACTCAGAACCACACCGGTCACGGTTCTATCTTCGGCTGTCACACGTCACTGGCGGAGAGGGGACTCCGTGTGACCTGCCACGTCCTCGCCCGCCGTGCTCTCCTCCCCTGTCCTCCCAGCGAGTCTTCCCTCCACTTACCCGAACCGTCCTTTTAGGGCAGGTCTGCCGGCGACAGGGTCTCTTGGTTGTCCTCCAGCGGAGGACGGCTTGATTTCTCTGTGACCCCTGACGGGTGTCCTTGCTGGCGATGAGATTCCGGGTTTAACACTGGAAACATGCGGTTCCACTTCCTTCTGGCCCCCATGGTTTCCGAAGGGAAAGCCACCGTCATTCCAATTATCTCCCGTCTGGGTAAAGTGTTATTTCTCACTGATGTTACGGTTTTTTCTTGGTATTTGATTTTCAGAAGTTTGACTACAATGTGTCTTAGTTTGCGTTTATTTGCGTTTGTCAGACTTGCGGCTACGTCTTTTGCCAAATTTGGGAAGTTTTCGGCCATTATTTTTGAGCGCTTTTTCAGCCCCGTCCCTTCCGTCCCCTGGGAGGCAGGTGTTTGACCTGTCGTTGTCCATTAGGTCCCTGGAGCCCCGTTAAATCTACTTTTCTTGGTGGCTCAGCGCGAGTAATCGCTACCGTTCGTTCCATCTTCCGTCCACTGACGCCTCTCTCCGCCTCTCCCTCCGCTCTGCTGCCGGGTCCGCCCGTCCCTTTTCTCTTTAGGTTATTGTTGTTTTTCAGCTCTAGAATTTCCGTCTGGTGTTTGCGCTGCGCTTCCTTGCTGAGCCTTCCTGTGTCCTTCCTCATTAAAACGTGCAGTCTCTCATGAAACGCTTCCACCAGGGGTTCTTTAGAAGCCTCCAGTACCTCTGTCACCTCCACGCTGACACCCGTGAGCGATCATCTCGCATGTAGTGCAAGGTTATGCCAAAGGCTAGCGACCGCTAGCGTCACGTAGAGGACGGAGGCACCACGTTCCCAGTCGACTCTGGCAAGACACCCCCCAGCGTCGTCCTGTGGGCGCCTCTGCCCGCCGGCACATCTAGGTTGGCCGGCGCAGGGCGTGTCATCCCACCCTCAGAGGGCCATGGGTGGCCCCGCTGCAGCCCCCGGGACTGGACCTGATGGGAACTGTGTTTTCCTGGCCTTTGGGGACTTGCTATTCACCTTCTCAGGTTCTTGCTGGAGTTCTTTGCCTCGGGGGCTTGTCTTCTGAGCCTCTGCTTCCCCACCTCCTCTGCTCTCCTGGGACAGTTCTTCCTGCCAGTGTCAGTCACAGGCTGTCGCCCACCTCCCCCACAGGTGTGTTTACTCCTGCTTTACCTGGAGGCCTCGGCTGGAGGCATCTCCAGTCCTGTGTTTATAACTGCCCCCAACAGGCCCACCCCTCCTTGGGAGTCCCAGGCCGAGAATGTCCAGGGCTGTCATTCCCTAGGCCCAGCCAAGTCTCTGCTTTGTCCCGCTGCATCCTGTGGGACGCCCCCCTCCACCCTGTCCTTTCCAGAGCGCACTGCCTGCCCCTGGCCTCCGTGCGGCCCTGGCTCTCAGGGCGTGCTCCGTGGTTCGGGGTCCCCCTGGGATTTCCGAGCCAGACTGAGGGCTGACGCTGCGTCTTTCCCCGCGCTGAGCGCGGTAGCTGGCCCGTCAGCACGTGCCGCCCGGGTGGCTGAGTGCGTCGTCTGAGAAGTCGCGCCCTACACTTGGTGACTCTGTCGAGGGAAACACCCCACCTCCTGACCACACGGACTTTCCCAAATGCGTTTAGCTCCGAATTTAAAAATTACGTGTCACCGTCCGGTTTCCTGTCGGTGCCCCTCACGAGTGCGAAAGCGGCGGTCCCGGCGCTGGGAGCTGGACTTGTGTTCATGGAACTCGAATGGCGCCGTGTGCCCGACGTCTGTGCTGTCGTTACAGACGCCTGCTCCGTGCCGGTGTCCGAGATCATCACCGTCGAGGAAACGGACAGTCACGGGAAGCCCTACGGCAGCGGAAAATGGCAGAAGATGGAAAAGCCTTACGCGTTCACAGGTGACGGGCCTGCGCGTCTTCTCCCGCGACCTGTCGTTCTGGTCTAATTCCTTTTTCACGTGGGTTAAAATACCAGAGGAACGGGAGTCCCCCCCCTCCGCCCCCTGGGGAAGGAAGGAGCTGCGGGCACCTGGGGCCCTGGGCAGGGGGTGGGCGCAGGGCGGGGGAGGGGTGCGGGGTGAGGGGCGGGGAGGCGGGGGGGCGCGGGGGGGAGGGGCGCGGCGGGGCGCGGGGCCGTGGGGCGCCGGCTGGGAACTCACGCCCGTTTCTGCGCAGTGCACCGCGTGAGGCGAGCCCGGCGCCACCGCTGGCGGCACGCGCAGGTGACCTTCCGGTGCAGCGACGAGCAGCTGTGCCTCCTGTGGCTGCGGGCCCTGCGGGAGCAGCTGGACAAGCTGAGTACGTGTCTGCGGGCACGCGGAGACGGGCAGGGGCCGCGGTGCCTGTGCGTGTGCGCACGTGTGCATGGGAGTGTGTGTGCGTGCCTGTGCGCGCGAGTCCGTGTGCGTGCTACGGTGACCCCGGCGTCCGCCCTCCCTCCCACAGCACCTGGGACCCGGCTGTAGGCAGTACGTCAGTGACACGTACAGACCTCCTGGTTAGGGGACCAGAGCGGCCTCCACTGTGGGCGCTGGCCTTGGGCCCCGACCTTGGGGCCCTGCACCTCACCTTCCCGTTTCGTCGCCTCGTTCTGCGGGATGCAGGGTTCACCTGCCGCCTGCGAGTGCTCCCCGTCCTTCCCCACGTCCTAGGCCCAGCGCTCTGTCCGTGTCTCCTGGACCGCCACGAGTCCGTTCAGAGGATGGCCTGTGGCGCCTGCTCCCCGCCCCCGTCCGGTCCTCTGTCGCTTTCCTGAGACTCTGAGTCTTTAACATTGGACCCCCAGGGGAAGCCGCCTGCCTGGAATGAGGGGAGTCGTGTCTGCGTCACACGCAGACACCCCCGTGGAGCGCACGTCTGCTGCAGTCAGCTTGCAGCTGAAGTCTTGCCTGACTGTCACTGTTGTTCGAACCCCTAACCACGTTCCGTCCTAACCGGCAATCACACTAGAACTTAGAAATGGGAAGCATGGCGTCCGTGATGGGAACGGCGGTGTGACCAAAGTGTCACACAGCACACCCCTTGGGTACATGTGCCCAACCTCAGCAGACGCCACCAGACTGTTCCAGCGTGGGCGTTCCCACCCACGGAGTGCCAGCTGCCGGCTGCCCCACATCTTGGCCACCCCGGTGGTGGGAGCAGGCTTGACTGGGGCCTGAATTTGCATTTTCCTGACAGCGCATGAGGTTGGGAAATGCATCCCTGTGTATGAGCCCTTTGGAATTGTTTTCTGTGAGGTGTCTGTTCATGTCTTTTGTCCATTTTTCTCTGGGGCTGTTGTCTTCTTTATATGTAGAAACTCTTTACATACGGTGGTCTGAATCATTATCGGATTTACGGATTAGATAGTTTCCTTCTCCCATCGTGTGGCTGGCATTGTCCACTTTTCTTGAGAACACACCTTCTCGCTACTTCTGTTGATTTGTTAGTTAAATTTCTTTTTCTGAGTATCAGAACCTACCTAAACTGACCCAAACAGCACCGTGGGAGTGGTTATGAGCACACGGGGGAGTCGGGAGACGCCAGTGTCGGACGCTGGCTGGGCCCCGGGGAGGACTGGACCTGGGGGCCGGGGGCCGGTGCCGTCCTCGTCCGCCATCTGCACGTCACGCTGTGCCCGTCCCTCCTCGCCTAACGCTGCTCCTCACACGTCTGCTTCGTCCTCCTGTTCCCTACCGACCCACTTTCCTGCTGCCTTTGAGAACGCACGTCCCCCGGGACATGTCATCGGGGACAGTCTTTCTCAGGCCGCGTTCTGAATTCCTGGGACTCGTCACGTCGGGCAGACGTGCAAAGCGCCGCCCATTCTGACGGGCTGTCCCTTTCCTCTTTTCACGGATCGGGAAGTTCTTCCGCGCTGCTCTGTTAACGGAAAGATGGCTTTTATCAGGCGAGCCTAAGCAGCAGCCTGACACCGCCGTGGTCCGATGCCGTTCAGGGACGCAGCCCTTCGTTGTGACTTACGCATTGTTGTTATTTTGTAGCATCTAGACCAAAGCACTTGCTGGTGTTTATCAACCCGTTTGGAGGGAAAGGACATGGCGAGAGGATCTACGAGCGGAAGGTGGCCCCGCTGTTCACGCTGGCCTCCATCACCACCGAGATCATCGGTAAGGGGGCGAGCCTGCGGAAGACGCACGTGGCGCTTTGAGAACGAGCCCGATACGGCCACTAGAGAAGACTTTTATAAGATTAGTGTAAACGGAACCGAACGTGTGGTTTTATAAATCAGAACGAGAATGCACAGGAAGGAACACAGACTTTTCTGGCCGAGACCTCACCTGTGGAGCACTCAGGAAAAACGCTAAGCAGGTGAACGGACAAAGGGCAGGGCAGAGAATTCGTGCAAGAAGAGACGCAGTGATTAATAAGTCTGAGAGGTCATTTCACCGTAAGTGGCATTTCAAGGACCATAACGCGATGCCACATCCTTGGACCGAGTTTTTGGTGTAGTTTCTCGATGCCGGGAGGGCAGTTCCTCCCCTGCCGGGCCGAGGGTCTCGTGTACACTGTCCGAGAGCGCCCGGCAGTGGCCACTGGGTCAGGAGCCTGAAAAGTGAGGGTTTTGCCCAGTGTTCCAGTTTTCTAAGCCTTTCCTGGGAAGTAACTGGCTGTCCACCGAAGGCGACGGACGCAGGTGTCCTTTGCCAGTTTGTAATAGCGAAACACCAGTAACGAATGCCCCTGAACAGGAGACAGAAAAACTGTCTGACTAGCAACTAGAAGGAATAACATGTAGTCCTTTAAAGCAGGCTTTACCAAGAACTTTTAACAATACAAAAAGTGATCGTGACATACTGGGAAAGCTATGATACAAAACTGTGTGTACAGCAGAATTTCAATAGAGATTTTGTTTTCACGTTGAATTTACAGACTCTGGATTAATTGTATGTTTTCTATATTTTGGTATATTCTAAAAATTTTTCAAGTAACTTGGATAGAAAGAAACTATGAAATAGGAGAATAATTTCTTTAAAAAAAGTAAGTCATTATTTGTTGGCAGTTAAATGCCAAGAATGTGACACCCCTCCCCCGGGTATGTTTTGAGAGAGGGTCACGTTCCATCAAGGTCACCCCAGTTTGTTTCTCCAAGAGGGATTTAGGTTAGATCTACAAGGGGACTTCTTATGGGAAATCCTCCCGAAGATTCTAGGGGACCTCATTTTAGGAGAATGGTTTATTTGCCTTTGGTTTTAAATGAAGGTTCAGAGATGTGAATATAAAGTGTCTGACATAGTATCATTTCTCCCAGTTACCGAACGTGCTAATCACGCCAAGGAGAGTCTGTACGAGATGAACATAGACATGTACGATGGGTGAGTAGACGTCTTTCATCTTAATTAAGTAGTAAATTCTAAGCAGGCTTCACCCATCTGTCTTAGTTTTTTTGTTGTTGTTGTTCCCTTTCCTACCATTTTTTCCCCCTACATGTAAAAGTAAACATGTTTTTTGTGGAAAATTAGAAGAGGCAGAGACGTTCAGAGCCCCGCGTTCTCTGCCACCTGGACAGAACCGCCGTGCAATGCACGGGTTTGTTTTCCTTCGCGTCTCACTACTGCCGGGACTCATTCGAAGGGGTGTTACAGGCACGGTCACCTCTGGTCCCCAGACAGCTCAGTCTCTAGTTCCTGACGACCAGGGTGTTCTCTTGCAGAACCGGAACGCAGTGATCCCGGCACAATGTTGCTACCCGTGTGCCGCCTTCACTTGGATTCTGCACTTGTCCCATTAGTTCTGGATGCCACACGAAAACCCTGGGTCACGCCTCTCTGGTCTCCTGGAACATGCAGCAGTCGGCCTTCCTGGGGTGTGGGTGGGCGCGCTGAATTCGGAGGGCGCCAGCCGCTGGTCACTCTGTGGCGAGCCTCCCCGTCCGGGCCTGCGCGGTGTCTCCGCTCAGTCGGAGCCCCGTGTGCGGTGCCGGCTGCTGCGACGCCGAGTGAGCACCGTGCCAGCACCGCCCGTCCTGTGATTTTGCATTTGCGTCGTCTGTCCCTGCTGGCTCGTCAGGTCCTGGAGTGCCGGCCTCCTCTGCGTGGGGCACAGCTGGCACGCGGGGCGCGGGGAAGGGTGGCCGATTCCGTGGGAGGAAAGTGGCGTCGAGGGGCTGCAGGGCCAGGCCCGCCTTTTTGGGAAGACACTTCTGAAGGCCCCGTGGTGAGCAGCAGTGAGGGAATTGGACCCAGGGGGCCGGAGGAGGGGCTGGGTTGTGGACAAGCCGGCTGGACAGTGGCAGAGGGCACGGACCAAGCAGATGGTCTCCAGGACATCTGGGGAGAGGCGGCTGGTCCCAGTGAAGACAGGGATTCCCGGGCCGTGCCAGCGGCGTGTGGAGCCACGAGATGAGGGCCGGAGCAGGGTTTGAGGACAGCAGCCCAGCCCGTGTGGGGGACGTCAGCTGCGGCGGGCGGAGCTGGGCAAGGTGGCCCTCCCGGTCTGGTGCTGTTTTAGCGGCTGGGCTTGAAGGGAGGGACAGACTCACCGCCAAGGAGGTGGTGGCATTCTCTGCCGTGAGTGGAGCCTGAGGCACACAGCAGGACCTGGCACTTGGTCCTTGGCCTGCCTGTCGTGGCCTCTGGGAGCGTTGACCTCCTGGTGGCTGTGACGTGGGTCAGAGGTCAGTGCTCCAGGGCTAGGCACTGGACGGCAGGAAAGCTCTGACCGCAGGAAGGAGGGGCCTGCCCCAGGGGGCAGGGCACGAGCTCCAGGAAGGCTGTGGCCACCCAGCCCGCTGCACAGGGGCCACCCTGGTGTCCCCAGGAGTCGGGACTATCTGGCCGTCAGTGACACACTGCCCCTCACAGGAACGCCATGACGACCCATGGCGAGTGGTCGGGGACAGCAGTGCGGGGACACTAACGCACCCATGTGGCTCCTGCAGGGTCGTCTGCGTTGGTGGGGACGGCATGTTCAGCGAGGTCCTGCACGGCCTGGTCGGCAGGACGCAGAGGAGCGCTGGGGTGGACCAGAACCAGCCGCGGGCGGCGCTGGTGCCCAGCTCGCTACGCATCGGCGTCATCCCCGCAGGTACGGCCGCGCCCGCCGTGACCCCACGTCGCGTCCCGCCCCCCACGGCGACCCCACGCTCGCGTCCCACCCCCACCCCCACCCGCCGTGACCCCATGCTCGCGTCCCAGCCCCCTCCTTGCGGTGACCCCACGTCCCGCCCCCACCCACGGTGACCCCATGCTCGCGTCCCGACCCCCACGGCGACCCCACGCTCGCCCCCACCCCCACCCACGGCGACCCCACGCTCGCCCCCCACCCCCACCCACGGCGACCCCACGCTCGCCCCCCACCCCCACCCACGGCGACCCCACGCTCGCCCCACCCCCGCGGTGACCGCACGTCCCACCCCCACCCACGGCGACCCCACGTCCCGCCCCCACCCACGGCGACCCCACGCTCGCCCCCCACCCCCACCCACGGCGACCCCACGCTCGCGTCCCAGCCCCCTCCTCGCAGTGACCCCACGCTCACATCCTGGTCCCCCCACGCTGGCATACCGGCCCCCCGCCACCGCGGTGCCCCCACGTCCGCGGTCCGCAGGGCCACATTAGTCAGACGCTTAGACTCCGCGGCGGAGGGGTTCCGACAGGGCTCACGAGGCCACCGCCAGCCAGGGAGGCCGGACTCGGGCCCGGCAGGAAGGACCGTCCGTTCATAGCCTCGCGTAGGGGAGGAGGACGCACAGCGGGCGAGGCGGGGCGGGTGGCGCGGGCTGAGGGTTTGCGGGGCCCCAGACGGCGGGCGCGGGGCTCGTCCGTCCGGGGCAGCACCGCGGGCTCCTGCGCAACCAGCAAGCAGGTGGCGGGGCCTCCTGGGGCTGCAGGGCGCCTGCGCTTCCGCCTCCCCCCAGACGCCCAGGCGCGGGAGCGCGGAGTCTCTGGGTGGTCCCGCCCGGTTAGATTGGCCTGCCAGTCCCTCCCGCCCCGCCCGCTGCCCCTGATTCAGGACAGATGTCCCCGGGTGTTCTCCTTCCCCAGGGGGCCCACTCTCACTGGGACATCGTTCTTCATTTTTCCTTTGTATTTACACCTTTATGTAAGTTGTGACTTTTAAGCTCACACGATTATTGCTACTTTTTCGAGCACTGATTCATGAGCAATTAAAGGGCCACGGAGGCGTGTCTGGAAGGAATCCCATCCCACTGTTCCCAACACCCGCTCCGCGAGGTGCCGAGAGCCCAGCTGCTGTCGCGGTGGCGGGCGGGGTGGCAGGCATGGGGGCTCACGAGGTCCTGGCGGGCCCCGGGCACAGTGAGGAATGAGGGAGCTGGGAGAGCAGGCAGCTTCCAGGCCCACACCTGGAGGAGCAGGGGTCTGGGGCAGGAGGGGGCTGGGGCGTGGGGCAGAGCGACAAGCGGGGTTGGGGGGCGGCTCCGCGTGCTCCCGTCCTTCTAGGAAGCACCTAGCTTTTTGAGAACCCAGCGCTGAGCTGAGTGAAGGGTGAGGCCCGTGTGTTGGTTCAGGGTTTTGCAAACCACTGGGCCGGGGCGTGGTGTCTCAGTCCAGCCTGGCCTCCCGGCCGGGTGGCTGCGGGCGTGACCGCAGGGGCCACGGGCCAGGCTGGCATAACCCTGCCATGGCGCGCATCATTCACTTCAGTTCTCACGGCAGCTCTGCGAAGTCAGTGCCATAATTGTCCCATGTCACGGAGGAAGATGCATGGCACGGGGTGAGGTCACAGGTCACCCAGAAGGGCGTGGACGGAGCCCGCCCACTGCTGTCAGGGGGCGTCTTTTCCTATTGATCCTACTGTTTATCTATCAAATATGGTTACCCTTGGCTGGTTTTGCAACTTTTTTCCAAGGTAGGCTTTCTTCTTGTAAGTTTGAATGTGGTATGCTCTGGACAACCTGAATTTTATCTTTCTGTATTTTAATCTATTTTTCCTATATGCTTTTATCACCTTTTGCTGATGGTACACGCCCAAAGTCCCTTCAGTTATGTGCTAATTTCAAAGTTTAGGTAGCTTACAGGGAAACAGTTCCTGGTCATTGATCCCGTCTGCTGTTACCGCTGACTGCGCCCCCTCTCTGGCCAGCATTTGTCTTACGTGATGGGCCCAGGGACCCAGGGGCTTAGTGTGCGAAGCCCCTCTGAAGCCAGTGCCCCCTGAGCACACAGGACCCAGTTGAAGGGCTGGCTGGGTTTGCTGACGGGCACGTGGACCCCGCAGCTGGCTCTGGGGGGCCGGGGCGGTGCGTGCGTCCGCCCACGCGCACAGGGGCCCTGGTGAACACAGACCACGCCTGGCTTTCACCCGGCCGCGCAGTACCAGACGAAGATGCTTCGCAGCCATAGGCAGCCTCTCCCCACAGAGCAAGGGGCACCAGTGGCTGCCCGCCGCCTGCCGTCCCGTGGAAGGATGACGGCTCTGTGCTCAGGTGTGGAGCGAGCCCCACCGGGGCCAGCCGGGTCGGGAGTGTACAGAGAAATGCACGCTTCGAATGGTGCTTCCTTTCGTCTCCTTGTGGCCCAGGGCAGGGTGCGCCCGTGCAGGCGGGAGGGAGACTCGTGGCCCACGCAGGCGAGTGCAAGTGTAGGCTCAGGGCGGCGCGGAGGCTGAGGGCACGGGGCGCACGGCACTGGGCGGGGCCCTCAGGGATGAGCAGTGAGAAACAGCAGCACGAGGGGGTGTGGGGAGCACACCGTTCCAGACGGTGCTCAGGGAGCCTTGCGGGCGTGCCACGGACCCGAGGCCAGAAGGGTGGGGGACGGCGCCCCATTTCCGGGGCAGGGTTTTCCAGGCAGGAGGGGTGGCAGCTGCAGAGCCTGGGAGGAGCCCGCAGCGCCCTGGGAGGCGCGGTCAGAGGTCGGGTGGCGTGAGCCAGGCGAGAGGCAGAGCGGAAGTGGCAGGTGCGGGGTGGGGGCGGTGGCCCCACGAGGAATTCCGAGTAGAAGCCGAGTGGACTCCCTTCCTTAAAAATCTGATCTTCCAAGCAAAATGATCCCTGGACGTATTAGAAACCAGTTTATCTGCGGCAGCCACTGTAGAGGGGCCGTGGAAAGGGGACGCGGCCCCTGCAGGGCGCCAGAGTCCAGGGCCTTTGGGTGGTGTGCTGTCTCCCTCCCTCAGTAGAGAGCGTTCGCGGCTGCTTCCTGTTGGGTGAACTCAGACCCTGGACAGCGGCCCCATCCGCCTGGCCTCCTGGAGCGGGGCCAGGCCTGGACGTCTCACTAGAAAGGCCGGCCAGCATCTCGCTGTCCCAGCCCCTCGGGGTGGGTCACCGGGAAGCTGGGGTGGCGTGCTCAGAGGTCCTTGCTTCTCCCAGAATGGAGGCCTCGCTGAAGCTCCTCCATGAGTCTTCCAAGCGCCTTTCAGCGTCCGCGCGGCACAGCCGTTAAGCGTCTAGGCAGACCCAGAAGTACGGGGGACTCAAGGCGCCGGGTCATAAGACGGCGCCAAACGGAAGCGGACACGTGGCCGGTCACTGCCGTTCGCAGCCGCTGTCGCGCTCCCTGACGGGGCCACACGGGTCCCAGATTAAGTGCCGGGGAGGCCAGCGTCTGGTCCGGTTTCGTTCTCAAGGATGGTTTGTGGGGACAGTACACGGTACACCAGGCCCGGAAGGGGCCCCATGGAACTTCTGGAGGGTTCCAGGGCCACGAGGGACCTGACCTCGGGGCGCAGCCCTTTGGGAGTCTGTTGTCAGGAACGTTCACACTTGCCATCCGGAACCCCTGCTTATACCCCACAGGCGAGGGTGGGGGGAGGTCGTCTGAAGCCGTAGCTTTCCTTCGATGCTGTTAATTATGTTTTGAGAATTAGTCACTCCTATAACCTGACATGTTCACTTGAAAATTTTCTTTTTGGCTTGTTTTTGGAATGAAATGTCACTCAAAAAAAAAAATAATGCATGAACACGTATGAGCACCTGTGTGTGTGAGCTGCCGTCACAGCCCCCGTCAGCCCACAGCCTTCCGCCTGGCCTCAGTGGACCCGGTTCTGGCCGATGGCGGGGTGCCGCCTGCAGCCCAGACGCTGGGGACCAGGGACTTCCAGGCATCATCCGATGTCACCTGTGACGTGAGCCTTGCACATTGTCCCAGGGCTGCGGGCAGAGGCCCCGGACCCTCGCCATGGCCGCAGCGTGTGCCTGCTGTCCCAGCTCGTCCCCAGCCGACTGGCCCGTGCCTTCTAGATCTAGCCACCCAGGGTTTATTCTTGGGAAACACAGCGGGGTTTTCTGGCTCCTGAGCACGTCTGTCGCTCAGCTGAGTCTCAGACCTGCTGCGGTAGAATCCGGCGGGGGGGGGGGGGCGGGGGGGAGGAGTCTGTTGTGGGCCGTCCCCCAGGCAGCCTCTGCCCACACGGCCTGGGAATAGCACCCGGATTCTGACTCAGTTAGAAGCAGGACAGGCCTAGGGAGGAGCAGAAGCATCGTGGCCCCACCTCGGGGTGCAGGCGTAGCTGGGTGCTCCGAGGTCACCCTCACTTTGCAGACGTGGATGTGGACAGGAGGAGGGGCGCCCGGGCTGCGGTCAGGCGTGTGCTTGCTGTGTTCAGTGGGGCTCGCACGGCTGTCCGCTGGGGTGATGGCCGGGGTGCGTGTCTGCGACGTGGGTGCCGCCCTCCGCGTGCCGTGACCGTCACAAGCCGTCCGTCGTGCACGCACTTCCCCGCAGGAGACGCCTGCGAGCCAGGCCTTCCCTGCGCCGTCCAGGGCCCCGGGGCCGCTGCCCGACTTCGTAGAAGCTGGGAGGGGGACCATGCAGAGCGCTGAGCTGTGTGCCGACCGCCGTGGCTGCAGCCGTTTCTGGGAGCCTTCGCGCCCCAAGACTGTAAGGGGCCAGCCGATGTCACTGCAGGGTCAACCCCATTACTTCCCATGAGTCGGTCTCGGCAGTTCCGACATTCGTAGGTAAATCGTGTCATTCCTCCACTTCGACTCCGAGCCATGGAGGAGGAGGAGGAGCTTACCAGCCGCGTCTCTGGAACCTTCTCGGTCTCCAGAGCCGTCCCCACGACGCTGAGGACCGATGCTGAGGACCTTCTCCTCCCTTTCAGGGTCGACGGACTGCGTGTGCTACTCCACGGTGGGCACGGACGACGTGGAGACGTCGGCTCTGCACATCATCGTGGGTGGGTCCCCGCCGGGCTCCGCGGGCGGCTTGTGGGCCGCGGGGTCCTCGGGGCCCCGGCGTCCCCATGCGCTGGCCAAGCTGCCCCTGTCCTGGAGATGTCTGAGCGTGTCTGGTGCCCTGCACGCTGCTCGCTCCCCAGTCACAGGGCCAGAGTCCCTCGCCGCCCACCACGCCCTGTCCATGTCCTGTCCATGTCCCGTCCACGTCCCGTCCACTGTCCCTCGGCTCCTCTGTAATGCGCGTCCCCGAGGCCAGGAAACCGCCCGTGCTGCTGGTCACGGGGTCAGGGAGACAGAGCGGCTGCTGGTGGGCTCGGACGTGCCCAGGCCCCGCACGGCAGGCTCACGGCCCCCTCCCCCTCGTCCGAAGCGCAGCTCGCTGGGTGCCCGGACGGGAACGCGGGGCTGCGAGGGCTCCGCCTGCCGTTTCGCAGGTCAGGGCGCCGCGGGCCCTCCCCGCCAAGCCCCTTCTCCCAGCCGCGCCGCTGGGAGCTTCGTGGACAGGATCTCACGCCACACCCTCAGCGCGGCCCCCAGCCTGCTCTGGAAACGAGTCCCGCATCGGTGTCGCGTGACTCGAGCAGGACACCCCGAGAGCAGACCCTAGCCCCCCCGCCTCGCACACTTCACGTCTCCCTAGGCACCTGCTGGGCACCGTGTGGGGGCGGGGTGCGGGCTCACCCCGGCTTCTCTCCGCAGGGGACTCGCTGGCCATGGACGTGTCCTCCGTGCACCACGGTGGCACGCTGCTGCGGTACTCGGTGTCCTTGCTGGGGTACGGCTTCTACGGGGACATCATCAGGGACAGTGAGAAGAAGCGGTGGATGGGCCTCATCAGGTACGACTTCTCAGGTGAGTCAGCGGGACGCGGTGAGCCGGTGCGTTCACGCAGCTCGTCCGACCCCACCTGCAAGGCGCCCGCGGGAGGCGAGTGCCCGTCACAGAGGCCGCAGGCCGGGCGCCCCGGAGCTGCGCAGTGGCCGTGAGCCTGGCAGGTTCTGGCTGCCCTGGGAGCCACCCCCTGGTGGCCCGGGGCGCCCCAGCCCCACGCCCCTGTGTCCTGCTGGGCGGCAGGCGTGCTGGGCGGCAGGCGTGCAGGCCAGGCCAGCGCGATGGGCTTTGCAGTCGGTACCGGCGGCATAGCAGGGGCTGGCCGGCCACGGTCCTCGTCCTGGTTCTTCCAAGATGCCAGGGTTGTCACGGTGGCCTGCGGTCATGGGGACACTGCCGACAGTCTCGAAGGAGCAGAGAGACAGTCCGGTGGCTCTACCCTAAAATGGGCCTCAGAGTCACGCGGACGTTGGGGGCTTCATAGGTAGCGGGTCCACAGAGACCCACAGGCAGAGTCACGTCAGAGCAGGCTGGCCACATCGTCTGGGCGCTGAGGGGTCACCGGCCACTCTGCCAACGTTGAAAGCAGCCCTGGTGGCCAGATGCCCAGTGCGGCCAGCCGTCCTGCTCTGCCACACCGGGTCTGGGGCACTGGCCCGGCAGCCAGACGTGCCGTCTGGCATGGGAGGGGACACCCCCCCCGGGTCCGTGCCTCCCTCCGGCAGGCACACTAGTCTCAGCTCGCTTGGCTTCTGAAGCGGATAATCTCGGTGTCGTGACACCAAGTGACCCTGTGGCCGTTTTTCTCTGTCACCCTCTCCCAGGCTTGAAGACCTTTCTGTCCCATCACTGCTACGAAGGGACGGTGTCCTTCCTCCCAGCGCAGCACACGGTGGGGTCTCCGAGGGACGGGAAACCCTGCCGGGCAGGGTAAGCACGTGGCCGACGTGTCTGTCACGCGTGGCGTGCCGTGGGCGGGATGCGTGGGGCGGTACTTCCCAGACGCGCCCAGGGCCAGCGCGGGCGGTGTGGCCTGCTCCCGCTCACACGCGCCCTGGGAGAGGTCTCGCCACGCCTCTCCAGTGCCGTCCCCGTGCCACGGATGGGACAGGGGAGGCCCAGCATGGGGACGAGGCCACAGCGCCCCCTGGGGCAGGCTCACATCACGCAGCCTGCGCCCGGTGCGGGTCCGAGGGCTGAATAGCGCACGCAGGCGACGGTGGAAGGCAAGACCGCGGCGTGCGTGGACGCTGCGGGGGCCACGGCGACCGCGCCCCGGGCAGAACAGGTGTTCTCCGCAGGAGATGCTCGTGGAGCCTCCTGTCCCCAAACCCGGCTGAGGCCCTGGCCCACTGCCCCCAGGTGGGCGCCTGCCCTGCAGTCAGGAAGGGCGAGCCCCGCAGCGAGCACCCGGGAGTCGGCCCGCTGGGCGGTCCGCGCCTGGTCCGGCCAGTGCGGGCTCCCTGAGCACGTGGACACGTGCGTGACCAGCAGCCACTCCTTTATCACCCTGAGCTCCCCGGACGTCATGAACCACATGTGACCACTTTAAAGCAAAACCCGCAGTAAATCTCAAGGTCAGTCGTGTGGCCCAGTGGCCACAGCGGAGCGTCTGTCCCTGCTCTGCGCTCTGCGCACGTGCACGGTGTGGGTTTCGAAGGACTCAGGCTTTTCCTCTAAGTCGCACGCTGGCTTCTGCCCCCCACCCCCGGTCCTTCCTTTTTTAAGGGAAGAATTTGGGGCTGTAAAACCACACGTTAGATGCAGACCGGATTCGCGTCACAGCACCACGAACCCCAACGAGCCGATGTCGCCAGTGCACACACATGCCGCTGGCCAGCCGAGCCTGGCAGTGCGAAGGCCGCAGACACCCCTGGGCTGACGCTGAGCCCCGGGGCAGCCGTCCCGAGGGCCTCGCTGGTCGCTGGCGGCACAGTCACCGTGATCACCTCCATCCCGTGAGCGAAGGCGCCATCGGGGGCGGGGCCCGTCTGGTCATCACTTTCGAGCTGGCCCTCGGGTGCCAGGCCACGGCCCGAGCGACACTCTCTGCTTTTACAGTGTTTACGAATGATGGGGGCACACGTCGACGTGTGTGGTTTTTAAACAAATATAATTTTGAGAGTTCAGGTTAACGTGCAAAAGAACGTTTCAGTTGAGCGTTTGACTTTGAACTTCTCACTGTGAGAACTAGGACGTCCGTGCGTGGGCCGCACGGTGAGGCAGGCGCTGTCCCTCTCCTCCAGATGCTTCGTTTGCAGGCAGAGCAGGCAGCAGCTGGAGGAAGAGCAGAAGAAGTCGCTGTACGGCTTGGAGAACTCAGGTGACGTCTCCGACACGCTCCCTGTGTCAGGACCCTCGGCAGGGGAGCCGCCCCCCGCCCCCCGCCCCCCTGCACACCCGGCCGAGCTTCGTGCCCCTGGCCAGGCTCGCGGGAAGAGTGCGCACTGTGGAAGACGTGTGTTTGCCGCTTCCACGCATCGCGGTCCCGGTCAGAACGCCCTGGGGCTGTGCCAGCCACTCGGAAGCAGTGGGCACAGCTGTGTTCCAGAAAGTTTACTTCTGGACACTGAAATTTGAGTTTCATATAATTTCCAGACATTATAAAATATTTTCCTTGATTTTTTTTCAACCGTTTTAAAATGTGCAAGTCAGTCTTAGCTGACAGGCCGTCCCCGTGGGAGGGAGGACGGGTGCCTCAGCTCTGGCCTTCGGGAGGGACCCTTGGCGCAGCCGTCGGCCCCGTTGCCGTGGTGGGTGCCCCTTGCGTCCACGATAAAGAGGGGACCGTCCACACCAGGGGAGCACGCACGCAGCCCAGTGCCCCTCCCGTCCCGCCCGCCCGCACCTGACGTGCGGTCCATGATGCTTCGTCCTGCAGAGGAGCTGGAGGAGTGGAAAGTCGTCTGCGGGAAGTTCCTGGCCATCAACGCCATGAACATGTCCTGCGCTTGTGCCCGGAGCCCCGGGGGCCTCTCCCCGGCCGCCCACTTGGGAGACGGGTCCTTGGACCTCATCCTCATCCGAAGTGCTCCCGGTTCAGCTTTCTGCGGTTCCTCATCAGGCACACCAACCAGCGCGACCAGGTGCGAGCCCCGCCCCCCCCCAGCGGAGTCTGCCGTTTCGTGTCCCGCCCCTTTTACACGCGGTCACCGTCACTCCTTGTGCGCTCTCTTTGAGCACAGAAACTAGGAGGCAAGACTGTTTACGTTTCCCTGCAGGATTTCTTGTCGTTTCTTTTCCTGTTTCAAAACAGAAGCAAGCAATACAGGAAACTCTGCATGGCCCGTGCAGGTGGCTGGCGGTGAACCGTTAGGCTCCCAGAAGCGGGCGCGGGCAGCCCCTCCCTGCAAAGCTCCCGCCGTCCCGGCGGCCTGTAGCTAAGGCAGGGGAGACCCTGAGCCTCGTGATGGGGAGGGAACTGGAACTGGAGGTCAGGCTCCGGTTGTGGTGAAATGTGTTTTAACTCAAATTGCATTGAAGACCTAGTCTAGCAGTATTTTCAAGTGGCTTTTAAACAGTATTTGTGAAGAAGGTAAAGACTTCTACAAGTCACTGCTAAGTAGCTACCGGATTCTGGGGGTGAGGGGATGCCCAAGTGCTCAGTGTTTGCCAGGACCTGCGAGGGCAGGCGTCCAGTTGCCCCCATCTCCGGTCGTCCAGGGAGCTGGACAGAGCGGCTCAGAGCACTGCCCGGTGCAGTCGGCGAAGAGCTGGCTGACCCGCGCCAGCGGGGACGGGGCCGTCCCCCCCAGCACAGCAAGTTCGACAGCGTCCTCCCCCGTCTCTTGCTAGTTCGACTTCACTTTCGTTGAAGTTTATCGCGTCAAGAAATTCCAGTTTGTGCCGAAGCACTTGGAGGACGATGACGGCGACCTCAGCAAGAGCGGGAAGCAGCGGCTCGGGAGATCTGCAGCCAGCACCCCTCCTGCTGCTGCGCCGTGTCCCGGAGCACCTGGAACTGCGACGGGGAGGTTCTGCACAGCGCCGCCATCGAGGTCAGGTGAGCGTGGCTCACAGCGCGCGGCGCGCCCTCAGGTGCCCCCAGGGGCCTGCGAGCCCTGCACCCTGCAGCGGGGCCCTCAGCGACGGGCGCACCACAGCACCTGCGTCTCCACGCGCCAAGTGCCCGGCATCTTAGTCGCGGGAAGGTGCTGGGCGTCTTCCCAGGCGTCGGGAGCCCCTCGACTTCCGTCCTTCCCTCTCCCACACCCTGCTCCCCGGCACCGGCCCGGACAGGACACTGGGGAAGTCAGGGCCGGCGGTCTTTGGTGAAGCGCGTCCCGCGGATCGGGATACATGTTACCATTGCCCTGAAGAGCGAGTCACTTAGTCACGGTTCACCAGCCGACGTCCCCGCCCGCCGGGAAGCTCGGCTCAGGTCCCAGAGCTGACCGTGGCAGGCAGGGCGCAGGGGACCCCGGCTCTCTCCTCGTCCCGGGGCTCTCTGGGCCCGTGTGTCCTTCGTGGCCAGCACAGCCTGCACAGCTCGCACACTGAGGGTGTCCCGCTGCGCCCTCCCGGGGCCTGCGCGCTGCGCGCCAATGAGCCCGGGTGGAGCAGCGGCTGCTGTGGTCACTGCGGGCCAGCGGGCGCGGGACGAGAACCGGGTCTTCTGATCCGCGCGTTTCTGCGCGGCCGAGTCAGCTGCCCTGTTCACGGCACATCTCCCTCCCGTGCCTCCTGACCCGTCGTCGCGGGGTGGAGGGGTGGCCGGGCGCCTCCGCAAGGCCCCATCTCTGCCCGGCCACGCGGGGTTTCAGTGTGGCCCTTTGTCCCGCAGGGTCCACTGCCAGCTGGTCCGGCTCTTCGCACGAGGCATTGAGGAGGAGGCGAAGCCGCCACGCAGCTGAGCGGCCGCCCTGGCCGGCCCGCCCGCCGCTGCGCCCAGGAAGCGCGCACACATGCGGACCAATTACGTGGATACTTCCATTTCAGTTTAGAAGTTTATTTTTGATAGTTAAATCTCGATTTTAGAAAAAATACCTGTTGTCGACCGTTTGGTGGACGCAGGTGGCACCTTCAGTCCCATGTGAACCCTGGGGTTGCGTTTCCCGTGACCTGTTTATTCTCAGCCGACGGCAGCTGTCGACCCGGGGGCGCGGGCTTCTCAGGTGTGAGCAGGGCACACGCGAACACGGCGCCTCCGCCCTAGCCGTGGGGACAGCACCCAGCAGCGCCCGCCGTCAGGGTCACAGCCCCGGCCACGGTGTCTGCCGGTCACTCTGCTGCGCTTCGCGTGGGATGTGGGAGGAGGCGGACTCGCTCGTCCCCATCTCTGAGCTCACGCGTGGGGCGCTTTCTGGATCCTTCCTGCCGATGCAGCGCAGCCGCTTCAGGGGGCGCTGTGGAGCAGGCCCGGCGGGGGGCGGCAGCTCCTCAGGCCCAGCTCTGCAGGCAGCGCGGCCGGCGTCCGAGCCGATCCAGCGCCAGCTCTGGGCACGGGGAGGGTGAAACGCACTGGCAGGCGTTTTACTGTGTTAGAGTTACAAACGGTGCTCTGCAGCCACAGTGAGCAGGTGGCACAGCGGGGCTTTCTGAGGGCACAGGAAGCCCCCGGCAGACGAGGGTAAGAAATGCGCTTGGCGAGTTCTTGAACGTCACGGCCTGACCCTGGGGTTCCGCGTTCCAGGGGTTACTCTGGTGCGGCTCTCGAGTCTGCAGACGTGGTCCAGATTTGTTCTTGTCTTACACTTATTTGTGTACATGAATTAAATTTTCTTTCAGACCAGCATAGCAACCGAGCGTCTTCGCTGTCAGTGTGAGTTTTGCTGCGTGTTGCAGGGCTGCAGCCGGCCGCCCTGGGCCCCCAGCCCCTGCGTGCTGTCCGCACCGTGGCCTCGCGGCTTGTATGCGGCTCGGGTGAAGGGAAGGTGTGTCTCACTCAGCTTTACGCGCAGCTCGAGACGATGCAGCTCAAGCTTTCGTTGAGAAGAGGGAACACCAGCCTGTGACGGACGCGCATCTGTGGCTGTCACAGCGTCCGGACGACCCCACCTTACGCAGGCTCAGTCGGTCACTTTAGCATGTGACAGACATCGCTCGTACCGATTCATATGTTGAAGTACGTTAAGTTATGTGGCGTCACCCTGTCCCACCCCGTTGGACAGCAGGGCAGCGCTGGCTGGTTTTCTTTCAGTGGCCCATGTCATCAGGAAGGTGACTCCGCAAGTCGGGTGGTTTAATGAGTCTGGGTTTAAATAAGTAAACACGCACGGGCCGCTTCTGTCCCTGATGCCTGCTCCGGGTTGGAAGGGAGCCACGCTGCAGGGCTGGGAGCTTGGTGCGGGGCGGTGGCCACACCCACGGCATGGCGCCCCTGACGGTGAGGCGCTCCCCAGAGTCCCGCAGCGGGGCCCCGCCTCCGGGGCTGTGCTGCACCCCAGGGACACCCCAAAGAGTCTTCCATCTTTAAGCTCCCGATGCCTGGTGAATGTCCCCAGCGCGCCGGCCTGCCCTGAAATCACCACCAGTTCTAGAACAGTCCAGCTTGGAGACTGAGCCTTTCCTGCTCAGCACGAAACCCCGCCACGCCACGTGCTCCCTGCACGGTGGCGGCGGTGCTTACCACCTGTGTCGGCACCGAAAACGGCGAACGCCCGAAGCCCCCGGGGCCTGGCAGCTCGGGGGTGGGGGGCCACACACAGGTGCCCAGCGGGCCAGCGCGCCCCCTGCACGTCGAGGCTTTGAGGGAAAGTCAGCACGCGGCTAGACAGTGACAGAACGCCGAAGGGGACGGTCGGGCCGTGTCAGCGTCCCCCGCGGCTCGGGCGCAGACCTGCTTTGCCCCGACCCTGCGGTCCGAGGCGAGGGCGGGCGGCGTCCTCCTGGGCTCTGCCCCTCGTCGTCTGGGGGACCTGGGCAGTGTGTGGGCGGCAAGGGCAGCTCCGTTTCCTTTCTAGTCTTGCTGGTTTCAAGATTAGCAAGTGGCCTATCCCGATGGTTTGAGAAGACAAAAATAAAGTTACTTCGGGCAGAATTTGGCTGTTGTAAAATAAGCAGTGAGTACCTGTGACGAAAACCCTGATTCCAGAACAAAATCGTTACTGATACTTGCATTCTCTTCTGTTCCCGTCTGTGCCCACCCTGAGGCGACCCCTGCTGACTTGCAGCCAGAGCAATGGCTTCTGCTGGGAGAACAAAGACCCGAGTGCCCAGGGGCACCAAGGTGCCCTTTTTGTCCCCTGGACCGTCCGGGAGAAGCTGAGACACCTGCTCAATGCAGACACGTGAACTATGACGGGGTCACGTCCCAACACACACACAAGCTGGAAATTCCCCAAGCTGGAACTGTGCTTCGCACACCTGCCCTCCCCGACCTCCCAGCCCAGCCCGGCCCCCGGAAACGCTCGGACTCCCAGGTCAGCAAAGCTGGGCAGAGTCACCCCGCTGCCCCCACCCAGCATCACGGAGCGCACCGCACGCAGCCCCCGGCCTGGGGAGCAGCATAAAGTCAGAAACGGGGGCCCAACCATCCCAAGTCGGGGGCCATGTGGCTGCAGTGAAACGCACGGATTAAAGGACTCTAATCACACTGAAATACGGTTATCAAATAGCGAAGAAGCGACTAGGCTCACGTGTGCTTTTCACTGTTACCACTGAGTAACGAGTACGTGTAAAACACGCAGACAGGGCCACCGCGAGGCCGGGCGGGGCCTGGCCACCCACGCCCTGGGCCCCTCCCCCCACGCCTCCCTGCAGGGAGCAGGTGTCCCCCGCGTGAGGAGGGTCTGCGTCCGCTGCTGACAGGGCCGCGTGGGCCGGGCGTCTGGGCGAGAGTGCACACGGACGGTCAGGGAAGAACGGTGTGCACGCCGCCGAGAGGGGCAGCGGGGAGTGGACACTGGGGTCGGGGTCAGGAAGCTTATTTGGCTAGAAAATCCAGCGCGTGTTGCTGGGAGAGTCACCCAGAAGGGGGACACACAGCACTCCCGAGACGGTTCACTGTGCCCCGAGACCTCTGGTCACCGCTGCGTCCTGGCCCCCCGGACGGCAGAGAGGCCTGTGCAGGCCGCACGAGGGTGGGGCCGGCCGCCGCCCAGCCCCCAGCTTGCTCCCTGCCCGAGCAGCGACCTCGCAGGCCTCTGCCCGCAGGGGCGGGGCGCAGGGTGGGGCACAGGATGCGGGGCCCTGCCTGGGCCTGGCCCAGGTCAGTGCTCGGTCGCCCGTGGTTTCAGTGCTGGGCAGGTTCCTTGTGTCCCTCTGTGTCCACTGTCAGTCTCTGGCCTGCTGAGTGACCAGTGCCACGGAACTTTTCTGCGTAGGAAGAAAACCTCCCCCCCCCATCCCCAAACCTCCCATCCCTCGGCCGCAGACCTCAGCGGAGGGCAGCAGCAGCTCTTGGTCCCAGAGGCACCACGGCCCCCAAGGAAGGCACCTCTTGTGGGGGGGCAGGGCCTGCACCTCCACTCAAGCCACTGCTTCTTCCCTATGAGCGCCCCGCACACCCTCGGGGTGACGGCAGGGCTCCCCACTGCTGCCTCATGCCAGGCCCGGGGCGCCTCTCCCTGTGAGCCACCACCTGCCATCAGCCTCCCATCCCCCCGCCTCGGTGAGCCGCGCCCCACCCCCAGCTCGTTCCCCTCACCTTCAGCCTCGCCGCGGGCCCTGCTGAAGCCCCCGCTGCCCCCCATCGCTGGCAGCCGCAGGGACCCCAGCCTCTGGGGGTCGGGGGCCAGCCTGTCCCACTCCAGCTGCCCACAACACACAGGGGCCCTCGCCGTAGCACAAAACGTTTTAGGTTTATTTAAATAAAAATTATAATTTATACAAGACTTTTTCTTTAAACAAATAAGGTTTTTTTAAAAAAAACGTGGCCAGGGAACCTTTCTCATCAGTTCTTTACACAGTACCATCCTTCTGTTGAACAAAAGTTACACTGGTAATGATTATTTACAGATTCAAAATAGACTCGAAGTCCAGACGTAAAAAATTTAACATTCATTCTAGTTCAGCGGTTAGTCTTAGAAACTAAACATCTGCCCAGATTTACAGTTCAGCAAAACCGCAGCTGAGGGGGGCCCGGGGCCCACGCAGCGCTGCGCCCACCTGGCAAAGCCCCAGGCACCCAGAGCGCCTGGCGCTGGCCCGCTGTGCCACTCGGCGACCCCGTCCTGCGGCCCAGCACCCCTCGGCGTGTGGTCAGTTTTCATCTCCCTCTGTCCTCAAGGGACTCGAACTGAACCACCAGCCCCTGCAGGGCCCACGGCCCTCTGCACCCGGGGACAGACCCCCTCAGCTGACCGAGGCACGTGCTGACCCCACGGTGGCGGGGGAAGGGGTCGGAGCAGCACCCATGGGGGGCCCCCCCGCAGCACGCCCCTGGGGGCAGTTCAGGGCCCACCATGCCTCGCCTTGGATACTAAGAGGGGGAACCTCTGGGGGTGTCCCCTGCATGTCCCCAAGGCCTCTACGGGGCCGAAAGCCAGTCCACCTGCGTCGACCTCGAGGGCCAAAGCCAAGGTTTAGAGTGGGTCCTGCCTTCGCTTCCAAAAGCTCGACCCACAGAACCTCACACGTGCCGATACCAGTGGGATGGCCGTGGGTCCCCTTGGCTCCCCGGACTGGGGCAGGGCGCGTGCTTCATCTGGCTGGTCAGCAGGGTTCCCTGAAGCAGCCCCGGGCCCAGGAGGTGGCCCTGCACCCCCTCCACAAAGGGTGACAAGAGCCATGCCACCGGCTTCTCACCCAAACCAGCAAATGAGGATCAGAGCAAAGGTAGAAAGTACATCTGAAAAATGATACAAAAATAAGAAAAACAGCTTGCTCTCTGTAAAAAATAGAATCTTCTGTTTCTTCAAAAAATCCTCAGTGACACCCAGGGGACTCGGAACAAGCCAAGGACCTGGGGTAACCACGGGGGAAAGTGCAGAGACCGGGAGGGCGGGCGTGCGACGCACCACACCCCAACACGCGTCCTTCGCGGAGGCCGCCCCGGTCCTGACCCGCCTCGGCTTCCAGCGCTGTTCCGGAATGGACCAAGCCGGCCACCCCACAGGGGCCACGGCGTCTGGCGACAGCTGGGGCGGGCGGGGACCGCCCCTCCCAAGCCCGCGCTGGCACAGGGTCAGGGCAGGGGACTGGCTGGCCCCCAACCGCTGGGCTCCACCCGCGGTCACTCCCCAGAACGTCCCCCCTGCACGGCGTGGCCCCTCAGGGTCTGGGAGGTGCCGGTCCGGCCCTGCCCCCGCCCCTCACCCTCACCCTCCCTTGCCGACGCCAGGGGGCTCAGCTCCGAGGCCGGCGTAGCTGCAGGTCCCCCGAGAACCGGGAGAACGTTCCGGGCTTTCCAAAGAGCGAAGTGTTAAAAAGATGTGCTTCTACCGACATTCCAGTGCGTACCTGCGTCAGACGCCGGTCACAGGCCTCCCGGCAGGTGGGCCGGGCCCAGGCCTGGGCACCACCCGCCCGCCCTCACCGTCCCCACAGAGGTGGGGCACACAGCACGAGCCGACGGCACGCCGTGACATGCAGCAGGAGGGCCTGCTGAAGGACGGGCCGGACCGACTGGCCGCCCGCACAGGCTGGCGAAGGGGACTGGGTGTCCCCCGTCACCGACGTCCCTGGCTATGGCTTTGGTGTGGAAGAGCTTCCGGCCTCCGAAGGCGGGCTGTGTGGCCAGCGCCGGGTCCCCCTGCCCAGGCGGGGCCAGGAGTAGCAGCTGTGCTTGGCGGCGGCCAGGACCCTGTGTGTCCTGCACATCATCCTTTCCAGTGGCCTCCGAGGACCCTCTGCCCTGCGTCCACTGAGGCATGCCTCACCCACCAGGTGGGCCGGCACCGTCCGAGCGCCCCGAACCTTGCGTGCGGGGTCGGGAAACGCAGGCTCGACGTAACAGAAACCACAGATCGAGGGAAATTATTGCCAAAGATCAAGAAGATGTCCCATTTCTTCCCCACTACCAAATCGTTAAACGAAACAAAACAAAGCCCAGCAGAGTCCAGGGAGAGACGGCACTAGCTGTCACTGCCGGAAGCTGCCGAGGCTGTGATCTTCACGTACTGGCTGAGAATGGTCTCGAAGGCCTCGTCCCTGTGCACCATGGCACCGAACACCAGCGGCTGGCAGGAGGGAACGCTGTCACTGAGCCGCGGTGACAAGGCCACCGCACCCCAGGCCTTGGCCGGCCCTGGGCCGGGTCCAGGTGGCGCCATGTGCGGCCTGGGTGTCCAAGGGAGAGCCCCTTCCCACCCAGATGCTGGGCTTCAGAGAAACCGAGGCAAGAAGCAGGGGACGGGCCGCCAGGGCCACCCTTTGTCCATGAGTCCCCTGTGGGCCTCAGCCTCCCGGACCCAAACTCGATGCAGGAGGTTTCTGTGGGCACGGGGTTGGGTGGGGTGGGGTGGGAGGGGGCAGGGAGGCTGCTTCTTGGCCCCTCCACCCCGCTGGAGCCCAGTGCGTCAATGGCTCTGAGTTCACCCCGGGGACACTCAGGGCCAGACTCCCAGGGCCGCCGACGGCCCAACACTTACTTTCTGGGTCGATGGCGTCGACACAGCAATCCCCATGCCAGACCCCGGAGGACAGAAAGGACCTTGTACTGGAAGACGGAGCACACGGTCACCACGGCCTGCCGGGCAGGGCGCTGCCCCCCACCCACACCCAGGGCCTTCTCCTCCGTGGAGCCCAGGGGCAGCGAGATCCGCAGGGCCCCGGCTTCCCAGCCACAGGTGAGGAACGAGGGAGGACTCAGTGCCGGAGGCCGCGGGGCAGGCGGGCCCGGCCACGCCCACTGAGTGTGCCCACGCCACGTGACCACACACGAAGGAACCGGCTAGAATTGCCGCACCTGCCCCGAGGTGCAGGGGCCTCACGGGCGAGGGGTGGGCAGTGCCGTGGTCAGCACGGGCTCAGGCGCCTGCCGCACCCCACGCCCCGTCCATGCGAGGATGCTAGGCACCGACCCACGGGGCGGTGGGGGGCGAGGCCCGAGGTCCGGGAATACTGGCAGGCGAGGGACTGTCCTGGGACGGGGCACCGATGTGGCGGGGCCGTGCCTGCTGGGTCTGCACACGCCGCCCGCCCACCCGCAAACGTGTCCGGCCCCGGCCGCGCCCCGCAGGCCTCGCGTCCCCGCAGCGTCGCCCCCTGAAACCGGAAGTGGGGGCGGGCGCGCGGAGGCACACCGACCTTCTGGATGTCCGTGATGTCCACCAGCTTGATAACTTTGTTCCTCTTGGAGGAGCCCGACTTGGAACTCTCGAAGCACAAGTAACTACGGGGGAGGGACAGAGGCACGGTCCAGCCCCCGACCCGGGGCTCCGTGCCTGCCGCTGCCCGCACTGCCCCAGTGCCACCGAGGTGACCCCCCGGAGAGCCCCGGACCTGTTCCGAACCTGGCCTTTTACAAAACACGGCGCTTTTAGAAAGAGCTTCACAGCTTCTAAAGACTAAAACCCACCACTCCACGCTGAGCCTGAGCTACGTCCCACAGCGTTAACAGTCCTTGGGACGCCCAACGAGGAACACACAGGAGCGTCCCTGAGGCCCGCCCGGGGTCTCCTCGGCCAGTTCCCGCAGCAGGGGACAGACAGGGAGTGTGGGGGACGGCTGGCCACTGGCCCCCGGAGGCTGAGAACAGTGTCACCTCCCCACCTGGGGCAGCCCCAAAGCTAAGCCACCTGCACGGCCATTTCTGGGCTGCTCAACACCAAAGGGAAGGTGACAAGGACCTGCCTACGACTTGTGCGGTGGCTCTAGCAGGCGGGACCACGCAGTTCCCTTCGCTCGACACCACTCACGAGGTCGCCCCGTCCTCAGCACCCAGACCCGAGCCTCCCCGCAGATCCGCGGTGGTGACGGCTGACCCAGGCCGCGCTGGGCTCGTGGGCCGGACTTCCCGCCCCGCGCCCCGGCCGCCCCGTGGCCGCCCCGCGGCCGCGCGCTCACTCACTTCTCGGTCACGTACAGCAGCCCGTTCCGGATGTAGTCCGTGGGCATCTTCCGGTCGCGGTTGATGAGGCAGCACCGCCAGCCGTTCTCACACGCTGCGGGGACAAGACCGAGCCTGACCGTCCCGGCCGGGGACGCCCACCAGCCCTGGCTGCTGCGAAGCGGCACCTACGAGGCTAAGGAGCGGCCGCCTTCTTCCCCACGTGGCCGTGCAGGGCTTGTGTGTTTGTGTCTTAAAGGACAAGGACACCGTTTACACGGCGGAGTCAGACGCACCAGGCGGCAGTCAGAACGCGCATGCTCCGCGGTCCCGGCCGGGGGGCGGGCTCGGGCGGGGCGCAGGGCGGGGCGCAGGGCGGGACGCAGGCCGCCCGCCACCACGCCCCACGGCACCAGCATCTGGGAAGAGCCCGGCTCGCTGAGCGCCCGCGGTGGTGGGTTTTGGCGGGAGGGCCTCTCTGGGAAGGGAGGGATCCGGGCTCCCGAGTCACCACTCAGGCCGCAGACGGGCTGGAAGTACCTCGGGCCGATGGCACACGCTAGGGGAGCTGCCGCCCGCTGCCTGCGGCAAGGCCCCGCTGTGTGGGCGGGGGTGGGGGGTGGGGTGGGGGGGTGGAGGGGTTGGGGGGAGGGAGGGCACCCACCCTGGTGCCGGGAGGGAGGGCCGCAGCCCCACCGCGGCCCCCCCGCCGGGCCAGGCTGGGCGCAGGCTCGAGGCACACGTACCCGCCAGCGGTCGCTCGTTCTCCGTCAGGTTGAAGATCTCGTGGAAGTTGCCCTTCTTGGTGCTGTGGAAGCGGCCGGCATCTTCGTCCTTGCTCAGGCTGGCCGGCGCGCTGGACACGTAGCTGCGCGAGGAGGCCGTCTGCGGCTGCAGGAGCACCCCGCCGTCACCCACGCGCACACGACCCCCTTCCCCGCGCCCAGAGGCCCACAGACGGGCAAACAGGCGTGTGCGCCCAGGCAAGGGGCGCCCGGTGCTGGGCGCCCCGTGGCCGTGGGGAGACCCTCTGCCCCCACACACGGTCCAGGTGCTCGGCGCTGGAGCAGCTCAGACGGACGCGTCAGGATCAGGCCTGGCTCGCAACAGGCCACGGAAGCAACTCAGACATCGCAGCCACAGCACGGGGCCGCGGCAGGGGGAGGGGCTTCCCGCGTGGACCCCCCCTTGTGGTGCCCGGGCAGTGGCTCAGAAAAGAGACAACGCACACACCTGGGACCAGGACGAAAGAAAGCCGGGCCCAGCGGCTGCAGGCGCAGGGCAAACGCGGCCCGGGGGCCCACGCCCTTACCCCCCTCCCGTCCCTTGTCCTTGCCCTGAGAGCGGCCAGCACCCCTGCTCCGGGCCGGGAGGTCCAGTCCCAGCCCCTCCCCCGGGAGCCAGGCTGCCGGTCCTGCCCCTTCCCTGCCTCTCCGCTGCCCGCCGCCCATGTGGCCAGGGCTGGTCCCCAGGCTCTCATGGGGCCAGCTGCACACCCGGCTGGGGAGTTTGGGCCCCAACAACGAGTGTCCCAGGACCTGGGAAGCCTGGCCCACACGTGACCTCGGAGCATCCCCCCACCAACAGAAGCATCAGTGAGTCACTAGATACTCTCTACTCAGAAGACACCCACACACACAACTCTGCAATCCAATGTCACCTCCTCCAGGAAGCCCTCCTAGACCTCTCTGGGAGTCCTACTGGCCCAGAACTTCTCCACTTGTCTGAGACCCCGAAAACACCTACATCAGCTCTGGACATCGTGACTGATGCCCACACGGCCGACCTTCCACCCTGAACGACACGTGCGCCCAGCACCAGCCTGTGAGCACCAGCCGGGCCCATCCCAGGTGTTGCTGGGCCTTGCGGCCCAGGCCTCAGAGCTGGGGACAGCAGGACCTGGCACCTACCCAGAGCGGTCACTGCCAGGGCTCCTACCTCCCAAGGTCCCCCGGCTCTGTGCAGTGATGACCAATGCCCCACGCCATGCTGGCCCTCGGCCTGGGGGCCAGCCTGGCACGGCAGAGCCCACTCTCCAGGGGGTCTGGGGCAGGGCGGGGCCTCCAGCCCAGCCCCACCCGAGTGCTGCCTGGCCTGGGCCAGCAGCCGTCCCCCGCCTGAGCTGGCTGGCCCTTGGACAAGGCAGAGCCGGGCAGCGGGGAACACGCATCGCCCTTCCTGCGTGCGTGGCCGGCGGCTCCCCGGTCCCGCGCCCGCTGCGCGGGGCTCACCCTGCGGGACGTGTTGGCGGCGGAGCGCTCCTTCAGCTGCGGGTCCGTGGGGAGGCCCTTCCAGATGATGTAAGGGGTGTCGTACTTGGCGCGCAGCCTCGGGCAGCGTTTGAAGATAAAATCGATGAGGAAAAACTTGATGCCAGCATAGAGTCCTGGGGGGTGGGGGGCACAGTCTCAGTTCACCCGGGACCAGCCAGCCCGCCCGGCGACCCCCCAGCCCGGGGCCCGCAGCAGGAGACAGGGCCCCCGAGGGCCTCCCGGAACCCAGGTCTGGCACGGGGGCCCTCGTGCAGTCAACGCAGGGCAAGGGAGGCACAAGGTGAGGTGACCCCAGCTGAAGGGGCCTCCACGTTTCGTTTCATTAGTTCAAACCCAGAGGTGGCTCAGGACCAACAAAACCAGCCCCAACGCAGGGCCCCACCCACCAAGGGTGACAGGAAAGAAAACTGTGCGGACCCGTCCCCAGCCTGCCCTCTGACCTGGGTCCAGCAGTCCCCATGGCCACGGGCTCCCCCAGATCAGAGCACTCATGTGCCAGCCCAGGTCCCCAGAGAAATGACAGAAACTGTACGGCCTGCCAAGGACATTTTGTTGTTGACTTTCGTCACCTTCCCTAAGAGCTCACATCTGCCAGTCTGGTTTTACTGGAGATGGGGGCAGGCAGGGGACTAACAAGAAAGAGGCCCTACTGCACATTAGGGGGCTCAGGGCAGGCTGGGGCAGACCCTCAACCTGCACAGCCACAGCGCTCAACACCCCAACTCAGAACCGGCCCCCACCGTGTGCTGTATGCAGGTCCTGTGCCAGGTGCGGGCTGGGGGCACTGAGGCCAGCGGTGGGTCTGGGCTTGGGGTCTGGCCTGGGAGCAGGGCACAGCTTCCTGGGCGGGGTGCTGAGTGGGTCCGGGTAGCCTCTCCACCTGCCCACCCCGGGCAGGGCCACCCCGTCTGAGGCAGCCCCCTTCCTCCCAAACCCGAGAGGCCTCTAGGGTTCAGAGGGCTTCGTTTCTCCCAGAGTTAAGTATTTTGATAAAAACCACTGGCCGAGGTGCAGAGAAAGGAACGCAGTGAGAGTGGGCAGCTGGCCTCCTCCCTGGAGGTGGCCGTGCAGGGCAGACATCCATCCCGGTGGGGAGCAGAGGCCCTGCCACCACCCCCCACCCTCCGGCCATACCGGCCGTGCGCCGCCTTACCCAGGGCGAGGCCCACCAGGCGGTAGGGGAAGAAACAGGAGGCCAGGAAGGCGGCCCACAGTGCCACGTACAGCTTCTGCGTGATCTCAGGCTGCACCCACATGAACAGGCTGAAAGGGAGACGGGAGCTCAGCCGGGCGGGCGGCGGGGCCACCCCAGGGGCGCCGGGCCGCGGGTGATGACTTACTTCTTGATCTTTTCCAGGATGTCGGCCATCTTGCCGAAGAGGTTCTGTGTGAAGAAGCAACTGTGGTTACGAGGGATGCCGGGAGGGTCCCCGGCCAGGTTCATGGGCCGCCCCTGGGGGACCAGAGAGGGCGCCACGAGCCCTGTGGCCCTGCCCCGCCACTCCGGCCAGGACAGGATGATGGGTCCCATCTGAATCAGGTCACTGCACTGATGGTGCCGCCAAACCTAATTCTGTGCCCCTCCTGGGGGCTGGTGGGCCCCAGCCGGGAGGCGCTCTGACCACGAGGTGCCTGTCACCCCAATGGGAGGACCCCCCACCCATCGTGGCTGCCGCAGGTGTGGGTGACGGAGCTGCGGGCAGGCGGGGACTGGTCGGCTGGCGACGGATGAGCCGGGCCTGGAGGCCGGGGTGCTGCCCCCCCACCCGGGGACGGTACCTGGGC
This sequence comes from Eonycteris spelaea, assembly GCA_003508835.1. Lineage (NCBI taxonomy): Eukaryota > Metazoa > Chordata > Mammalia > Chiroptera > Pteropodidae > Eonycteris > Eonycteris spelaea. Next base: position 267,801 of record PUFA01000362.1, on the reverse strand, counting down.
CTTCTGAGCAACATCGAGCACGAGCTGGAACTTCTCAGACACGGTCAAGTCTTCCTTCGGGGGCTCCTTCGGTCAAAGGGGGAGAGAACGTCCACCAAGACTTAAGAGTTCAGAGGAGTCACTGACAGAAACAGGACAGAGAACTCCCGGCCCTGGGACCTGGTCGCTCGGACGTCCCCACGTAGCAAGGGGCGACGTCCCTGCAGGACCCGGCACCACGGGTCAGCACGGGCGGCGGCTCTGGTGGACACCCCACCTTGGTGCCCGAGAGGCTGGGTGGGCGGTGGACACCCCCACCACTGGCAGGGCTGTGGCTCTGGCTCACCTTCAGAGGTGCAGGAGACCACGCAGCTCCCTACCTCGCTGTATTTACAGGCAAGGAAACTGAGGCAAAGGGGCCTGACCTCACCTTGCTTATCTGAATTCACTCAATGAAAACCCCCGAGGGGCCCTGGGTGCCGGGCCCGGGGCACGGGCCTGCTTCCAGATGCCCTCCCCGACCCCTAGGGGGTCCTGCGGGCACCAATGCCCAGCACCCCTACTGCGTGCTCTGTACACACAGTAGGTGCTTGAAAGTTGACGAGGCCCCGGGAGGCACTGAGGCCTCCCTCCCACTCGCACCCAGCGCTTCTGCTCCAGGGGCCAGAGACACCCCTCCAGAGCAAGGTCAGAACATTTCTTCTGTAAAGGGCCAAAAAGTAAACACTTGGCGGCAGCAGGCCACGTGGTCTGTCACAGCACGCGACTGGACTCAGCCCCCACGTGCGCGAGCGGATGCGCACGGCTGTGCAGCAATAAAACTTTATTCACAAAACCAGGCCGCAGGTGCAGCTGATCCTGTTCATGCGCCCACCGGGCCAGCCCTGCGTGGACCCTTGCTGCCTCCCTCTCTGGCTGGGAAGGGTCAGCAGGGCGCCCCCTTCCTGAGCAGCCAAGCCTGGCCCAGAGGGGACACAGGGGGCATCAGCTGGTGAGGGGTCAGGGTGCAGCTGCCTAGGGCTCTGGGCTGGGGGGGAGGTGGCCTCCTCCTCCCCAACCTCCCTGAGGCAGGGCTCCCGGCAGGCGTCGGCACAGCTGCAGCTGGAGGCCTCGGGGACCAGTAGGGGACCCAGGGTGAGGCCCGAGCTGGCAGAGGTGGACAAGCCCTTCGCTTTCCCGGGACTTACCGCCACCTCGGACACTTCGGGCACGATGCTCCACTGTATCCGCCAGCCCCTGGCAGACAGGAGACAAGGGCACCATTGAAACAGCACCGCCTGCAGGTGGCGGGGTCACCGGACAAAGTCAGGCCGGGCTCCCGACGGGCGGGGCGTGCGCACCCCCTCCCTGGGGTCAGGAGCCTATTGGAGCACACCCCCCACAGGCCAGCGCACGGGGCATGGCTGTCTGGGCGTGTCAGGGACGTGGGCACGTGGGGAGCCGGCGCACCTACCTGGCTATGAGGTAATTGAGAGACAGACGCAGAATCGCTAGGAACAGGAACATGGGGATGGCCCAGCCGTGCCACACTGCGTTCACGTAGACCTGCGGGCAGGGCGGGGCGCGGGGCACAGTGAGGGGCCCCAGGCAGCTGGAGGCAGGCCGTGCCCTCCCCGCCCTACAGGCCTGCGCCTGGGGAAGTCGGGGGTGGGGGGACGGGTAGGGGGAGGCTGCCAGTGAGGACGTGAAGACGGGAGCCCCTCGCAGCCCCTTGGGAAGCGGTGGGACATTCGGGCTGCCTGGGGAGAGGCCCGCCTCACTGGGGTCCCGGCCCACCCCGTGAGGGGTCCCGGCTGCCCAGGTGCAGGGCCTCGTGCTGGAGCACAGATGAGCACAGTGACCGGCCACAGGCCAGAAGCCCACTATGTGCTGAGTGCCCAGGAGAGTGCCAGACACCTCGACTCCGCTCCCGCCTGTGCCTGGCCCAGAGCTGGGCTGAGGTGGGAGGCCCCCCCCTCGGTGATAAGGACGACGGGCGAAGGTGGCTGACTCGAGGCAGTGAGGCCTCACGAGCAAAGCAGAGTGGAGAGGGGTCTCAGGGTGACAGCGGGCAGGCAGGCACTAGGGTGGCCCTCAGGGCCAGGCCAGGCTGAGGCTAGCTGGGGGCTCTACAGAGATGGACCTTGGGGGGCTATGGCCACCTGCTGTTGGCCTCGGGAGCCCCCAGGCAGGTGGGCGGCCTGTGTCCCCCTTACGCTAGAGAGTGACACTGGCCTTGAGAGGACAGACGGCCCCTGGGCAGTTCAGGCGGGTGGCCAGCCCCCGTGACGCTGGCCCGCCACCCTCCACCCTTCCCCAGCCGGCTCACAGACCTGGCTCAGCGCCAGGTCACCATGCACGTGTCCGGAGCCACCCCCAGGCCCCGGACCCAGGACAAGCCCCTTGCCGTCCCCTCCCCGGCCCCCCGGGAAAGCAGACTGACGTGTGGCCAGAGGCCCTGTGGACACCTCTCTGCAGACAGAGCCCGCAGGCCGGCCCTCGTCAGATCCACCCCCCCCCGACCACGAGGCAGCCGCGTCGCAGCCCCGCTCGGCAGATGGGAGCCTGAGGCTAAGCGCACCCCCGGGCCGCCCTGCAGAGCCGGGGTGGGTCCCTCGGGGAGGACGCGCAGCCCGCCCGCCCCACGGGAGCGCTCACGGTGAAGGCGATGGCAGACGTGTAGACGGAGTACCAGTCAGATAAGGCAGAGAGGTTCTTCACGAAGCTGGTGACAGGCCTGGCGCCACGCTCTGGGCACAGGGCGGACGCACGGTCAGGCCGGCGCTCGCGGGCCCTCGGGCACCACGGGAGGTCAGGCTGGCCGCAGGGCCCGGCGCACCGAGCGACAAGGCAGACCGCAAGCACGCGGGCTCCCAGAGCGCCCGGGCCCGGGGCCAGCGCTGCCTCCGCGCCCCGCCCTGGTCCCATGGGTGCTGTCTGGTCCCGTGGGGGGATGCCCTCTGCGTGCCCCACCCCACGCCTGTGCCCACGGGCAGGAGACGGGGGTTTGTCCGCATCCCCGGGGCCCTGGCAGCCATCTGGGCAAGTGACACTTTTCTCTGGGGCTTCCACGCCCGGAGGGCAGGACAGACAGACAGGATGCCTGGGACAGGCTGCAGTAGCCTCAGGAAGGAGGCGAGAGGGGGAGGCACTGAAAAACGCCTCCAGAAAGCCGCCCAGGTCAGCCTGAGATGACATAGCCCCTGCTCGGGGCCCCCACGCACCGGTCAGCCCCCCGAGGGTGCGGTACTCACTCAGCCGCCGCATGTTCTCGGTTAATCTGAAAGACGGGGAGAGAGGGGTGAGCGCCAGCACCCCTCGCCCGGGCCCACGCCACCCCCCGGGCCTGCGCCACCCCCAGGCCCGCACCCCTGCTGGTCACAGCGGGCTGGAGGGGACCTTGCCCATGGAACCCGCCCTCGTCTCTGCCACGCTCCACAGGACCCAGAGACTTGGAGCGTGGGGGCCTGGCCCATCTGGTGCCCACGGAGACCCGGGGGCCAACAGCAGGTGTGTGACCCTGGGGAGAGGCCTGGGCGGTGGGCGCTCTGCTCCGAGCCCGCCACCCCACACGGCATTTGTCACAAGCACGTGTGACACCGCTGAGTGGGGGTGAAGCAGTGGCCTTGTGCCTGGTTGCACCCCACTTCACAGCCCCGCCGAGCGCTGGCCAGGCTCCCGGGGGCCCCACCTGCGGGCGCTGAGGGGCTCCTCCGTCTCCACGGCGCTCTCCTCGGGCTGGAACCGGAAGTCCTCCACGTACTCCCCGAACTTCTCGAAAAACCACTTCTGCACGCGGGGGCACAGCCCCTGGCCCCGCCGGTCTGCAGAGACAGCGGGTGTCGGCGAGGGCAGGGCCCGGGGCGGGGGGCGAGGAAGCGCCAAGGTGGAGGCCAGACTGCGGGGGGACTGGCCCCCCTTAAAACAGAGCCTGACCCGCTTGCACCACGAGGAGCGACACCAGCCCACACAGACCACATGGGGGCCTTGGTGTCCCTCACACTGACCCCCGCTGGCCTGAGGCTGTCCCCAGCACATGCACCATCCAGGCAGCTCCCCCCCCCTTACTGGGGGCACTGGCCCGTCTGGGAAGGGGCTGAGTGGGCTCACTCCCCGCACCCTCTGTGCCAGGCAGCGGGTGTCTGTGCCGGGGACTGTGCCCTGGTGGCTGGAGTGGCCTCTGCTCACCCACAGCCCAGACTCAGAACACCAGACGGGTCCGCAGACCGGAGCCTGGCCCTGCGCGAGGCAGGCCTCAGAGCCGCCTGCAGGTGGCACTGTCCGCCGCCGTCACAGAGGGACGGCTGCTCCCGGGGACAAGGGTGACAGGCTGGGGCACAGAGGCCGCCCAGGCCCGGGGAGCTCGTCATGACAGGGTTTCCAGGCCGAGAGGCCGGTCAGCAAACTGGTTAACGCCGCCAGCTTCGCTCTCACACCGGCTGTGCACGGCACGCCACGGAGCGGGCGTGGCCCCGTCGCCACAGCACACGCGACGCCGGCACCCGCTGCGCACGCCACGTTCACATGTGACACGTTCTAATTTTCCTCAACCGTTAAAAGATGTGAAAGTGTGGAAAAACACAAAAACATTAGAAAATGTAAAGATAGCTGAACCAGACCGGGCTGTAGTTTGCCAAACCCCAGGGCTATCAGGCCTGCTCTGAGAACACAGGTTTCAGGAGCCCCTGTGCCACCCCCACGCGCACACACAGCCCTGGCTGCGGGACTCCGCCTCACACTCACACACGCACAACACACGTGCTCACACACACTCACATGCACTCACTCACACATACACACACACAACACACAGCCCTGGCTGCAGGACCCCGCCTCACACTCACACACGCACACACTCATGCACACACACACAACACATGGCCCCGGCTGTGGGACCCCCATCACACTCACACACGCACACACTCATGCACACACTCACACACAACACATGGCCCCGGCTGTGGGACCCCACCTCACACACACACATGCACACACGCACAGACACGGACACAGCCCTGGCTGAGGTGCCGACCCCCACACCCTGCCCGCGCACAGCACCCATCCCCACTTCGCCCACCCCAGGGCTACACGCGGTGGGTCCGTCCCTCCCTCCAGCCGCCTCCCCCCACTGCCCAGAGCCCACCACTGCAGTGACTGTGGCCATCGGAGTGGACGCCTAGACGTGGCTTGAGGCCAGGCCCTTGACAGGGGCGGGGCTGGGAGGCCCGGAGTTGGGGTCTCACACCCTATCCTGCAGGGAGCTCATCATCGCTGGGCGTGTCAGGGGTCTGGGAAGGGACCCAACGCCCGCCACCACCGCCCCGCCCAGCGCCCGCCGGGTCCTACCTGCTCCATTCGCGACCTGGGCCTGGCTCCTCGGGGGCTGCTGGGCCGTCGGCTCTTCGGCTCTTGGAGGAGAGAAGGCTCGTGTTAGCGCGAACCGCGGGGCGAGCCCGGGGGGGCGGCTCCCGGGCTCACGGGGGCCGTCCTGCACGGGACGGCGTCTGCTCCCGCCGGCGGGCTCCTCGGTGCTGCTCAACACAGCACCGGGCGGCACGGAGCTGCACCGTTAACGGGCACGCTGTGTTCTTCCATGGCCGAGTAATGACGTGCTTCATAAACACACAACTTTTTCTTTCCTATCAATTTTCACACATTTGGTTCTTTACGGTTAGACTCAGAATAAATGGATCCGCACTGCTAACGAACTGCCTCGCAATAAAGAGACAACACAGGTAAATACCGAGCACCATGCAAGGCCGCAGGCCAGGTGGCTCCCTGCCCCGGCCACTGTGCCCAAGTCCCTCAGAGCCCTCTCCCGGGGCTGCTGGGTCCTGCAGCCCCCACCTCCAGCCTCAGACCCCGATAGAGCTGGACCCAAGCAGCTGGCCTAGGTGCCCACCTGGCGCTCTGGCCAGCCCACACCCTGCTCTGTGCTGCAGGCCACCCACCCAGTGGCCTCGCCTGGCACCGGCTTAGGCTACTGACCCCCAAGTCTGGCAGGAACCCCAGGATGAGGGAGAGGCGGGGCCCCAGGCGAACCTCGGTGGGGGCTGGGGGCACAGAGGGCGCCTCCAGGGCACAGACGGCAGGGCCGGGGCACCCTCCGCACACGCGCTCGGCATCAGTGGGGAGGGCGTGTGGCTTCTGCTGTTCACACAGTATGACTCACTCCAGTGTCACCGTGAGCCGACCCGGCCCGTGGGGTTGCGACCCAAATAGTAATCTGGAGCCGGGAGCACGGAGGGCAAGCTGGACGGAGTGTGCAGGGCGGGGGCGGCTGAGGCCGCACGGAGCAGCAGAGAGAGGACACGAGGGGGAGCCCGGGGAAGGAAGGAGGAGGCGCCAGGAGGCCCTGGCACCCGCGCCCGCGGCCGTGACGAACTAGGGATCACTGGGAACGGGAGGGGAGCCCAGGACAGGCAGGAAACTCCAGGAGCCGCCGAGACTTGGGCCGGGCCCCTTCGTTCCCGGGCAGGTGCTGAGGCCTCCAAACCAGGACGTTCCTCGCCAAGCCTGGGGGTTCCAGAAGGGGCGCCCCCACCCCGAAAGCACTCACAGACCGGCGCCCAGCAAAGCCTGGGCCTGGCCGTGCCCCGTGAGGACCCGTGGCCGCGTGGCCTGGGGCGGGGGCTTCCTGGGGTGCCGTGTTTGTCACCGTTCGCAGTGACAAAATTGCACAGTCACTGGCCGTGTGTTCCTGCCAACACGGTTACCTGCCAGAAACCAACGGGTGTTTCAACGTTAACGGGCCGCAAGCTGCCGTCAGGGAGAGGAGCCGGAACCGCGGCCCGGCTGCCTCGGGCGGCAGGAAGTGCCGCCTCCTTCACACGGGGCAAACACGGACCCCGGAACCGCCAGGATGTGCCCTGCACACGGGAGACGGCTGGTGGCACGGGGCTCCGGCCACGAGTGAACCGGCCGCCCCGGCCTGGCAGGCCGTCCTGCCCACGCTCCCGGGAAGGGCGCCCAGGCCCGAGCGCCCCGTCCACACCACACGGCCTCGGCTAACCCAGTGCCGGGCCCTTGTGGCCCTAACACCTGCGGACTCGTCACGGTGTCTGAGCAAATGCGCTGGTGTTCGGGGACGCGCGGGCACGTCTCGAGGGAGACGTGCCCGACTGTGTTGGCAGCTAACGTTCCCTGGCCCACAGCACCCCGAGGTCAAAGGGCAGACGCCACACCCGTCCAGAAGTCCACATCAGAGCCGCGTCAGGCCCACGGTGCAGCCGACCCCCGGCTGGGGGGACCAGCCGATCACCACACACGGCAGCCCCAGCTGAGGCCCCGACACTGGGTGCCGCTGCAGCACAGGACCGGCCGCCCCCCCCCCACGGCCGGGAGGGGTGACCCCAAGAGGAGAAGCCGAGGTGGGGCCGCCCGCAGGCTGGCGAAGTCGCGAGGCGCAGCCTGTCCCTCCGCCGTCCTGAGCCCGCCCGCGGCCTGAGTGGCCTTCGCCTAAGCAGTGACCGCAAACTGAGGTGACTGTCCAGGAATCTCCTTAAAACCAGAATCGGGGTGTACGTGAACGTAACTGCCAGGCTGCAGCGTGCAGGCGTGTGCTCCGGCATGCCCCAGGGGCCCCCCCACGCGCCTCCCCACCCCGACGGGCACCTGGCTGACACGGACACCAGGGGTCACTCCCCCGGCACCTGCCTCTCCTCCTCAGGTCCCTTTCCAGAGGGCTCCCGAATGCTCCCCACGCAGAGTGGGGGTGCCCTCAGGGCTCCCCAGGACACCCAGCGTCCTCGGTCCTGGCTTGGACGTTCCTTTCCTGTAACCCCCAGCTGGTCTCTGTGTCCTCAGAACTGGCTGAGGGCTGGCCACCCAGGGGCCCTGGGAAAAGGAGGAGAATTAAGCCCCTGGAACGAGGCTGGGCTGAGATGCAGAAGCCGCAGACCCTGTAAGGAGAGCAGGTACGTGGATGCCACCCAGGGCCACCGGGGGAAGCGTGGCCTCCGGAACAAGCCGGACACAAACGCAGCCAGACGGAAGGACGTGCTGCCGGGGGGACGGCTCTGCCGGGCACCGTGAGTGGCCAGCCGTGGCCGAGGGGCTGAGAACACTGTCCACGCCCGACCGAGCGCGGGGGACGGTGCCAGTGCGGGGTGCCCCTGCGTCAGACCCAGGTCAGGTCACGGCTGTGTCTCTGTGTGAGCAACGTAACCGAGCCTTCTTGACCCACGGAGTCCGCGTAAGAAGGGTCAGCATCAGGTACAGTGCCGGTTGAGGCCCGTGCACGTTTCTAGCTGGGGACGGGGTGCCGGCCTCGCAGGCAGGTGGCCCGGCGCCGTGGGGGCCGTGGGCGCCCTTCCTCCAAGGCCGCCGTTAAGCACACAGGTTTCCTAACCGCCCGCAGGGCAGGGAACCAAACAACCTTCCTCCAAAGCGAACTGACCGCCACCCGGTCCTCGGAGCCGAGGCCCGACCGATGATCGAGAGCCGAGAAGAGCCTGTGTCCGGCCACGCGGCACCAGGCCGCAGTGACCGAGGCTCTGTCCACCAACCCCCGCCCCACGTCGCCCGGGGTGGGCTCCTCAGTGACCGACACTCAAACATAACAACAGGCAGAGAGGATGGCGCTCGGCCGCCCCGCAGAGAAGCCCGTGCTGGCCGGGGGTCCCAGCGGCAGCGGGCACCCCAAGCCGACGCGGGCCGTCCGCTCAGGCCAGGGAGGGCCGGGGCAAGGGTGGCCAGCGTTGGCACAGGGCCGGAGAGGGGGAGAGGGGAGGGGGACAGCGGCAGCCCCGGCTCCCAGGCCTCGCCTGCCGGCCGACGGCTTAGACGGGTTCAGAGGAACGGAGGCCTCCTGTGGGTTTTACAAGGAGGACAGGAGAATAGCTCAGGAACGTGCAAATGTCCCCCTGGAATGACTCACTTCTCACTCGTGGCGCCGCGGGGCAGACGCTGAGCTCAGGGGGGCAGAGGAGTGGGGTGCGGGGGGAGGCTGTGCGCCCAGGGGCAGCTCCAGCCTGCAGTGGGGCCCAAGTCGTCCCTTCTAGAGCCCGGGGCGGCACCCTTCACCCCCAGGATGGGGGCAGTCCGCTGGGATGAGGGTGACCGTACACGGCAGGCAAACCCCGAGGTCACGGCACACAGTGGGGTGGCACAGGATCCTGCTGGGGCGCAGGGGCAGGGACGAGTCTCAGTGGGCAGCAAACAGGAGGGGCAGTGACCACGGGGAAGACAGAGGCAGAGTGGGAGGGGACTCAGGGTCCCTGTGAGGAGCCGGGGCATCTACTCGCCAAGACTGGACGCGAGGCGGTCCTGGGGCTTGGGGGCTGACCCCCTCTTCAGTGCCCCGTGCGGCCGGCCCCTTCTGGCCAGAGCTCCGTGCCCAGGGTCCGGCTGCAAGGCCCCTCCGTCAGGGCAGGCGTCATGGGAGAGCCTACGCTCCCCGCTCCCCAAAGGCCTGGAGCCCAGGAAGGCGGCTGCTCCCCGAGATGACAGCTCCTACTGGGCACGGGCTGCACCCAACCCAGGAAGTTGGGGCTGGTCACCCTCAGACCCTCGGGATGCTCCGGGTCCAGCAGGGGATGGAGGCCTGGGAGGGGCACCCCCACCCAGCAGAGGCCCCGCCTGGGCCCTTCCCCGCTTGAGTGAATGAGGAGGGGAGTAGACGTGAGACTCCCGCCGAGACCGGAAGGGTGCGGAGGGCTGAGGGGAGACGGCGGGCCGGGGTGGGGGGTCGAGGGGCCAGGGGCAGGGCCAGCAGGGGCCACAAAGCACGGCGGGTGGAAAGTGCCCACTCGAGAGCCGGGCCACCTCCGGGTTCTGAGCAGGCCTCAGCCCTGCGGACCCTTTGCCCACCAAAAGGGCAACGCTGACCGAGTGCTGAGTCACCCGGCTCACGCCCACCCCCCGCCTTCGCCCCTCCCCGGCCTGCGCTCCCCCCACCCCGGCCCGCGCCCCCCCCCCGCCCGCGCCCCTTCCCCGGCCCGCGGCCCCTCCCCCGCCCGCGGCCCCCACCCCGGCCCGCGCCCCCTCCCCGGCCCGCGCCCCCCCCACCGGCCCGCCCCCCCCCCGGCCCGCGCCCCCGCCCCCCGCCCGTGCCCCCCCCCGGCCCGCGCCCCCCCCCCGGCCCGCGCCCCCTCACCGGGCTTTCAGCACCTCCTGCACCTTCTGCTCCAGCTCCATCCGCCGCTGCCGCTCCCGGTCCAGCTCCTGCCGCAGCATCTCCGCGTTGGTTTCTTCCCGCAGCTTCCGGAGCTCTTCCTCTGTGGCAGAGAGCCGCCCCGTGACCCCTCGGGCCCCGACCGCACAGGTGCCCAGGGGCGGCGTGCGGGGCTGGGACTGCTCACCGGGGCTCCTCTCCCGGGTGGGGGAGAGCGACCGGGGCGAGGCTTTCTCTCCTCAATGAAACGGCACAAACACACGCCGAAGGCATCTCACCAACCGTGCCGTCGGCCGGACGCCCCGAGGACGGGGCCCATGATGCCGTGGACACATGAGGACACACACACGGATGGACACACACATGGACACACACAGACACACACATGAACACACGCGCGCCAGCCGCGGCCCTGGTGGTACAGGCGCCACCCTGGGTGCCTGGGGTGCTGAGGGCCTGGGGACAGCGCGGGGGGACGCGTGGGGAGCTCGTGCAGAGCCTCACCAAGGCGGCCTGAGCTGCGTCCCAGGCTGGGTGAACCGCAGAGCACGGCCGTGGGCTCCCGGGCAAGGGCTTGGACGGCAGAAGGACGGCCGTGCAAAGGCCCCGGGGCAGGAGGGGCCGCGGGCTGGGGGCGTCAGGTGAGACAGGGTGCATGGAGCCCCGGGAGCCAGGAGGAGGGCCAGACGCTCACCCCAGGAGTGATGGACAGACACTGAGTCGGGCGGCTGCCATTTTAATTGGAGAATGGGGTAAACTGAGTGATAACTCCCGACTAGACAAAAGGACTTTGCAGAGGCAATGAAGTTAAGGATCTCGAGATGGTACCCTCGATTATCTGGGTTATGTAAATTCATGAGAAGAGGCAGGAGGGTCAGAGAGAGGCTGGAGAGGCCACTGCTGACTCCTAAGGTGGAGGAGGCAGGTGCCTGAGGCTGCAGGGGGCCGGAGCAAACCCTCCCCCTGCCTTCGGAAGGAGCAGGCAGCTGGGAGGGCAGGACAGCCATGTCCCCACCATGACAGCCCCGGGTCAAGGTCACCGCCTGCCCGGTGGGGCTGCGGCTGGTGTACCGGGTGGCAGTGGGTTCCAGCACTCAGCTGAGGGCCATCTAAGCACTGTTTCTGCCAGAAGTCGGCTCTGAGCGCGGCCTGTGGTGACCACGGTCCAGGTGACGGGTCACAGACCACCCAGGTGATGGGCTTAAACAGGCTGAGACCTTGCAAGTGGAAATCCCACAGGAAAAGCCTCATCTGCCCCCATCCCAAAAGGCACTCCTGAGACCTAGAAACGTGACCAGTTAATTCACCTAACTTGGGTGAGGACCGGGCCCCAGGTGCGGCAGGACCGGCCGGAGGTGTGACCAGCGGCCCAGGCTGCAGGCGGGCCCCCACGGCCCCTCGCTGCCAGTCACGGTGAGAACCTGATGACGACGGCTGGGGTCATTTGGTGAAATGCTCACAGTGACCCAGCAGCTTCTCTTCCTGTCCTGTCCTGGCCACGTCACCAGACCCGGCACCACGGGACCAGGCCCAAGACCACGAAATCCAGGCCAAGGTCACGGCAACAGCCCCAGGCTCCAGACACCTCCGGCCTACAGAAGTGGCTGTGTGCAAACACCGGACACCTTGTCCAGACAGTACGCGGGTGGACGAGGGGGGCCGGAGGTCAGAGGACACCCCTGGCCTGCAGTGCCCCGGCTTCAGGCCCCACCTGGAGCGTTCGTGACGTGCTGCATTCTCTCGCTAACTAGCGAAAAACATTTAGGTTTGCTGAGTGCCGTGGGAGCGTGCGCTGGGTAAGTATTTGGAGTGCTCAGCCCGCCCGCTCGGAACCGCCCGCTGGGGTGGGCCCTGCTCCAAGCATCTGCTCTCCGCCCCCCGCCAGTGCCCTGCCGACAAGCCCCGTGGGCAGCTGTCCCGCCAGGCCCCCGCTGGCCGCCCCTCGGTCCAGGGGTGAAGCAGGCTGGGAGCACGGCTGTTTCTGTGAGGACAGAGGCCTCCAGCCCGAGTGCCTCCCGACGCCACAGAACTGGCTCTCAAAGGGGAGATCGGAAGCGGGGGGCCCTGCCGAGGAGCCTGGGGACACTTCTGAGTGGGACTCAGAAGAGGGTGCTGGCCAGGCCGTGCGTGACGGGAAGCCAGGCCTCGGCCTCCCACCCCGCTGGAGGAGCTGTGACCCAGTGCGCAGAGCCCGGCTCCTCCACAGCAGAGCGGGCAGGTGGCGGGCACAGCTGGGGGCCTTCACCCCCGCCCCCCACGGGAGCCTTCCCCAAGCACCCCAAGTCCACCCACTCTGCTCATCTCGGCTCCATGCTGGCTCCTGACTGCCCCCCAACCCGGCTCCAAGTGGCAGTCGGTCACCCCCTAAGCCTAAGCCAGAACGTGCCACTGTCCTGCCGGATACTCGGCCGGGCCCCACGGGGCTCCTGATGACACGCGCCCCCCGGCGAGGCCTCCACCGGCCTCCCCCCGCCCCGCCCTCACCCTCGCTCGCGGGGTTCCAGCCACAGGCCCTGCCCGAGGCCCTCCAACATCCACGGTCTCAGCCTGCTCCCCGGCCTCTGCATGAGCAGGCGCCCCTCGACCTCGGTCCTGACCCAGATGCCAGGTCCCCCGAGCCATGTCCCTGACTCCACCCTCCAAACCTAACGTGGCCTTTTGTCTGTCTCGTGGGGTTCGCTCTTTCCTGTTGGGACAACACGGGTCCTCGGGGTGCCCAGAAGGGGTCCCCAGAGGTGACGCAGGGGCACAGCAAACACGACCCCTGGTGGACACGCCCACCTTCATCCGAGGGTCCCCGACTCAGGCCCACACCCCCAGCAGGCCTGGGGAGGGGCCCGTCTGCTTGACCGTCTGTGACGGACCCAGGACACCGCCTGGCTCGGGACAAGCCAGCGAGACACAGTGAACGGACACGAGGCGTCCGGGGACAGCATGCGGTCTCACGGGGCAGCCCGGCAACCACTGTGGAAGTGCGGACCGCAGGACGCCCGCCCCAGGGCGGGCCGTGACCGGGACGGGGAGGACACCGCTGGCAGGCAGGTGTCCCAGTGGGAATTCACGACCGGCCCCGGGGGAGCGGCCGGCGCTGCCACAGCACCGGGCCACCAGCATGAGGGGCACCTGCAGCCCCCACGCCTCAGCCTCGCCCGAAGGCGCCTGAGGACTCCAGGGCACGCCGCGTCCCCGCCTGCCATGCCCCGCGCACACGCCGCACCTGCTGAGGGCGGCAGGGGTGCCCGGGCGACCAGAGGTCCGTGGCCGTGACAGGTGGCCAGCCCGGGAGCCCCAGCCTCCCTGGGGCTGCCAGCTGGCCGCGTGCTAAGGCTGGCCGAGCTCGGAGCCCGCCACTCACAAGTGCCACGCGGCAGGCTCTGTGGAAGCGGAGACACGGCCATGGCACACCCCGCCCGCAGCAGGCATCAGGCGGCTCCCGGAGAGCGTGCCCAGGCCTGCTCCCTGCGGGACGCTGGGCCCGTGGGAGGTGGGTGCATTAGTGCCTGGGGCCGCTGCAGCCCCTCGTCCGGGCCTGGGATCCGGCAGGCCAGCCCGGGCCCTGGGTGCCCTGACACCTCTGCCCTCCCGGAGCAGGGCCCCTCGGAGCCACCGGGCCCCTGGAGCCACCGGGCCCCTGGAGCGCCAGGCCTGGACAGCAGGTGGCCAGCTGAGGCTCCCTGGATGGTGGACACTTGGCCCTCTGCAGGGGTGCCGGGACCCCTCTCCGAGGGGAGAGGCGCCCACGTGCCAGCCCTGTGCACCCCTCACGAGGACCAGGCCTGGGCGAATTCCCAAAGAGCCAGGGAGCTTTGCATCTCACAGGTCTGCTTCCCCAGGGGACACAGAGGCCTTCACAGCTCTGCTCCTGGGAGCCAAGGGGCTTTCCCGTCTGCTCCTCTGAACCTCGACACCCACATGCACCCCAATCGCCTCCGTGGAAATCGTCCACAGCTAAAGATCACGGCAGCCCCTGCCGCCTCCCCACCCACGGGCTTTGGCACGTCGGCCCCTCCAGCATCCTCAACAGGAAACCACATTTTCCTCAACGCGGCCGCCCCCGGACCCCCCACCCCGCGTCACTAACCCGTGGAAGGTCGACACGCAGCCAGGTTCCAGTGCGTGGCCGCAGTCAGCCAGGCCGGACCCGGGCCGGATGCGAACACGTGTGCACATGCGATCCCTTCTGAGTGCTGCACCTGCTTCTGCGTGTGCAGAGACACACTCCCAACCTCGAGGGGTTTCAGAGACCCCCGGAGTCACGTCCTCATAACCCGGGCCTCTGCGCCCTAACTCCCCAGGCTGGCCGCGCTCCCCGGCCCTCCGCAGCCCCAGTGCTCCGCAGAGCGGAGGCACACTCCTTCCTGCCCCCAACTCCCGAAGCCCAGAGCTCCTCACTCCCCAAAGCCCCTCCCCCCACCCCACCCCCGGGTCTGGAAATGTGACATCCGCCTTCCAGCAAAGCCACAGAAGACGTCCCGCCTTCTCTAAATGCCTCCTGTCCGGGTGGTACAAAGACGGCTAAACGAAGAAAGCCAGCCAGGAGCTGCACCGTTTCTCTCCCACGGGCCCTCTCTCTCCAAGCCCACACGACTCTCCCCGCGCCTGAAACGGCGGGTAGAGCCGACGCGGTGGGTGTTGCAGGCCTGCTGCCTCCTGATGGTGACATAATTAGGTCAGCGGCAGCGCGCAGAGCACAGCCATCGCTCTGCTCAGGACAGAGGCGCTACGAGTCCCCGCCACCGATTTCTCCTCTCAGAGCGAGAAAAGGAACAGAAGCCAATTTCCTGCTAAGTGGAAAGTGCTGAGCTGGTCCTTCAAACAGTGGCCTCGTCTCGCCCAGCCCCCGACCGGGCCCCACGTCCTGGGAGCTGTCAGGGCCCGTGGCAGCCGGCTGCGGACCGCAGGGCTCTCTGCTCAGTGACATGGCCCTCTTTCTGCAGAGCCCGGGGACGCCTGGTCTCAGCACGGGACCGCCTGGGTCCCGAGATGCTTGCAGAGGGCACAGTGGCAGGCCAGGCGGAGCCGTGCCCATCCCAGCCCAGCCCAGCCCGCCCAGAGCACAGGCACCCTCTGCTCCACTGGGAGGGTCTCCTGCTGGGGGCGGGGGGGACAGTGGGGGCTGTGATGCCACACACACTCATTGCTGCTATAAAAGATGACCACAAACGTAGCGGCTTAAATCAACACGAGCCCTCAGAGCACAGCGCCTGCGCTAGGACCGCGGTCCAGGCGGGCGGGCCGGCTCCTGCTGGAGGGTCCAGGGGAGGAGGTCGCCCGGCCCACCCCAGCGTGAGAGGCACCGGTGTTCCTTGCCTGGTGACTGCCAGCCAGCAAGGACGTCACTCCAACCTCTGACCCCATCGTCACATCTCCTCTTGACTGTGACCCCCCCTCTCCCTCTCCCAAGGACCGTTGTGATGGCGATGCCCCGCCCCCGACAGGCCAGGATAATCAGCCCACCTCGGACCCTTTGCTCTATCTCATCACCAAGTCCCTTTTGCTAGGTAAGGTGACATGTTCACAATTCTGGTGACTAGGACATGGATACTTTGGGGGAGGGAACAATTCTGCCCACCACACTTCCCCAGGATGAAATTCCGGGTCCTGGGAAGCCCTGGACGGAGGGACAACGTCCTCCTTCCGCCTCACTCAGGAATCTGCAGGTCACAAGACAAAGAAGGGCCGTCCTCTAGCGGGGCAAATGGCCCTCAAGGGTGCGGGGTACCAGCCAGCCCCCTGCTCCCCACGTCCAACTGAGGACGACTCGCCCGAGGCCCCAGCGATGCCCTGAAGACGGTACCCTGACCCAGAGCCCTCACTGATCAACTCACAGTGAGACGGACCCACGGAGCCTATGGCCCCACATGCCACGGGCCACCCCAACTCCCCGCCCACCACCCACCAGGCAGCACAGGCCACGGCCCCCGCCCCCAGCCCCCAGCCTCCAGGAGCGTCTCTGGGAGGAAGGAACTCAGCTCCGAGGCTATTTTTAAACCCGTAAAAGTAGAACTCCTCAAGCTGGAGTCCTCTGGGCACAGAATTCAACAGGCCCAGCCACAGCCAAAAATAAAAATCAAGTGATAACGCTTAAATAACACTCCTTCCCACCGGCCAGGAGGCGAACACAGGCACCCCTCAAAAAGCTGTGCCCGCCCGCGGGCCAGGTGGCCAGCCGCTCACCTGGAGGCCCCGGCTCTGCTCCCTCCTCCCACAACTCTCCTGCCCCCTCCCCATTGCCCAACTCACCCCTCCCACCCTCTCCCAGGACCTTCCCAGAAGGCCCGGCCACACCCTCCTCCAGGTGATCAGATGGCTGGTCCCGCAGCAGACACACACCTTCACACGCCCCAGGCACACACCTTCACACACCCCAGGCACACACTTTCACATACCCCAGGCACGCACCTCCACACGCCCACTACTGCGACTTGCTGCCTGCCCCCCCCACGCCCCCCTCCGCTGGGGAAAAACAGTTCGTTACAGGAAATGACTCACTTTCATTGTAAACTTTCATCTTATCTCTCCCCTGACATTTGCTCACGGCTCTGCCATTTGCTGCTGCACACACGTAGGTCAGGCCACGGGTCAGGCCGCAGGTCAGGTTGGCAGGATGTCGGCGGCCCCGCCAGGGAGGCCCAGGTCCTCGGGAGTGGCCGCGTTAAGCGTTTACACTCTAACAGGATGCCGGCGAGTTACTGCGTTTGGGGCACGTTTTAGGAAGCTGACTGGGGTGGGGGCGGGGAGCAGTGCGTTACAATTTTTCCCACCTAAAACAATAAGAGGGTCCCGGCCCGTGCTTTGCCCAGAACAGGTGACGTTCAGGCACCGAGGCCACCTGTCAGCAGAGACGCCCGTGGCATCTCACCTCCCGAGGGCTGGGCTTTGGGCCCCAGGCCCAGCACAGAACCAGGAGCTGCTTGTGCACTCAGACCCCCTCCCCACCCCTCCCTGCTCAGCCAAGCACTCAGTGCCCAGCAGGGAGCCCTCCTGGCCCGGCCCTCTCCCTCTCCCTCAGCAACGTCTGACTGCCAAGTTCCTGCTCCCTCCCTGCTCAGCATGGGCTGGGGACAGCCAGGGACCCCTGCCCCCACGTGAGACCAGGCCCCGAGTCACTGAGTGGGGGAGCCCGCCAGGAAGCAGAGGTAGCACACATGGAAGATGTACTTCGGTGCCGAACACCAGAGCGGACGGGAGCAAGGAAGGGTACAGCTGCAGAACCGGGGCTCTGGGAGGTGCCCGGGGGCCCCGGAAGGGTGTGCCCAGCGCGGGCAACGAGCCTATCTGTCCCCCCGTCCTCCCAAGCATCCACTCATCCCCTCACTGACCCCTGACCCATCCCTCCACCCCCCAATCCACCCATCCACCCACCCACCAGGAAAAGGCAGACCAAGAAGGGTCCCTACGAGCCGGAACGTCAGGACACTCCCCACATGCCACTAGACAGCCTGTCTCTGCCGGCCCAGCCTCATCCACGCACACGAGGGTTTTGACAGGACGGGACGGCCCCGGGGGTGGCCGGGGATGGGGAGAAGGCGCACTGGCCTGGCAGCTTCTCTGCCCGCTGCACACGGGGCTCAGGGGAGCCGCCTGGAAGTGGGGCTCGCGCGGCCCTTCCTCACGCCCGGGGAGCTCGTGAGGCGTGCCCGGAGGCGGGACGCAGAGCAGCCACCAGAGGCCACATAGCTCACCGTGGTTCCTGGCTTAACACGCCCCATGGAACTCGACTGCACCATCTCCCAAAGCACCCGTCGGTGATAAAGCAGGACCCCAGACCGGGAGCCACGGAAGCAGCAGCAATGGGCGGGCGCACCCCAGCTCCCTCTCCCACTTCACCCTCACCCTCGCTCCCAGAGCCCCGGGCCCCTCGGAGCAGCAGGAAGGAGCCCCGCCACGGGCAGGAGCCAGGGGTCTCCCCTCCCACGTGACAGCCACGGGGGCAGGGCAGGGCGGGCGCGTGGCCAGCTGCCGGGCTGAGGCTGCCCGGCGGGGTCAGCTGGCCTCTGTGCCCCAAGATCTGTCCAGGACAGCGAGGGGCCGGCACCGAACACGCATGATGAATAATGAAAGAGCAGTTCTCGCCGGGCATGGGGCGTGATCTGGAAAAATGGAATTCGAGCCCGCCCGCCCGGCAGACGAGTGATTTTCTTGGGGGCCAATTTCACGTTTTCCCCAGATGAACTCTACAAGAGACAGGCATCCAGTCTCATCTGCCATCTGTCTTCGCCTCTGCTGATCGGATCTGTCTGTTCCCCTCCTGTCTGGGTCATCGATCCGCCCGCCGCCCTCACGAAAGGGCGGAACCCGTTTAACCAGTGCATTGCTACCCGGCAGGGCTGTCTGACCCGGCCGGGGCACGGAGAGTTCCCCCTCTGAGCTCCGTCTCGCCAGACAAACAGGAGCAGCAGAGTCAAAACAACAGCAGCAACAAAGAAACGCGAGACCGCCCCTGGCAGAGGGAGGATGTCTGTGGGCTCAGGTCCCCAGGCGCGTGACCGACCCCACGCCTGCCCCCGTCCCCCGCAGGGCTCGAGGGGCTGCCTCGCCTCCCGGGACACCTCTCGCCGCAAGCAGCTCCCAAGGCCCTGCTGTCCTCAGAAGACGTGGCTGGTGGGGACGGTCTCCCTGGCCCGAACCGCCCAGACCGGCCCAGAACTGGCCCCCCTCCAGGGCCGAGTCGAGGCACCCAGGAGGCCCTTCCCGCCATGGGAGGCAGCCGGCTGCCTCCCCGACCAGCTCTCTGAGAAGCCCTCCCGCAGGTGGCAGCTGGGCACACTGGCCCACCATGGGGCAGAGCAGGAAGATGGCTTTCGGGAGCCCTGGGGACTCAGGAGCAAAGGGCACCCTCTCCCCAAGTCACGCCCTCCAGGAAGCGCCACAGCCACCTGCCCATCTATGTCCATCAGGAACGATGTGTCCGGCACCGGGCGGTGTCGGTGGCTCAGAGGTGATGGAGTCCCTGCTCCCGAGGGCTGACGACCCCAGGGTGTGGCACCCCAGGAGAGCACCCTCCGGCCTGTCCAGGGAGGACTCCACAGGCCCTCACGTCAACATGGGAAGAGGAAACAGCTCGGCAACCGGAACCCGCACGCAGGTAAGCGAGCTCGGGCCCTGGCTGGCGACCAGGACGCTCCAGCCCGGGGCCCCGGAAACTCTTCCCTCCAAGACCCACTTCCGGGCCGAGCCTGCGTGTGCAGCTCATGAGGCCGGAGAGCCCCTCGCCCGGGGCCGGCACCGGCAGGCGAGTGATGATGCTCCCTCCCGCTGGGCGCTGCGGACGGCGTGCACGCGCACCGAAGGGGCAGCGGCGACTGCTCCTCAGGCCGCCGGATGCGACAGACGCTGCTGATTTATTCATGGGCTTCGTGATCAGCGTCCGGGCCCTGCTCCGGCCACGCGCCCGGGCGCATCTCAGTCGCACGTCCTTCCTCCTGAGTCATTTTCTCGCAGGAACATCTGTTCTCGTCAATATTTAATAACCGCAGACTGTCGCCGTGCCCTCGGCGAGTCCCTCTGTGACGAGTGGCCGTCTCGTCTGCCTTCTGAGAGGAAGCACGACAGGCGACCGAAAGGAACTTCGACGGGGACGCTTAGGCGCTCTGTGGACGGGGCGGCCAGGGCCCTCGCAGCTGGCCGCGCGCTGTGGCGGAGTCGGGGACCGGAAGCCTGGGTCCCCACTCCGGGCCGGCACGCCTTCCCCACCCCCGTCAGACCGGCACACGACGCAGGCCTCGCGGCGGCCGGAACATCTCCGGGGTCTCGAGACCGTCTCAGGTCGTTTCTCATGCACCATCCTCCTCCGGGTGCTGGGACGGGGGTGGAGGGAGGGACAGGCTTCCCCGTGTGCAATCCAGCTCGACCAGGCTCTGCCACAATTCCCTGTACACGCTCAGCTCCTACTGCACCCCGGGCATCAGGCCAGATGCTCGGGGCACAGGACCCACGAGGGGGACCAGTGATCATACTGACCACACGGCAGGTCTGGGGGACCAGTGACCGTGCTGACCGCCCAGGAGGCCTGGAGGGGACCTGCAGCCACGCGACAGGGCACAGGTAATGATGCGACATCGTGGTCGGGGGCAGGGGCTCTCCAGGCCACACCTGCACGGCAGAGGCACTGGGAGCACGGAACAGGGAGCACAGAACAGGGAGCACCCCTAAGTACCACTCTGGAGCGGCCTCCAGAACATGATGTAAGTGTGAAGAACACGAGAATGAGCTAACGTGTATCTAAGGTGAGAGGAAGAACAAACACGCATATTTGCTTCTATAAAAGCCAACAGAAGGATGAACCGTGAAAGACCGTTGGTCTCCACGGGGGAAGGGAAGGAGGCACAGGTGTACGGGAGAAAACGGCTCCTCTGAACACTCCTGGACTCTGGCACCACAGATGGTCACAGATAACAACAAAACTCAACTTACTTCTCGAAAGAACTCTCTCTAACGCACACGATGGGACAAAGTGGCGTCACGCACCTCCTGACGCGAGGTGCCAAGGGCACAGGACCACACCTGTCCGACGCTTGGCCTGATTCCCAGCAGACAAACCCAAACGGAGGGCCAGCCGACCAAACGACCGGCCTGCTCTCTTCAGAACGTCCACTGGGGGAGAGAGAGGCCGAACTCCTGCTCCGGGCACGACGCCTGAGTGTCACATGTCACCCAGGACGTTACCAGCAGGAGGAGGGACGTTAGCACGGGATCTTAGATGAGACCATAACGTCACGTACGTGTCAGTTTCCTGATTCTGAGGACGTGCCGTGTCTAGAGAGGAAAATGCGCTCGCTTTCACAAAAGACCCAGAAGTTCAGGAGTCCGAGGGATAGCGCGTCTGCAGACGACCTTCAAACTGTACAGAAAATGAAACACTCAGACAGAAGGAGGGACGGTGGGCAGATGGGTGGATGCTCGGGGCAGAAAGAGACGAACGTGGTAACACGTTAACCTCTGGGGAATAACCCGGCTGACAAGCACACACGAATTCTGTGTGCCCTTGTTATGACTCCCGTAAGCCTGGAATCGCATCGAACAGACGCTGGAAAGAGGAAACGTCAATCCCTAAATACCTAGAGCAAAACGGAACACGAGTCCGCCTGTCTCGGGTTGGCGGCACAGCCACAGAGAGGGGACGAACTGTCCGGCGACTCTGAAGTCGCGTCACTGCGCCTCCCCAGGGGGTCGCGCCTGGGGGACGGAGGGTGGGGGACACGTGGCCACGTTGGCGCGTCCCTCGGAGGCGGCAGGCGGGGCACCGCGGGGCAGAGCAGGCGCGTGGCAGCTGGTGTCACTGAGCAGCAGCTCCCCAGCCTGAGAGAGGCTCAGCGAGGTCGGACGGGGTTAAGGGACGTCCTCACGGACCGAGAGCAGGGACTCGAGCAGACGTGTGCCCGGCCGTGTTCACACAGCCTGTGCCCCAACACCGCACAGGGCAGCGGCCCGGCGTCCACTGCAGGACGGACAGACGGACAAACCCAATGCGGGCCACGCACGCGGGGGGGGGGGCGGAGCACGGCCCGAGAGGAAGTTCTGTCGCACGCGGTGATGCGGCTGCCCCGTGAGGACCTGACGCTGCGTGGGCTGAGCCGGACACGGAGGGGCGGACGCTGGGCGACTCCACTCACTGAGGCTCTCAGCGCCGGGACGGAGAGCCGGCCAGGGGGGGGGCGGGGGCACCCGTGGAGCCGGAGAGAGGGCGGGTGCCGGGGGTGGCATTAAGGGGGCCGCAGCTTCGGTTTTATGAGTCTGGAGACAGCGGTGGTGACAGCCACACAACTTTTCGAATGTCCTCGATGGCACTGCGCAGCCCACGCAAAGACGGTCAAGACAGCAGATGTCACGCGTGTGCGTGTGTGTGCATGTGTGTGCTCTACCACCGTTTAAAAAAAAGCCATTTCGAATTTGAATTCGCTAGACGAACTCGTGACGCCCTCACCCCGCGCACAGGGCCCGGCCGCCACCGTGAGGACCCTGGACTCCACGTCCCGCTGAAGGGGGCAGGGGCAACGGCGAATTCCCGGCAGGGACAGAGTTTAAGAGGGACCTGCCGCCATGAGATGCTCTCCGCGATCGGAGGAGAACAAGCTGACGTCCCGCCCTCCGCGCCACGCGCAACCCGGGAGAGTGACGAGACGCCCTGGGACAAACGTGAGGTCGGCCACTGGGGCCCAGGACGCCCCCACGTCGCACAGAGCCAGGGGCCTCTGCTCGGCTCCGAGCCGGTCGGCCCTGGACCGGTGTCCCTGAGGGTCCAGCTGCCCGCATGCCACCTCCCTGGGGGACGCGCCACGCCCTTCCAGCCCCTGCCTAGTGACCCCTTCTCCAGGAGACCTCCTGCTCCCCGTCCTGGCCGGGGTCCCTTGTCAGAGGCTCTCGCAAATGCCCCTGGCATTGACAGCACCTGGCTCTGCGGGTTCATCAAGCCTCGTGACACCGCCGACACTCAGCGCTTGATCCACAAAAGCCTAGGTCACAAAGCCCGGTCTGCTGACACGATGCCTCAGAGCGGAATCCGTCCAGCTCTGCTGCCCGGGCCCCAGTCAGCACTGGCCGAGCACCCAGCAGGACGCCCCCCCCCCCCGGAGCGCAGCACGGGCCAAGGTCACGGCTGTGGGTCACCAGGACCGGATGCAGACCCGGGCTGGCCCTGCCTCCCGCAGACGCGTGGTGACCACCCCGGCAGCAGGAAGGTCCGGTTACGCAGCCCCCACAGCTCAGCCCAGATACCAGCGCGTGCGGCCGACAGGCAGACACCCCTGACTGTCCCCCCGACTCGACGTGTGAACAGAGCAGAACGAACACAAAATCCCGGCTCCTTCAAAGAGCGGTGCCGAGCTCTGCGCTGACGGCTGGAAAACGATGCGTCAGCGTCACGCAGCTCATGGGAGTTCCCAGGGGGTTTTGCCCCGTCCCTGTGACACTCTCCGCTGCCACCAGGGCTGGGCTTCGTGGCGCGGCAGATGGAGAGTCAGACGCAGCAGGCGAGAGGCCATGTGTGGACGTCCGCGCGGGGCCACACCTGTCCCCGCCGTGAGTCCAGGGACGGCTGTCGTGCCCGGCTTCGCCTCTGCAAGACGGGGGCCCCCAGCCCGCCCACACCCACGCCCCCTGGCACTCACGCAGGAAGTGCTTCTCCAGCAAGGCGATCTCCAGGTGGCCTTTGATCTCGTTCAATCGGTCGAACTCTGTCCGGCTAAGGTCCTGGATGCCCGCGGCCATGATGAGCGTACCCGGGCCCGCCTGGAAGGAAAACACCCAGTGCTCAGAGCTGTGGCCTCCGAGCACCCCGCGTCCACACCACAGGCCCCACAGGCCCCCCGAGGGCCCCACGTCTGGTAGGGCAGGGCCCGGAGCCCCCCTGCCCCCAGCCGGAACCCCGGAGACGAGGCAGGAGCAGGCCCTGGCTTCAACCCGCACCAGTTCACCCGGCTTCACCGGCCGGCGGAGGGGACAGCTCAGACAGCACCGGCGAGGCCGGCGATCAAGGTGGCTGCCACCGGAAGCGTGACACCAGCCTCTTGGTGGTCACAGTGCTGCCCTGAGGCCGCAGAGGGAGGACGGTGCTGAGACCGCGCTGGCCGGCGTGTGCCCTCCCAGGGGCTGCAGCGACAGGACCCCAGGGAAGTGGGGGCACCGAGCACCCTGCTGGCTGCGTGAAGGAGAGCTCAACGCTCCCCGAGGTGAGTGCACCCCAAACTGAGGCCTGGCCTGTGTCAGAGATGGCTACTGAAAACCCCCAATGGGCCCAGGGCGGCCTCTGGTCACAGGGGCCCACTGCCCACCGTCTCGCATCCCGGGACCTGGCACAGGCAGCTGCTGTGCGTCCTGTTGACCGGAGCCACTAGGCCTGCCGGGCACACTGAGAGCCACCAGGCTCCCAGTGGACACTCCTGAGTCACCCCATAACCACAACCCGCCACCGACCTGGCGGGGAGCGGCCTCAGGCGCCGGCCATGCGACGGGGGCCTGGCTCCCCACGACCCCGCAAACCCCGCCCCCAGCCTGGGTTGTGGGGCACGTGGCCCGCACAGGCACCACCCCTGGAAGGGCAGCCCCGGTGACCAGTGACCGGTGACCGCTGCATACAGGAGCCGTCTGCTCTGCCCAGAAAGGAGGAGCTGACTCCAGGGAACCTAAGCCCCTCCGCCTGTGGCTGCCCTGACCCCCACTTAACCTCTCAGCCTTTTGGCCGCCGTCTCCTGGGGCCTGACTTCCCAGAGAGCAGGCCAGGCCATGTTCACCTGCTGCCCCGCAGGCCTGGCGGGGAGCACAGGGGAACTGGGGGAGGCAGCGAACCTCCACCTGCCCCCCCGGGGAGACGGCACAAGTGCGTCTGCAACACCCCTCCCTCCCCTGCCCGGCCCCACCCTGGTGGCCGAGGGGCAGGCCACGCCGCCGAGGGCAGGCGCCGGCCCGGAAAGGCCGCTCTGCACCGGTTCGGAGGCAGACGACTGACTCAGCAGCGCTCCGTCCGCCACCGCCCAGCAGCAGGGCCGTGCCCCGGCCGGGCCCCAGCGCACTGCCCATCCTCCCACGCCCCGCGCCGCTGCAGGTAGGGCCATCTAGAACTCGGGCGGAGCTTCAGAAACCCCTACGGGGGCCCCTGGCCCCACAGCTGGGAGCCCACTGGACGCCAGGGGCAGGGAGGGCTGCTCAGGGGAGCTGGCCAGCTCACGGGGCCACCGACAGGGGCGGCGAGGCCGAGGGGTGCTCTGAAACGCTGCCAGGGGAACCCCTCCGTGAGCCCCGTGCTCCCCCAGCTGGCCCCTCCGTAGACTCCCCAGGCGCAGTGCTGAGCTGGGGGTCAGGGCCTGGGCGAGGGAGCCCGCCGAGCAGCAGCGTGGCCGCCACGAGGCCAGGGCGGTGGCCCACACCGCTCTTCCCCGGACCCGTGTCCCCAGCGCACCCCGCTCCACCTCCCGCCCTGGAGCTGTCTGCCCTCTGCCTCCTCGACCGCGGTCACTCCCGACGGTTCCCTCAATGCTAGGACTCTGGTCCTCTCTTCCTGGCCAACCCCCCTCAGTGGCCGGTCACTGGCCACTCAGACGACCCTGGCCTCAGGCTCCATCTTTATTCTCAGTGGCCCTCCCCGCTATGGCCACACCCTGGGCCTCGCATCACCCTCTCCCTGCACGCCTGCCTCCGAGGCCCCTCAGGCCTGTCGGCCAGACCAGGACCCCTCCGCTGCCCCCTCCCGAGGGTCTGGATTTCACCCTGGACCACTGGGTCCACTCGCCTCCTCTGCCCAGCATACAGACAGCCCCCAAAATAGGAGATGAGACGAAAGCCTGATGCCCCACAGTGAGGATGACCCATGAGGACTCGCTGCTGAGTGACAGAGGCCAGTCACAGAAGGACAAATCCTGCAGGGCTCTGCCCCCATGAGGGATAAGAGAAGTCGGGGTCACAGACAGACAGTGGACGATGGAGCCCAGGGCTGGGGGAGAGGGCTGAGTGTTTAACGGGGACAGAGTTTCAGTCTGGGGAGCTGAGAAAGTCCTGGATGGACAGTGGTAATGGCCGCAGGACAATGTGAACATACATAATGCCACTGAACTGTGCACTTAAAAATGGTAAAAACAGGAAATTTCATGGTATCTATCGTTTACCACAATAAAAAAATAGAACAAGCAGAACGAAGCCTTGACCCGTGCAGGGCTGACCGCGCACACCTGTGCGGGGGAGGGCTCATCCACAGGGAGGCAGCCCGGGGGCAGTGGGTGGCAGACACTGCCAACCCAGCAGCCCCCTGGGGGTGACACAGGGCACGCGGCTCAGGGGACTGCCGGACGCCAGGAGCCTGGCGCACCGAGCGCCCCATGGGGAGAGGCTGCCGGAGTGAGGGCACTTCCCACGGTGGGACCCTGTGCCGAGCCACCCGCCCTGGAGGAACGAGCCCTGGGAAATGTCAGGAGGAAGCGCCGGGCCCGGCTCACGCCGCCCAGGCACCCGCCCCGGCCCGACCTGGACGGGGGCACCGGCTCTCAGGACGGACGCAGGCGGGAGGGGCTGTCGCTGGCCCATGGTCAGGGCGTGGCCTGCACTAGGACACACAGCACCGGGACCGGCCTGGGGGCCCAGCCGCCGCCTCTGCCAGGAGACAGAGGCCAATGCCGGGCAGGGCGCCACCCACCCCCGCCCCCCACTCCGCCGCACGGGCCCCTCTCAAGTGGCGGCCGGAGAATCATTTGTTCCTGCCGGGAGCTGCCGCGCAGCGCGGCCTCTGAGGAAGCATCAGTGATGCAGGCAGCTGTCCGCATAGCCGCGTCCACGGGGAAGACCGCCCCAGGTGTGCGGGGAGGGAACCGGCCACCGCGGCGTCTCCGTCCCTGCGAAGGTCACCCGCAGGGCCGCGAGACGGGTCTGGGCTTCTCCGCTGGGCGAGTCTGGCAATCACGTCCAGCCAGAGAGGGGGCCGCAGCGAGCCCGTCCCCACCCAACCCCTGATGAAACAGAAGCTTCCAGAAGGCAGGGCCCCTGGTGCCTCGCTCCCACGGCGGCCGCAGTGCCGAGCAGGGGTTCCCCTGGATATCTGCTGCTCCCATGAACAGCACCCCAACTGGCCCACAAGGGGTGGGCATGGCCGGGTGAGGCCCACCAGCGGCCAGCAGCCGGGGGACAGGGACACACACCCCGGCATGGCCAGGAGGACCAGCCAGCCACCCAGAACACCCCGAGGAAGGAGACACCCAGCTGCCGGACAAGCCTTGGTGACGGAGAGGCTGTCTGATCCTAGATCTGGGGACGAGCCCCGCCAGGGACGTGGTGGCAGGTGACGGGAGGAGGAACAAGCTGTGCTTGTCCCCGACCAGCTGGGCAGGACGCATTCTGCCCGGGGCCACGCTCGGCCCGGCCACCTGGGGATGAGCAATCCCACGCCGAGCGCCCGGGGGCCTGAGGCCGAGTGGAGGGGACGCGGCACGGACACTCACGGGGTCCCGAAGCTCCTCGCTGTCGCGGGGCGGCGTCCGAGGGGCCCTCAGGGGGCCTTCGTCTCCACACTCCGTGTCCGAGGCATTGGGAGACTCCGCTAGATCGAGGAAGTCGTCTCTCCTGTGACCTCTGAACCTGATTCTGTCCAGCCTCCTTAGCATGTTCAGCACTGAGCCCCTCTGCTTTACCCTAACATGACGGTCGGGGTCCCTGCAAGAGAAGAACAGGGGCACGGTCAGCTGGTCACCTGCCCAGCACAGGGTGCCCGCCAGCCTCGCGCACACGGCCCCCGGTCCAGAGCCCGGGGCCGTGACCCAGCTCTGCCCTCAGACAGTGCCCAGTTCCAGGGCCGATGGCGCCCATCCTGTCCCCACCGGGCTGGGCCCCTCTGTTACCCACACACCCCGGCTGGGCGGCGGCCTAGTTCCCGCCACTGCCACCCACCAACGCCGGCCAACCGTGAGCCGCACAGGGCAAGGAAAGCCAAGTCTCTCGGCGGGACCTTCCTGGCCACAGAGCCGGGGCCAGCCTGGTGCACCGGCGGCGGGGCCCTGGGGAGGGGTGGGGGAGGGAGACCGTGACCAACAGGGAAGGGGCGCTGACCGCCTCTCAGACGTGCAAAGAGCCGTCAGGAACGTGGCCACAGTCCCGGGGCAGGTGCCAGTGGCCCTGCTTCTGCACGTCCAGCCGGCCCCACTCCCAAGCAGGGGCCACGCAGCCCCGCCCCGGGGGCCACCCACGCACACAGCCCCGCCTCCTGCGGGAGGCCCTGGTCTGTGTGGAGGGGCCTGGCCTGCCGCTGCCTGCCCCCCCGAGCCTCAGCCCCCCTCTGACATGGGAAACACCGCCAGTAAGGCGGAAGCACCCCGAGAGTCCCAGACAATGCACGCCGTCCCGACACCGGGCGGGACCCCGGAAACGATGCCATCCTCCCTCACCAGGCGGGCAAGAAGCGGGTGAGCAGCCTGGGGGCCATCAAGCCGGCCCTGACAGCCCCGTTGGGCGGTGACGCCGAGAATCACAAAGGCGGGGAGCAGTGCTTCCCACTGTGCGGGGCGCAGGCACGGAGCCCCTGAAGGACCGTCAGGCACAGCCCCGGGGTGTCGCCGGCAGCCCTGACGTGTCCGCCCCCCACTCCGAGGCACACGCTCCTCATGGCAAGAAAAGCTGCCTGCAGTGGGGCTCACGAGACCCCGTCAGAAAGTCCCAGAAGACGCTCTGGTCTGCGCCCACAGTGGAGGCCTGCGGCACGTCGGGGGAGGAGCTGTATAAGTTCCCGAAACAGGGGCCTCCGGGGACCTCAGAGTGTCCCCTTGGGGCTCTGGTGCGAAACCACAGGAAACCCCAGGAAAATGCCCCCTGGAGCCCAGGGCTGCTGCGCACTGTGGGGGAGGGGCGCGAGCCGGCCCCCGGGAGCAGCTGCGTGGAGGGGCTGTGAGCTCTGGACGCACTCGAAGGTCAAGCAAACTTAAAAAAATCAAGAAAGAAAAGAGAACTAGGGCTTATCGAGTCCCTGGAGAGAGGCTGATGGTGTATTTAAGAGTCTGGAAAAATAATCACAGAGCGAAAAGTCTAACCGTCAACGGGACAGAAGTGAACTTACGTCTGTCAAAAGACGCAGTGAAACGGGGTCCCCGGCAGCACAGACGGCGTGTGAGGGACTGACACTGTCCCTCGGACAGCTGGAAGGAATCAGTAAGAAGGAGGGCCCTCGGCACACAGGTAAACTCCCCAACACGGACTCACGGCAAGGGGACATTTACCCACTACTCACGCAAAAGCTTCCCACTAAACAGAAACCAAAGCCGGCCAACGTGGCCGCGGGCGGCAGGCGCCGCGAGCACGGACGCCTCGGACCCAGAACTCCGCCCACTGGGGCGCATCCTGGGAGCAAACCCAGCAGGTGGCCCAAGCCTCGCTCCCACAGCGAGACGTGACAGAAGGCGCTGAGATTCGCACACACACACGCGCACACGCGCACACACGCACACACGCACACGCACACACGCACGCGCACACACGCACGCACACGCGCGCACACACGCACGCACACGCACGCACACACGCACGCACGCACACGCACACACGCATGGGGCAGGGAAGGGCGCTCTGCACACCGTGCCGGGCTCAGGCAAGACGCCGCTTCCGGGTCGACAGAGGCAATTGTAAGACGTTGCTGCCCCAAGGTCACCGCTACAGCAAACAGGTGTCTAAAAAGACCAAAGGAGACAGGACCCTGTGTTACGGCTGTAAGCTCATGGGTGGTTTGTAAGACCCCTCTCCAAACGTCCTATGATGCTTTCCTATTGCTTTTTAAGATGGAAAAAATAAATAAAAAGTTAAGCCGGAGCAGGGAAACACAGCCACGTAAAACCTACTTCCTTTCCAGTTCAGGAAGAATGAGAGTCCTCGGCACCTGGCCGGCCCCGAGGCCCTAACCCTGGGGCAGGGCGCCTGGCTGACCCGCACCCCGAGGAAAGTGGTCACGTGCTTGTCTCAGCCTGGCCCAGCTTCCCGCCTGCCGGCCTCTGGCTACGGGGTTCTCACGCTCCCCGGGGCCGGGCCGCCTTCCCACCCAGTTCAGCTCCTGCAAGCAAATGAGGCAGCCATGGCAGGAGACGGGACAGAAGGGACAGAACAGGGGCCTGCGGCCCTGGCCCCATCCGCACACTGCGCACGCCCCGGCCCACACGCACGGGCGACTCGACGGGGCGCGTCCCCCAGCCACCAGCTCACCCCGAGCCCGAGCTCCTCCAGCTGGCTGCTCGCACCGCCCCCGAGTCCAAACACGCAGGCTGCCCGAGTAGGGGCTCGTGGGGAACCCGTGGGGGCCCGCTCCTGTCCCGCAGCTCTGCTCCCCCAGACTCCTCGGGCTCCCAAACACTTGAATAGCGCATGCTGCAGTCAGATTGGGGTCAGACACCACAGCACCCTGGCACCCCCGTACCCCACTTTCCCCCCAGGACGGGCAAGCCCTCAGCACACTCCCACGCTGGGCGGGGACACGGCCCCCACCCTGGGACCACCTCACCCCAATCACGCCTGCCAAGTCCCTGGTTCCGAGTAAGGTCACAGACACAGGTTCTGCAGGACATAAATTTGGGGGGTACCATTCAACCCGGCACAGCCCCCAAACTCTCCAACAAAGATGGAAGACCACCATGGACCGCTGTCCCCCGAGGGGGCGAGGAGGGCTGGACCTCAGACACTGACTGTGACCCGGAGAGAAGCTGCCCCACGAGGCCGGTGTCTCGACGCGTCCGACCTGCACCTTCCTTCCGGCCGCGGCTGCCAGGGCCCTCCCTCCTGGCCCCCCGCGAGGCTCCCCTTCACCTAAGGCCACCCGCCCCTCGAGGGGGAGCAGTCACTCAGGGCGGGGTGTGCCGCCCCCCAGACCCGCAGCTCAGGGAGGGCGCTCGCCCTGCAGTGCTGGGACACACTCCCCAGGGGCTGCCCAGGCCCTGCTCAGAGCCAGGATGACGTGCGGGGACCCTGTGACCGTGCGCCCGGGCGCAGGCAGGACAGCCCGGTGGGGCGCCCGCCCGAAGCAGAGCCACCTTGCTGTCCACCCCCCACCACCACCACTACGGCCACCTCTGCACGCGGACAGGAAGCACGCGGCCCGGGAGCCGGTGGACGGCTTCCGGACACACAGGCTGCGTGTCTCGGGGGCGCTGGGCTTGGAAGCCACGAGGGACCTGACTTCCCAGCCCAGCCCAAGGTTTAAAAAAAAAAACTCTGCTTCCCGGCCCGGCGTGCGCCTCACCCCAGCCGTCCACCCTCGACGCGGTGCACGCCGCTGCTCCCGGTCAAGGGTCCCACGGCCACGGGCAGACCACGCCCACTCTCCCACAGGAAGTAGCCAAACTCCCACGGAAACCTCGTTCCTGGCAACTCACAGACATCAAGTGAGCGTGGGTGCCCCACCCC
The DNA here is from genome assembly GCA_003508835.1 of Eonycteris spelaea. NCBI lineage: Eukaryota > Metazoa > Chordata > Mammalia > Chiroptera > Pteropodidae > Eonycteris > Eonycteris spelaea. Next base: position 236,876 of record PUFA01000362.1, on the reverse strand, counting down.
CAGCCCGCCCCAGCTGACCGCGCAGGAGGAGGCCCCAGCCCTGAGGTCTGGCGGTCTGAGGAGGCAACTGCGGACCCCAAGGCTTTGCGGGCGGCCAGGAGGACCAAGGAGGAGGCACTGAGGCCCAGCCTCGTCAATAGCCCAAAGGCCCTGTCAGCCTGCAAACCAGGCCCCCAGGCCCACACACGGCCCCGGCCGGCCCGACAGGGCACCATGCGGTGCCTGCTGAGCCCACGAGGCCCTTGTGACCGCTGACCCTGTCCCCTGCCCCACACCAGGCTCAGGATGTTGGCTCACACCTGGTCACCCACGGGCTCCCCCAAACTCGAGGCTTGTCCAGAGCCATCACCCTCACCCTCACCCTGATTCCTGCCTCCGTCCTGCCTGGCGGGGCCCAGTCAGCCAACCCCACACGCTCCTGGCGTCAGTGTGGAGGTCCGGCCGAGTCCCAGCCCCACCCCCGCCTGCCTCCCACCCCCGAGCCTGCGCTGCCTGCCCGCTGTCTGTCAGAGGCCTCACAGGTGGCCGGGCAGAGCTCCAGCCTCAGCGTCCTCCCGCTGGGTGGCACGTACCGGCCAACTGCTCAGGCCTGTAGCCCCGAAGGAGCCCTCGATCACGTGATCACGCCACGGCCACCCAGCGGCAACCCAGGCCCCACATCTGTGCTTCCCCGTCCCCACCCTGCCCCCAGCCCAGCACCCCACGGAGCCCCTTCTCACCTAGCAAGGAGCCTGCAGCACCCGCCGAGACCCTCCCAGGGGTTCCCGGCCTCCCGCACCTTCAGCGCCAGCCCCACCGACCCCTCGGGGCCCTCGTTTGTCCTGCAAGCAAACGAAGCCCAGCACCTCCAGGCCTGGGGCATCTGCCACCCGGCCGCCCCTCCAAGTACCCCCTACACGCCATCGTGCCGGCTGGTTTGGAGTCCCGGGGCTCCGGACGGGTTAATGCCCTTGTCAGAACCTGTGCCCCAGCCTCACGCCGTGAGGACGCTCGCCCCTGAGGGTGGCTCTCAGGCAGGCTCTGGGTGCAGACGCCCAGGGGCATGTGCTGGGTGTCACAAACCCTGGTCATGGGGCTCGAGGAGGGAGACACAAAGGAGGGCCGTGCTGACCGGGCTCTGAGCATGTGGCAAAGCCAGCCCCTGAGGCCCCGCCAGCCACTGCTGCAGGAAGCTCTCTGCAGACCTCAGAGCAAAGGACACCCCTGGACTCTGCCCACGAGCCTCGCCGAACATAGGGCCCCCAAACCCGTGAACCCTTCGGAGAACACGTGCAAGGCTTCGACAGCCCGGGCTGTTTCTCGGGAGGCGGCCTGAGTTTCTCCCCTGAGGGAAGCCCCTCTAGGGCCTTTTGGTCAGGCCACGATGCCCTCATGCGTCTGCGCTGTCTGGGAACAGCCACCGAGCGGGCTGGGCAGACAGAGGGCACACCCTGGAGCACGGACCCCGGCTCACGGACTCCATCGAAGGCCACGGCGGCCCAGCAGCATGCACCAGGGACGGCTAGGAGGGTCCTGTTTGAGCTGGGATGTCCACGCCCATGGTCTAGCGCCCGTGAGTGTCCGGGGACGGGACTCCGGGAACCTCCATGCACAGACGTGTCACACGTTGGTGACAAACGTCACTGACACAGGTGCACGGCACACGTTTGCAAATAACACGCGATGCTCTTTAAGTCCCGCAGGCCCGGGATGCCTCCGCCCAGTGGTGCTGGACGCCTCGGCCCCGAGGCCATTGTGGCCGCCGCTGTCGACGTTCGTCACACGTGACCAAGGTGACCACGGAGGCCCCCCCCAGAACCGTGCCCGCGGGTCCAGCACGGGGACGCTCCCTTGCTGACGCGCGTGGCAGCGTTCCAACAGAACATCTCGTTTCTCTGCGCCGTTCGGAGTAGCTGCAGACGCCACACGCGTCGACCTTCCCCCGCACGTGCGCATTTTCTCTGCCACTTCTGCAGATCTAGGCCATCAAGGAAACGGGGCGTGAAGCCACGACTGGCCCCACCTGCCTGCTTCTGGGGTGCGAATGCCCCCGTGACCTGCTTCAAGCCACACAGTAGTGTCCACGGCTTGCTGGACGAGATGCCGGCCACCACCACAGAGTGTCTTTCGCCGCGCCACGGGCCGCGAGTCCCCTGAGGCCACGCCCAGGAGTAAAACACAGCAAAATGACTCAGGAACGAGGACTTTCAAACACTTGATGTCTCTGTTTTCAGTATAATTTATCTAATTGTAACTTCACAGACTTCCCCTTTTCCTCCCTTCTAGAAGGATGTTAACGGGAGTTCCCACCCAGAGGCCTCGGTCACCACGCAGCGGGAGTGACAGCGGAGACCATGCAACTGGCATTTAACAGACGTCGCTGTCACCTCTGCGTGCACCCTCATCACGTCACCTTCAGGGGTGCTGTCTGACAGATGAGGAAAGCGAAGGAAAGGGGCTCCAGGACACCCCAAGAATCCCAGCCGTTGCTCTGGAAGGACCCAAACCCAGCAATAAAGCTGTTTACAGAACTGGCGGCCAAGGGCTCGGTTTGGCCCGTGGGCCATGTACACCGTCTTAAGGTGACGAACGCCTAACAAAACAAGGATTCTCAGGTAGGTCCTGGGACTTACTGGTCCACTAAAGGGGACTGGGCAGGCCAGCAAGGACCTGGCCCTCCCCAGGCTCCCTGGCGCCAGAGGGGCTGAGGAGGGAACCCCACACATCTCTGTCCACCTGGGTGTGAGTCAGGGGCTTCTCTCCCCGCCCCCGAATCCCACCGAGGCAGAGGTGGGAGGAGAGCCAGTTCCAAACAGCCACCGGCGGAAGGTGCTGTCCGCCCCTGCAGCCGCTGTCCACACTAACCGCAGCAGGGCCGCCCCTAGGGTCTCGGGGCAGGGCCAGTGCCTCCCGATGACAAACCAACAACAGCACAGTGAAAAAGACGTCAGGGAAGCAGAAGCCAGCACCGAGCCACCGGCCCTGGGAGCACCCGGGCCCCTGAAGCACCCCCTCTGTCCCTCGGGACTGCGTGCTGCCCCTCCCCCACAAAGGCCCCCCCCCCACCGTCCCAGAACACTGGATCCAAAGCTGCCACCCCCTCCGTGTCCCCTCCGCGTCCCCTCCGCGTCCCAGGCCCAGCACGCAGCCTGGCGGGGAATGAGTGGGTGATCGAGGCACACTGCGAAATGACCTGGTCCCTGGGTCACCCCAGCACTGGAGTAAACCCACAGCCCGACACGGGCCCTCAGGTGACAAGAGCCCGTGCCCTTCCCAAACACCTGTCCTCCCGGCAACTCACCACTTCTGTCTGGCCCGGCCAGGCCTCTCGCCGCGGCCGGCCCCGACATGCCCAGGCCCAGCACGCGACGTCGGGCACAGCCCGCCAAAGCCTCGCGGTTTTAGAACACACGGCCGGGAGGAGATGGAGCCCACGTTTCCCGCTCGGCCGGTCACGAACAGGACACAGGGCCGGGCCTCAAAGCAGAGAGGCCCAGACCTCGCTTCAAGCCTCTGCTGCAAAACTCACATCCGACAAAATAAATATTTAAAAAAACCCAAAGCCTCCAAGTCCACGGCCCAGGGGACCGCCAGGCTCCAGGGTGGTGACAGCGGAGTCTTACACAAGCGTGTCCTGGCTGGGCCGGCAGCACGGCAGGCTCTGCAGGCGAAAGGGGACAAGGTGCATCCAGTGCCGTGTGACCCTGGGGCGGGGACTCCGCCCCCACCCGCCGGCGAGGCTCAGGTCCAGTGGGGACTAAGGAGCAGAGGCCACCAAGGGGCGGGAAAGTCACACAGCAGTGACACGGCCGACAGCGGCCAGGAGTGCTTAATGAGCACCTACGTGGTCCGGGTGCCGGCTCCCCCTGCGGACACGGCCCTGACCTCAGGCAGGAGCCGCGCCTCGGCGAGGGGGCACAGCCGGCGACGGGAGGGAATGGCTGCACCGCAGGCTGCCCAGGAAGCCGGCCCGGGCGCTGCCGAGCGAGGCGCCCCGGAGGGGCGAGGGGCAGGGACAGCGTCCTGACACCGGAACGGGCCAGGAGAAAATGGCGCAGACACGCGGGAGCAGAGACGGCCACGCGAGGAGCCCGGGTCCATGCGGGGTCACGGCACGGGCGCCAGCCCCCCAGGGCAGGAGAGGAAGGGTGGCCAGGACCCGGCAGACGGCTCCCCACTCAGGAGCACAGACGTGCTGCTGGGAGGCGTGGGGGCAGGGGGCGGGCAGGGCTGACACATCCCCTCCACATGCACCCCCACGCGGGAGCTGCACAGGCGGAAGCTCCCACGCCCTGCCCCCCCCGGCCCCCCGCTCCGCGCCAGCCGCGCCTGCCCACGGGGGCCGCCACGCCTCCCCTCGGGCTGGCTTTTCCCGAGACCGTAGGAAACATTAGCTGCCACTCAGATGGGGAGAGGAATCACTCAGCACGTGACGGGGGCACCCGGGTGCCCGTGCGCAACGCAGCCGGCACAGCCACCCCCGCGCCTTCCCAAAACAAGTTCTGCGTGGACCACGGACTCGGGTGTGCCACGCAGAAAGCACGGCCAGGGCCGCGGGCTGCACAGGGCCTCCCTGAGCAGAGTGGGCGCCATGACGGACGGACGGCAAGGGTCTGCCAGAAGCAAGGCAAGAGCCCGTCTTCAGCACTCAAAGACGGACGGCGACCGGGGAAAAGATTTCCGCAGCCTGTTTTACGAAGGATTAAACTGTCTGATGTTGATAAACAGCCCAGCAGGAAAATGGGCAAGAGATACAGACCGTTCGCGGAAAAGGAAAAACAAAGAGCTCAGGGGATGAACACCACGCTGGGAAACCATCGCCCCGGCGGACCGGCACGGAGCCGGCGTGCAGGAGCGAGAGGGGAGCCGCGCTGCCCCCCGCCATGCGTGGCGTGGACGGCGGTTTCCCTGACCCCAGGGAAACGTCAGTTTCGTTCCCAGGAATTCCTCCTACTCACACCTGCAGAATGACGGTGTGGGCCAGTGTGGGCCAGGCCCTTGCATCACAGTTGTTTTTGTAAAGCCAAAAAAGAGGCGGAACGCGCCCTCCGTCCGCCCGCAGAGGACGGCCCCGCGAGGGGGCCCCCACGCCCTGCTGGAGGGTCCTCGCGGCTGGTGCCCGGCCACCTGCGGGAGCCAGGCCGTCACCAGCCTGCTGGCGTCAGCGTCACATACGGTGTCAAGAACCTTCAACCTAAAGAATGACCCCGCGCACCACCGCGGGGAGCTCTCCCAGGTGCTGAGCGGGCGGTTCTCGGAGTGTGGTCCGGGCCCGTGGGGTCTCCAAGACGCTTTCGAGGGACCTGCATGGCCAAAACCAACAAGAATCGCACGACGCTGTCTGCTTTTCCACGCTGGCTCTGGTGCGTCCCCGTGTGACACGGAGGACCCAGCCGTCCGCCATTGAAGCAGACCCCGCGAGGCCTGCCCCACAGCCAGGGCCCCTCCACCGATTTCTCTCTTGGTTAGGGGAGTGGATAGTGATTTTTTTTAAATAAAAATATGCTACTTATGTAACATGTAATACGTTCATAGCTGACAGTTTCTGGTAAGTTACTAAATAAATCTGTTAGTTTGAATTTCTAACACAGTAATGAGCGACAGATGTAACCACACAGAGACTGTCTGGGACCTCGTAACTCACGACCGTCACGGAGTTCCCACGCCAGAGAGTCTGAGAACTGGCCTCACCCAGGGATTCGGGGAAGAGGCATGGGTCAGGCTGGGACGCTGCCCTGAGGACGAGCACACAGCCCCCTGTGACTCCGGCCCAGGCCTCAGTGGCTGCGGCCGGGCCCCAGAGGGAGCCGTGTCCACAGACACAGCCCGAGACTCCAGGGAGCCTGCAGCAGCTGCGTGGCAGGACCGCCTGTGTTTACCGGTCCCTGACCTCACTGCCCCGCTCACCTGACACCCAGTGTGCCCCAGTGTGCCCTGGGTGACAGCCCGGGGCCCTCGTGCACACACGTACGTGTGGCAGCCTCCGGTGATGGAAGGGTGCAGTGGAAGAGAAGCAGCCCCCCGAATCCCAGGGGCCCGGGGAGGGTAGCGGGCCAGGGGCCGAAGAGGGAAAAGGGTGTGGCCAACTGGAGAACAGGGCCAGGCCCGGGCACCCCCCCGCCCCCCCTCGCCACCTCCCTCAGTCACCACACCTGCTGTGAGCCTCGCCCTCGGGGTCCAGGCCAGGGGAGGAGCCCCGAAAGCTCGTGCCTCCTCCGCCTTACAGTCCAAAACTGTCTCGCCAGCACGTTACCATGCTGCCTTGCACCACTGCCTTCCCCAAGCCCACCCTGCCTCGTGCACAAGGGCTGCAAGCTGTCCCCCAGTCCCCCGGGGAGGGGCTGTCCATCACACACCCTGCCTCCAAGGCACGGCCTGCAACTGAGCAGGCAAATCTACACCTTCCTGGTTAAGGGCAGGAGGAGGGTCCTGGAGCCTGAGCAGCCTGAGAGGGCCTGAACCAGGCTGCCTGAGCACCGGCCTGGAGGGAGGCTGCCTGAGCACCGGCGGGACACGGGGAAGCAGAAGGCAGAGCCGGCGCGGAAGGACGGAGCCCCGAGCTGCGCGCCCAGGCCAGCGGCCCCCGCCCCAGCCCGGCACTCGGACTTTCCGGGGCCGGGGTGGCAGCACGGCCATCTCCACCCTCCACGGAGAACCGAGTGGACATGCTAAGGGCAGGTGGCGACCCTGGGAGGTCCGAACTCTTAAAACGCCTGCAAAGCGCTGGGCGGCGGGCGGCACCCAGGGCTCCACCCCCACCCCACTGCCCGCGCCGGGCCTCCCAGTGAGGCTGGCCCTGCGTGTGGCGCTGGCCTTTCCCGGTCCACCTGCCCTGCACCGGCTCGGGCCCTGGCCGCCCCCTCTCCTGCCGGTCTGGAAGGGGTTGCCGTCCTGACAAGGCCAGCTCCGTCCTCACCTCCCCTGCCAGCCGGGCCAGAGGACCTGGCTCTCAGCACCAGCTCCCGTTTCTGGTACCAGAGGAGCTGCAGCTGCACCTGCCGCCTGACCCTGGGGCCTCTGACCCTACGGGGGAGGGTGCAGCCTTCTGAACAGGCTCCTGCCCCCAGGCAGCCCCCCCACAGCTCAGCTGACCAGAGCCCAACGACCTGGACCCCCCAGCAGCCGGAATCGGGCGTCAGCCAATCATGGCAAATCAGACCAGTAACAGGCATCTCTGAAGTAGGGGAGGAGCCACTTGGGGGTGCTGGGGGACGCACGGAGTGTTCTACACCATCATCAGAATCCCCCGGGGCCGAGACGCAGCGACCCCGCCCTCCCCCTCACGTGTTCCCGCACCCCACTAAGGAGCGGGACACCCAACGTCTCACTGGAGTTCTCGCCAAAGCTGGACACCAAAAAAGGCCACCACCGCCGAACCCCGAATGCACTGAAAAGCGGAACGCGCCGGAACGCGCTGGAACACGCCGCCTTCCCCCGCCAGCGAGGGGTCAGTGGGGGGCAGTGACGGACAGAAGCCCACGATCACGCCACACAACCTCGGCCCCCCCACGGCAGCCCGCGGACCAAGCTGCACGGCTCGCCCGCACCAAGCCCCGCCAGGATGTCACCTGAGGTGTGAGAGCGCCATCGCCCACGGCTCCTGAGATCCGATGCCCCAACCGACGCCCGCGCCCCGCACGCCAGGGCTGCTCCTGCGGCAAACCCACAGAGCACGGAACCCCGGCTCTGACGCGGCCGTGCCTGGCGCGGGCCTCTGCCCGGCCGGTCGCGGGGCTGAGCGATGGGGGCCTGTGGCACGGGCACCGGGCCGGGCCACGATCCCACGACACCGACAGAGCCACGCGTCCCGGCCGAGGGTCCCGCTCTGGCAGCCGCGGCCCCGGGGAGGGCGGACTCACCGAAAGCGGGCGTGGAGACCTGGCTTAACCAGATTAGCCGGTCGGCAAAGCGAGAAGGGAGAAGGGTGGTGTCCTGTCTTCCCTGCAGCAGGAGGCCTGGGTGACAGCGGAAAAGGCTCCGTGAGGACAGGTCGGCTGCCTTTGGGGCTGGATCTCCAAATCCCAAAAGGAAGCAAAATCCTGTCCACTGCTTCGGCTGAGCAGACCACCATCGAAGCCCCTGCCGCATCCGTGACACCCACGCGCCCCCCGGGGGCCCCGGTTCCACCCATGCAGGAGACGGCGACACGCCTCTCAGTGACCACACGCGCTGCGGGAAAGGCTGCCTGGACCCCGGCGCCCCGACCGCTCCCACGCCCAGGGACCTGCCGACAGCACGATTCAGCCAGGTAAAAACTCCGGGCCTGCGAGTCACGGCGGGGGCGGGCCGCACGCCGCGGCTGCCCGGCCAGTTCAGGCGGACGTGACAGACAGCAGCCTGCGTTTGGACGGCTCCATCCGTGTCCACACGGGACCTTACGATGACGGCAGTCCGCCTGGTGCTGGGTCAGCACAGGGAGCAGGGAGACGGGGTGGTGCCTGACCGCGCAGCGAGTGCTCAGGGGTTCTCCGTGAATTCAGACCTCAGCCCCCCGACCAGCACGAGGGGATCTGCCATGGTTCAGGGGCTATGAGGCAGAGGAGCTGCTCCCCCAGACGGGATGGCGGGGCTGGGTGCAGAGAGGGGCGGGGTGTCAGGCAGCTGTGCCGTGACCCCGGCTGAGGGCTGAGCCCTGCTGGGAGCCCGCTTCCCCTCAGGGGTCTCCCCTCCACTCGGGGGCCCCAGCCACCGACGGGGCCCAGGGCTCTGGGGCTGCGCTTCATCTTCCCAGAAGCAAAGCTGGCCCCAAGGGCCACAGAGGAGGGCCCTACAGTGGGGAACCTCTCACTAAGAATAGACGGCCCAGGACACCCGCCTCCAGGCACCCACATGAAAACCTGTCCCGCTGGCCAGTCTTCCCCAAGTCCCCGCGGATGCCTCTAGAAGCCGGGGGCAGGTCCCAAAGGTGCTGCCACCCGGGGTCCGCTGGCTTCGGCGCACACCCCGCTGCACCTGCCCCGCCTGCAGGACGCGGCGTCCCGGGGCTGCAGGGCGCGTGTCTGGGCCTGGTCCGATGTGGCGGGGCGCAGAGCCCGCATCCCTCTCGCTCTGCCTCGTGGCGGACTCCCTGTGCTCACATCCCGGGACTTCCGGGGGCGCCAACCTTCTCCTTCGCTCCTGGAGCCGCCCCTCACCCAGGACCCGGCCACCTCCAGCCCCGACCCAACCCAGCACCCCGCCCCCAGGGCCATGTCTCCACCTGAAACTTCTGGAAACTGCTGCCTTCCCTGTGGCCTACCTCCCAGCCGCACCGCCCACGGGGCCTCCCAGAGGGCCAGGAGCCTCGGCACCCCAGTGGCCACTTCTGGCCTCTCCCTACGGCCTGCACATGCCTGGCCCCTCACGCCCATCTGCCTTCATACCTGCCCTGGCCTAGAAGGTTCTTTCTCGTCTCTGCCCACTTCCACCAGCCCTTCAGGGTTCAATCTGCAGACGGGACAGACAGACGACACAGCCCTAACAAGACAGTGTGGTGTGGAGCCAAGCAAGGCCCACGGAAGAGACGAGGCCAGCAGCTCGGGGAGCAGAAGCACACTGGGTCAGACTGTGGTTATGGCCAAGGCACCAGCTTGTTTGGGTGGGAGCTCGGGGTGCCCAGTCCAGTAAAAATAACTAAGCAGACAGACAAGAGGGCCCTGCAGGACCAGCGATGGCCCAAGGGTTGTGACTTATCCAGTTCTGTGGACCTTCCGTCTGAAAGTGAAGAGAAATAAAAGATTCAGCCCACGATCACCCCTCTTAGAAGTCTCCCCCACTCAGTATGTGCTGCCATGGAAACTCGGCCCCTGAAGGCAGTGCTGGCCCACGCCGGCCCCCCCACCATCTGCCTGGCCCGGCGACAGGCTGGGCGGCCGAGGGGCCCTGCAAGAACAAGTGTCGGACGGACGGACGAGAGCGGTACACCCGCCTTCCTGGTCTGGGGGCTCCCACCTGAGTGCCACACGACAAGCCGGGCACACCTGCTGGTGAGCACCTGGCCAAGCCCGAGGTGCAGACGCGCCGGGCAGGTGGGACTCAGTGCACGTCATTGGCCGCCAGGTCGGACGTCACGAACGCACGTGAGGATTTGCCTCTGCCTCTGGGGAAGGGAAAGGGCCTTCGAAGCCAGCGGTCGACCGGGTCCCCATGTCCCTTAAGCGGACACGTTACTCCCAAGCCCTCGAGAGCAGTGCAGGTAAAATCGATTCCTTTCATGTTTTTGTTAAAACGGTTTCTTTTTTAAAAACCTACATGGAGAAAGTTCTAATTTAGGTTATGTTGGTGTGCAAAAATAATCACGGGATAGAATTTATATCTTCCAATTACACAGAATTTAGGACAATATGCATGTAAGTGATTCTGAAATACTTTATAAATAGGTCATAACAGGCTCTTCTTATTGCCAAGATTTTAAAACTCAGCACGCAGGGCCGGCCTCTGCACGCAGGGGCACTGGCAACAGGCAGGAAGCCAGCGGGCGTCTCCATGACGCCCGCCCGTCCTGGAAGCCTGGGGCGCGGGTCTGCCCAGAGGCCTGGCACCGAGAGCCTGTGAAAGCCATTCAGGGGCCGGTCGGTCCTCAGAGGCACAGACTCTCAGGACGGAAATCCTGCTCTGAGCACGAGTGTCCCGCGGGCGTAGAGGACGCCTCCTCCCAGGAGGTCTGATCTGAAACACTGGGGGTCACCAACCCCAGCCCGAGCCAGATGAGAGAGCCGAGCGAGCGGCGAGGCCAGGCTGAGCCCTTCACGCTGACTCAGAGCAGAACTGGTTCTGATCACACAATCAGGCCAGGACGGTGAAAGTGCACACACTCGCCTGACTGGAAAGCAGGCTCGTCTATGCACGGAGCCAGCTGGGTGGGGGGCAGGGGGCCGCCTCACACACCGGGCAGCCTCAGGGGACAGGCATCAGCGGGCGCGGCTCAAACTAAACTGCCAGGGTGCCCTCGGCCCCGCAGGGGGCCGCGGGCGAGGCAGGCGGCTCCCGCCCACCCCCGCGGAGCCTGCCGCACGGGAATGCCCGATGTGTTCCTTCGATGCCACGTGACCCTTCCAGGCTCTCCGTGGCCACGGCCGAGTGTGGAGAGCAGCGGGGAGGAAGACACAGCACTTCCTGGGGGCGGAACCCGTGACGTCAGCCCTGACCCTGGCAGCTTCGGCCTCGCTCAGCTTTGGTACGAGTGGGGCCCCAACCACAGCCCTCTGATGCAGCAGCAGAGTTCATCTGTGCTAGGATGAGAGGCCGTGAGAGAAGATTTCGCAATCCCACGCTGGACCCCCACTGAGATGGGGGGCACGCCCCGGGGAGCAGGCATCTGCCTCCCCGCCTTCTCCAGCTGCTGGAAGCCTCGTCACCCTCAGCTGTGCTGGAAGAGGCGCTGGCCTCTCCCTCTCCACCTCTCCGGCCTGCGGCCCCAGCCCAGGCCACCGCACCTGGCTCTGAGCCCCACATCTCCCCCACATCCACCCACCAAGCCGCCCAGGCCAGGCCAGTCCCGAGCAACCACAGATACCCACCAGCCTTGCTGACGGCCAGGGCTCTGCTGCCCAGATATACAGTGGGTGGGCAGTCGTGGCTTGTGACTCTCCCAGCCTCACAGGCCCAGGCCTGCCCGCAGGAAGCCCGGTCCAGCGAGGGGACCCGTGCCCACACACCTGTGCCAGGGGGCTGGCCAAGGGGTCACGATCCCCTTACCACTAGCAGCTGGAGAATGGGTGTGTATAGGTCGGCCTCCCTGAGAGGGTTGGGGGGCCTAAGGGCACACATGTGGGGGTCACCCAGAAACCCAAGGGGTGGGCCAGGAGAGAGGAATTAAAGGCCCTAGAAGGAGTGGGCGAGTCAGACAGGGACAAGGGCATGGGCCCTGCAAGCAGCAGAGCCCCTTCGGCCACTGACCGGGGCTCCCCGGCCACACTCACTCAGCTGCAGAGTGGGACGATGGGGCCGCATCCGGGACAGTGGCGGGGTGGCAGCCACCCACAAACGTCTCCTGGCTCCCAGCAGGTGTTGAGACACCGGCAACCCACTCAGCGCTCCTTGGGATGTTCTGGGCAGCTGGGTCCATGCCCCCCATCGGCCCCGTCCCCACCACGTTGTGAGCCCCTGGGTGACGTGAGGTGGGCCGCAGCATCCCGGCTCGCCCCTGCACCCCCCAGGTCCGGGGCTCATCTCCAGATGGTCGATTCTCCACATGCCAGTGGGGGCTTTTGAAGGCTCAGATGAGCTTTCAAAAGCTCCCTGCCCCCGAGGCCACATCCCCCCTTGCGTGCCTCCGTGCAGCCCGGCCCAGCCCGCGGTGCCAGCTGGAACCCTGGGCAGGCTGAGCAGCAGCCAGGCCGGCCTCCCACAAAGGCGGGTCAGGCCGGACATCCGGGCAGCACGGCCACTCCAGCACCTCCCAGACCTCGAGCTCCGCGCCTGTCAGACGGCAGAGGCGATGCTGGGTGGCCCTGAGGACCGGCCGGCACCCTCCCTCCCGCCGGCACCCTCCCTCCCACCGGACACCCTGCTGGGGCAGCAGACAGGGGCTGCTGGGCGGACCCACCAGGGCCCGTCCACTCTGGGAGTCACAGTTCTAGGTGTCTGGCTTAGAAGGCAATGCCCGATGCTCAGACACCCTGGGTAAAGCTGCCACTCCTGCCCACCTGACCCTGCCCCCGGCCAGCCACCTGTGCCCCTCCAGACCGGCTCTGACGCCTTGCCGCCAGGCCCTCCCAGCAGACACAGGCTGCCGGGCAGGGGCAGCAGGGGCAGCAGGGGCAGGATGCCCCTGCACTTCCCTCGTCCTCACTCCCATCCTGCAGCTGCGCCCGCCCTCCGCCCTCCGCCCTCCGCCCTCCGCCCTCCAGCCCAGCTCTCCGGTGTTGACTCATGTTTCACTTCCTCTCCACCAAGGTGCTCAGCCACAGCTAAGTTACGAAGGAGCAGGCTGGGCTCCAAGGGCCTGGACGGCCACCAGGACACTTCGCTCCTTTAAATCCCACCTCCGAGTCCAGCACCTCCGGGTCCCTGCTGCCGCCCTCCTGCTCCGGGCACCCCCCCTCCACACACACACACCCTCAGATGCTGACAGCTCATCCTAACTCTGATGGACTAGCTCTGACGTGATCCAGACGTCTCCCTGCATGTTTAAGCAATGGCTGCTGAACAAAATATCACTTTACGTCTTCATCCTGATGTGCTCAGCACGCCTGCTGCATGCTCAGCCGATACACGAGGACAGAGCAGGGCCTGGTGGCATGCCACCACTGACTGCTCCCCCTAGTCCAGCAGGCAGCACAGGCCGCAGGCCCTCCAAGCGGCCTCCAGTCCAGCCCGCCTGTGTCTGACCTTCCTCTCTGAACAGAAACCAGTCCCTGGACACCAGCCCTGGGCGCCGGGGCCGGCACAGTGGCCGAGGACATGCCAGAGGGGTGCTGGAGGGGCCGCAGCGCAGCCTCAGCCTGCCAGGGCAGGGTCGCTCGTGCTGGCTGGGCTGCCCCTGTCACCCGTGAGCCCCACTGTCCCTCTGCTACCCTCGGCACGTGGGAGACCGCCCAGGCTCCCCACGGACGCCCCAGCAGTGCTGGGGCACAGGGACAACCGAGGACGGTTAGTCACAGCCTGTTGTTTGACGAGTGCATGTCTGGGCTTTACAACATCAGAGGTTTCTGGGGGCTCCTAACCACTCAAATCGCTTCAGAGTTTTAAGGGCCAAACTACCCAGCCGGAGACCCAAGGGACGTGCGTCTGCCTGTCCCTGCCATCCCAGGTGCCCCCTGAGCTGTGGGGCCCTCTACTCCCTGCCCCCGAGGCCATGTGGGTACAGCAGGGGTACCCCCTCTGTGCAGACACTGCCCAGACAGGTCACCACGCAGCCGCCGGGTAACTGTGACCCCACAAATGACGCCAGTCACTCCAGAGTGCTACGCCAGTGCAGGGGAAAGTGTCTCGAGGCCGGCACCACCCACAGCCGCCTGTCACCCAGGACCGAGCAGGCATACACCTCACCCCCAACGAGGAGGCCGCAGCGTGGACGGGGCGCCCAGCTATGGGGCAGGGAGGCCGCAGCGTGGACGGGGCGCCCAGCTATGGGGCAGGGAGGCCGCAGCGTGGACGGGGCGCCCAGCTATGGGGCAGGGAGGCCAGCCCCACATCGGCCCGTGAGCGCCGCTCCCAGGAAGGGCCTCTCAGGAATGACAGTCCCCAGCCCCGCACGGCCCCACTCACCAAGGCCCTGGCTGGCTCCACCCACTCCCTCAGCCACCACCCTGGACTGGGGGTGACGTGGAGCTGTCTCAGGGAGGCCCCAGCCCCACATCAGGGGGACGTGGGCTCCCAGGCTGCCTGGCCGGGGCTGTCCAGGTAGCTGGCCACCCAGCATGGCCTGGAGCCCGGCCTGGCCCAGCAGACGTGCGGCGCAGGCTGGCCGGTCTCCAGCAGCCTCGGAGAAGAGCTGACTTTCGGTAAGATGACCTCGCAGGCCCCACATCAGCACGAACTGGTCCCGGGCAGTGTGGCGTGGTGGCCTGAGGCCTCACGGGACTTGGCTGCCACACTCCTTCTCGGGCTAACCTCCCCCCCCACACACACAAATGGGTTCCTGTGCCCCTTCTCCCACCCCTCGGCGGCCCCCCGACCCCGAGGTAGGGTGGGGCCCCCACCTTGCCAATCTCCCTGCTGCCACACGCTTCATTCATCATTCACCACATTCTGGTGTCTGGCACACACCAGGTCCTCCCTCAACAGGTGACACAAGACACAGGAACCAGGCACGCTGCCCCCACAGGGGCTGCGAAATGCATGAGGTCTCTGGCTGGGGCAGCAGCGACTTGGGCTCTGCCACTCGGAGCCCACCCAGGCCCACAGCAGAAGTTCACCTGAGATGGAGACAACCAGATGGCCCCTCAGACCCCGAAAACACCGCGTGGAACACAGCACCACGGTCACGTGGACGGTCCCCTGGACAGCACCCCCCCCAGAGTGGAGGGGACGGTCAGCAGGTTGCACAGCACACAGGAACCCAGGCACTGAAGTCGCCCGCTGAGTCCCAGTCCAGCCTCCTTCCCACTGTCCCCCTCGTTTTATCTCCAAAGAGAAAGGAGTCCAAAGGGTCACCTGCTGTCCTGGCGTCTTCTGAGCTTGCCCAGGTGGCCCCCCCTTTCTGGCGCCCGCCCCCTGCCCACCCGCTTGACCCTACACAGGTGTGTGGGCCCTCGACCTCAGTGACCGCTCGTCCACCTCGCACCCTCCCACCTGGCTCACAGAGTCTGCCCAGAGCTCCAAGGACATCCTCCCTCCCTGCCAGCAGGAGCCGCACCTGGTGCACACGGACCTGCCTGCAGCAGGGTCCACGAGGGCCCGCGTCACGGGGCAGAGGGACCCGCCCTGCCCCCTCCTCCCAGGAGGGAGAGAGGCCTCAGCTCCTTCGAAGGCCAGGCCACCTCCCATCCCACAGTGCAGGGTCAAAGGCGGGGCGGGGCCAGGCCACGGGCACCTGAGCCAGGGGCGTGTCTGGGCTCCAGAGGGTCCCTCAGCATCCTTCCTCCTCACGCACGCGGAAGCCAGACTTCTGAGGTGTGTTCAAAGCCAGCGCCACTTTCGAATTTCAAAGGGGTGTCGAGTCGAGAGTGCACCCACGCTCCCAGGCCCGGCTGCCCAGGCACAGCGGGGAACCCCGGTTCTCCTCTTTGCCTCTCCCTGCAGGCCACAGAGCTGCTCCGGGAGGCGCCGCCCTCGCCAGCCTCTGCCAGGCGGTGCAGAGAACGCCCTGGGGCTCCCGGAGCAGGAGGGAGGAAGTGTCCATGGGCGGGGTGGGCTGGCCCACGAGCCACTTCCCAAGACCAGGATAACAACGCTGCCCCCGCTCTGCAGGTACACAGGAAGCCCACGGTTAAGCAAATGACGGGGGGCCGGTTGCCCACTGCCAGAATAGATGGAGAGGGGTGGAGGCCGGAAGGACCGCGTGGTCAGGGTCGGCCGGCAGACGCACCCTCGGGATGAACTCATGTGTCCCTCAGAATGGGCACGGACGGCCCCACGGCAGTTACAGATGTGTGTGTACTCACTGCTGCGTACACACGAGCACGTCCTCGTTCTGTCCCCCAGAGGGCCCGGAGCGGCAAAGCGCCAGGGCACGAGCACGCCGAGCCCAGATCTGGGCTTGCAAAGGCCACTCTCCAGCCGAAGGACCCCGCGGCCCCCTTGGGGGACTGGCTGACCCCATGGCTGGGCAGGAAACACACCACGTGAGCCCCGAGCACCAGCAGCGAGCATCAGCAGAGGACAGTGAGGACTCAGGATGGGCTTACCACGTCCCACGAGGGGGCGTGGCCACCGTAACGAGGAGGGCGTGGCCACTCGTAAGGCGAGGGGCGTGGCCACCGAAAGCAGACCCCGTGGCCACCGAAAGCGCACCCCGCGGCCACAGCTGGGACGAACTGACTGACAGATACAGACGGGGTGCATTGTGCACCGACGTGTAAAGTCACACTACCCACGCACCCACGCCGATGTAAGGGGACGACTAAATAAACTAGGAAACGCGGAGAGGAGAGGAGTCTCCCGTGCAGAAGTGCAAGTTCACCCAGCTGCCCCGCCTCCCAGAGCGGGACGGCACCGCCACCCCTAGGGTGGCCCTGCAGCGTGACTTCCTTCCCCAGAGGACACTGTGGACGCGGGGAGAGGGGGACCGTGCAGTGGGGGAGCCTGACGGGCACGCCTCAGCCAGGAGATCCAGGCCAGCGCCCCTGTGGCCAGGCTGACAGTGCGTGCCCTTGATAGGATGTGAGGAGAATGTCACTTCCCCTCTGTGGTCCTCCTCCCCAAAGCCATGACTCAGTCTAACATCCAAATTTCAACAGAGGAATGCCAGCTGTCCAAACACACTCCGGCAGAGAGGGACCCTACAATAGCCCTCAAATTTCACAGGACTGTCAGAGTCATCAAAGTGAGAAAACTCTGAGAAACTCCCAGCCCAGAGGGGCCTGAGCTGTGAGAGCGTCATGTGGGGTCCTGGACAGAATTACATTAGGTAATGAGTAAGGAAATCTGCGGAAAATTCAGACTTGGTTGATAACAATGTGTCTATAGTGGTTCATTAATTGTAACAATGTTACACACTAATATTAGACGTCAATGATAGAAGTGGGGGGAGGGGAGATGGGTATATGGGAATTGTATTATCTGCAGTTTTTCTATAAATATAAAACTGTTCTAAAAAATATAAGCTATTAGAAAACATTGTTAAAACTCAGCAGGCCACCCAGCATGGGGGAGGGCAGAGCGGGCAGGCGGGGCTCCAGGCCCACTAGGCAGCTCTGCCTGGGCAGTCACAGGGCACCCACAGCCAGAGCCCCGCCTGCCCTGAGGCACTCAGGAGCTCACAGGCGACAAAGTTGCAAAGCCAAGTGATACCTACTGAACAGGAGGATCATCAAGGAACAGAAACAGTGGGGCAGTCATGTGAGGGGAGCCCCCCTCACAACGCCCCCACCTGCCACCATTCACCCCACACACTCCTGCCAGACACTATCCCCATGAGGCCGGCCAGAGATGGGAGGAAAGGCAGGGCCCCGGCCCTGCAGGAGCTCAGAGGCAAGCGGGTGAACAGCTGACCACAGCAGGGGCCATGACCCCAGGGGGCAGGATGGCCAGGAGGCGTCCAGGAGGGGACTGGCATGCAGCTCACACCACTGGAGCCAACCACCGCTGAAAACGAGAATGGACACATGAAGTGGGGTACTTCATGGGGTCGCCCTGCCAGGGGAAGGAGCCGAGATGTCCCAGACACAGAGGTCTGCTGTCCTTGGACAGCCCTGAGGGCACCCCATGGGGGGCAGAGGGACAAGCCTGGGAAAGGAGACATGCCTCTGTCCCGGAAGGCTGGCCGGGCAGGGCACAGGCTGGGACCCAGCGCCCCCACGCCTCCACTCTGCGTCCCACGTGCCCCAAGGCAGCTTCAGCCCTGACCCATGGAGAGGCCTGGGCTGCTTCTGCAGGGCGCCCATCCCCGGCCCCCCAAGGCACCCTACGCATTTGGTTTCTCCCACGCACAGCTTAACCGGGGTTTGATGGCCTAGCGGGGTGCTGGATAGAGCCACCTTCCTCCTATTCCCAAGGGACAGGCAATGACATGGAGCATGGTGCTTTCCGAGTGCCCCGCTTCGCAGAGGGGCGTGACATGGCAGCACCCAGTGTCAGGGAGTTTGCCAGAAGCCCTCGCTCCTAGACAACCATGGCCACTCCGTCCAACACCAGCCAGTGCTGGGGATGGGGTCCACCCCACCCACCTCCATACCTTCCTCTTCCTCCCCACCCCCTCCCGGGGAAGCCGGGGCCGCTCAGACGTCTGGCTTCGGTATTCTAGAACAAGACCCTCATTGAGCACCCTGCCCAAGAGCACAGCAGCAAGACCAAGGGTCTTCTCCACGTGAGGCCCCTGCCCGCGGCGCCCAGGTGGGGAGAGACCTCCAGGTTCAACCTGGCTCTGCCACTCTCCAGCCTGTGGCCTCAGGCAAGTGGCCTTAACTTCTCTGCGGCTTCCTCATCTGTGAGAGGAAGCTAACGGCCGCCCACTGTCGGGAAAAATCAGTCGGCAGGACCAGGCGTTCTTGCTATCGATGAACGTTCGAGAGCGGAGAGAGACCTCGTTACGACTTCAGAGTTACTCACAGCCCCGTCACGAACCCGGGAAACTTAACTCCACGAAGGGATGACCAGGGAGGCAGCACAGCCACACAACCCACGTCCCAATCCCAGCTCTGCTCCTCACCTAGCTAGGGACCCAGGCAAGCTGCCCCACCTCTGTGCCTCAGTTTCTTTAAATGCAGAATGGGTGTAAGCGTGCGCCGTGAGGGCCACACGGACAATGCACGAAAAGCACTTCGCACCACATCTGAGGCTATAACGGGGGATTTCTAGTACTAATACTAATTTCTTTGGTTGGCTAATACTTCCTGCCTTCCGGTGTCACCGCAGGGGACTGTAATCACCGGGTAAACACAGGACTTAAACATAATCACAATCCTGGTTATAACTCAAATGCCAAACGATCTTAACAATAGCCCTCAGGTGGTGACTGTCACCAGGGGCGAGTTATGGCCGATGTCTCCGCCCAGCCACTCCTACAGGACACAGGCAGACACCAAAGGTTACTCTCTGAGAGGGAAACCCTGGCTTCCTTCCTCCACCTCCCTCTGAAGAGCAGTTGGAGCAGCCTGCTTAGAAGTTCTCAAGTTCGGCAAGTTCAGCGGTGGCTCCGGGCAAGGACAGAGCTGCCCCCACCCCTGGGCGGGGTGGGGCCCTAGCCACACCATCACTGAATGAGCATCACCTGCAGGGGCCCAGGCCTGCTCCCGCGGCCCCAGGACTGGACTGCCGAGGACCTGAACTCGCCATCTCTCCAAGGGATGTTCTGAAGATTCTGCCCAGGACAAGGACCCAACGAGAGTCCCCACTGCTGTGCCACCGAAAACCCCAGGGAAAACAGATCTGAAGCCGCTGCAGTGCCCAGGAACCCCCACGCCGGCTTTCAGGCTCCCCGAAGCAGAGGCCTCCAACGTCACCGGAGTCACCGGAGAGTTCACACCGTCCAGGCGGAGCCCCACAGACCTGCGTTGGGGCGGAGGAGCGGAAGTGCCTTTCCCGCCGCGTCCCTCACTGCTCACTCCGCGGGGTCACGCTCTGCTCCCTCTCCCCACCCCATGTTTAACGTCCTGAAGCCCAGGGACGCTCTGCTTCCCCCAGCGCCGTCAGCGGCCCCCACCCGCTGGCGACCACACTCTTGGTTTGTGACAAAAGTGGTAGCCTCCCAGCCCCGCCTGGCACGGAAGGAGGCAGAAGGTGGCTGGCCACACGGCCACCACCAGTGTCTTCCTTCCCAGCCAGCTCACACCTTGCACCAACGGGTGCTCTGGAGACACTCACATCCCCACCGCAGCCACTAGGCAGGAGCCCCCGTCCTGACATACATGGAGAACCAAACAGCAGAGGTGATGGGCCGGAGGCCCACGCCAGGGGAAACCGGCAGACCCCCAAAATGAGCAGCTGGATGGAGCCACACCACTCCAAGATGGGAACCCCATTCCCACACAACTCAGGTGGGTCCGGCTTCCAGAGGGAAACCCCCAAACCATGAAGCCTGGGAACTGGAAGGGGTGCACTGGAGCCCATGAGATGCCGGGGTACGGGGTGACACAGCCGCTAACATGAGCAACACTATGGCTACATCAGGGGAGGCCTCCCCCTCCAGATCACATGGGTCCCACCAAGACGTGGTCTGGGTTCGGTGCTGGCAGCTGTCACAATGTAACATCACCCGGATACACTGTTACACAGAGAAGAGGGGCTTCCGCCCGCCGCCTCCCCCGGCCCGCGCAGCCAGGATCTAGCACCCCTTCACTTGCACTGGGCCTGCACCGCCGTGCTACCCCGTCCCAATCTATCCTATCTCGCGGCAAAATCAGTGATTCAGGAAAAGGGTCTGATCCTCCTCCTCGTTTCTAGCTGGTGAAGGTGAGGCCCAGGGAGAGGGAGGAAAGCAAAGGTCACCCGGGCTGGCGACTGACCCGTCTCACGACACCCACTCCGGAATGGACTCGGCCGATAAGCGGAGAGCGTGGAGCGGGGCCTGGCAGTTAGGGAAGAAACCACCTGGTTCTTCCTCCTGCCCTTGCAATAGGCAGAAAAAAGCGCGGTCAAGGCCAGGGCCAAGGAGACCACAACTTCAAGAGTTTCCCCTGCAGTTTCCAGCAGGAAGTACCTGTCCCCAGTGCAAGCAGGCTGACGTCGCAGGGACCGGCCCTGCCCAGGCCCCGGCCACACTGCGGGGCTGCCACATCCCACACCCCAACAGCCACGGCAGCCGAGAGGAAACAAGGGCAGAGAAGGGGGTGGCGCCCACCTAGAGGCCCCAGGGACCCAGCTGGCAACACCCCCCCCAACCTTGAGTCTAGTCTTATCCAGACTGGGGGTGTCAAGGCTCCTGCCCCAGGGTCACACGTGCTGCAGAGGGATCGGCATCGTGTTCTAGGCACGGGGAGGACAGGCAGGCGGGCCCCCGCCTGGGCCAGGCAGGTTTTCAGAGGGGCCTGCGGCAGGAAGGAGGAGCAGGTTTACCGAGGCCCAGATCGCAGGTGTCCCCGTTGCCAGCTGTGGGATGTGGCAGGGGCACAACTAGAACACACTCACCCGAGCGCGGGGACTGTGTGTCCCCCAAAGGGGCCTGGGACACAAGAGGAGCAGAGCCAAAGAAATAATAAGCACCTGGGGGTAAAGGGTGCCCCTAGCCTGGCCAGTGGGGAACCCGCATCACCTCCTCAAATCTTCTCATCAGCCCCCTCCCATTTGCTGGGGGAAACTGAGGCACAGGGAGGCTCAATGCCTTCTTAACCAAGGTCAAAGCAGGTGCGTGATGGAGGCAAGCCTCCAAATTCCTCTTAACCACAGCAGGGCCCTGCCCGGCCGCCCTGCCAAGCCTGCTGGACAAACCCAGCTGATCCTGTGTGGGAAAGGCTCAGAACTCAGGGTGTCCTCCCGGCCGCCCAAGGCAGGCCAGGAGACCCCATCCCGCAAAAGGTGTCCCCCAAACAAAATCATCCCTGACTCTGGAAATGCAGGGCTGCTGGGGGACCTAGCTTCCAGGGGGTCCCCCACCAGGTCTCCAGTCCTGCGGGTGCTGCTCCTTCAGCCACAAGCCTCCAGGCGGGCAGGGCGCCAGGCCACCCTCCCTGATCCGAGGCCTGGACAGGGGTGCAGGGCCTGCTCCGGGCAGGTGGGGGACCCAGGCTGGGGGCTGCCACACTACACCCCACCTGTCCTCCTGCACGTGGCCCTGGGCCCCGGCAGAGCCCCACTAGCAGACAGTCCCAAACAAAGCGAGAGGAGAGGGCAGACGGAGGGGTTCAGGGAGGGGGCGAGCGCCCACAACTTTCTGGCGGAGTGGTCTCTGAGGTCGCAGGGCCTGGGGGCTCCCTCCTCCAGTCCTGTGCCCCCAAAGAGCGGGTCGGGAGAACGACATTCGCAGGACCCCGGCACCCGTCTGGACTCTGTGACCTCCGGCCCAGCGACCACCAGCCTGCCGGGCCCCGCCACCTTGCAACGTTCTTTCCCTGGAGGGCCAAGCGAATACGGACCAGGAGACGCAGGGAGCCGGACACGCGCCCCGCCCGCGCGGGACCCGGGGGCGTGTTTGCGGGGCGCGCCCGCTTGGGGCCCTGCCCGGAGGGCCGCCGGCTCCGGGCGCGGGGGAGAACGTGGCCAAGCGCGCTGGGTCGCGCGGCCGGGCCAGCCGGTGCCGAAAGCGTGTCCGTGTGTCCGCCGAGGTCCGTGTGGGCGTCAGCGCGCGCGCCGCTTACCCTGCGCGGAGATCGTGGCCAACTCTCATCCACCCGCCGCCGCGGCGCCCCCCTCGCCAGCCGCCCGGCCGCGCTGCACCTGCCGGCCGCCCGGGAGCCCAGCGGCGCCGGGGAGCGCGGAGGAGGCGGCTCCGCGAGTCCCAGCCACGAGCGCGGAGGCGGCGGCGCCAGGCTGCGCGCTCGCGTCCCGCTGCGCCGAGCCTGCGCGCCCCCGGCCCGGCCTGCGCAGCCGCCGCCCCGCCCCGCGCGCCGCCACCGCGCCCCCGTGCGCACCGCCCAGCCCCGCGCCACGCCGCGCCTTAAAGGGGCAGCTCCACCCCGCGGGCCGCCTCCGCCCCGCCCCCGCAGCCTGGCACGTTCCGGGGCCGGCGGGGGTACGCCTGCCCTGGAGACTCGGCTGGCGCGCGCGCCCTAACTCGGTCACGCAGGGCAGCCTTTGTTTGGGTGGCCCACGTGCGTCCCCGCCACTCGCACCCACGTGCACGCACGGCAGTTCTAGCGCGCCTGCCCGCCTGTCGCGATCACGGCCACGCGGTCCCGCGCGTCTGTCTCAGAGGAGGCCTCGGGCACAGCCACGCACAAGCACGCACAGTGCTGTCACCTTGCCCACGGCCCGCCTGCCGGACATTCCGTCAGGGGCGCACTGGCGCGGCATCTTCTTGCTAGTGGTCACATGAGGGGCGACGATTCTGAACGAACTTGGTGCCCACTGAAGGGGGTCAGTGACCTCAGGGATCAAGGAGACTGTCCTGCACGGAAAGACCCCTCTCTGGGCCTGGGGCGGAGACAGATTCAGACAGCTCGGAGATCCTTGCTCTGACTGTGCCCCCGGAAGCGATCTCTAGTGGGACTTGGTGGTCCGCCAAGCCCAGCGCGCCCTTGGGCCTGCAGGTGAAGCCAGGGCTCTGAGAGCCGCCTCATTCCACCCCACCTCCACACTGCAGCAGGTGGGCCTGCGCAGAGCTCACCGTGCTCGCCTGCCCCCCTTCTCTGACTGTAGGCCCTGCTGCCCACCTCCCGCTGGCTGCGCGTGGCCTGGTCCTGCAGCAGGCTCTGCCGCTCCCTCCGTGGGGTCTGCTCCCCAGCTCTGGGAACTGCACAGCGCTACCCTCACCCTTTCTCCTGAAGTCCACCCCGACCACCCTACTTAAAAATCGTCCCGTCCCCACCACTCCTCCTCCTTGGCTTTACTGTTCTTCCCGGCACCTAGCACTTTGGGATACACCGTGGAGGCAGAATAAAGTCCCTCTCAGATGTCCAAGCCCCGACCACCAGAACCTGTGAAGGCACTACCTCACCTGACGAAAGGGACTTTGCAGGCGGAATGGAGTTAAGGGTCTAGAGACGGGGAGATTGTGTAGGTTATGCATCCGGACCCGACGCCGGCACGGAGATCCCGATGCAATCGCACAAAGAAGGCAGGCGGAGGGTCGGAATGAGGGCGAGAGAGAGGGAGAGAGGGACACAGGTGCTACACTGCCACCTCGAAGATGGAGGAGGGAATACAACACGCTGGGGAACGCGGGCTCCTCTAGAAGCCGGAAAGAAGGGGAGCTGGACGTCCCCCTAGCGTGCCCGGGGGGAATCGGCCCTGCTGACCCCTGGCTTTAGAACCATCAGAGAAGGAACGTGCGCTGCCTCACGCCGCTAAGCTTCGGGCACTAAGTCTGTGACGGCAGCAGCAGGAGACTCACCACGTCCGATGGCCCTGACCTGTCCCGTGCGTCTCTGTCTCCTGGTGGGAAGGTCAGCTCGTCGGCTCCGTGGAGTGGGCGCGCGTCTCCTCTCCTTCCCGCGGGCTCCTCGGCACCCCGCGCAGCGCCTGGCCCCAGGCCGCACACGGATGTGTCAGAGGCCCGTTTCTAACCCTGGGGCCTTTGCGCAGGCTGCAGTCCCACCGGGTGGGCCCTTCCTCACCCTCCGCTGGCTCCAGGCACCTTCCTCTGGCCCATCAGCCTGGGTGCTCTGTGTCCTTCCACCCCAGCGTCAAGACCAGAGGGTGGCCTTGGCCTCTGAGCCTGTCTCTCCTGCCAACCTGTGCTCTGCCCAAGGGCGGGAGCACCTTTGACCCCTGCCAGCCTTCCAGCCCAGGGGCACAGCAGGTGCTGGGTATACTGTCCCTCTCTGTAAATCCAGGGATGGTGGTTCTTCTCTGGCCATCTCCCCCCTTTCTGCTCTTAGATATACTCTTTTCAGGCATAACCACACTTAAATACCCCACCTCCAGGAAGCCTTCCCAGACTACCTCTTTTCTCTGAGGGCCCACAGGGCCACTCTGTCCATCCTGGACTTTCAGAAGAGCCAGCCTGCCCACAGGCCACTCCCAGCCAGGGCCCTCTTCGTTGGGGGCTTCCTCATTCACCCTGGCCCTGGGCCAGAGTCCTCTTTCTTCCCCTCCTCCTGGCCCCCCCACTCCAGCCAGCCTACCCTATGAACTCGGACAGTGGTCTCAGAGCTGCTGCCCCACCTTAGATACTGGCCACCTGCTCTCTCCCCACCAGCTGCCAGGCCAGGCTGTTTCGACCTTTGGCCCTGGTGGTGTGTGAGACTGCGAGGGCCCTCCCGAGGGAAGGCTGGGACCACACTGCGCATGCTCTCTGCCTCTGGCGGCGCAAAGCCGTGATGAGAGCTGTGTCCCTGGGCACACCACCTGACCCTCTGAGCCTTGGTTTCCTCACCTGCAAAGTGAAGAAGCGAGATGCTTGCCGTCAGGCTGGGGCCGTGGCCTCTACCAAGGCCGCGCTTCCCGCCGAGGGGCGGGTGGCGGCCTGCGGGGGAGGCCGAGCGCGTGCGAGGCCTGCCCGCTGTCCAGGGCTGGAAGGCCGGCTGGCTCTCTGCATTCTGTGTGAATCGGCACATTTGCCTCAGTACCTGGGAGCGCACAGTACAGAGTAGACGCTCAGCGAAGGTGGTACTAATGAGTGGCCAAATGACACTCAGAAACATCATTCCCTATTTCCTTGACTTTAAAGTGCCATCAGTAAGATGTCCCAACTTAATAACAGCTTTTCAGGAAAAACTGGAGCCCCCACAGCTGCTTCGGCCGCTCCCCTCTGTTGTAAGTGCGGCAGCGTCTCAGAAACGTTAAGATGGGGCAGGTGAGCGCCCCGGTGCGGAGGAAACATGGAGGTGAATGCCAGTGTGAAGGGCTGTCCCTGCTGTGGGCCTGGGGAGATGGTGCTCCCTGCAGAGCGGGGGCCCTGAGGCCCTGGGGCTCAGCCAGGCTCCAGGGAGGTGGTGGAGCGACCCCCAGCCCACAGGCCTGGGGTGGGCGACTTGCCCACAAACTTGCGTTCTGGCTTCTGAGCCTAACGGAGTCCGCCACCTGGTGGCCGCAGGCAGCAGCGCAGGGGCTGGTGCCACGTCCCGGACCAGACCTAGGGAGGCCTTCCCGGCCCCTGCCCCCAGCCCAGTCCCCTGCTACAGCAGGCTTTATCTCTACCTGGGGCTATGTGGGCGGAGCCTCACACCTTAGCAGCCCAGCCTTCTGCTCGCCGCAGGGGGAGACAGGGGCCAGGCTGCTGCCAGCCTGGATCTAGGCTCTGGGTCTCACCTGCTGTGTGACCCTGGCGAGTCCCTCCACCGCTCTGAGCCTCAGTTTGCCTACTTTGCAGGGTACTGGTTGGGGACCTTCTTACTTCTTGCCCTTTACTCATTCTGCAGCAATGCAGAAGCGGCCACCAGTCGGACCCGCCCTCATAGACCTTACTGTGGGGGCAGGTGGTCTGCGTGATCTGCCTGCTCACTGGTCAGTGGAGTCGGAAGAGCAGGGGCCACCTGCTCCAGCGGGGCGCTGGGGGCTTGTTGGAGGAGGGCAGGCCTGGCAGAGGCCAGAGGGAGGCGCTGCAACACCCTCTCTGTCCTTGGGCCCATGGGGCTGAGGGGCGTGGTAGCTGAGGGGGCCTTGTGGGGTTTTGGGAGCCCAGGAGCCCAGTGGTAGGACACCCAGAAGGCTTATAACAGAGCAGTCGGACACTACACAAACTTGCGATAAGAAAAAGAGAGTTAGGCAGAGAGTTATGATCCTAAGGACCAGCTCCTCCCAATAGAACTTTCTAGAATGATGGAAATTCTCTTTATATGGGCAGCCTCATATGGCAGCCACACGTGGTTTACTAACACTTGAAATGTGGTTAGTGTGAATGAGAAACTGAGCTTTTAATTGTATTTTAATTAATTCAAACATAAAGAGCCAAATGTAGCCAGTGGCCATACAATATCGGACAGCACAGCTGTGGAATGTGAAGATGCATCAGAATGATTTCCCCACAGAAGATGAAAATTGGAGCCTCGCATTTCAAACGAGGCCAAAAAAAATTAATACAATCATAGAAATCATGAGAGAAAGCATAATTCAGAAGTAGGAAAACTCAGAAAATAGATGATGGGAGGGAAAAATTTTTTGAGAGTTTTAGAGTTCAGGGAATAACTAGAAATAAAAGAAAAAAATAGTTAAAGGATGAAGACAAAACTAAAAGGGAACAGGAAGGAATAGCCACATGGACAATGCCTTGAGCTAAACAGAAGATAGAAAGTGGCAGGGACTTTTTTATCAAAAAGAAATGAAAGATAGAAAGGATTGGAAAGAGAGGGATGCGGAGGAGAAAAACAGATCAATGGAACAGAACGGATGTTAAAACTGTAATTAAGGAATGCGTTCCTGAATTTTAGAACAAACAACCTTGAACATACCCCGCACGGGGAAAACGGCCGTAGAACAACTAAGTCTGCCATGCAGTTGAGTGAAACTATTGAACTTTAAAGAAAAAGGAAAGAAAATCCTTGGGTACCATGGTTCAAAACAAAACAAAACGACACAAAACAAAACAAATCACTTACCAGGAAAAATACCAGATCACCAAATATCCAAGAGAAGAAAATGTGAGCCCAGAATGTGTAACGCGGTCAAAATGAGCCCCAGGGTTCAAAGCTGCAGAGGACCTGCTCGGGCCAGGATCACTGACCCCCGGAGCCTGTGCTGAGTAATCCACGAGGGAGCACGGACACAGGGAGTGGAAGCCAACGCGGAGAGAGCAAGGGGAGGGCTGACGACGGCAGGAAGTGCATTTCGTCCTTACAACTCGACCGAGATGATGTGGAGACAGCGGGAGAAGAACCGGCCGAGAGAAGTAGCCTGCTGTTTACCTAACAGGTGTTACCTGGGCATAAAAAGCTGTGATTTCAGACCAGATGCTGGAGGGAAGGGAAGTGGAGAGGAGGCAGGGAAGGCGGACAACGCATTTCATTATTACTCCTGCCAGGGAGCCAACAGATAATTGAAGAAGAAGGAAAGGAGGGAGAGGGCAGGGAGGAAGAAGGCAGGCAGACCATGGACCAAGGATGCTGCATACAAGTATTAATACAAAGTAATCAATTCGACATATGTAAAGATAGAGTAAATAAAACAGGCGACCTAGACAAAGGCAGTCATTTTTCATAAAAAAATGAGGAAAACAGATATTATTTTTCCTACTCTTAAAAACTTAAAGGATAATTCATAATGTAAAACCATTACCTCAAAGAAGTGTGAAACAGGGTAAAGAATATTTCTTTGAAAATACTTTGTTTGGTAGCTTAATTAGTGAATGATGGTAAATTTTTTAAAATATAAATAAGAAATATAATAAAAGAACGTAATTGCACATTTTGGTGGTGACATGATCATACGGACAAGAGATATTCCGAGTGATCTTAAAATACAAAAATCTGCACGTCTTCGGTGGTACATAGCACAAGGACAGAGGGAGCAAAAAATTTAACTCTTTTCAACAGTCATGCGGGTGCTGTCGCCGGTGTTTTTCTGAGATCGTTTGTGTGCACGTGTGGAAATAAAGCACACGAAATATTTCCTCAGTGTGCCGTTGAGAACAGGGGTTTTTAGTGAGGGAAAAGTAGACGCAGATCACCGAGTTTAAGAAAAAAATGTTTTAGTCCTGAATAAGAAGTGTCGCTGTTGATTTACAGTGTTATTTCTTTAAAAACAAAGGTTGGTCCGCTCTGTCCAATGAAAATGTCTTAGAAACAAGGGCCACCCCCGTGGCATACATCATATAAAATTCACTGTCAACCATTTTTAAGTGTACAGTCAGCGGCAGTAAGCACATTGATGCTGTGGTACACTCATCACCACCACCGTCTCCAAAACTGTTACCTCTCCCCAAACTGAAACTCTCACCCCACTAAACACAACCCCCATTCCCCCTCCCCCGACCCCCATTGACCACCATTTTACCTTCTTCTGTCTCTATGAGCCTGGCCACTCTAGGTACCTCCTAAGAGTGGAATCCTACAGTATTTGCCCTTTTGTGACTGGCTTATTTCGCTTATAATGTCCTCGAGAATCATCTGTGTACCAAATTTCCCTCCTTTTTGGGGCTAGACTGCACTTCGTTGACCCATCCCACTGTCGATGGGCACTGGGTTGTTTCTGCCTTGGGGTCGCTGTGAACAAGGCTGCTACGCAGCGAAGGCCGGTGCACAGCATCCGTCCGAGGCCCTGCCATCAGTTCTTAAGTTTCCCCGCCCAGAAGGGCGCGGCCAGGGCGGATGGTGAGTCTGTGTTCACTGCACGAGGAACTGCCGTCCGGTTTCCACGGCAGCTGCACCATTTCACATCCCCACCAGCAACGCGCTGGGGGCCAACGTCCTCACATCCTTCCCAGCGTGAATGTTTTCCATTTGCTTTTGTTTTGAACAATAGCCATTTTAATGGGTGTTATTTTTTGAGGAGGTGGTATAGACCGAATTCAGTGTCCTCCCCCAAATTCACATGGTGGAGCCCTCTCCCGCCCCCCAATGTGGTGGTAGGAGGTGGGGCCTTTGGCAGGTGACTAGGGTTCATGAGGTATCAAGGTGGGTCCTCATGGTGGGATTAGTGCTCTACTGAGGGGGGTGGAGAGAAAAGGATCTGTCTCGTGTACGCACTGAGGAAAGGCCACGTGAGGACACAGCAAGGAGGCGCCTGCCTCCAGCCCAGGAGAGAGCTCGCGCCAGGAACAGAATCGGCTGCACCTCGACCTTGGACTTCGAGCTCCTGAACCGTGAAGGGGAAACGTCGTCGCTTAAGCCCTAGGTGGTGGTGTTTTCTTACAGCAGCCCGAGCTGACTGTGACAGTAAAGGCACAAAAGACGTACAGCGAGGCCACCCTCAGCCCCAGCCCCAGCCACACACGTCCCTTGGGGAGAGACCATTTGACCTGAGACCCCATGATGACGAGATGGTCCTGTGAGCAGAGTGTTCGAGGCGGAGCCTGTGCCTAGGGAAGGACGCTCAGGAGCTGGCTGGCAGTGGCTGGTGCAGGATGGTGGCGGTGACGACCAGGAGCATCATGGCCACGAAAGCCATCAGTGTTCCGGGCACTTCATATCAACGCCATTGCGGGGGGGGGGGGGTGTCAATGTGAGAGGAACTTTGGGGACAAGGGGACACCTGCTGCAGTGGGCTGTGTGACAGGAGTTCGTTCCCCACCTCCCCGCAAGCCTTCTGCACGGTGCCGTCTCAGGGGCTCTGGAAGCGGTTCGGTGGGGGGGGGGGCAGCGTGGGCCTCAGAGGGGTCCAGGCGTGCGGGCAGGGGCCAGGCCATCATAGAAGTGCCCTGCCACTTTTGGGTCGTTTCGCCCTCACAGGACTCAGGCTGGTCCCTGGTCCTCCCATCGCACAGACGGTTCTCAGGGCCTCCAGAGGGGACTGGCACGCCCGGGGCCACAGCTGCCAGCGCGGCCCGGGACCTTGGGGTGCTCCTCTCCCCAAAGGCCCCCGGGCCCCCTTACTTCCCGAGGCCCGCCAAAAGACCCCAGGCCTTTTAAGGTCTCCTAAAAGTCTCCAGGTCCCCTAAGACCTAAAGAATCCCCCCAAGACGCCTCAAGGCTCCCTATGATTCCCCAAAGGCCCAGTGAGCCCTCCAAGGCCCCTAAAGCGCCCCCAAGGTCCCTCAAGTTTCCCAAGCCCCTCCAGGGCTCCCAAGGTGCCCCAAGCCCCCAAAACCTGCAGGCTCCTAGGATCGCCAGCCCCCAAGGCCTCACTTCGCACCCTGAGCCTCCCAAGGGACTCCCCATGCACTCCTTCCATCCTGGGATGTCGAGCTGGGGGGTCCCCAAGGGGTGAATTCAATTGGTCAGCCCCTCAGTTCCGATTTGTCGACCATTGGTCCTGACTGGCCTATGGAGTGCCGCCTCGTGGTCATGTGACTGCCCAGGGCAGGGTCATATGGTATCAGCCATGGCTGCCCACAGCTCTGCCATCTGTGAGGCCAAAAGTGAGGCCCCAGGGAGGCCCGGCAGTCAGGGAGCTGCCTGCTGCCCTGGGCAACCCGGGCCAGAGCAGGTCTGGATCCCTGAACAGGACCCGGGTCCTCCCCGAGCCCCGCCGGCGCCAGCCCTGTCGGGGACCCGGAGGCCCAGGGCCCTCGCCCAGCCAGCTTCATGCAGCTCCTCCCACACACATGCAGGCTGGAGCACACCCACAAACCACAAACCCACAGGATGCCTACGGGCAACACTGTCACCAGGAGCAGGGCGGAGAGGCCCGGACCCGCTCTGCCCTCATTGGGAAAGAGCTTGCCTGCGGCCTCAAAGAAGCCCGGTGAACAGGGGAGCGACCTTTGAACCCAAGGCCCCGGGGTTCCTGTTCTAAGGAGGGAAGAGCCAGACCAGGAGGGAGGAGGGATTTGGGCCCTGGCCGCTTCCCTCCCTGGTCCCCGGGCTAAGAGCACAGACTGGAGAGAGACGCCTAGGCTTGAGCCCCGCTCTGCTGCAGGCAGGTGTGTGACTCTGGACAAGTTACTGAGCCTCTCTGTGCCTGTGTCCCCTTGCCTGTCAAGTAGGGGTCAAACAGAACATACACCACCAAGGGTCATTACGAGGAGTCAGTGAGTTAGTATTTATACAGCATTTAAAACAGTGCCTGGCACTTGGTCAATGCAGCGTAACTGGAACCTTGAAATTTCATCCAACTATTCATTATTCATTCATTTAGCAAACGTTTCCCCATCAGGGGTTCTTGCCAGGTCCTGGCTGGGCCCTGGCTGGGCAGAGTTGAGCCCAAGGAAAAGACAACACACATGCGGTGGGAGCCTGGGGCGCGCGCGCTGTGAGGGGTCCGGGGGTCGAAGGGGCCTGAGAGGCGGCGAGGAGCGCTTTCGCTTGCTGCGATCAGGGAATGCTTCTCAGAGGAGGGGGCTCGGCAGCAGGGCGTGGAGGCATGGCTGGCACGTGCAGCTCACTGACGGGCTGATCGATCTGCAAGAGTCTGAACACTGCTGGGTGCCCAGTCTGCCGGGACCAGGGACCTAAAACGACCTGTCACAGAACCGAGAGTGGACCCTTAAACCCACTCGGTTTGGTAACCTGCACATTGCCCCTGCCCGGCATTGCCTCCAAGGAGTGACCTCAGCACTGACCCGGCTGGAGGCGGGGGAGGGACTGGGGTGGGCTGCTGACCTCCTGACACCGTTTTCCCCGTGGACTTCAACTGAATCTTGAGGTTGGGGTCCCGGCACCAACATGACTCGTGAGGCAAGGCCTGCCCCACCCTCATGCCTTCTTCTGAGGTGTCGCCCCCTTGGGGCCTCCAGCCCTTGCCAAGGCCCAAAGCCATTATGAGGCGCTGTTGGGAGCCAGCCCGGGGCTGGGGCCTGCCTGGGCAGAGACTGCACCTCGGAGCCAGCGAGCGCACTGAGTCCCAGGACCACAGCCAACACCCGCTCCGGCCTGCCCGGGCACACCTTCGCCCCGGCTAACCGTGACGCAGCCTGCCCATGCACACCCCCTCTCCCAGCTAACTATGACACAGCCATCAAGGCCTAGCCCAGCCGTCACCTTCTCCGGGAAACCCTCCTGACTCCCAGGCTGGCCCAGGGGCCTGCAAGGGTCTCCGGCATTGGGGCTTCCCTATGTGGCATGGATGGAGTATGGAGTTACATGTGACAGGAAACTCTCGTCCTTACCCAACTCCAACCAGCTTAAGCAGAAAAGGTGCGTCAATGCACGTAATCGCCAAGTCCAGGGCGTCCTGCAGGCCCAGCCGGGTCCAGGCCTAAAGGGCTCTGCCTCTTTTCGGGTTGGCACCATCTCATGGCAGTTTGGGCTAGCCTCCCCCACGCCCCACCTTCCCCCACCCCTGTCGGCAACCTGGCAGAACCAGAGCTTTTTCCTCTGCCTGGCTGTTCTAGAAAGCGTTTCAGAACTGGGCCTCCCAGGCTGAGGTTGAACAGGCCAGGGTCATATGTCAACGCCTGAAACCTGTAGGGATGTGGTTAACTCTCCCTGGACCACATGGCCGGAGGGTGGGAGCAGAGGGCAGTCGAAGGGGAATGGAGGTCGCTGGGCAGCAGCACGGCCAGCTCACTGCCGCCGGCCCCACCAGCCGGCTCACTGCCGCCGGCCCCCACCAGCCGGCTCGGGCAGGGACGGTGTCTGGGGCGTCTGTGCCCCAGCGTTGCCTGCACAAGGCCGGCCACGCGACAAGGACTCCAGCCCACTGGCTTTGGGTGGGTTCCTCGGGGCCGTGGCACATGCTGCTCCCTCTGCCTGGAACAGCTGAGTTCCTCCCTCCTCCCATGAGCAGGGCTCAAGTCTAACCAGGCGCACGCTAGGCTCGCCCTGTCCCCTGGCCTCCCTACCTCTCTCTTCCCGTTTTCTGTCTTCTTGCCTTTCTCGCTGCATCCTGGGAAATTTCTGCAGACCTGCGCTCCAATTCACCCATTCTCTCTTTAGTTGTTTAATTCGTGGAGATTAGCGTTTCGACATTTGGTATTTTCACTTGTAATAGTGCTACTTGGTTGTTTTTCAAACCCACCTGACCTTTTGTTTAAAAAAAGACTCGTCCTTTTTAAAAAACCTTTCTTATTCTATCTTTTATCTATTTCAAACATTCAAATATCTGAAGTTTGGCTAGCTAAATCTTTGTTATTTCTCTTGACTCCCGCTCCCGATGGCCTGTTTCCTTGCGTTTCATCACTTTCTTACCGAGTCCTGAAGGCTTGTGCTGGGACGCTTTCCTCGTCCACTTTCGCCGGTCATAGCGAGGTGCCCCTATCCTGGACTTGGGGACCCTGTCTGCGAGGATAGTGTAAATGTGAATTCCAGCACCGCCTGCGGGCAGGGCTATGGCGGTAAATTCTCGAGAAAATTATTATTCTTCTCTATTTTCTACCCGGAGCCCTGAGGCGGTCACCCAGATTTCTCGGTAGAACTCCCTGCTGGCAGGCAGATTAAGTTGAGGCCACTCTCTCCTTAAGGGGATCACCACCTTTGAGTATCTCAGCTCGCGTGGGAGTCTTGGGGTCACTCCCCCTCACATCCACGGCCTGTGCTCTGCCTCAGTGCTTATCTCAGGAGAATCCGGGAAACGTCATCTGTCTGGTTCTAGCTGTTTCTTTTTTTTGGGGTGTGGGGCGACCTTTTCTTATGAGCTCAGCAATTGCAGTAAAGTTATGTCTGTCGACGTTCATATAGAGTCTGGTAGCTGCATGGCATGGCTGGGCATCTGATCACCAATGCTGCCAGAAGTCAACTCTTCAGCTCATTCTGGGTGCTGCATCCTTGGCCTCTGGCGTGGCTGTCCCCTTGCTTCTGAGCGGTGTTCAGAGAGAGGAGGGCACGCTTTTGCGGCACCCACCATGGAATGGGGGCTGCCCCATGCCCTGTCCTCCTCAGCGCTCGGCTGAAGAAAGCCCGTGACCAGGAATCACAGACCAGCGGGGGCAGCACTGCCCGGGAACCTCACGGATGCTTCAGGGGTCAGCAGGCGGGACGTGTGGGAGCACGTGGCGGGCGTGCCTGCGTGTCCGTGCTGGGGGACCCTGAGGGGACCTCGTGGTGGGGAGAGCCCTAGACTTGTTCAAGTTGGCCTGCTGGACTGGACACAGCTAGAAAACATGCTTTAGGCAGCGTGGGCACGGCCTACCTGAGCTCCTCTGCAGATGGCCATGATTAAAAGCAGCTCCGTGATGGTGACAATCCCAGCCCCAGAGACGGGCCTGGGGTCCGTCACCCCAGCTCGCCTCACTCCCTCCTCTCATCTGGACACAATGCGCCCCACACTATGCACAGTCACCTGTCCCCAGCCCAGCCCCGCACGGACCTGTGTCCCTGGGGGAAACTGTCTCCTAGGAGATGCCTCTTCTGTGAAGGTGGCCCTCGGCCCCATTCACCCCAGAGAATTTCCTGGTCGCCCGCTCTGTACCAGGCCCTCTGCTTGAGGCCACACGATGGCCAGGGCCGGTCTTGGCCTTCAGGGGTCATCTTTGGGGGACACACAGCAACCTAGGGTGGTGGCGGCTGTAAGGGGTGAATGCAGAGGGCAGCGGAAACACGGAGAAGGGGCGCCCTGCCTGCCCAGAGGCCGGTGGGGGGACAGGCAGAGGCCGAGGAGGCAGCATTCAAGCTGCAAGTAGACCGTGCCCTAGCCTTTGCCCGATGCCCAGAGGGGGAGGGGCGGCGGGCGGGGAGGCGGGCCCAGTGCACGGGGCAGGCCCCTAAGGCCCCGAAATGCAGAGGTGCGGCGGGGACGATGCGGGGTTCTCTGAGGCTGCAGCCACGGTTCCAAAACCCCTCCGGCTGGAGGTGGACCAAAGTGTCCGCCCGCGGCTGCCCTTGGCACAGGTCGGGCGGGGAGGCCGCCTCTGGGCGGGTTCGCCAGGATCCCCGTTTGTGAAGGGGGTGGAGTTCACGCCAATGATGTGCTGGGAAGCGGGTGTGTCAGCGACCTGCTGCTGTCTCTCCGCTGACCGGACTTGGCTGGGTTCTGGCCCACTCCGCTGTGAGGGTGCCCAGAGCGGCGTGAGCCTGGCGCAGAAGCCGCCCGGCGTCCAGGCCTGCACGTGCGGAGGGACGTAGAGACTCCCCGGCTCCCCAGTGTGTGGCATCCGTTCCCCCCTCATGTCCTGGAAGGGCCCCGATTCTTCCCCACGGCAGCCTTCACGATGTTGGAAAGCAGAAGGGTGGTCTGGGCTCCAGCGCGTCCCTCGCTTTGTCCAGCCACGCCCGCCCAGCGTGACGCCCGCGGGAGGCCAGCCTTCTCGAGGTCACGTTCTGCGATGTCATGGTGCGATAAGGGACAGGTTTCGCGCACTCCTCGGTCCCTTCCTCGGAAGAGCCTCAGTCAGCGTGGCCTGGGCCCAGCGCTAAGCGGGGTGTGTGCTGGCAGGCGTGTGCCCTTGTGTTTATTTGCGTGTGGCTTGTCTTCGTGTTTGTACGTGTGTGTGTGTTTGTGTTTCTGTGTGTATATCTGGGCATGTGTTTGTGTATTTGCATATTTGTGCCTGTGTTTATGCAGACGTATATGTGTTTCTATGTGTGCGTTTGTGCTTGTGCGAATGTGTGAGTGTGTGTGTGCTCATGACGGGAGGGCTCGGGGACTGCTGTGCCCTCCCTCTGCACACACCCCAGTCCGCCAGCTGCCCCCACAGAGGGCTGGGCCACCCCTCCCCTCCACGCCTCTGTCCCTCGCACTGGGCTCAGGAGAAGGTACAGGCGGGTGTTAGGCGGCTTAAAGGTCCCGGACACCTCCTGGCTCCTCTGATTACTGTCTCTGGTCCTCACTGGTCCCAGACCGGACACCTAGCTCCCCCTCCACTTAAGGACTCAGTCATCTTCGCCTGCCGAGTGCGAGTGGGGCTTCAAGCTGCTGCGGTTTGTGTCCCTGACGGCAGCTTCCCCTCTTCCAGCGGCTAGGGACTCCCACCCCTGGGGCACGGCCATTCGCGAAGCTCTCCGAGGGGGTCCTGGAGGGGGTGGAGAGGGGCTTTGAGCCAGTGTCTGCTGTGAGACCCACTGCTGCCCTGGCCAGCCCCTCTGAGCCCCTTTTCCACGGGGTGACGCTCTTCGCCAGGTGGTTATCTCTGCGGCAATGGAGCCGGGCAGCGGTGCGTGCTCAGCGAGGGGCAGAAACGCCAAATCAGACGCCTTTCACCCCGTCCACAAGGGACAAATGCTGAGATCACACTGTTCCCCGGGCGCAGCGGGACAGCGGTACACCTGGATCTCGATCCCGGCTGCTTCTGCCACCACCGGCTCCCTGCCCGTCACTGCCGAGCCGGCCACTGCAAGGGCGACGTTTCATAGTGGACCAATGACGGGGCGCTAGTCAAGGAGGTGACTCTGTCCCGTGGTTTTATCCCCCAGTGTTTTAACTCCGCGTGTGTGATCTGGGCCCGGTAGACCTCCGTGAAGGCAGGCCAACACGTCTGACTAAATGCGCCCATTTCAGAGGAACTGAAGCCTCCTCCCCCCAACCCCGGCCCCAAGAAACATCTCTGCAGAAGTGTGGCGAGGGCTTGGGGTCACAGTGGGGGTGCCCAGACTCCACTCTGGAATAGAGGCCCCCTTCTCCTCCCAAGAACACCCTGGTTGGGAGCGACTGTTCATGAATTGATGCTTTGCCCACATCGCCGCCCGTACGTAGGCTTTGCCGGGGGGTGTGAGCACAGCTTCCCCCCATGCACAGCCTCCCGCCCCCAGGGGCAGCCAGAGTTCTGGGTGTCCATGTCGGCGCAGGGCGAGAGGAGAGGACGAAGGAGCAGGCGGGTTAGGGTTGCTTACCCACCGACCTCGAGGTGGGCGACGAGCCGGGACTCTGGGCGGGTCCAGCCTGCCGCAAGGATCCCTGGGAGTGGGAGGCAGAGAACCCGTCTCAGCTTTGGGGGCAGGGGCACTGTGCTGGCCACGGCTGGCTGTGAAGGCGGAGGATGGGGCCACTAGCTGAGGAATGTGGGGGTGGTCTAAGAAGCTGGCAAAGACAAGGAAACAGGTTCTCCCCTGGAGCCCCCAGAAAGGGTGCTGTGCGGCCGCTGTTTTGACGTTAGCCAGTGAGACCCATTTTGACCTCGGAACTGGAAGGTAAAAGGTGTGCCGTGTTCAGCCACTAAGGTTGCAAGGTGTTTCATCAGCCACAGGAAGTGAGTTCACCCCATTTCACAGAGAAGACTGAGGTCCAGAGAGGAGCGGGAACTCACCCGAGCCCACAGGCTGTGGCCCGCCTGCCGGGGTCTCTGTCCTGCCCTCTCTCCTGGGACAGAAGGGACAGAGTCCCCAGCAAACACCCAGTGCCCATTCTGCAGAGGTCAGGGTGGGAAAAGCAAGCCAGACCCATTTTTCTGGGTGTTGCAGCAAACGAGTGAATTTTGTGGACGGAGAAGCACACGTACCTTGAGTCATACAAAGCATCCAATTAACCATTTTTGACAAAAGTTGAAACTTGCAGGAACTGAACGCCCTGCCAACAGCCCCTCCTTGTCATCCGTCCCCCTGACGTACATGGCAGTACGCCACGGGTGCCCACTGAATGTGGAGTTTCTCAGCTTCATGGGCACCCGGGACACACACGTCCCACCCGCACCCCCCGCACCCCGGAGGCCACGTGGGGTGCTGGCCTCTTTCCAGTGTCCCTGTCCAAGCCAGTTCCTTGTGATCAGAGCAGGGGCTGCAGATCATAGCATGCTCACCAGGCTCCAGCAGCGCTGACTCACCGCCCCTGCCCCAGGGCCCTCCCGTCCCCCTCCCATCCCCTCCCCCTCCTTCCCCTCCCTCCCCTCCCTCCCCTCCCCTGCGCTGATGGAGCTCCACCCCCCCAGATGATTCCACACTGAGACCTCAGGCCACCTTTGCCCCAGGGACCTCTGCTGACCCCTGTAAGGACGGCCACTAGGAGAAGTGGCTTTCCCAGCCTGCCTTTGCTCCCTGGCAAGGCTGCCGACCAGGAGCATGGTCGGGGTCCATGGCTCCTCGGGGCCGCCACCTCCTACCCGGAAGCCACGGGACTGCGGGCATGCGCCCTCACCTCCCAGTCACCAGAAGGACAAAGTTCCCGTGCTCCCTGGAATTTGGGGTTCCCTTTGAAGCCGGATGGTTCTGCGCCTTGGTTGAAGCACAGACAGTTTCTTCAGGCTCAAGGTCAGAGTCAGGGTCAGGGTCAGGCTCAGGCTTCTCCTGGGGGAGGGCAGCCCCTTGCCCTATGCGCCCCATCTCGCACCTCCAGGACTTGGCTCCCTACCCTGTCCTCTCACAGCTGCCTCCCCCACCACCCGGGCCACTGCTTCTGGGCGACCAGAGCTGGTAGGCCTGTGCTCTGTTTCCAACACGTCCACATGGCGGGCGGCCGGACTCTGGTGTTGAGTGTCGCCAGGGGGCTGGGGCCGGCGGACATTCCATCCTAACGATGGCAAAAATAGCCACGGTCTTCCAGCCCCTGCTCACCGAGCCGGGGCCTGCCCGGTGCAGTTCCCGCTCCCTGCACCGTGGGTAGATGCTGGGTCCCCTCCGGAGCAGGGGACTCATGCCGAGGAGTTGGACAGGGTTGGCTCCAGGCTTGTGACCCTGGTGCAGGCATCCTTTTAAAAATTTTTACTTTTAAGAAGATACAATTAGGATGAGGGGACTGGCTTTGTCTTAACTGGGTCTCCCGCATTCCCACAGAACCACTAACGAAATCGTTCTCACTCACCATCTCCTGCCTTTTCCCCGCACCCCAGAAAGTTCTGCAAGTTAGTGAGAGAAACGAACAAGGAGGGGTGCCTCCCAGTCACCCTCTTCCCTCAAAAAGGGCAGGGGGAGCCTCCTGAGGAGCACAGGGGGCCTTTCCCATCCCCACCTCCCCGCACAGCCCGGGGTCATACCAGTGGTTCCCCATGGCGTTCTCCCGGAGTGACCTGATGCACGGAGTCCCTTCCGCAGAGAGGCCTCATGAAGGAAGGCAGCACTGTGGGGTCCCCAAGGCGGGTCAGAGGTGGGGGATGTGAGGGAGGGAACCCGGATCACCCATCACCCACTGCTGGGCCAGAGTTGGGGGAACCTTGGCGTCTGTCTCTATTTCTCCCGTACCCACGTCCACTCTGTGGGTGAGTCCTGCTGACTCCCGGCCAAAGCCCAGTGGGGATCCGACCCCTCCTCCGTGGCCCCGCGTCCCCATCGGGCGCATGCGCCGTGCTGTGCGCGGCTCCCACATCCACTCCCGCCTCGGGTCAGCCGGAGGCGTGGTTCGAAAGCACGACCCGCCTGCGCGCTCCGCTGCCCTCCGCGGCCCGACGCCCTCCGGTCAGACGCACTGGAAGCCGAAGTCCTGGCGGTGGCCACGGGGCCCTCCCCACTCGCGTCCTCCACTCGCGGTGCCCCCCACCCCCGAGCTTTGTGGTGTGTGTGTGTTGGGAACGATGTCAGCGACGGTGGAGGTGACAGAACAACGTGGTCCCCCACTATGGACTCCAGCGAACCGCCGTCTCCGGGTGTCCCTGCCCCCCCAGCACGGAGGCCCTCTCCCAGGTGGCTCTCTTCCTGCCACGCGTGGCCTTCCTCGGTCCCGGGGAGCCCCGCTGCAGCTCCGGTGCGTGGGTACTGGAGCTGGCCCTTCCTTGTCTGCTGGCTCAGGTCATTCACCAGGGGTTGGCGACTGGACCTGGGGTGAGAGGGCTGAGTTCCAGCCCCAACCCCGACTTCCGCTCCTCCCCCCTCCCCGTACAGCGGAACCGGGCCGCTACCCTGCAGAGTGTCCCCGGAGCCCAGTGCGACTGTGTGGCCCAGCCTGTCCAGGGACAGCAGGGGCCCATGCGCTGCCAATGTGTGCGCCCGCGCTCAGCTCCGGGCCTGTGGCCTCTGCCACGTGCTTGGAGCAACATTTGGGCTCTTGTGCAGAGAAGGAGGCAGAGACTGTGCTCGGCCACTAGAGGCCACTGCAGCCCCGGTGGGGCCCAGGCCACCCTCCTGGGACACCGGTTCCTGCTCCTGGGGACAAGGTGAGGTCAAGGTGCCTTGTTTCCCAGCACCCCAGGCTCTCCAAAACAGAAAGGGCAGCACTGAACGTGAGTCCTGTGCCATCACCTGGCGCTCAGAGCGCTTCTGGTCTCCGGAGATTGGGACTCTGGCCTCTGCCCATGCCAGCTTCCAAAGTCTTCCGGAACCTTCCTGGAGCCGATGCCCAACCAGAGTAGCAGCAGGCGCGGGTTGGCCAGGTGTCAGCCTTTCAGGGAACACCCGACAAAGCTGAGTCCTTGGGGAGAGCCTTCACCCAGAGGCTCCCTGAAGCCACAGCCCTCAGTCCAAGGGCCCGGGGGCCTGAACGAACGCAGCACTTGTATATAGGAGGGTCTGGCTACTTG
This sequence comes from Eonycteris spelaea, assembly GCA_003508835.1. Taxonomy (NCBI): domain Eukaryota; kingdom Metazoa; phylum Chordata; class Mammalia; order Chiroptera; family Pteropodidae; genus Eonycteris; species Eonycteris spelaea. Next base: position 196,492 of record PUFA01000362.1, on the reverse strand, counting down.
CAAGAGGAGAAAGAATTTTCTTTTTGTCAGAACATTATCTGGGTCTTCCTGGGAAGAGCTGGTACGAAAATGCACACAATTAAGGCCTAAATTCCCTTCATCGCCCTTGCTTCTGTCAACACCCTAATGAAGGTGGGGTTCCATATTCCAGCTTCCACAATCGCCCTCGAGGCAAACCCCACCGAAGGGGGGGCACTGGGAGCGGGGAGGGGGGAGGGCCTGAACCTCTGACCCCAGGAGGTTGCTCCCTCTGGATTCCTAAAACCGGGCAAAGTGGGGCCGGGCCCAGACTTGCTTCCGGCCTTCACCGCTGGGGTGTTCCTTCCAGCTCCTCGCTGTTTAAAGGCTGGCCCAGAAATTTACTGTGCGAGGAACAGATTCCGGAATTCGTGTGGGTTCCGGGTCGAGCCCCTGGCAAAATGTTTTGAGCTGCCGTTTAGAACATGCAGAACATTAAAAATCCATGGCTTCTTTTTAAAAAAAATTCTATTTTTACTTTAAAAAGCACTCATTTCATGTGAAACACCTTAGGGACGCGTGCAAAATCTAAACATCGGTTATGATTCACTGAGCCCAGGGAGTGACGAGTGGTGGCAGCAACTCCAGGAGCATGAACCAGCATCAGCATCTTCCAGCCAGGATGCAAGGGGATAGTGCCATCGCTACACTTCAAGCCTTTCCCTCTGACGTGACCCCTAGGAGGGAACCCCGATAGTCACTCAGTGGGAGGAGAGACCACTGTCTTCAAGCCACCCTCAAGGGAGAAGGGCAAGTGAGCAAGACAGCCCCTCAGGTGGTGCTGGGCAGGCCACCATGTGTTGTGCGCCCTTCCTGAAGCCCCGGGCTCATGCCCTCCCTTGGGGCTCAGTTCACTTTCTGTGGACACCCCGGGGGGACCGGAGCAGCAGCTGAGCACAGACCGCCCCCAGAGCCTGCCTCTCCGTGAGCACGGACGTGCGCATGCACCGTTTAACCCACAATCGCAGCTGCTCCAGAGGAGGCAGTGATGAAGCAACCATGATCTCGTGCCCGGTGACAATGACGTGACAGTAAAGCTCAGCCCCAGGAGAGCTGCACCTGAGCCAGGCCGGTGCCAGCCCATTATGCGGATCATGTCATTAATCCCCCAAATGCTAGGAAGCCAGACTACTGACATCTCCCGTTAGAACGAGGAGTGAGGGCCCGGTGAAGGTCACGCAACGTCTTAGCGGCAGAATTGGAACTTGACCCCCGGAAGGCAGCAGCCATCTCAGGGTTGTGATCGGTGTGCTGCCGAAGCAGCTGGACCACCCTGCCGTCCCATCGCAAGCTGCAGCCTGCTTTTTAATTCCCTTCCCACCCCCTCTCCTGAAACTGCATGCCTGTGGAGAGCTGCATGAAGCACGTTTGTACAGTTCAATGTCAGATCACAAGGCCGGCATTCTGCTGACCCTCGGGCCCAGAGGCTGACGCCCTCTGCTCTCCTGACCTCCCCACCACTCTTATAATCCTGCTTTTGTCCATCTTTCCCATTTGCGTGCATTCTTAAAGAGTGTGGTGGACATGGGCCTGCTTCTGACGGATGTGTGAACGGAGCTACCGTTTGTCTCTCGGCCTTTTGTTGGCTGGCCTGTTATTCAGCTCTGTCCCTGTCTTCCCCCTGGGTCCCTGGGACAAGGAAGTGGTGCAGGGCCGGCTCTGCGGTACCCTTGCAGTCTGCAGGTGTCTTATTCCGGGAAAGCGTGCCCACACCCAAACTCATTCACTGCATTTGAAATTTCAAAACCCAGCTAGGGCAGTGCCACAGAACCTTTTGTTTATTTAAACCCAACCCACCCTATTTAAAGTCCAATTGCAAAACATACATTCCTGGGGTTCTCCAGGACTGGTCCTTCTGCTTCTCCTTCACACCCTGGCTGGGTGCTTCCCACTGGCAGCTCTAGCGGGGTCCTCCAGCCTTTCCTGACCCTCGCTCCTGCCCTCTGGTCCTCCCCAGGAAGACGAAGGGCAGTCCCGGGAGGTCCTGGACGGCCACACTTACGGATGGGCTCTTCTCCGCCCCCTCCCTCCCAGCACAGGTCTCCCCGCGGGGCTTGCCAGTGGAAAGTCCCGGGTTAAAAAGTTCAAGGCAAGTCTACCCTCTAGGTCAAGAATAGCGTCTTCGAATCGTTGCTGATGGGAAGAATATGCTCGTGTTTCACTCCAGCCCTGAACAAGACATTGGAGCAACTCTGAGCTGTGTCGCTTGAGGTTGTTAATTTGTTCGTTGTGACCCCGGCCCCGCACCTCTGGGTTCAGCTCGGCTCGGAAAGGCGAAGGCGGGACCGGACCCTTGCTCGTCAGAAAGACCCGCCGTTTTGACGAGTGCGCACCATCTGTCACCCCCGCCGCTTCCACCTGACCACCGGGGCCTTCTCGGAAGGAGGGACCCCGCCCGCGCCGCCCCTCAGCTCCGACAACAGAGGGGCCCAGGGGCCCGGCTGGGTTCTGGCACCCGGAGCTCTGCAGGGGGCAGCATAGTCCTAAAGCCCTGCAGAAAGGGGGTGTCGCGCAGTCCTAACCGTCCCCCTACCCCAGGCTGTGGCCCGCAGGAGGCGGGTGGGGGTGTGTCGCTAAGTCCTAGCACCCGCCGCTCCCCCCTCCCGGGTTCCCGGCAGGGGGCGGCCGTGGAGGATCTCGGTTCTCAAGCTCCCAATCTCCGCAGTTCCCCGCGGGGGACGCAGGTGCGGGGGAGGAGGCGGACGGGGGGTGCTGCCGCTCAGCGACCCCGCCCCCCGCCGTCGCGTTTCGCTGTGGCCAGAGGCTCTGGGACCCGACGGCGCGAACGCTCCGCTAGTGTCACGCGCGGCAGCCGAGCTCGCCCCGCCGTCCCCACGCCACGTCCCAAACTTCGCCCCCGGCTGCTTTCGTGTTCGCTTGAAAGCTGTGCTTTTCAACCAAGTGGGACCCGAACCTGGTTAGTCGTCCGTTGAGTCTCAAAGTCCAGGGGAGTTTTGTTGGGTGTGAAACACTTCGGCCTCCGGCATTTTGCTGCGGAGGTGTAACCGCCCCCAGCACTGCCGCGGTCCGTAACGGGTCGGGCGCCCTCTCGGGTGCAGCGCGCGCGACAGCCGGGGCGGCGCTCTCCGCAGAGCAGTTCCGCCGGGGTGGGGTCGCGCCCGGCCACGGACGCACAGAGCCGCAGCCCCACGGGCAGTGGCCGGCCCGGGCCTCCGCCCCCCTTTCCCCGCCCGATCACCTCTGCCCACCACCCCCCTCCCAAACCCGGAGGCGGGTGGGGAGGCCGCGGGGCAGTGGGCCGGGCCCCCACCCCCCGCCCAGGCTGCGCCCCCGCGTCTCCATAGAGATCCTCCTGGCGCGCACCTCCAGGGCCAACTCTCCCCCCCCCCCGGGGGTTGAACAATACGCGGCAGGGCCAGGGGCGGGGCAGGGCCGGGCCGGGGGCGGGGAGAGCGCGGGCAGAGGGGGCGCGGGCTCGGCGCACCGCCCAGGCAGCAGCCGGCCGCCGGAGTCTGAGCCGCGCGGTGCGGCCCAGCCGTTCCGGGAGCGCAGCTCCCGCCCTCTCCGGGCTCGCCCCGTTTCCCACGCCGCCCGGCCGAGCCCGCGCGGGAGCCACCTGGAGCCGCCTAGAGCCGCCGCCACCGCAGGTTGATGCGCGGCGCCCTCTCGGGACGCGCTGAGGAGCCATCTTGAAACCAACTTCGCAAACTTTCGCAAAGTGCTCTCGAAGTGGAAGCTGCGGGGGAGACTGGGAGCGCGGCCCCCGGTGTCCCCGCCGGGGCCCCCGGGGAGGCGGGGCGTGGGCCGCCCCGAGGGCCGGGCGTCGGACGCGCGGGAGCCGCCCCCCGGCCGCGCCGGGTGGATGCGGAGCCGCGCCGGGTGCATGGATTGTGCTCGGGCACCGGGCTCGGGCTCCGGGCCATGGCGCCGCCGCCGCCGCCGCCGCCCGTGCTGCCCGCGCTGCTGCTGCTGGCTGCGGCCGCCGCCCTACCGGCGCTGGGGCTTCGGGCGGCCGCCTGGGAGCTGCGCGTCCCCGGCGGGGCCCGCGCCTTCGCCCTTGGACCGGGCTGGACCTATACGCTGGACGCCGCGCGCACCCCCGGGCGCTGCGGGAGCTGCTGGACGTGAGCCGCGACGGGCGGCTGGGCGGGCGGCGGCGCGCGCCAAGCGCGGGGCTGCGGGGCTGCGCGCGCCTGGGGGCACGGCCGCTGCCACTGCACGTCCGCCTGGCGGCCCGCGGCGCCCCGACGGTGCTGAGCCTTCGCCTGCGGGCGCGCGCGCACGGTCCCGGTTGCAGCGCCCGGCTCCAGCCACGACGGGCCCCAGCGCGGAGCTGCGCGCACGGGCTGTGCTCACGGTGCCTGCGCCCGGCGCGGTGCTCTGTTTCCCGGCCCCCGGCGGCGGCGGCGGCGGCGGCGACGGCGGAGCCGCGCTGCACTCGGCGCTGGCGGCCCTGACCACGTTCCCGGCCTGCAGCTGCCCGCCGCGTCCCAGGCCCCGCTGCCCACGCCGCCCCGTCTGCCTGCCGCCGGGCAGCTCCGCCCGCCTGCGCCTACTGTGTGCCCTGCGGCGCGCGGCCGGCGCCATCCGGGTGGAGCTAGAACTGGAGGCGGCCGCGGGACGCCCTCCCCGCCGCTGTCCCTGTCGCAGTCGCCGCCAAGCCCGCCTCAGGCCGGGATCCGGGCGGCGGCGGCGCGGCGGGCCCGGCGGGGCGCTGGCGGCAGCACAAGCCCACAGTTCCCGCTGCCCAGCTACCAGGTGTCGGTGCCCGAGAACGAGCCGGCCGGCACCGCGGTCCTCGAGCTGCGCGCGCACGACCCGGACGAGGGCGAGGCGGGGCGCCTGAGCTACCAGATGGAGGCGCTGTTCGACGAGCGCTCCAATGGCTTCTTCCTCATCGACGCCGCCTCTGGGGCCGTGAGCACCGCGCGCCCGCTGGACCGCGAGACCAAGGACACGCACGTGCTCAAGGTGAGCGCCGTGGACCACGGCTCGCCGCGGCGCTCGGCCGCCACCTACCTCACGGTCACAGTCAGTGACACCAACGACCACAGTCCGGTCTTCGAGCAGTCCGAGTACCGCGAGCGTGTGCGTGAGAACCTCGAGGTGGGCTACGAGGTGCTGACCATTCGCGCCACCGACGGCGACGCGCCCTCTAATGCCAACATGCGCTACCGCCTGCTGGAGGGGGCGGGCGGCGTCTTCGAGATTGACGCGCGCTCGGGCGTGGTGCGCACGCGCGCAGCGGTGGACCGCGAGGAGGCGCCGCGTACCAGCTGCTGGTGGAGGCCAATGACCAAGGTCGCAACCCGGGCCCGCTCAGCGCCACGGCCACTGTGCACATCGTGGTGGAGGACGAAAACGACAACTACCCCCAGTTCAGCGAGAAGCGCTATGTGGTTCAGGTGCCTGAGGACGTGGCGGTCAACACGGCCGTGCTGCGCGTGCAGGCCACGGATCGCGACCAAGGCCAGAAGCGGCCATACCACTACAGCATCGTCAGCGGGAACCTCAAGGGGCAGTTCTACTTGCATTCGCTGAGCGGCAGCCTGGACGTGATCAACCCGCTGGACTTCGAGGCCATCCGGGAGTACACGCTGCGCATCAAGGCCCAGGACGCGGGCCGGCCCCCGCTCATCAACTCGTCGGGGCTGGTCTCCGTGCAGGTGCTGGACGTGAACGACAACGCCCCGCTGTTCGTGAGCAGCCCCTTCCAGGCGGCCGTGCTGGAGAACGTCCCCCTGGGCCACTCCGTGCTGCACATCCAGGCGGTGGACGCGGACGCGGGGGAGAACTCGCGCCTGCGCTATCGCCTGGTGGACACGGGGGCGGCCTCCGTGGGGGGTGGGGGTGCCGGGTCCCAGGAGGACCCCGCCTCGGCCGCCGGCTTCCCTTTCCAGATCCACAACAGCTCGGGCTGGATCACCGTGTGCGCGGAGCTGGACCGCGAGGAGGTGGAGCATTACAGCTTCGGGGTGGAGGCGGTGGACCACGGCTCGCCGCCCATGAGCTCCTCCGCCAGTGTGTCCATCACGGTGCTGGACGTTAACGAACAACGACCCCATCTTCACGCAGCCGGTGTACGAGCTGCGCCTCAACGAGGACGCGGCGGTGGGAGCAGCGTGCTGACCTGCGGGCCCGCGACCGCGACGCCAACAGCGTGATCACCTACCAGCTCACCGGCGGCAACACGCGCAACCGCTTCGCCCTCAGCAGCCAGAGCGGCGGCGGCCTCATCACCCTGGCGCTGCCGCTGGACTACAAGCAGGAGCGGCAGTACGTGCTGGCGGTGACGGCGTCCGACGGCACGCGCTCGCACACGGCCCAGGTCTTCATCAACGTCACCGACGCCAACACGCACCGGCCGGTCTTCCAGAGCTCCCACTACACGTGAGCGTCAGCGAGGACCGGCCCTGGGCACCTCCATTGCCACCATCAGCGCCAGCGACGAGGACACGGGTGAGAACGCGCGGATCACCTACGTGCTGGAGGACCCCGTGCCGCAGTTCCGCATCGACCCGGACTCGGGCACCGTCTACACCATGACAGAGCTGGACTACGAGGACCAGGCCGCCTACACGCTGGCTATCACGGCCCGGGACAACGGCATCCCCAGAAGTGCGATACCACCTCGCTGGAGATCCTCATCCTGGACGCCAACGACAATGCCCCGCGGTTCCTGCGGGATTTCTACCAGGGCTCCGTCTTCGAGGACGCGCCTCCGGCCACCAGCGTCCTCCAGGTCTCCGCCACCGACCGGGACTCGGGCCCCAACGGCCGCCTGCTCTACACGTTCCAGGGCGGGGACGATGGCGACGGGGACTTCTACGTGGAGCCCACCTCGGGCGTGGTCCGCACCCAGCGCCGGCTGGACCGGGAGAATGTGGCCGTGTACAACCTTCGGGCCCTGGCCGTGGACCGGGGGAGCCCAGCGGCCCTCAGCGCTCGGTGGAGATCCAGGTGACCGTCTTGGACATTAATGACAACCCCCCGGTGTTTGAAAGGGACGAGCTGGAGCTGTTCGTGGAGGAGAACAGCCCGGTGGGGTCCGTGGTGGCGAGGATTCGTGCCAACGACCCTGACGAAGGCCCCAACGCCCAGATCATGTATCAGATCGTGGAGGGCAACGTGCCCGAGGTCTTCCAGCTGGACCTGCTGAGCGGGGACCTGCGCGCGCTGGCGGAGCTGGACTTCGAGGTCCGGCAGGAGTACGTGCTGGTGGTGCAGGCCACGTCCGCGCCCCTGGTGAGCCGCCGCCACGGTGCGCGTCCGCCTCCTGGACCAGAACGACAACCCGCCCGTGCTGCCGGACTTCCAGATCCTCTTCAACAACTACGTCACCAACAAGTCGCACAGCTTCCCCGCCGGCGTGATCGGCCGCGTCCCGGCCCACGACCCGACCTCTCCGACAGCCTCAGCTACGCCTTCCTGCAGGGCAACGAGCTGCAGCTGCTGCTCCTGGACTCCGCCACCGGCGAGCTGCAGCTCAGCCGGGACCTGGACAACAACCGGCCGCTGGAGGCGCTCATGGAGGTGGCCGTCTCTGGTGAGTGGTCGTTGGGGCGCCTGCTGAGCCACCAGGGGAGCTGCCGGAACCTGCCAGGGGCCCGCCCGGCTCCCCGGGGCGCACTGGGGCAGGGCCTGGACAGTGCGTTGGGCATCGTGCCCTCCTGTTGGATGGTGAGATGCTGTGAGTCCAGGCCACCCCCCCCACCCCGGCCGAGGCCAAGGAGTGGGAGGGGCACGGCGCTGCTGCCCTCAGCACTTTTGCTCGGGGCAGGCCTGGGCTTCGCGGTGAAGACCAGGGCTTCCTGGCGCTTTCCTCAGCATGTGGTGGCTCCCGAGATATGCTATTAAAACCTGGTGTCTGGGGCCATCTGAATCATCATCTCTGCCGGCAGCCACACACCTGTCTGGGACGATCAAGGGCCACTGCCCACCCCATGTGCCAATTAGTTCCCGGGTGGGACCGCTGGAAATTGCTGGACGGGCCCGAGTCGCCCTGTGATATGGCTGGAGTCACTTCCCTTGGTGCCTCTGCCTGTCTCCTCCAGATAGTAGTCAGGCCACGTGTGCACTGTGAGTGGGAGTGCTCTGCAAAGCACGGCCGCGTTTGATCTTGGCTGCCGCTCCCGGACACGGGCTGCTCCTCTGGGTGTCGCTTAGCGGCCCGCCCAGGCCGGTGCTGGAGCCCGTGTGGGAACCCCGCTGGCCTGCTCTGGGGCTGGAGGTGAGCGGGAGAGGGGGACAATCTGGGCTCCGCCAGCCGAATGTTTGGCAGCAAAGAGTTGGTCCCCAGGTACAGGCAGGGCCTGTGGGCCTGGAAAGGGGGGGGACAAAGAGCGAATGTGGGATTGGGAGGCACAGGGAAAAAGAGAAGGATTTGGCAGGGCGCGGGGGGTTGGGAACAAAGGGGCACCCCCTGTGGCTCATCAAGGGGGTCTGCCTGTGGACGTGGTCAGCTGGTGCGGGCAGTGACCTTCATCACGAGCCCAAACTGTCACCAAGGAGGGCTCGGATCTGTGGGTCGTCTGAGCCCATGTTTCAATTGAGTTGTTTAAACAATAAATTATTAGGATACACTATCACCGTGGGAGCCCTGGAGGAATCTAAAAGTTTATTTTCTGACTCGCTTTGTGTTCACGGTCGCCGTAATTCCTTACATACTAAGAGCAGGTGGCAGACAGGTTTCAGTTGTTCGCTTATAGGATCTGGAACGTCTGGCCCCGTCCCGAAGCGACACAGTGCTTTTCGACACAGGTTTTGGTCACGTAACCTCTCTCTGGTTTGAGGTCTTGCGGGGTTGTGAGTACGTCTGGAGAATGTGGACCAGCCCCTTAGGGAGAAATGTTAAACAGTGACAATTAAAAAAAAAAAAAAAGAGCTCTATCCTAAGTTTGCATTGGCATTTTCTTTTTTTTTCATCTGTTGGGTGTAGCAGAACGGGGACCCTGGCCTGTGTCTGCACGGCCTGGCAGTATCACAGGGTGTTGATTTTGCAGAGGACGAGGTGCCTCGGTGGGAACGGGTGCGTGCTGGCATTGGGGATGTTTTGTGTGTCTGGAGCAGGAATGTGGGCCCCCCCGTGTTGGCCGGAAAACAGGGTTTAGGGTAGATTTCATTCAGAAGAAGTTAGTTACGGAGGGGTGCCTGCAGTCGGAGGGTGGGCTGGGGGTTCTGTGCTACGTAGTGATTTTCCCAGTGGTGCAGTTTTGGGTTCTGAATCCTGCGTGATACACCTCTCGTAACCAGGCACTGGGGCTCATGTGTCAGCCCCCAGGTAGTAACGCTGACCTGTTGCTGGGTACCAGGCAGTTTTCTATAGTTTTGTGCTTACGCTGTCGCTGACTTCTCTGGATACTGGGAGGTGTGTGGTGCTCAGCTGCTGTGCGTGTTACAGATGAAGAAACTGAGGCTCAGAGGTGATAAATAGCTCTCTCCGGGTTACACAGCCAGGGGGCAGCGGTGCTGGGTGTCAACCACGACCCAGACGATATGAGCTCACTCTTCACACTCCCTCGATTACCTGAGAGAATGTTTTTGAGAAATTCGCTGCTAAGCTCAATGGTGTCCGTGCTGAATCCTCACTCTGGTTTAAAGTAGACGCCTTTGGGTGCTGTGTAACCCTCAGACCGGGTGACAACAATTTCACGCTTGAAGAAGCAAATCGCTGTAAACGGTAAAGTCTGTAATTCCAAACAGCAAAGCACTGTGCAGAAAGAAAACAAAAGAAAACAGAAAAGACCAGCCCTTGAGTTAACCGGTTAGAGGCTGAGGTTTTATTAGGGAACCATGGGGAAGGCCCTTGTTTCAAATTGCTACACTGTTTCCAGTGACCTGTTACTGGCTTCCCCGCTTTACAGCCTTAAGGCTTTGTTAGGGCCCTGGAGGCGCGGGAGGGAACAACCTCCATTAGGTTTTGTGGGAGCCGTGCCAGGCTGTGCCCTGAGGCGCCTGCTGGGAAGGTGTACCTGGGGCAGGGCCCTGGGTGGATTTACCTGGAGGAGGGCGGTTCTTTCTCACCTGGCCAGGGGCTTCGGCACAGTCATTCCCACTGCCAACAGATAGTGTTGACGGTTTTGCATAGCCTACCAAGGACAAAAAACTATTTGGATTCTGAATGTGGGTGAATTGAAGTAGCTGCCGTTTTGGGGTGACACCCAGTTGTACAAGATGTTTATTCTCCATCTGTCAGTTTTTGAAAGAGATTTAAAATTCTTTGGTAGGGACTTTTTATTATGAATGTTTGCGAAAGCTGGATCTGAGTTTTTCCAAGCTTTCAACCCACCCGGTGGGACTCTTGAGCGTTGACTTCTTTGTGTAGTCTTTCTAGATGTTGGTCTTTCGGCAAAATTTACATTTTTAATCCATCTTGAACATGTGTGTGCCTGCGGGTTTAGAGCTTTAAGCTGTGCCTTGCAGAGCATGGCATGTGGTAGAAAATGGTCCCGCGTGAGTGGGTGCGCAGACCTACGGAGGTGGGGAGCCTAGCATTTGTGGGGTGAAAATGATTGGCCCACGAGTCGTTCAGACATGTCAGAAAATACTGCCCCGGTGAAATAGGCTTGAGTAACCTGTTTGCCGTTGACTTTGGTGGCGGGAACGTGGTTGACGTCGTCCGGGCTTGAGAAAGTTTTAGCAAGTGTTTGCCCAGTTAAATACAGGATGTCGCAGGGACTTTTCAACAAATGATCGCGGACAAGGAAGTCGGCGGTGGCGGAGGTGCCAGGCGTCAGCGGGTGCGCAGTGTTTGTTTCTGAGTCTCAGGCATAAACCGCTTCAGCTGTTGGGCTGGATTCTCTGGCCACAGAGTTCGGGGTTTCGGGCAGCTGGTTGACCTTACCTGAGGCCTCCAGTAACTCTGGAAATAGTTACTTGCTAACACATGTTAAGAAACCCTGGGTCAGAAACAAATGGGGTGTTTATTTACTGAGCACCTACTGCGTGCCAGGCCTACTGTGTGGGTGGGGCCCTGGAGAGCCGGCATGGCCCCGTCCTCCTGGGGGTTGGGTGGGTGGGGACAGACGGTGCATGAATGTGTCTCTGGCCAGGGAGGCCGGCCGGAGGGTCTGGTGGGCAGACGGGGGAGGTCCGGGGCCGAGATCGGAGCGGCGTCTGGTGGGACGAGGGTGCCAGGTGGGAACACCGAGGAGGGTGCTGGGCCCGGGTCCACGCGAGGTGACGCTTCCGGCTCCACTTCCGTCGCACCGAGGAGTGGGCCAGGGCGCTGGTGGCCACGCTGGACTTCGGCCCCAGGACGGGGACTCCTGAGCCCTGTTCTCTCAGGCCGCACCTTCCGGAACAAGCTGGCTCTGGGAACATGAGATTCGGGGGAAGGAAACACGATCACTGAGCCAGGGCCTTGCAGGCAGGTCGCTTTGGGAAGGGCCATGAGACCACTCTTAGACCCCGTGCCGCTGGGGCGCCTTTGGGATTGTCGTGAAGACAGTGTGCGGGTCTAGACGGGAGAGGCCAGCTGGGGTCACGGCCAGAGGTGGTCAGAGCCGCTGCTGGGCTGACAGGACACTGGTGTGATGGCGCCAGGGCGGAGGATGTGTGCGATGCTGTCCAGACTCGGGACAGCCTCCAGGAGCCATGGCCCGGGTGGCCTCTTGGGTGGGCTGGACCTGCGTGAGGCCTGCGGCAGGAGTGACCACGCACAGGAGAAGCCACACGCCCGGGCCCTGGGGGCCGAGGGAGACTGCAGGTCACCAGTGGCAGTCGTGGGGCACCTGAGGACAGAGATGTGACTTGGGTCGGCCAGGGGAAGTCCTGGGTGGCCCTTAGGAGAGCCAGAATGGCGAGGAGCAGAGGGCAGGGAGGGTGGCCGTGGGGACGTGGAGCCTGCAGTGACCTGGGCTGAGTCGAGAGCCTAGAGGAGTTGACTGATTAACGTGTGCAACCACCCTAGCCCATCCTCGGCTTGACCTGCCTGTGCAGGTGTGCACCTAGTGGGTGCTGGCACCTTTTGGGGTCACCGGGCATGGGAGGACAAGCCTTGGTGGCAGCTGAGGGCCTGTGTGGCCACACTGACTGTGGACGGGGCTGCAGGATGAGGTCGGGGACGGCAGCTGCTGCTTCTTGTCGGGCCACTGGGTCTGTGATTGAGGAGCGGGAGGGTCGGGGAGGACGGGGGGGGGAGGATGGGGCAGGAGGAGGATGGGGGGAGACAGGGGGAGGACGGGCGGGGCCAGGCCACAGGTGACTGGGATTGGGGAGCGCCAGGTGCCCCATCTCAGCACCGGCTGCCTGGTGACCTGAGGTCTCTGTCTGGCTCCACCTGTCGACTAGGGTGACAGGGAGACTATGTTTTATAACCCGGGAAAAGCCGCAGGCATGTGACCCCCTTGGAGGAGGGAGGTGCTGAAATCTCGTCTGGAGAAGCGACTGGCACTGTTGGTGACCGAAACTCTGTGCAGGACCCGGTGTCGTGGTGGAAAGCCCACCGTGGTCTGGGCTGACCCACACACCTGCCCACGGCGACGCCCAGGAGCCGGGCAGGTGGCGCGGGGGTGGGGCGCCGGGCCCCGGAGCAGCGGCCTCGCTGGGGGCATGCTGTGTGGCCGAGCCACGGGCTGCCGCCTCTGCCCACACTGAGATGCACAGAAGGAGGTTTCACCGGCGGGGCAGAGCGTGTGGAAAATCCTCCTGAATTCGGCGTGATTCTTTTCAGCGCACAGCGCTGGGGGCATCAGGTTCTGGATCTTCCTCTCGTCCTGTGACCTGAACGTGTAGGTTTATATAAAAGCCCTGGCATTGTTCCTGGGTGTGGGAGAGGGCACTACCGCCCCTGCTTTCCGCATCTTGTTTGGGAAGGGTCACCGGTGACCCGAGGAGACGCATGTGGGTCCGGCTCCCAGGCTGTATGGCAGAGGGACCACCCTGTGTTTGTGGGACGACGGGGCGCCACCTCTGCTCCCCGCTGTGGGCCTGGGGCCTGGCATGCAGTAGGTGTGCCACCAGGATCTGGATTATTTATGGAACGAGCCTCGGGGTGCTCGGGGAGTCCCCTGCCCGGGCGTGGCTGGTGCTCTGCCTTCACTTGGGGGGCCACGGGGAGCCCCCCAGCCTCTCCAGCAGTCCCTCCTGTGCTGGGGAGCCCGGCCCCAGGCGAAGGGAACAGGTATTTTTCAGAAAAACGACAACGGCTGCTTCTCACGCTTTTGCTTCAGGTGCAAACTTGTTCCCTGGGATGACAGGCTCCCCTTTTTGGGTGTGGACGGTTCAAAACCAGCAAAGCCCAACACCCACTCTGCTGTTTGACTCACCCTGGCGAGTGTCTGTCCTGAGGTCCTGGGTGCAGGCCGTGGGTCGGTTCTTAAACACACACACACACACACACACACACAGACACACACAGAGACACACGGAGACACATGGAGACACACGATTTAACCAACTACTTTGAAGGCAAGTTATGTAGAACAAACAGCCTTTCCTTCGGGCCACCCCGGCCCACCGTCCTAACGCTTCCGGCTGGGGCAGGGAGCACGTGGCCGACACAGCAGCTCTCTCGGCACTGGGGCCTTGTGCGGGGCCTGGGCGTGTACTGAGGATACAGCCGCGTCCCCCACATTCGCCCGCAGAAGGGGCGTCCCTGCGGCCCTAAGCTCACACGTCCCGCGGACAACAAGCTGTCAGTGCAAAGCGTCCGGCGAGCCGTCGATGGTCGCCGTCAGGACAGGCTTTGTGGCGGCTTTTCCGTGGCCTGCTCCGTGGGGCGCTGTCGGCGAGAGCGCCTGTCGGGTGAGCAGGGGAACCCTACCCTGGTGCCCTTTCCCCGTTGATCCGTGCGTGGCACGGGAGACTAGGATGGGCGAGAGCACGGCTCCCCCCACGTCGTGTCATCCGAGGAGAAGGTGCCGGAGCTGAGACTGGAGCTGGACTCCAGGGCCAGGCCTTCGTCCCGCGGCCGCCCCCAGCGCCGGGGTTTCAGGCCTGGCCCTGGGAGTTTCCGGGGCGGGGCCGCCCTGCCAGGCCTTTGGGTTGTTACTGACCCCCACGCCCACGGGTGGGATGCACGCGCTGTGGGCTCCCGGCTGAGGGGCTCGGCCGCTGTACCTGGAGGGTCGACCTGTGGCCTGGGGGAGGGGCCTTCCTGGCCCCTCATCTGTCCCCCCCACCCCACCAGCCACTTCCCACCTGGAGCTGTGTGGCGGCTCCCAGGGGAGGGGGCAGCGTGCCGTCCACCTCTGCTCACGGCGCAGGCCTGTGAGGGGCACGAGGGCCCCACCCACGTGCCGAGCAGTGCAGGGCGCCCGGCCCCTCGGGGGTCCGTGGGTGCCTTCCCCGCTCTGCTCTGGATGGCCGGCTCCGTGCCTCAGTTTCCCCATGGGTACAGGGTAACAGATAACAGACACCGCCTGCAGGGCGTGGGGGTGCACTGGAGACTGCACCCCGGGCGTGGCAGGAGGCGGGCCTTCCCCGGCCCCTGCCGCTCTCCGCTCCGGCTGCTGGTCGGGCAGAGTGTGGGGGGCGGTGCTCCTCGGCTGTCCGTCCTCCCCCGCCCTCGCGCCCGGCAGACGGGGCGGCCCCTCTGCTTTGGGGGTCAGCAGGGGACTCGGGCAGCCAGGACGTCTTTGGACAGGGGCCCCCATCCTGACACGGGAAGTGGAGACCACGGCTCTGGCGAGAAGGGGGCACGATGCCTTTGAAGGAGCCTCGGTCCTGTGACTGGCGAGTCCCTGTGACGACTCGGGGACAGTGCGGTGGGGTCCGGCCGCGGGTGGGCTCAGGCGGCACCTGCCGGCGGGAAGGTGGGTCTCGCATGGCGACCTGCTCTCGGGTGCCGAGGGGGTGTGAGTCCAGCCAGGCCCCCAAGCAGCTCCAGTCTGGACCCGAGTGGCCTTGAGTCCCGGTCCCTGGCCCGCCCTGCTGGCCGGCCTGCCCCTCATCCGCCCTCCGTCTGTGTTTCTGTGAGGGCGTGGAAATCCCCCGGTCCCTCCAGGCCTCTGGGGAACCGGGGGGCGTCGGGCACCCCTCTAAACCACGCCCCTCCCTGGCGGAGCACCGTCCTGCTCCTCTGCCCTCCCTCTCGCCCCGGTGGCTCTGCGGTCGTGTGGTCAGTGCCTGACCTCTGCAGGCCTGGGAGGGTCGCAGGGGACGAGCCCGGCCTTGGAGCGGGGCTGGTCACGTAGGAGTGCTGTCACCACGCCCCAGACACGTGCCCGGGGTCTGCACACATTGTCTCAGATCGCAGAGGATCCCCAGAGACTGAGAGCTTGTCGTGGCGGGCGGAGCCAGGCTCAGCCCCGGGTGCCTGAGCTCTCTAACCACTGTGCTGACCGCCCCTCCGATCCCCACTGCCAGCCCATGGCAGAACCCCGCGAGGGGCAGCTGGGCTCTAACAGAAGCTTTGGGGGGGCACAGGTTTGGGGAACCCAGTGCATGTGACCATGTTATCCAGAGCAGGAGGGCTGAGGGTCACATGTGTATCGTGCAAGCTTCCTTGGGAGCACCCAGCCGCCCTGCCCATCCCCCTCCTCGTGAGTGGGGTGTGGCCGCACTGCAGGATGGGGGAGGGGCAGATCCTGGGGAGCCATCCCTGAGTCTCTGCGGGGTCCCCGTGGTGGACCTGTGTCACAGGGAACAGGAATGCAGGACCTGTATGCACAGGTACAGGGAGGGACATTTCGGTGGTCAGAGCTGGAGACTGGCGGGGTGGACACTGATGAGTCCATAGGAGCAGCTGGCGGACGTGCCCTGGACGCGCCTTTCAGCCCCCCGGAGTACGGGTTCCGCTGGGGAGTGCTGCCCTCCCTCCCTCCCCCCCTTTCTCCATCCCTCCTTCTATCCGTCAATCAGCGTTTTTCTTTCCTTTTTTAATGGTCTGTTTTTGCTGCCAGTTCTGTATCTTTTTTATCTTTTTAGGATTGTTCAGTGTCTAATCTAAGTGATACTCGGTTAAAGTAAACTAACAAATTCCCATAAAGTCATATGCTGTGTTAGCATTCGGAGATAAGAACTCTCTCCCAGGGCAGTAAACTTTATCGGTGATTTCGCCGTTGGAGGACTGTTTTCACAGAGTGAGGTGGCTTAGCGGCCATCCTCAGAGACGGCCGCACACGGCCGCGGGGCCCGCAGCTGCCCTCTGGTGCGTCCTGACGCGTCTCTGGTGTTGGGGGAGCGTAAGGCTGTGCTGGGGGCAAAGCCTGGGCCACACCCTCTGGTGCCCGTTGCCGATGCTGCTCGTCGGCCCCTGCGAAAACGACAGACACGTTAACATCTACGTACAAGTTCCCGCGATCAAAATGCGCTCACAAAACCACGCTGTCCTGGCCACGTGGGAGCAGGTGCCCCTGCCGTGTGGTGTGGGGGGCGTTTTCCCATCAGGGCTGAGTGGCTGAGCCCAGCTCCCTGTGTCCTGTCACGGGCCACCGAAGTCACCAGGGCTCCGTCTCTCATTTTCATGCACTTCCAGACTCAGCTGGTGTCCTGACCTCACGAACCTCACGAACAGCGAAAGGGACAGACACATTAGTAAAGCTTTGGTAAATGGGTGAAATCCCTTTGGTGTTTAACTCCGTATCAGAAGCTGCAAAGGAGAACATGTCTCTGGTTTGAAAAGCCCTGGGTGGGAGGACGGGTCCCAGGTCTCTGGATGGCCGGGTGTCCCCGGGGCCTGGCAGCCCAGCCCAGAAGATCGGTTCGTGGCCGGGGACTGAGGCCAGACGCCGGTGTCTCGCGGGGGCGCGGGGAGTTTGCTGCCCCTGTGGGGGCTCTGCTCTCCCAGCCCTACCTTGTCCCTCGGTCCCCTCCCTCCCGACCCGCACTTGGTCCAGATGCTGGTCCAGGTGTATTTTTATTGGCATTTTAACTCGTTTAGGCAATTGGCAATGATCTTTCTCCTTTTTCGTTTTCATCGACGTGAAAGTTCCCACGTAAAACTAACCGTTTCAATGTGAACGATTTAGTCGTGTGTGGTCCATTCACGATTGTCGTGTGACCACCTCGTCTGTCTCATTCCACAGACTGTCTGCCACCCCCAAAGGAGACCCCGTACCCACTACGGTCACCCCCCGTGCCCCTCCCCAAGCACCTGGCACACGCCAGTTTGCTCACTGTCTCTGGGGACGCGTCTGTCTGGACCTTCGAGGTCGGTGGGCGCCTGCCGCGTGGCCTTCCGTGCCTGTCTGTCCTTCTGTGTCTGTCTGTCCTTCCGTGCGCGGCGTTGGCCTTGAGCATCGTCGCGCTGCAGCGTGTCACTGCCTCGTGCCTCTTTACGGTGACGCCTTTTTGCGCTGTCTGCCGTGGACACGGCACAGTCACCAGGACTGCCACGGGACAGCTGGCTTCTGTCCTGGGGTCGTCGCCAGAGGCACTAGACCGACCTCGGAAAGCCAGAACGTTTCTTGGGCCGTCGGGGAGTGCTGGGGGGCGAGCCGTGGTTTGGGCACAGGGGGCACGCCACGTTCCTGTTCGGGGACTTTAGCCTGATGTCTGAGAGGGAGTTCCCAGGGTCAGGGACGGGGCCACTCTGGGGAGTTGTAAATCTGCTCTGTTTCTGCCCTGTAACTTCACACCTCTCGGGAGCGGAGACGGCCCGAGGAAATGGTTCCGGATTCTTCTGTGACACTGCACTGTTTTCAGAAGTCACTGGTGCTGCCTGCCTAAGGAAGGGTGCCAGGCGTGGGGTCAGCTGGGGAAGCACCTGCACTGGGACGGGTGGCACCCCAGGCTCGAGTTTTATGGGACACTGGGCGAGCTGACTTTCATGCAGGACAGCGGTGAATGTTGGAGGTCGGGGGACCCCGTGGGTGGGGACAGTGGGGAGAGACTTCTCAGGGTGGTTGGGAGTGAGTTGGGCCTTGGGCAGGTCAAACGGGTGGAGGACAGGGTGAGGGGCTGAGGGGCCGTGAGCGGCCCCAGCTAGGAGCCTGGAGGCTGCAGCTCCCCCCCCCCTAGGGGGGGGTGGTGAGATCTTCTCAGAACAAGGCGATCTTATTGGTGCTGAGCAGAGTCATCCCCGGCCTCCCCTCTGACGCTGGGGTTTGTAGAAGCCTTGGGGTCTGCGGTCAGGGTTCTGGGGTTTGCAGAGGCCTTGGGGTCTGCGGTCAGGGTTCAGCTGTCCTCGGAGGCCTGCGTGGGGCCGAGGTCCAGTGGGCAGTCAGCGCCTCCCGGGCCCCGTGGAGCCGCACCTGGGCCTGCGTGCAGAGCCTGGAGCTGCACGTGCCCTACTGGCCCAGCCGAATGCAGGCTCCGCCTCCGGGCGCCCTGGGCGGTTCTGCCCCCTTAGACCTCGTTAGGCTGCGCCTAGGTTCTGTCCAAGCCTCCCAGGAGGCCACTCGTGGCCAGTTTGGGTGCCAGGTTCGGTGGGAGATTAGAAACCTGCTGTGTCAGTGTCCCGGGGCCACGGTTACAACGTCACTCAAACTGGGGGTTTGAAACCGTGGGAAGTGTTCTCAGCCCTGGAGGCCAGGGGGCCGAGTCACGGTGCCGGCAGGGCTGGGCTCCTGCTGGAGCCGGGCAGGAGGCTCCTTGCTGCCTCTCCCAGCCTCTGGTGGTGCCAGGGGCCCTTGGCTTGTGGCCGCCTCATCCCAGTCTCCGCCTCCCTTGTCACGTGGCCTTCTCTCTGCATTTGGGGGTGTGTTTCTTCTTTCTCCTAAGGACCAGTCATGTTGAATTTAGGGCCCACCCCACTCCTGTATGACACTGTCTTAGTTATATCTTCACGGCATCCGCAGAGATTGTACTTCCAGATGGGGTCAAGTTCAACACGTCTTGGGAAGACACAGCTCTGCCCACTGTGGGGAATTGATTACCTTGTGTGAACCCGGGAGACGGAGTTCTGCTTGCCCAGTGGGACCCCCAGTTGCCCACCTGGACACCCGAAGCTCAGCATCGTCTTCCTTTCAATGCCGTCTGGCCCGCCGGCCTCGTCTCCTCTCTCATCCCCAGACCCCTCGTACAGAGGGGACCGCGTATGGGCCAGGGTACCCCTGTCGGCTGTTCACACTGGCTCCTCACTCTCTGAATCTCCTGGAAATTATCGTGGTGTTTGGGTGGGGAGACGGGCTCGGGGCTCCGTGTCGCTCAGGCGGGAGGAGGCACAGATGTGTGTGTGGTCGACAGAAAGTCGGTGGCCGGCCACCCGGCCTGGCTGCGATGGCCGCACCCCGCCTTCGTGTGCGACCCGGCCGTGGGAGCCGCCTGTGTCCTTCAGCCCTCTCTGCTGAGCGTGGAAAATTCTCTGATGTGTAATGGACACCCCCCCCGCCCCCAAATCTTCAGAGAGAGAATGGAAACTATGAGGTTTATTGTTCTGGTTGGTTTCCTGTGCAGCCGGCACGCGGCCGTCGGGGCGGTGCGTGTGCGCGTGTGCGTGTGCGGACAGGACAGGAAGCCCAGTGCAGTGAGCGATGGCGTGTCTGCGTGGGCACCGCACGGAGGGACAGACGTGCCTGGGAGAGTGGGGTTGCGGGTCGGGCGGCACGCATCTGGGGGTTCCCACCCAGCAGCGCCGCTCATCGCTGAGTCCAGAATGACGTGTGTGCATTGGGGTCCGTTCTCGGGGAGACCGGGCCGGATGACCCCAGCGGCAGGAAGCCGAGGCGGGGCCGGGACAGCTGTCCGGGTCCCTGGGCAGGAATTCTGTTCCCCTCCCCTCGTTTCTGCCGCTGCCGCCGGCCTGGCGCATTTGGAACAGTGGAAAGTGGGCCGGGCTCCTCCAGGGCAGCCTCGCGTCTGGCCACGCCTCCCCCTGCAGCTGGGGAAACCGAGGCGGGGCAGGGAGGGGGGCCTGGCCCTCTGCACGCTGACCCGACCCGTCGGGGGAGGACCTGCCTCAGCCAGGGCACGCTCGGCGCTTCCTCCAGAGGCGGTGGGTCTGCATCGGTGGAGGACACTGTCACCCACGACCCCGGCCTCTGGCATGTCCCCTCACAGAGCTGAACAGCGCGTCCCACGGCCCACCCAGCCAGGGCACGGGAGTGAGCAGGACTCAGTGTCCGCAGCAGGGGGCCCTGGCAGGAGGAGGGGCTGTGCAGTGGCCAGCCCCACGGCTGCCTGTCACATGTCACAGCCCTCGGGTGTCCCCTGTCCTGGGAGTGGCTTTAAACGCTGCTCGGGCTGGAGAGATGGGGAGGGCGGCTCGGCGGTCAGCAGAGCGGAAGCAGCGGGGCGAGGTGGACGTCGCGTCACCTGGGAGGCACCGAGGGGCGGAAAAGAGCCTCCGACAGCGTGTGCGTTTCTGTGGCTCTGTTTTACGAGGGAGCACTGGCCGCTGTCCGAGTCCTTGTCGGTGGGCGGTGGGTGCTGTCTCACGAGGGGCCCTGGGTGGCCTGACTGATTCTTTCGAGGAGGGAGCCTTTGGGACCTCCCAGTACACGGGTTAAACCAATTCAGCCGCCTGGAGTTCTGGTTGCTGAGGGCAGCCGTATGTGTGTGTGTGTGTGTGTGTGTGTGTGTGTGTGTGAGAGAGAGAGAGAGAGAGAGACAGACAGACAGACAGACAGACAGTTCATGGAACGTAGGATCCAGCAAGCCGGCCACCGCAGAGTGGACATTTACTACATTCATAATTCTCTGCAGCCCTGCAACTGCTTAGCTCTGGGACATTTTCGTCACCCCAAAATTGCATACTTTTTTCTTTTGCATTTTAAAATTGGATGGTATTTTCCAAAGTGAATGTTCAATATCATTTTTGTTTTATTTTACTGATATTTGCAGAGAGAGGGAAATCACCAGATTTGCCCAGGCCAGTGGGTCGGGGTGGGTCGCCTGAGCAGAGGGGCGGTCGCCATCGGGTGGGAGGAGGGGCTGGTGTCCACCTGCATCGTCACCGGGCATGCGGTGGCATGTGCCAGGAGAGGTGGGGGGTGGGCTGCAGACCGAGCCCGGAACTTCTGCCCTGAGAGCTGGGAGCGCAGCCTTTGGGTCTCTGTCCGGACCCTCTGCCTGCCGTCTCGTGGCTGACACTAGGGTCATGGCCAGCCCAGTTTGCCGGGAACGGGGTGGTGGTGGGGGGCTTCAGGTTGTAGGACTGCAGTTCCAACACTGGGAGAGTCCTGGGCCAAGCAGGCCAGGTCAGTCACCTCGCTGTCACCTAGCCTGAGAGTCCCTTCCCATGTCTCATCCTCTGGGCTGCGTTCCAGGGGTTCCTCAGGCGGTGCTGACCGGGCCTGTCCAGAGCCGCTGCCCTGGTCCAGTCTACCCACGGCTTGTTCGGTCAGCGTGTCTTCTAGAGACTTCACCTGTCTCCTCTCCCCCGCTTTGTCCCAAGTGCAGCCCAGCCAGTAATCCACCTGCCTGGAGGCCATCTTATCTCCAAGGGTAGCTCCGCCCCCTTCCGCCCCTCCTGCCCCTCCCCCCCCCCTGGACTGCGCAGGTACCTGTAGGCCTGAGGCTTTATCAGCCTTCACACCTTCTTCTTGGATGGAATTCTGCCCCCTGGCCCCGCCCACTTCCCAGAAAGCTCCCTGTCCCAGGAAAAGCTCCCTGTCCCGCACGTCTCTGCTCAGGTGTGTCAGTCCGCACCCATCCAGGAAACAAGCCACTCCAGGTGCTTTAAACAGTGAGGAATTTGACGCAGGGCATTGGGGCTGGAGGCAACAAAGGGTGCGTGGGCCTTGGCACCCTGGGTGACGGCTTCTGTCACCTTTGTTGGGCTGTCTGGGCCACCCAGGGGTTGGGCCAACGGAGCGACTCAGGAGCTTCTTTTTTAAGACGTGGCCTGGGGATACTTACAAGGGCGTCTGCTGTCACCAGGTTCCTGATGGAAGGCAGAGGCAGCGGTCACTCTCGCTGCTCCCTTGCGTCCCCAGACTGTAAACTCTGTGCCCGCCCTCCGGCCTCCCAGGTCAGAGCCCGCCATGGAGCGTGGCCTTGGGCCTCAGCGGATGGGGCACCAGGGGCCTGTCTGGGTGTCAGAGCTTCTGCGCCACACGCTAGCAGTTCCCGTGTGGCCGAGTACGTACAGTTGACCCTATGGTCAGCCATCGCACTCCTCAGCCCTCGGCAGGGCCCTCTCGGGGCCTCAGCGGGACCCCGTGGTGTTGGGGCCCGGCCGGGTGGGGAGAGGCCTGCAGTCTGGGTTGGAGGTGGTTCGCAGACTGAAGGGCCCATTCCTGGGGGGCTGGGGGTGAGTGGACATGCGGACGTGTGCGTGCGGGCTGGGACAGGTGGACGACACCTAGGACGTACACGCCGTCCCCGTCACCCCGAGGCGTGTGAGCGCTGCGTGGCATTCAGCGTGGGCAGGTGACACGGACGACGGGGTGGCCCGGAGGCTGCGGCCACGCGAGGCGGGCGCCATGGCGCTGGGGGTCAGCCTGAGCCACAGCCGTCCCCAGGCCGCAGCGTCTCCCTGTGGTGGACGCCAAGGCCCCAGCTTGGCCCCGAGTCTGGGCAGAGGACGTGGCTTGAGGTTTTTTTATTTTAATGCTTGCTTTCGTTTTACTTCCAAGCATACAGTCGGGTCGACAGTGTCGGGCCGAAGCCCGGGCGTGTGGGCTCCCCTGCATTTTCGGGCGGGCGGCTTCGTGTCAGCACTGGACGCCCCTGGCTGACCCCGGCACCTTGCTGGGGGCCCAGCGTGGGGTGATTTAGAACGAGGGTTTTTATGTCCTTGCAGATGGGGAGACTGTTTTGCCCACAGTGACGGTGGACGCTGTTTCTCGTGTGTCGTCTGATGTGCCGAGAGGAAGTCAGCAGGTGGCCTCTGAGTCCCCGAGGGTCCCTCTGTGTTGCGGGTCACTGCAGTGCTAATCCCGGGGGCCGTCTCCGGGGGCGCGGGCCTGAGCAGGGGATGCCACTGAGTGTTCTAATCGCCTCCTTTTTCACTGCGTGGGTGAGGCATCCACCCCAGGGTGCCGGGTGGCCGAATGCACGGCACCCACACGGGGCAGGTGAGGCTCGGAGCTGGCGTGGGGGAGGCCTGCGCCAGCTTAGGGGCTCAGGACGGGAAAGGCCCGTGTCTCCAGGGCAGCAGGAGGCCAGGCTTGGCACAGCGGAGTTGGAATACCTGACTCAGGAGGAACGGGAGAGGAGTCAGGCAGCACACAGGCGGGCAAGGGCGAAGGGCCGTCCTAGAGCTTCGGGGGGAGGGGGGCACGTCCGGGGCCCTCGCACTGAAGAGCAGTCCCTTTCTCCCAGGACAGTGGGGCCCTGAGTGCCTCCGTGTGTCTGGCTCCCCGATCACCTGTTGGGGGAAGCCGGGGCCGGGTGGGGGGGTCTCCTCCAACCAAGCCTCGCTTCCTGAAATGCGTGTGCTGGGACCCCGGGCTTTTAAAGAGTCCCTTATTTATTTCACATCAGAAGGCTGTAGCTTTTATGGCTTCAGCTAAACGGGCCCTGAGAGGGAGGCTGGATGCAGGGGGCTCAGGGCTGGCCCGGCTCACCAATTCAAGCCGGGCTTCCGCCTGGAGGGGGCACGTCGCCCCTCCCCCACCGCCTCGAGGCCTGTGGCTGGGGGCATGGGGCTCCCTCTGCTCCGTGGCGTGTGTGGGACAGAACTGCCTTGCTGGAGGAGGCTGGAGGAGCCTGGATTTGTCCTGCTGTCCGGCGGGGCATCTGCAGCCTTCAAGTGTCCCCCAGCCCCTCGCCCGGAGCAGGCCCTGGGGACGCTGTGGGCCGACTGCGACTAGAAGGGCCGTGCCCGGCGCAGAGACACCCGACCTTACGGCGGCGCCTTCAACACGGAGCAGGGCAGACGCCGCGCGCTGCGCTGCCGGGACGGGGACGGGGACGGGGACAGGGACGGGAACGGGGACGGGACGGGGAGCCGCATTGGGAGCCGCCGCAGCCCGGCAGTTGTGGTACTCGGAGCGGCCGCCGCGCGGCGCTGGAGCTGCCCAGGTGGCCGACGGCTGGGCGGCCTGCCCTGCAGTCGACGTGACGTCCCGGTGCCCAGCCACGGGGCCGCCTCGGCCTCCCAGGGCACATTCCGCACGGCGGGGTCCGCTCGGCTCCGCCTGGGCGTGTGCTGCTTGTCAGCGTTGAACGTCTCGTTCCTCAGAACCCGGCGTCTCTCGGTCGCAGCCAGACCGAGACTCACATGACCTCTCGGAGGGGAGCAGGTCAGGGAACAGGGCAGTGGGCTGAGCGTGCACACTCCCCTGGGGTCAGCAGTGTCTCTGCCCGCAGCAGGTGTGGGGCGGGGGGCACGGGGCTGGTGTCAGGGACACCGGGAATTTGGCCAGTAGGCGAGGTCCTTCATGGAGGGGAGGGCGTGTGTGAGAAATGCCACACAACGCGGCGAGCGGGGGGCGAGCGGGCGGCGGAGCAGATGACGAGAGGGCAGGGAGAAAGCCGAGCCGCCCACTGCTCCGACGTGTGCGCTCCCAGCGGGCACCGTCCATCTCCCCGCCCCGCCCCGCAGGTCCCCCCAGGTCCCCACACACGGACGCTTGCGAGCAGTGCCTGCGTGCGCCCCCTGCGCATGCCGCGTCCCTACCGCGTCCCTAAAGGCGCACCCGCCTGCCTTTTGGAAACTTCCATCCAGGGGGCTGGCCAGTCGGCGCCCGAGGTCAGCTCACCGCTAGGGCCCGAGCTGTGGAGGTGACTGAGGGTGAGAACGGGGTGGAAGGGGGTCTGGTTGGGGGCCGTGACCCCTGGGGTCGGGACTGTTACCTGAGCAGGTGCTGGCGGAGCCCCCGGAAGTGACATTGTGGGTCCCGAGGGATTCCGCTCCGTGGTCTGGTAGCCTGGGTCCAGCTGCCGTCGGGAGAGGCCGGCACTGGCTTGGACGAGAGCGAGCCGTGTGCAAATGCCCCCCACGTTGGCATTCTCACTGGAAAGTTGGTTTTTTTCATCTTTTCTAGTCCTGTAGCTAAAGATAAACGTCTCCATTTTTTCATTTGTGCGTCTTTCTCTAGGGAAAGGGGACAGACAGCCTTTCACCCCGACGCATCATTCCCATTTCCTCCCTGGATTGCCACTTTACTCTTCCAGCTGGAGTCCTTATCTTTACTGATTTACGTTTTCTGTTTAAACGTTTGTAACACGTACGTATGTCCTTTTAACTGTGTAAGTTTTTTCGCAGGGTTGACGTTTTCTTCTCACCCGGTGGTGCCCGTCATGGGGTGGTGTAAGTGTCAGCTGCTTCGGCGGTGGCGGGTCCCTCGTGCCCTGGGGAAAACGTGCTCAACCTCTTTGAGCCCCTGTTTCTGTTCTTTTAATGGGGACAGTTCTACCGAACCCGTAGGGTCGTTTGAGGGTTAAGCGGAGGGACGGGGCCCAGGGCCGGCCCCGCACGCAGCGTCCAGCCCTCCGCTGCTTCTCGCTGGGAGCTGAGCGCAGCCAGTCACCTTCACTGTCTCCGGGGGTCACTCCAGCAGTGACCACTGGTGGCCCCACCTCCGTGGCTGGGGGAGGGGCAGAGAGCCTCAGGCTGCCTGCACCGTCCAGCACAGGCTCCAGCTTTCTCCAGCCGTGACCGCCCCGGCAGGCTGGAGTCCTGGCTGCAGGGTGCCGTTCCCAGGGGCGCGGGCTCACAGTCCCATAGTTTCTCAGGTCCTGCCCACCCCAAAGCCACTGATGTCATCCAGAAACAGCTTTTCTGGTAACAGAGCCTCCGGAGTGGGTGGGACGGAGATGGGGGGGTGCCCCGGAATCGCCCTTGGGGTCCAGCTGGAGTTTTCAGGCTCTACCTAAGCGTCCTGGGCCGTGGGGAAGGCACGTGATGCTCCCAGGTGTGCACCTGTGCAGCCCGCCCTGCCCGGGGGAGTGTTCCGGTCAGTCATCCCAAGGCACCCCTTAGGGAGTGTGCACCCCCTAAAATACATCATGTTGACTTTGGTCTGTGGTATTCAGTATTCAGCGTTAAGGGGGAAAGTCAGGGAGAGGCTGGAGAACGTGGGGGTGTGATGGTGGGGTTTTGGGAGAATGTGGAGGTATGATTGTGGGGTTCGGGTATCAAACCCAAAGTGACTCTGGGTTTGTCACGTAAGCTCTTGGAACCTTGAATTCCTCCTGTGGCAAATGCGGTGGGGGTGAGTTTCTGTTTCACAGATGTGTGTAAAAGGCCCAGCAAAGTACTGACCGTCGTGCCCTCAGGGCTCCAGAAGAGCTGACCCTGTCACTCACCTGTGGTTTCAGTTTCCCCGTGAAGCATCCTGTGTTCTACAGAGCGATTTTCCGAGTGTTGATAAAAAATGTCCTGAGCTTGCCCTGCTCCTTCGGGGTAGGTGACTGTGCCCGCGGGGACCGCCCTGCCTCCAGGCACCTCTGGGAATGGCACCAGGTCATGTGATTGGGCCTTGCCTTCTCTCCGAGTCAGGGAAGGTCCTGACTGTGGCGAGAAGATTAAAAAAATATTCAGAAATTCCCTTCGGGAGTTCCTCTCCGAGCCGATGGAGAGATGCCTTCGGTTAGTTTTCATGGGAGGTGTTCAGATGTCAAAGGGGGATGATCGATTTTAAAAACAACAGTTGAGTTCTGTCCGTCCGTGGGGGTCTAAAGCCTGCGATAAGTATGAGACATGAGAGTGGGCTGAGGCCCAGCCCTGACCGGCCACCGCCAGCCCCGGGGGCACAGGGTCAGCGCCGCCGTGGAACGGGGGCGGGTGGCGATGAGCCCTGTGACGCCAGGCGTGGGGACGGATTGGTGAGTTCGATTCTGCACGTGGAGGCCACGGCCACCCCGGTGTGGTGGACGGGCGTGGCTGTAAAGCACCCTTCAAGAAAAATGCTGTCCCACTGAGGGCCCGCAGAGTCGCGGTTGTAAACGCCCGGAGATCAGACGGCACAGGTGCGGGCCCCGCTGGACCTCTGTTCTTTGGCGAGTTTATGGACGTCATTTACACCCCCTTTGGAAGCTGGGATCCCCGTCATTTTGCCATGGCCTTTGTGCTGGCGCCCATTCAGCCCGGCCTGTCATCTGAATAAGCACCCAGCCGCCGCCGTCATTGTCCCCGAGGTTACTCATCAACTGCCTGCCCGCCTGCCTGCGAGGGGCTGCCCGTTTCCATGGTGACCGCCTCCGCTGTGAATGTGATCCCAGCGCTTGGGGGGGGAGGGGCTGCACAGCCTCAGATGAAAGGGCCTCTCCAGCGGGCAGCTGAAACCCTGAAACCGGGCACCGGTTTGGCTGCCACGTTACGGAGACCTTGCCTTGTGTCCCCCGTGTCCCGTGGGGGCTGTGAGCCCAGCTTTTCTGTTGGAGCAGCGCTGGGAGGACCTGTGGGCAAGGGGCCGGGGTGGGGTCACAGCGGGGGCCGATGGGCGCTCCTGGGGACCGGTGTGTTCCCCAGGAGAGGGAGTCAGGGCTTTGGCTTTGGGGAGGGGCTCGCAGACAATGGAGGGATTTAGACAACAACTGGCAGCACCGTTGGCACCTGGCGGCTTGGGGTTCAGAGAGGCAGCAGTGGAGGATGCTGGGAGGTGACGGGGCCAGGGTGGGTGGAGCAGGGGCCCTGGGGCCCGGGGGAAGTGGGCCGATGCAGCTCTCCGAGCTCCCGCATTGTTGGAGCAGGGGGCGGGGCCCTGGTGGAGGCCTGGGTGTGCCCCAAACAGAGCGGTGACTCTCCTTGCGACCACAGTGTTTGGGTACCTGTGCCAAGGTGTGTAGAAGCGGCTTCGCTGTGTCAAGAATGTGTGGTGTTTAGCTTTTGGCCAGATCACCAAACTTCTCTAAAAACTGCACCTGCGTTTTTGTCGCTGGCTCAGAAATTCGTTCGTCGGTTCCCCCAGGCTGGATGGTGTCCTTGTCTCAGATGTTCGCCCATCGGATGGGGGAACGAGGCCCTTTGTCCGAGGTTCACCGCTCTCTGGCTTCTTCCAGGCCTGTTTCTTTTCACATGTGTATCGGCCATTTGCATTTCTTCGGCCTGCCAATTCCTGCTCTCTCTTTTTCTCTCCCTGGCTTCTGGTTTGGGGTTTAGCATTCCCGACCCAGGGTTAGAAAAGTGTCCCGTGTTTCAATTTAATGCTTTTTACAGTCCTGTCTTCTGATCGCCTGTGGCTCCTTATCGAGTTCATTTTGGGGTGATGGTGTGAGGCGCAGGTTTGGTTTCTCCAGTTGTCTCAATACCTTTAATTTGCAGAATCCGCCCCACCTCCTTGAAATGCCACCTTTGTCACAAACTGCGGAGGGGCTGCCACCCTCCTGGGCAGCAGTTCGTGCCTACCCCACACCAGCATGCTGTTTTCATTGTTAGGACACAGGAGCACGTCCTGAAAGCTCGTGGGCACGAGAGAAGCTACCGTGGACCAGAGGCGAGGGCCCTGCTGGCTGGGCAGGAGGCTTTGGGTTAGTCTGTTCTCTAAGATACTGTTTTCCCGCTGGAAACGTCAAATATTTCCCTGTTTGTTGCGCCTGCCTTTTCATCCTTCATCCTGTGACCAAGGGCTGTTTCTCATGTGGAAGAAAATACGTTCAGGTAGGAACAACACAAGCTACTGGCTCTGAGCACCAAGAGGTCAGTTATGTGGAAAAGAGGAATAAAGAGGTGATTTTGGTCCTGGGCTGGAGTTAGGCCAGCAAGACTTTGTGCTGGAAATTAAAACAGGGCTGTGTTTCTGAGCGGAAATTCCACATATTCCACGTTGCTTCTTTATATAAATAACGCACGAACATTTATCTAAGAGCGCTGATGGCCACCATGGTTTAAAGGAGAATTTTGTCACGAGGAGTGGAACTTGTCTTTGAACCGAGACTAGCCTGTGAGGGGGATCCGTCTGTCTGTGGACGGCACCTGGCACGTCGGCCAGTTTCATTCCTGGAATGAGGAAGGAGCCCGTGCCCCTGCGTCTGCTTGGAGCCCAGGAAGTGTCCCGGAGGGGACACGGTCACGGATCACAGAGGCCTGACCGTCCACGGTGCCAGCCTTGTGTCCTGACGCTGATCTCTGTGTGTGTGTTCACGCAGCCTTGCTTCAGTTGCTGGCGAACGACAAAAAGAACAGAAGACTTAATTTTTTTCCTTTTTTGGTAGTTTACAAGAAAAACTTAAACATGAGAACTTTCAGGCTGGGTTTCTTTTTAGTTCAGTGGTTTCAAATGGGGGTGATTTTTCCTGGCTGCCCCCGAGAATCAGCAGTGTCTGGAGACATTCTGGTTGTCGCAGTGGGGAGGGGGTGTTACTGGCATTTGGCGGAGGCCAGGGGTGCCGCTCAGCGTCCTTCAATGCGGGGGACAGCCCCATACAGCAAAGGTCACCCAGTCTAAGTGTCCGCAGTGCTGCGGTGGAGAAAGCCTGCTTTATAAGGCGCGTGGAGCGCGCTGTCAGCCGAGTGACTTCTGGGGCTGCTGGGTGCACGTGTGCACGGAGCAACACGGCCCTTCGCGAGAGACCGTGGGGGCGTGGTGGGCAGCGCAGGCCCCAGGGCCTGGAAAGACGTGGGTTTGCATTGTGGCCTGTGATTAACCAGCCAAATGACCATGAGCAGGGCACTTAACCTCCTGACCCCCTGAGGCCTGGGCTCTAGAGCCAGGGAAAGGAAACCTACCGGGTGGGACCCCTGGGGGCTGGGCTGGTGCTCGCGGTGGGCAGGGGCGAGGGGACGGGGCCCCACGGGAACCAGCTGCCCAAGGATGGGCAGGCACAGCACTTGCAGGAGTTTGCTGTGGACTTTTCTGTTTGAAAGTGGACTCCAGCCCCTCACGTCCGCGGCGGCAGCAGGTGCCCTGAGTAGCCGAGGGAGGCCACCCGGACCCGCCTCTGTTTGGTGCTTTTCCCCCGAGTCAGGTTTCAGAGTCGTGGGGATGTCCCGCAGTGCGTGGGGGAACATCTTCTGGCATGTCTCTCCCACGGTGACGAGGAACGTTTAGACAGAGCAGGGGCGTTGGGGGGAGGGGCTGCAGGTAGGAGTTTCAGCGGCCCCGCTCGCCGCACCCCTCCAGGTGACCCGGAAGATCTCCCGGCGCCTGCCCCATCAGACATTAGGGCACGGGGCCCTGTGAGGCTGGGGATCCCTTCCAGCTGGAGGACTCCAGGACAGCAGGTGCGCTGGCCTTGGGACCTGGGGCCACAGAGCACAGGAAACACGGGATTCCCCGGGCAGAGTGAAGCTGCTCTCTGGCTCATGAGAGAGAGACGCACTGCCCCGCGCGGGCCTCGGCCTGCGGCGGCCCAGGCCCCTCTCGAACTCGGGGAGGACGTGCCGGGGCCTGGGTGCCCAACCTCGGCCTCCGTCCTGTGCGGCGAGTCAGGCCCTTCGCAGTGGTGGCCTGTGGTGACAGTGGTGACTGGTGACGGTGGTGGCCGTGGTGACAGTGGCAGTGGTGGCCGTGGTGACGGTGGCAGTGGCAGTGGCCGTGGTGACTGGTGACAGTGTGGTGGCCGTGGTGACAGTAGTGGCAGTGGTGTGGTGACAGTGGTGACAGTGTGCATGCAAGAGTGTGAGTGTGTGTGAGCATGAGTATGAGTGTGTTGTGTGTATATGAGTGAGTTGTGTGTATGTGTGAGTTTAAGTGTGAGTTTGTGTGGGTGTGTATGAGTGTGAGTTGTGTGTGTGTGAGTTGTATGTGTGTATGAGTTGTGTGTGAGTGTATGCGTTGTGTGTGTGAGTCGTGTGTGTATGAGTGTGACTGTATATGAGCGTGAGGGAGCACGACAGTAAGAGGGGCAGCAGGCCCTGGCCATGCGCGTAGTAGGCGCTCAGCTCAGGCAGGTTCGTCCTGGGAGCCAGGTGTCTGCAGGGCACAGAGGGAGGGGGGCCGACAGGTGCGGGGGGGGATGTCGGACCAGGGCGCACCTCGGAGAACATTCCGTGAGGACCGTGTTCCGCTGCGTGACTTTGAAAAGCACCGGAACCATTAACGCGCGTGACAGATTGGGCCGTGGAGCGTGTCACTGTGGCAACATGGCCCCGCTGTGGCTCACCGAAGCAGGACGCGGCTCCGTTTCTCCCTCCCTCCGGGGGTGGCCTCCGAGCTGCAGCTCCAGCCCGGTCCCCAGACGGTGGGGCCTGTGCCGCCGATACGGACCTGGACGGTCGCGGACCAGGGCCCTGCCCGTGGCCCGTCCTGGGGATGGAGCCTCTGTTCCCTGGCAGTGCAGACGCTTGGCCTGGGGGTGCTGTGCACGGGGCGGAGTCAGCCAGGCAGCTGTCGTTTGGCTCCTCTGAGGAGTTCCGTCCTCCCCAGGCGCCCCGACAATGAGCCAGACGCCCCGACAATGAGCCAGACACAGCTGCCTCCTGGCGCTCTGAGTTGTCTGCCGACACGCGGGCCTCATCCCCTCCCAGTGGAGTTCTGGGCCTTTCCAGAATCTTCTCGCTCACCACCTTCAGAGTAGGCCTGCCGCTCATTAATTTCAGGGGGAGGGAGGAAGAGGGGAATCGGAATCCGAGGACAGAGGGCTGGCTTTCCACTACGGCCCAGTGGGAGGTGGAGGGGGTTTTTGTCCCACTCCGAATGCCGAAAGGGACAGACACCCGAAAGAAGAGAATTAAAAGACTCGGCTACAGAAAAGCCAGTCGTAAGGCGTCACGACGAGGAGGAAGGATGCTACACGTCTCCATTTGCTGAAGGTGTGTTTGTGATGGGAGGTCTGTCACTCTTCTCTCATGCTCCTTCCACAAGAGTCCCTGGTTCGTAATCTGACACTCCTGGGCCCTGCCCTCCAAATGTCAGCCAAACCAGTCTCTTGAAATTCAGGATTGGAATTTTCTTAGCAAATATTTAACCAGGAAAAGAAACCAGTCCCACATTTCTGATCTCAGCAGTTGTGATATAAGTTGTAAATTAATAGACGCCTGGGCCAATGTTTGGTCATGTCCCCCAAAGAAAATGACTCGCCAGCTCTTCACTCGGTTTGAGGGAGGGGTCTCTGGAAGCAGCAAAGATGACGGGTGGGTGGTTGTCCTCCTCTGACGGTGGGACACCAGGCCGGGTGCTGCCCTGCCGGGCAGCATGTGGGTGAGGTCCCTGGGCATGCTCACCGCAGTATCTTCGATGGCCATAGGGACACTGAGGGCAGCATTCTGTCCCTACCAGAGCAGGTGTAGTAGCAGTGAGTGGCCGAGGGGCCTTCGTGGCATGTGAGGGCAGCTGCCCCCCTGGGGGTCCTGGGCTGCCCCCAGCCCCTCTGACCTGAGAAGCTAACCCACCCACGGAGCTTGATATCGCCCTCAGTGGTGTTTGTATTTCAGAAGCAGTTTCTGTGAAGCTATTCTGAAGGGCTTTCAGGGCCCTTGCGTGAGGAGCATTGGGAGTCAGGAGGGTGGCCCTCTCGCCCCGTCAGATGCCCTCTGTCTCTTGAGGAAGGTGAAGGCTGCAGCTGCGACTGCCATGGACGAGGCCGGGCTCGGTGGGGAGGGCCCCGTCTCCCGCAGGGGCCGAGCGGCGTTGGCAGGGGGCCGCGTGGGTGCCAGGGCCCCGCGCAGGCCCCCACCGCTGCAGCTGGCCACCTGCAGTGCACTTTCTCTGGCCCCACTCGGCCGGCCTCTGGGCCCTTCCCTCCAGGCGCGTCCGGGCCGGGCCGGGGTCTGGGAGCCTGGGAACCGTCTGGGTTTTGTCTCCCTGGTTCGCCTGGTGCTTGTCGGGCTCACTTGCCCGGAGGCAAAGGAGAGAGTATCTGATGCTGTGGGTTCCAGTGGCCTTTGTTGTCACACACTCGCTCTTGAATAGGTACAAATTATTGGCATTAGTAATCCTCGCAGCTCCCTCTCCTCATTAAGCCGGTGCAGTTAATAATTATTTTCTCTCTGGAAGGCATTTGTGGAAAGCAGCGGAGTAGACAGGTGGAGGCTGCCACTTCGGGACGATCACGACCCGTGTCCTGTGACTCAACGGCTGTGTGTTCTCAGCGGCCCCTACGCCTCTCTGGGCCCCAAGTGCTCATCACAGGGGCAGCGGAATCTGCCCGGTCCCCTCGCTGGGGTGTGGCAGAAGCGCAGAGACACTAGATCATGAGAGTCGAGTGGCTCCTGCAGCCCTCACGGGGCTCTGGGGGCCAGAGGTCCTGGCATTTCTGGTTTACCGATGAGGAAACTGAGGCGCACGGAGGTTCAGGAGCTTGTCGCCGCTGGTTCCCACAGACAGGGTTTCAGAGGCACTGCTGGCAAGCGTGGGGGTCGAGGGCCAGACGAGTCCAGGGTGTCGCGTTGGAGAAACAAACTTCCGGGGCTGGACACTCAGCTAGGGGGAGGAGCAAGGGCGGAGGGGTGGCACAGGTGGGTGCCCACCTGCAGTTTGCTGCCGCCCCCGCCGCCCCGGCCAGCGGTCACCTGCCTGTCTGACCATCCAGGTGGCAGCAGGAGACGTGCACTGTGGTGTCCGCGCAGCCGCGTGGGGAACGGCGGTGTCGGAGCTGCAGCCCGACCGTCCAGACTGGTGCCTGTCACCCCCGGGCCTGAGGGCTGGCAGCGAGCCGCGTGTGAGTGGCAGTGGCGACAGAGGCCCTGGGCCCCGCGGCCAGCAGGCCAGGCTGGGTTGGCGTGTTTGTTAGGAATCGTGTCTTTGGTGCGGCTCGCTTGGGCTGCCAGCTGCCACTTGATGGGGACACTTGAGTGTGTTTTTGGGAGGTGCTTGGGGCCACGGGGTCACACTGGCGGATGTCCTTTGGCTGAGAGGGAGGTGGGGTGCTCACTAGCTCTTTTAAATCCAATTTGGTGTTAAATTTTTGCCTCAGGGAACGTGGCGCATTTTCCCAGGCCCGCTGTCCTGGCTCAGGCAGGGAAGAGGGAGGCCGGGTGGGCTCCCTGTTGACGGAGGCAAGCCCCAGGTGTGGCTCCCAGGAGGGCGGGGTCCTGGGCTGGCCCCCGATCTCCAAAACATCCTGTCAGCCTGGCGGTCACCACACAGCCCTGCAGGGAGTTCAGTGAGCCCAGACTCCGGGACCGTTCAGTCAGTGCTTGAGGTGACATGAGACCAGGGCAGCAGCAGGTGCCCGATGGGGCTCCCTGTGGTGCCCGCCAGGCCAGAGGCGGCCTGTCCCCCACGGGCGCGTGGCGCTCCCGTGTGCACGTTTCCTCCGCAGTGTTCCGTGTCGGGGGACGGGGCAAGCTCGTCACATCTCGCCAAGGCCACACGTGGCTTCCTGTCCGTCCACTCTCACAGCGGGGGACCCCCTCCTCGGGCCTCAGGCACCCTGAGTTTTAGAGAAGTTGTTCTTCCAATGCCTTTTAAGATCTTATCCTTTTTTGGGTGATCTCATGTAAAATAAAGTGCATTTTGATTTAGCCGATTCTTAACTCTTTTCCTTTTTTAGAATTGAGGTGAAAATCACATGATATAAGTCAACCGTTTCGGAGTGAACGATTCCGGGCATTTAGCACGTTCACAATATGGTGTGACCATCACCTCTAATTCCAGAATGTTGGTCACCCAGAGAAAGCCCACACCCATGAGACAGTGACTCCCCCCCCACCTACCCGCCTGGTCCCTCCAGCCTGCTGTCCGTCTGGATGCGCCCGGTTCTGGACGTCCCTCAGAAACGGGCCTCTTCACTTAGCACAGTGTTTTCGAGATTTGTGCACATTGTAGCATGAACCGGAGCTTTGTTTCTTTTTATGGCTGACTAACATTCCAGCCAGTGGAGTTACAAAATGGCAACGTAACCATTTCGTGTATCCACTCATCAGCCGGTGGGCCAGTTAGGTTTGCACTTCGGCTGCTGTGGCGCTGCGGGCTTTCGTGTGCAGGCTTCAGTGTGGGCGCGTGCTTAGGTGCTTTAGAATCCCCCCTGACATCCGGGTCACGCGTTCATCCTGTGGTGAGCTTTTCCAGGAACCAGTCCTTACCTCTTAAGTGAACGACCTTTGTTTTGACGAGGCCGCACTTTGTCTGAGCCTCTGCCCACAACTGCTGTGGCTTGGGGTCAGGCCAGACCTTCCTGTGGGTCAGGGGCCTGTTATCGTGCAGCCTTCCAGAAGGTTCCACCCAGCATAGACATGATGAGCTAGTTCAGGAATGGGGAGGGGTCGTGAGGTCCAGAGCCTGCCTGCCCCTCTGAACGGGGAGTGAGCACAAATAGGGGCACAACTGGACGAGGGGACCAGGGGAAGGGTGGGGGGCGTGCTCAGCGTCATTTTAGGTGAAGGAAGAAAGGGCCGAGGGACTCAGATGATGATGGGGAGGGTGCATGCTGTGCCGGGGGGTGGGGCCCCCAAGAGAGCACCCCCTGCATGGCGGGCCCGGCAGGCCTGGCGCCAGCGTGCGCCCCCGGGCTCCCCTGAGCGCTTGTGGCACCCCGTTCCCGTGACGTGAGCGGCTGTCCCCAGTCGGGGTTCCCTCATCCACACAGGAGAGAAGCCAGACGCCCTCCAGGTCGTAGATCGAAACATCACACCTGCCCTCTGCCCTCAGTCTGGCCCCGGAAAACAAGTGACCCCACTTCCGGACCCACTTCAGCGTCCCCTGGCTTTGGGCCCCCCCCCCCGTTGTGAGGCCTCGGGAGGGGGCAGGAGGAGGGGCAGGAGCACAGCCTTTGTCTCAGACCGGCTGGACAGCAAACATCGCCCCGCGGATGTGGCCACAGCCGGCCTGATGTCACGGGCTCTGTCACCCAGGCTGGCAGGGCGCTGGTGGCAGAAGCCGGAGGGGCCTCCCGAGACCGTGGTGTGCACGGGGGTGGGGCGACTCACAATGCATGGCCCTGGCGCTGGCTGTATGTCCAGTTGCAGGTGGACCAGAGTCACGGCATTGTCCCCAAGTCCCCAGGTGCTCAGAGACTGTCCTCTCCTCCCTGTGTCCTCGATGAGCCCCCAGACCAGGCATTCTGGGCCTGCCACTTGCTGCCCAGCTGACCTGGGCTGGGCTCATTGGTTGGGCTCTTTGTTGCTGAATTCCCTCATCTGTGAGGGACCAGCGGTGGTGCCCCTCTGGGCTGTGGCTAGGACCGAGGGGGCAGTCCCGGGAGAGACGTCAGTGGGGTGCTGCTGCAGGCAGGTGTGGCCCCGTCCCGGGGTGAGGACGTGTCTCCTGTGTCCGCCCCACCAAGAGCCCAGGAGACCGGCAGCAGCGGAGGACCCCACCCCCCCACCCCGCCTGCCGCTGCGACCTTGTCTCCCCACAGCCCCACGTCCATCTGGCAGGATAGTGTCCCCCAGCTCATGTCCACCTGGAGCCTCAGAGAGACAGCACCTGTGCAGAGTGATCAAGGCTTTGAGATGAGGCCGCCCGGACTCGGTGGGCCCTGATCCGCTGACTGCTGCCCTCTTGAGACGGTAATTTGGACACAGACACCCTCGGCAGAAGGCCTCGTGACGACGACGCAGAGATTCGTCAGGATGACCAGCAGCTACTGGACCCTGGGAGAGGCACGGGAGGGACCCTCCCTCGGGGCCTCCGGGGAACCACCCTGCTGGCCTCCAGACCGAGAGGATAGGCATTTGGGCCACATCACAGTGGCCCTCGGACGCTGGCACACTCTCCTGCTGACCGTGTTTTCGCATTCGTGCCTGGAAGATGTTTCCTCTTGTGTGACAAAGGCCACCCCTCCTCAGACACCCACCTCCCTGTTGCCCCCCGGGGCCATCCTGGCCCCAAATCTCGAAAGTGTGGCTCTGTCCGGTCCCCTGCAGGCCTGGCTCCTTCGAGGCCGTGGTGTGGCCTCGTCCTCTGGTGTTTTGGCGTGGGTCCACCATGAGGGACATGATGATGGAGGACGTCATCCTTTTACCAGAGGCCCCACCCCCCGCGAAGACTGTGGACCCCTCCTTCACGTGCGTGCCTGAGGTTTTACAGGAAGTACCTGCAGCCACACACTCTGCCATCTTTCCCCCTGTGACTCAGGGACAATGAAGTGACTCAGAAATTGTCTCCCACGACCTGGGGTATCCAGGATGGTCCATGGTCTTGGAAGAAACTAGCAGGAAGGTTGACAGTAAGGAGTGTATTTTGTTTTTCAGCATGTTAAGGGAGTTACTGTTTTAACACTTTCTGGTCATTTTGTCTCTGAGTGAAGATGTCTGCTGTACCCTCTGAGCTACCTGTGGGAGGGTCCAGGCCCTGGAGCCCCCACCCCACCCAGAGGTAACCCATAGTAACCCAGAGCAGTGAGATAGTCTGGGCTTCGGGCATGACCTTCGCATCTTGGGCCAGAACAAATCCACCTGTGGTTGAAGATTAAAAACATGTTTCATAACAATTGCCACCAGGAAATAAACAGTATCCTATATCCTCTATTGTTATAAGGGGCCTTTGCAAAAGAGAGAAGAAAGACAGACCCAGGAGAAAAATAGCTTACATGCAGAAACGGAATCTCTGGTGTTTGTGCAAATGTCAATCTTGGGGGTAAAAGGATGCCACTGGAAGCCTTCTCCCTGCCTGGCCCCCGCCCGGCTCCCCTGCCTTCCGCCCTTCCACGAATGTTTATCTAGCAGCTCCGAGTGCCAAGAACTACACCAGACGGGGCAAACTGGGCAGGAACAAGACGTACAGGTTCTCAGTCCTCACAGACTCGGGGGGTGGAGTGGGGGGCGGGAAGGACAGACATGAACAAATAAGAATGACATCGGGCTGTGTGGGATGAAGGCAGGGGTGCGGCTGAGCGGGCGGGGAGGGGTGCAGGAGGCCCCTCCGATGAGGGCCATTCAGCTGAGACCCGGACGGCCGAGGGGGAGGCCGCAGGACGGTCAGTGCTGCAGGCAGGAAGCGAGGTGTGCAGAGGCCCTGGGGCAGGGAGAGGGAGCAGGGGTGACACGGGGCTGTCACTGTGACGAGGGGAGGGCGACGGGGTCCTACCACGTAGGACCGTAAGAAGGGGTGAGTGGCACGCGGCTTATTCTGGGTGCCATTGGGGCCACAAGGGAGTGGTGTGATGGGGTCGGCATTTTAGGGTGACTGCTGGGGCTGCGTGCTGGAGGGAAACTGAGGCAGCTGCAGGTCCGGCCCACATGCCAGGGGAGGAGAGTAAACGCCCCCTCGACGGGGCGACCGTCGTGCAGGCGCGGAGGAGGGCTGCCTGCCGCGTGGGCGTTGCCACTTTCTTCTGCCTTTGTTGATTCTTCCTCGTTACCTGGCGGTGGTCACCCCCGGCCCTCTGCACTGTGGATGGAGCAGCCCTGGCCTCGCGGGCCTCGGGGCTCGACGCCCGCCTCGCATGCCCTTCCCACACCCGGGGGCACAAGTGGTTTCATTTTCCGAGTTCGGCCCTGCCAGCGCGTCGTGAGGACCAGGAGTGACGGCAGTGCGGGCTCGGCCCCCGACTCAGAGGCCCTGGTGTCACCGGCGTGGGAGCTGGGCCGCCCGCCCGCCCGCCTGCACGGGCTCTCGGGCTTGAAGCTCTCTGTGTGTTTTTCTCACTCGTCCCGCGGATGATGCTGGTTTTCTCAGAATCCCTGGAACCTCAGAGGCGCCGTGACAGTCACCCAAGCACCGAGGGTGCTGTGGCTTCCGGAGCATCGCTTTCTCTGCCGTTTGGACAGGCCGTACGCCAGGAGAGGCCTGGGGCGGGCTTCACAGGCTGGGGGCTCTGCGCCCCATGGATACCGGGCGGACGCGGGCGGGGGAGGGGCGGGGGGACACTTCATCAGAGTGGAGGGAGAAGGACGCGACTTGGCCGGGGTTTCTGGGGTCCCTGGGCACCTTCGAGGCAGGGCTGGGAGGCAAGTGACAGCCCCCTGGGCGGGGGTGGCCATGCCCATCAGGGTGTCCGGGAGGCTGAAGGGGAGGCTCCGTCGCCATTGTGGGGTGTCCCTGGCACCAGCCCTGATAGCGCCTTCGATGCCGGGTTCGGGACTGATTGTGTGCTCGACTCTGTCACCAAAACACGACACCCTTTTTGGTCTCAAAACTGAGTGCCACCTTCCGTGACTGTTTGCCTGTGTTGGCTGAGGCACATTGTCACCGCCTGGCACGTGTCTCCCTGAAGCGGCATCTGCTCAGGTCCCCCCAGCTGGGTGTGTAGAGGTTCGTGGGGTGCAAGAGAAATCTTCAACACAGCGTTGGCCAAGGCTGTATTGGGGGGACCATCCTGGACCACCCTGGACGCCGGGGTCTGAGCTGGGCCGGGGGGTGGATGGATTGAGGTGGGGGCTCCTGCTGGCTGGAGCAGGGGCAGGGGTGTAAAACGGCTCAGTGTCCTCGCGTGTCTGGAGCAAAGCGGGTGAGGTGGGGGTCTCTGGGGCAGAGGGGTCGGGTCATGGTGGGCATCAGACGTCCTGCTGAGCGGTCGGGGGTCCACTGGGGGCTTCTGAGAAAGACGGGCAGCATGGGAGCTGTGCTTTTGGGGACCGGGTGTGCAGGGAGAGGGGTGGGGGCTGGGACGGGGGGGGTCGGGGAGCCCCGGGTGGGCAGCCGAGTGACCCCGCCCCCCTGTGTCCCCAGACGGTGTCCACAGCGTCACGGCGCTCTGCACCCTGCGGGTCACCATCATCACCGACGACATGCTGACCAACAGCATCACCGTGCGGCTGGAGAACATGTCGCAGGAGCGGTTCCTGTCCCCGCTGCTGTCGCTCTTCGTGGAGGGCGTGGCCACGGTGCTGTCCACCAGCAAGGACGACGTCTTCGTCTTCAACATCCAGAACGACACGGACGTCAGCGCCCGCATCCTGAACGTCACCTTCTCGGCGCTGCTGCCCGGCGCGCGGGGCCGGTTCTTCGCGTCGGAGGACCTGCAGGAGCACCTCTACCTGAACCGGACGCTGCTGACGGCCATGTCCGCACAGCGCGTGCTGCCCTTCGACGACAACATCTGCCTGCGGGAGCCGTGCGAGAACTACATGAAGTGCGTGTCGGTGCTGCGCTTCGACTCCTCCGCGCCCTTCCTCAGCTCCGGCTCCGTGCTCTTCCGGCCCATCCACCCCGTGCACGGCCTGCGCTGCCGCTGCCCGCCCGGCTTCACCGGCGACTACTGCGAGACCGAGATCGACCTCTGCTACTCGGGGCCCTGCGGCGCCCACGGGCGCTGCCGCAGCCGTGAGGGCGGCTACACCTGCGAGTGTCTGCAGGACTTCACCGGTAGGCGGGCGTCCCGCGGGGTGGGGGGGCCGGGGCGGGCGCGGGGCCTCCACTCACGTGCCCCGGGGGTCCTCCGCCCACGTCCCTCCTGGGGCAACGGTGGAAGGACAGACGGGCTGTCGGGCCCGTGAGCCTCGCCGGGGTTTGGGGAGTGGCGTGTCCTCGGCCGGGGGCGGGCGGGGGCAGTGGTTCCTCACAGCAGCTCCGAGGTCCCTACCGAGCACGTATCGCCCTCCTTATGAGGGCAGTGGGAGGAAGGTACAGGTGAGAGTCACCCCAACAGTGTACACGCGTGGAACGACGTGCTCTCCCTTCAAGTGGCTTTAGGTTTAAAGCGCTTCGTTCCTGATTTCAAGTTTAATCGGTTATCGGAAACGGTGAGGCTGGGACGGAAATGCCGTTAACCACTTGGGTCTGGAAGGAGTGATGCTTTCACGCCTCACGGTCCTCGTGGACGTGCCTCGTCTTCCCCGCCTGGCACGTCCACGTCCCCGGAGACGTCCTGGCTGATTGAAGGCGACCGCCCCAGAGGCAGCCCACGCCGCTCGTAAACACGAACAGCCTGTCAGGAGCAGCACGGACACGCGGGCACTCGCTCTGGGCTTTGATCGCCCAGCACGTAAAACGATGGCCCCACCTGCAAACCAGGTCGCCAGTGGCCCGGCTGCGAACAGGCTGGCTTCCTGGAGAGCCGTCCGGGGGTCAGGCAGGCGGGGAGTCAGGCAGGCTGGGTGGGGTCAGGCGGGCCGGGGGTCAGGCAGGCCACAGGTCAGGTAGGCTGGGGGTTGGGCAGACCGGGAGTCAGGCGGGCTGGGGGTCAGGCGGACCGGGGTCGGGCAGGCGGGGGTCGGGCAGGCGGGGGTCAGGCAGGCCGGGGGCCGGGCAGGCGGGGGTCAGGCGGGCTGGGGGCAGGGCAGGCGGGTTCACACCGGAGGCAGTGTTGAGATGCCTCCATCGACTGCGTCCTCTGCTACCGTGTTTGGTACAAACAGCTGAGAACTCGTTACCTGTGAGTGTGAGACGCAGCACGAAGTTCACCGGGCTTAGGCCGGGTTTACAGTATTAGCAGGTATTTCTCAAGCAGGAAGAGGGAGGGAAGCGGGGCGGGGCACAGAGGGAGGAAGGCGGCTGTGCCTGGCCTTTGCATCCGACGAGGAGAAGCCGCCAGAGAGGGCTTTTGGCAGCCTGGGGGACAGGTGTGCGCCCCAGCTTGCCGCGTCTGAACCCCAGCCCAGTTATAATCCGGCCGCAGAGCCGTGAAGCGGAAAAGGCACTTGACTGTCTACCCGGCGTCCCCCTCCCTGCCTGTTGGTGGCTGTCTGTCCTTGCCGTCAGGGTCTGGAGGTGTCTTCCTGTCTCGCAGAGTGTTAATCCTCCATTCTTGGCTACACTGGGGCTTGGTGGCGAGCAGGGAGGAAGGCAGAGGAGACCCCCAGGCCCCTCGTCCCTGGCCGGCTGTCGGGTGGGAGCCCCGCTGTGCCGAGGAGACCTGGACCAGCCCCCTCTGAGTTTCAGCGGAGCTGTGCTCCGAGGAGGTCACGTCGTGGGTGGGTGTCCACCCCTTCCTCTCCTTCCCACTCCATGGCATGGAGCTGGCCTCAGGCCCTTCCGGAAAGCAGTGGCCCCTGGCCCCAGGCCCCAGGCCCCCGGGAACGGGCCTGCTGCCCTGCAGGAGTCACCCACTCCATCATTCACTCGCTCCACAAGTG
Source organism: Eonycteris spelaea (assembly GCA_003508835.1). Classification (NCBI taxonomy): domain Eukaryota; kingdom Metazoa; phylum Chordata; class Mammalia; order Chiroptera; family Pteropodidae; genus Eonycteris; species Eonycteris spelaea. The sequence goes on along the minus strand of PUFA01000362.1, from coordinate 155,019 downwards.
CTGAGCGCCTGCTGTGTATCCAGCCAGCAGGCCACCCGCGGTCACCCGTGCGATTGTCTGCTCGTGGCTTGAGACGTGTCGACGGGAACCTGGTGGGGGAGACCCCTCCAGCACCCCCACACGCTGGCAGAAGCCTCTGCTGGGGTCTAACGCCGTGGAGGAGACCGGCCCTGCGGTAGCGGGCCTGGCGCATCGACAGCCAGGGGCCACGTCTGAGCAGGGCAGGCCGAGGCCACTCGGGCCCCTGGACCCTCTCCAGAGAGGGCTTGACCTGTTGTTGAGAACTTGAAAACGTCTCAAATTTTGTTTTCATCACAAGTCATGTCTAGAAAAATAATGACCAGAGAATGGCCCAGTGTGTCATCACCAGAAGACACACTGAAATGTCCCGGTTGGCCCCGGGGCTGATTGGAACGTCTTTGGTACTAAAATTATCGTATGCATTTCCCTCGGAGACAGACTGACGCAGACTGATTATTTTTTACCCGTCCGCCTTCCTCTCTTCCTTCCTTTTCCCTTTTGAAGCCCTCGCTCGCGGGCGAGGCGGTAAAGGAGCTCATTCATTCGTGGTGACAGCCACGCTGTCGTCACGTGGGTTTGGTTACTTGCTCCCTGGGAAGCCGAGCCCGGGCCTGTGCTTGAGAAGTTGGAGGTGCCCCAAGGCGCCCGGGGACCCGGGCTTCCTGCGCTGCGGATGGGGACGAGCCGGCTGAAGGCAGGTGTCAGCTCATTTCAGGAAAAGCCCAAGGAGTTGGATGCTGGAAAAGCACTCCTCACGGCCCTCCTGCGTGACCTCCGCATCCAGGCCCCAGGGGACGCGGAGTGCCCGTCCCTGCGGGCAGAGGGCCACCGCCCCGTCGCCGTGTGTCTGTCTGTGCGAGCGAGGCTGCACGCGGCCGCGGGGGCCTGTGGCTGACGCCCCGCTGCAGGGAGCGGGCACCGGGAGGCTGAAGCGCCCACGTGTGGACGTGCACCGGACGCCGTCCGGTCCCTGCCAGCGCAGGCGAGTGTGACAAACACACCGTTTCCTTGGTTTCAGCCCTCGGTCTTTCAGGTTGTGAATCGCGCGGTGTTGGTTTCCGTCACGTTCCCCAAGGGCGGCCCCATTCCTCCCATCCGCTCGCTTCCGCACCGGCCACCCGCCCCTCTGTCAGCGCTGACCCCTGCTCTGGGAAGGTTCCAGAAGGTGTCCTGACTTCCTCGGGCGGCATCCATCGATCTCCCTGGAGGTTTCCTCACTGCCATGTTTCTCTCCCCTTGGGTGACTCACTCGTGTCCACGCCCCTCAGGCCTGCAGCAGCTCGTGGTTAATGTTTATTGGGCACTTCAGCGGGCCGGTTACTGTTCTAGATGGTTCTACAGGGCTATCTCACTGATCCTCACAGTGGCTCTGTGGCCCCAGTTCATACGTGGGGAGACTGAGGTAGGGGACGTTGAGGTGTCCAGGCCAGCGGTTCCGTGGGGGTAGTTCTGTCCCATGCCTTCTGACACCATCTGAGGACAGGTTTGGTCATCACAGCGGGGTCGGGGTGCCAGCCAGTGAGGCCAGGGGTGCTACTCAGCATCCTACAGGGCCCAGGATGGCCCGCACAGGCGGGCCCGCCCCCCACGTCCTGGGGAGGGGACACCCTGCCACAGGCCAGCTGTGCAGGCCAAGTCGGGATCCAAACCCAGTGTCTGGCTTCTGGGCTCAGGCTTGTCCACAGGCAAAGTCCTCTGGGGGGGGCGCAGCTCGGTCCACCCATCCACCATCCACTGTCCACCGTCCACCCATCCACCCGTCCACCCGCCCACCATCCACCGTCCACCCGTCTACCGTCCACCCGTCCACCGTTCACTGTCCACCCGTCCACCGTCCACTGTCCACCCGTCTACTGTCCACTGTCCACCCATCCACCGTCCACTGTCCACCCGTCACTATCCACCATCCACTGTCCACCCGCCCACCCGTCCACCGTCCACCTGCCCACTGTCCACCTGTCCACTGTCCACTGTCCACCCACCCCACCCACCCGTCCACCCGTCCACCGCCCACCATCCACCCATCCACCGTCCACCGTCCACCATCCACCCATCCACCGTCCACCCGTCCACCGTCCACCCGCCCACCATTCCACCGTCCACCCGTCCACCGTCCACCTGTCCACCGTCCACCCGTCCACCGTCCACTGTCCACCCATCCACTGTCCACCGTCCACCATCCACCCATCGACCATCCACCCGTCCGCCCCGTCCACCCCGTCCTTTCGTTCGTCACGCAGCCTTTCACCGGGCGCGGGGGTCCACGCTGCGGTGCTCTGGGAGCGGGGTTCGTGGGCCCGGGGAGGAGCTGTCCACAGCGCCGCCCACTGCCACGCCCTCGTCGTCGAGTTGGATTTAGCCCTTAACCCGGAGACTAACGTACCCGTCACGGGAGAGTCGTCACACAGCCTGCCACCGACCTCTCAGACGGCAGGGACAGAGTCCTTTCTTAGGACAGCTCGCCTTTCAGGCGCTCAGGATCACTTCGCGTTTTCCTCTCCTGAGCACCTGTCCCATCTTTCTGCGGCCACTGTGGGCGACTTCGGTTTGCGTCGATGCCCTCGCTGAGGGGCTGCGGTGCGGATGGACTTCACCTGCAGTCCGCCTCCTGCTCTCTGTGCAGCTCCAGGCCTTCTGAAGGGCGGCGTCGGTGTGGCCCTCGTGGACAGAGCAGGCCGTTGGGGACGGGGACTAGCCCCAGGCCCACCCCGCGTTCCTCCCTGGGGCCGTCCCCTGCTCGGGGCTGTCCCAGCCCTCCCTCAGGGCCGCGGCCCCGCTGCACTCCCCTCTTCGTGGGCCCGGGACCGCTCCCGTCTCCCCGGATCCGGCAGCTGCTGTCGGCAGGCCCAGGACGCTCCAGCTTCTCTCTGGTTCCAGCCCTGCCCTGCTGTCCCAGGCCTGCGTGACCGTCACACACGAGTGCGCACCCCCCGCATCACACACACGTGCACACCGCCCACATCACACACACGTGCGCACCCCCGCATCACACACACGTACACGTATACATGTACCACACACGTGCGCACCCCCGCATCACACACACGTGCGCACCCCCGCATCACACGTGCGCACCCCCCGCATCACACACATGTGCGCACCCCCGCATCACACACACGTGCGCACCCCCCGCATCACACACACGTGCGCACCCCCCGCATCACACACACGTGCGCACCCCCGCATCACACACACGTGCGCACCCCCCATCACACACACGTGCGCACCCCCCGCATCACACACACGAGTGCACCCCCGCACACCACACACACGTGCGCACCCCCGCATCACACACACGTGCGCACCCCCGCATCACACACACGTGCGCACCCCCCGCATCACACACACGTGCGCACCCCCCGCATCACACACACGAGTGCACCCCCCGCACACCACACACACGTGCGCACCCCCCACATCACACACACACGTGCGCACTACCCACATCACACACGTACACGCATACACGTACCACACACGTGCGCACACACCACACGCACACACCACACATGTGCATGCACAGACTCACACGCACACACACACACGTCTGTACGGTGTGCTGAGGCCCCGCGCCACCCTTTTCTTCATGCACAGACCCGACCAGGTGCCCGCCCATCACCGGCACCCGGCCCAGCCCGTGGTATCCAGGGCCAGGACCCGGTCCCCCGTGCATCGTTGGGCCTTTCTGGGTATGAGTGTTCGCTGCATCCCTCTCTGCACTTCCGCAAACATTCCTGCAAAGCCCGGCTGTAAGGCTCCATGCCCAGGCACTGGTTTTTTCACTCCGTTTCCTTTATCTTTGAAGAACACGTTTTTGTTACAAAAAAACGGTAGGTTTATACCCTGTGCCGGGCCTCCGTTTCCTCGTCTGTCAGGTGGGGCATGCAGGAGCTCCCACCCCAGGGTGCAGTGCTGTGAGGGTTAGTGCAGGAACCGGCCCGGTGGGGGCCTCGGCTGGCCGCACCTGTGCTCTGTAACCCTCTGCTCCTAGCGGTCACGCTGCAGGTGAGCCGTTGGCTTAAGCCCTTTCTGTCTGAGGCTTCTCCAGGGCGCTCAGCCCCTCAAACCAAGGGTCTGTGGCTCTGACACTGTGGCTTGGGGTCCCCTCACCCCCAACCCCAAGCCTGGGGCAGACGTCAATGATGGAGAAGTGTGTGAAGCCTTGGAGGCTGGAGGGGGCTTCTCCTGAAGCTTCTGTGTTGTTAAGACTGTTTTTTGGGGGGGAGGGTGCCCTTTCCCGGATTTCTGTGGGGGATTCTGCATCAGCAGCTCCTGCCCTCATCTCCCGGGCTTGCGGCTTGCTGCATGCATTATTAAGCGAGGCTCTCAGTTTGCCCATGTGAACCTGATCCTTGCCGTGGGGGCGGGGCTGGCTGTTACTATGGTGGGTGCGTCGGAGGAGGATGGGGGGTTCCCCAGGTGGAGAATGACTCGGAGCAAGCCTTTGACTCCAGCGGCATCCTAGGACAGAAGGAGAAGCCTAAATTTACTTTGAGAATTTCTAGAAAAGATAATAAGTCGAGTCTTGATAGTTTGCTCCTCAGAACATTTATTTCATTAAAGTAGTGTTTCTTTTAAGAGGTGTAGGAAAAAATTAAAGATATGGGACTCACTAAATCTGGTCCAAATTACTTTCCTCAGGTAGGATGATTTTCAGAATTACGTTTCACATCTCTCCCCGCTCCGCGCTCAGTGGTGTGAAGTCGAGATCTTGGATTTGGTCCGGGGGTGGGGGGCGGGGCGAGGGGGTGCGCCGTGGAAGTGGGCGGAAGCTGCAGATTGGGGCTCGCCCCGAGGGCTGGCTGTCAGGGTTTGGCAGCACAGCGCTGCATAGAACACGTACGTTGTCCAGCAAAACGTAAGTGGATTAATGTGCGGTTGACAAAGCTGGGACGGGCGGGGGGGCGCGCCCCTGCGTGGACTCTGCGGGAAACCCCGCCAAGGACCCACAGGGGTCGGCCTGAGTGAAGGTCCCGGAGGTCAGACCCTTTTCCCGGCTGACCTGGTCCATCTGAAGCTCGACGCTCCGAGTTCTCACCGCCTGTTATAAAAATGGATGTGTTCAGCTGTGGAATTAGTTCTTCATTGATGACATCATCCTATTTCCAAAACTGGTGGAATCCCCCCCATGAATTGCGTCCGCTTTGTAATTTTGTGCAAGCGTCCCGCCCGGGCCTGACAGTGGGGGACGCTGGCATGGCCGTGACGCCCTTTCACGAGCCCGTGGCGTGCCAGGCCTTCGGCAGCGCCCCTCCGTGTCTGGCATTCACAGGGTCCCGCTGTGTGCCAGGTGGGCACCGTGTGCCGCCCACACAGGAGGCATTCGCCGGGCACCCACGGTGTGCTGGGCCTTGGGCTTCTCCCCAGAACAGGCAGCGTCCTGTGCCGTGGAGCGTGGGGACACATGCTCAGGAAGTCACGCCGCGGGCGTCACCCTGCAGCTGGGGCCTGCGCTCTCCGGAGGGGGGCCCCGGGCCCGCCAGGCATGGGTGCCCAGGCGGGGCGAAGCCTTCCAGGGAAGCCGCCCATCGAGGCCGGCGGGGAGGACGCCAGGCCCAGAGAAAGATGGTCGCGTTGGGTTATCATGGCTGGTTATGGTGAGCACCTACCAGGTGTGCACGGGGCCACCTACTGAGCCCGTGAATCCTCCAGCTGCTTGTGAGGGACCATGGGACCGGTGCTGGCCACGCGGCTGAGGGCCAGGCCCGAGGGAGAGGACCACCTTTACAGGGGACAGGATTGCTTCTGAGCCAGGGCGTGGCCCAGCCAGCATTCCCGTGGCCTGTCCCCGGTGTCATGGAGAGCCTGGGCTGGTGAGGCGTGGGCAGCTGGCGTGCGTGCAGGGGCCCGGGGTGGCCACGTGGGTGCAGATGGGGTTGGCGCAGACCAGGGTGCGTGAGTGACCCTGGTCTCTGGGAGATGGCGTTGGTGGGACAAGGCCCACGGGGAGTGGGATGGCCCCTGGGCTCTTCCTTTGCCTCATTGGACGTGTAGTGGGATGCTCCCCCGGTAGGAGACCCCACGGGGAACCAGGCGTGGCTACGGGAAGCCTGGGTTTCAGGCCCGGATTTTAGGGGGAGGAAACCAGGGGAGAAGTGGTTGGGGGTCTGGCGTGGGGTTCAGCGGTGTTTGGACCTCCTGGTCCACTGCAGAGGCAGAGCTTGGAGCGGCGGTGGCCGGTGGTGCCAGCTTCATTCATCCAGGTGGGTGTTGGACCACCTGGCCCCGAACCCGGATGGTAGGAACGTCAGGCAGAGAGCGCCAAGGGCCGGCCTGGTAGGTTTCCTGCCACGGTTTGGGGAGCGCACCCGCCCGGTCCTCGCAGTGGCTCCGACACACCGGGGCTCCCCCAGGTGTCACGGGTATTTTAGAAGTCTGCATGGGAGAACTCGAAGTGCATGAAGGACAAATGCACCTCAAGCGAAGCTTTCGAAATTAACGCACGGAATTCGAGAAGGCCGCAGGCTGCCCACCTGGCGAGGAGGCCGGGAATGCTGACGTGTGTGCGAGTGAGTGTGTGAGGGTGTGCATGAGGGTGTGAGCACAGGTGTGGATGTGAACGCGCATGTGAAACCAAGAGTCGGATAGAAAAACGAGCACAGGAATCATCGGGTCGGAGAAAAGGAAACAGATGTTGCCCATAAAACATGAAAAGATACTGAACCTCATCGAAAGAAAATGCAAATGAAATACGTTTGGGTTTCCGTTGTCAGCAATGCAAAATATTTCACAGGCTGATCATACCTGGTGTTGGGGAGGGCACTTTGGGAATATCTGTCAAATGCAAATTTTGTGTACCCTTTGATTCAGTGCCATTGGGAGTTTTCTCAGGAGAGAGGTTCTTAAAACACACCAAAGATGCTCATCGAAAAGCTATTTGCAGTAGAAGAGAACTGTAGCCAGCCTACTGCCTGTCGGTAAAAGAACAGGAAACGCTAGTGATTTAAATGTTGATGGGGCGCCCTAAAGGAATACTGTGTAGCCGCTGTAAAGGACTGCTGTGTGCTGACCGGAGGGGTCTCCAAGACACAGCCTCTGGGCAGCTGCCCGGGCGGGCAGCCCACGCGGTCCTCTCTTGGGGGACGTTCAGGAAACTGCTGGAGACGTTTACCGTTTGTGCCACGTGTTTACCATTTGTGCCACGCTTATCGTACAGTGGGGTTGTTTTTTTAAGTGTGTGAATGTTTTAAAATGCATTCATTTAAAAATCAATAATTCACAGAATGTCAGTGGGAGCCGGGAATTTCCGGCTGTTTGAAGCTCCCGAGGGTCTGCAGGTGTTTGAGGGGGCCGGCGATGTCCACCGGGTGTGGTGCAAGCAGGCCCGGGCCGTGCAGCTTGGGGACTGTCATTCTTGTCTGGGGAGTGGGGGTCACCCCGCTGGACTGCTGCTGGCAGACGTGGTGACCAGCTCAGAATCGACAGATGCTCTGGGCCCGACAGACCTTAGGGGCAGAGGTGGTCAGCGTGGGCTGCTTCCCCGGTCTCTCTGGGGAAGCTTCCGGAATCTTCCCGTCACGGAGGGGCTGGGCTCTGGGGAGGACGGTGGCCGGCCTTCAGTGAGTGCACCGGGCTGTGGGAGGGACGGACGTGCCTGGACGCAAGCTGGCACGCGGCGTCCCAGGCTGCCTGCGGGTCTGCGTGCGGGGCGGGGCGGAGGCCAGCCGCGTGACCCCTCGCCTCCGCCCCGCCCCGCAGGAGAGCACTGCGAGGTGAGCGCTCGCGCGGGCCGCTGCGCGCAGGGCGTGTGCAAGAACGGCGGCACCTGCGTGAACCTGCTCGTCGGCGGCTTCCGCTGCGTGTGCCCCCCCGGCGAGTTCGAGAGGCCCTACTGCGAGGTGGCCGCCAGGAGCTTCCCGCCCCAGTCCTTCGTCACCTTCCGCGGCCTGAGGCAGCGCTTCCACTTCACCGTGTCCCTCACGTAAGTCGGCGACCGCGGGCCCGTGCAGGCCGGCGGCCGGGGACCGGAGACGTGTCACGGCGACCGGTGAGGGGTGGGCCCGGCCCCCTCACGTGTAGGGCCCTGCAGTCTGGGTGCGGGGCCCCTTCCTCCAAGACGGAGCCCTAGCCCAGGCCACGCGTGGTGAGCGGCCCTGGCCGCTGGGCCTGCTCCCTGGCCAGCACTGGGCCGAGGTGGAGGGGACGGCCCAGCAGGCGTGGAATCAAGCGCTCGGCTCGGGCTCCTGCCCTGACCTGTGAGCTGGGCGGCCAGGGGCGCAGCTGCCGGACCCCGGTCAGCCCTGGTTCCTCCACCTGCACGAGGACGCAGGCTGACTATGCGCTGTGGTCCTTACTACGTGTTTGCTATTTTGTTTTTAGATTTAATTTTTTCAAAACCTGTCATTTCCATCTCAAAGATTTCTGTCACATGTTATATTCGTTGGGTTGTGCCAGTGTCTAGGGGGCCCCTTGGGGAGCACAGGGCCTCCTGTGGCAGGCTTGGGCCGCACCGAGGGCCGCACGGAGCATCAGCAGCGGTGCGGAGCGCTGTGGGGCCGGCGTGGACTCACCTTGCACCAGCGTCTGCCGTACGAGGGGCGCTCTGGGCAGCAGAGGCGAATCAGAAATGCCACGAGAAACGACCCTGGGAGTCTTAAAATCGCGCAGGAGGGGCCCTCGACGTCCGTGCTGAGGGGGAGCCCCCGTGATGCAGGCGGAGCTCGGGACGGCCGAGGACGCTCGGGCGGGCCGCCGCGCGGCGCCAGCCCTGTGAACCCCACAGCCAGGGCTGCGGGGCCGGGCGGGGCCTTGCTGTGCTCGGGCTCGCCGGCCTCCCTAGGTGGACGTCTCCCACGTGTCCTGCTCTTGGCAGATCCAGTCCTCAGGCCTCGGGCCCTGACTGCGAGTGGCCCGAGGTGGCAGGCCCTCCTCGTCCTCCTCCCTCCTCCCCGTCACGGTCAGGCCCTGTGAGTCCCTCGGCTTCCCGTCTCCACTCCTGGCCCCCTCCCTCCTTCCCAGCCCCCAGCCCCTGGCCCCCTCCCTCCTTCCTCCTTCCTCCTTCCCAGCCCCCAGCCCCTCGGGCCCTCCTGCTGCACTCTCTCCCTGGTGACACCTGGTGTGACAGCACTGTTGTCCTTTGTTGTCATCGTGGACACTCCCCCCGGGGCGGCCTGCCACCTAGGGTTAACCCCAACCTTCTTAAAATGCACGGGCCCCCTGCCGCCTGACCCCTGGTGACCCCCGGCTCTGGTGCCTCCCCCCCACCCCCGGACACGGCCGCCCTGCCTGCTCGACCCGTGGTTCCCTGCCTGCTCGACCTCGCTCGGGCTGTTTCCTCTGTCCTGCCCGCCACTTCCTGCAGCATGCCCCCTGGGCCAGGCCGGGCGGTGCCTGCACCCTGCTCCTGCTGGCCGGTCCGGTCCCTGCCGGCCTGTCTGCGGCCTTCAGCCTCTGCCGGCCCTGCTGCGGGCGCAGGCCACCCTTCTCCCTCACGGCCCCCTAAGGTCCTGACGGGCTCGGATTGTTGGCACGTTTTCTACCCTGCGGCTGAAATCTTGCTCTAAACCGGTTGGTCCTCCACGCAAGCTCCCAGGGTGGGGACCGGTGCCCGATTTCCTGATCCCGACTTTCATCCAGTTGTCAGGTCGTGTCATTGTGCCGAAGTCGCCAAGGCAGCCTGTCCCTTTTGAAGCCTTCGAATGGCCCCATGGGCCTCGTGGCTGGTGTTCCCAGGTTCAGGGTCCTCACTGTCACCCTGCTGAAGTCCAGCCCTCTGTCCGTGCCTGTCCACCCGCTGGCCTGAAACCCCTTGGGGCTTTTTGTTCTGTGTCCCAACACCCCAGGCACCCAGGGGTCAGCAAGCTGACTTAGAAGGTGACCAGGAGTCCGGGTGCTGGAGGTGGGCAGGCCCCTGGCCGACCCGCTGGAAGCAGACGAGGGAAGGCTGTCGGAGGCCGGCTCAGGGGACCTGCAGAGCGAAGTGCTTCATTAAGTGTCCACGTCGCGTGGCGTTACGTCCACTTGCTTGTCAGATACAGCCGTTGCCGAGGATTGCGTTTGCAGCAATCCTCTGGTCTGTGTGGCTGTGGCCGGGTTATCACGGCCGCCACTGAGTCAGTGTTTCGTGGGGCACGACCTCAGAAGCAAAATCAGGAAACAGCAGCAGCAGAACAGCTGCACGGTGGGGGGTGTGGTTGCTTGGGGGGCGGTAGGGGGGGCCGTGCCCCTGAGGGGTGCGCCGTGGGAAAGGTGGGCCGGGCCCCGCGGGGCTTTGTTCCGAGGGCTTCTTTCGAGGCTGCTGCTGTTTCCAGTTTCTGTTTGCCAAGCTCCTGCGGCTCGAGTTCCCAGCCACCGCGCCTCCCCGCCTCCCTGCCCACCCTTTGTTCTCGCCTCGCGGCCCCCGGGCCCCGCGCCGAGCCTCGGTTCTGTTTCTCGTGTGCCGTGTTCAGACCCGGCCCTGTCCCTGGGCCCCTCCGTGGTGCTCTGTCTTCACCAGTGGACGGGTGCGGGGCCCTTCAACGGACCGGCTCCCACCTCGGCGCAGAGGGCACCGACGGGCGCGAGACCGGCCAGGGAACGGGGTGACCCAGTGAGGCTGGAGCTGGTGTTGGGCCGGTTCCGGCCTTCGTTCAGCCCCTTTTCACCCCGACCGCTCCACACCCAAAGCACCTGCTCGGCCGTGCGCCTGTTTGTCCTGTCGGGTTTGTCATCGGTCCTCTCTGTGTTCTGAACGGGGGGATTTGAGGTCTGGACGGGAACCGCTGACTTTCCGTAGCTCCAGGGAGAGGCCGAGGCCAAGTGCCTGAGCCTGGTTCCGACAGACGGACGCCTGCTGCTGCAGAGAGACAGACAGACCAGCCTTGAGTCGAGCAAAGAGTTTCCCCCTCCTACTCTCTGACGAGAGTGACAGGCAGCGACCTCAGGAAGCGACCCCGGCTTCATGCAGGAGGTCGGGCGGGTTCTCTGTAACGGGCGTCGGGGGCGTCGTGGCCGCTTGGCGCGAGTGACGGCCTCTGTCAGGGCCCCTCGGGGCCGGTGGAGTGGCTTCCTCCGGACCGGGGCTGGGGAGCAAGGACTCCTGAGAACGCTTATCTCTTGTCGGAGTCAGTGGGTTTTACTCCGAATTTGCCAAGCCTGACGCACCGTCGTTCTCAGACCCCCGCCTTCCTCCACGCACCCAGCACGTGGCCGTCAGGGCTTCCGCGGGCCAGACGCTGCTTGGGGCTCTAGGATGCAGCAGTGAACTAGAGTCTCACTCCCAACGCACGTGTTCTCATAAACAAACACATGCGTAGTTCCAGACGTGATTGACGGATGGGGGCACAATCGGAGCGCAGCGGGGAGGTCTGCGGAGCCGGGCGAGGCCTTCCCGGCAGAGGCAGCAGCATGCGGAGGCCCCGGGGCAGGGAAGAGTGTCATGTTCGGGCCGCAGAGTGGCTGGGACGTGGCGCGGGAGGCCGGGCCCCGAGGTGGCCGTCAGCTCCGGCCTCCCTGTGCGAGAGGCACTGCATCCGGGACGTGGGCTCCTTCCGGCACTGGAAGGCGCCCTGCACGTCGTCTGTCCAGACGCTTCTGAGTGGCACGGCGGCTGGGCCGAGCTTCCGGAACGTTCTGCAGGCGTCCTGTCGTCACGATGCACAGGCGTGCGGGCAGGCTGCCCCAGGCACTCTCGTGCGCCTCTTCCGGAAGAGAACCTTGCTGGTCGGGGGGAAGGGGCGGCCAGGTCCTCGGGAGGAAGCCGAGCGCCCGGGCCCCGTCCCGCGCGGCCGACGGCGTCACGCCGGCTGGCGTGTGACACGCTCCCGCCCGGCCGCAGGTTCGCCACGCAGGAGAGGAACGCCCTGCTGCTCTACAACGGCCGCTTCAACGAGAAGCACGACTTCATCGCCCTGGAGATCGTGGACGAGCAGGTGCAGCTCACCTTCTCGGCAGGTAGGGCCCCTCGCGGGAAGAGCGGCTCCCCGGCAGGTTAAAACCGCCCTGACCTCACGCGGCACCCTCAGGCATGCTCACGGCTCACCCCCGGGTCCCCGTCCGGGAACCCGTCCTCTGGGCAAACCCGGGACGTGCAAAGGTGTGTGTCGCGTGTGGAAAACACGGAAGGACACAGCTCAGAGGGCTGGGACCGGGGACTTGCCGCAGCGCGGCACACGTGGGGACTCAGCACTCACGGGCCGGCTGGGGGAAAAGGGTGCGTTCCGGACGGTCAGCAGGGCGCGTGGCCCCCGTCCGCTGACCTCTGCTTTCTCTCCGCGCCTGCCCCGCCCCACAGGCGAGACCACGACAGCGGTGGCACCGCAGGTCCCCGGCGGCGTGAGTGACGGGCGCTGGCACTCGGTGAGGGTGCAGTATTACAACAAGGTAGGACGGGAGCTCTTCCCGCGGGCCCTGGGCTGCGAGAGGCGGGCCCTGGCTCTCTTCTGTCCTCAAGCGTTTATGGCTCTGAAATGTAAAAAAAAAAAAAAAATACGTGCTGTGTGAAAAAGCCGCTTAGGAAGTAGATGAGCGTTTGTGGCGGGTCTGGGTAAACACACCCCAGCCCTGTGCTGGGCGGGATAGTGCCCCAGGGAGCTCTGGGGTGCCGGGGGCACGTGGGGAGCAGAGATCACCCTGCCCCGGGGAAGGGCACGGGAGGGGTTCATTCACGCCGCCGCCTTGGCCCAGGCGTCAGGGCAGCGGAGGCTGACGTCCCGGGCCATTCGCACAGCTCGCCCGCTGCGCCCAGAGGCAGAGCGTGGGAAGGCCTCGGAAGAGGTGCGGGGAGGGTGCGGGCGGGGAGGGCGCGGGCTCTGGCTTGCGTTTTGTTTTGCTGTTTACCGCCTCGTAAGGAAACGCGTTGTTGGTTTTTGCATCCAAATGCGCAGCTCTCGCCGCCTGCCGTGGTTTTGCCAAGCATTGTCCTTCCTGGGAAGCTCGGGGAACCTCCCCCGTGGGGCAGCGATGGCCTTGCCCCCACCCCAGGGCGTCCTCGTCCTCGGGCTCAGCCCAAGCCCTGCCGGCAGGCGGGGGTCCTCTCTCTGTAAGAAGCGGACGGGCAGGGAAGGCGTTTGCCGTCCATCACGCCCACCGCGGTTCGCACGCCGGTGCTCGGTGTCTGTTACCCGCCACGTGGCCCCGAGGCCGTCGCGTCCTGCAGGGCCCGCGCTCTGCTCTCCCCGACCCGCCGTCTGCCGGCCCTCCGCTGCCCCAGGCTGCCCGTCACCCCCACCCGCCCTCGGTGCCCTTCCCCAGTCGCCCAAACAGGCCCCAGTGGTGGTGACCGCGGTTTGCGTCCAAGTGAACTTGCCTGCCCCCCACATGCACTTTGGGTTGGGCCATTTCCGCCTCTTCTCCCCCACCCTGGAGAAGGTCTGGCCTGCGAGCCAGGCCCTCACCATAGGTCACCGAGGGGACAGCGACTCTGCTAGGCGCAGGCTTGAGGGCCGGGCCCTGTGCACCTCACTGTCCCTGCAGCATGGGGCGCGGTCCCCCCGAGCTCGGGGACCGTCCTGTCTGACCTCAGGGCCTGACTCATTCCCGCAGCAGGACAGGCAGAGGGACACGCTGGGCTGCGGCCCCCGCTGATCTGTTCGCCTGTCAGGACTGTGTCCTCATATCCAGGCCGGGCTGACAGAGGACACTCGGCAGCAGAGTGCGGTCCTGGGAGGTGGCCCCCTTCTGGCCCGAGGACGGGGACCAAGGGTCAGTGGCTTTCTGGCCCAAACGTGTTCAGGCTTTAGCCGTGACCTTGTGCATGCTCTTGAGTAGAACGTGGACGTCTCAGCCGCCTGCCGCTCAGGGCAAGCAGATGCCACCTTGCTAGAACATTCCGCCCCAGAGTCTGGCCTCTGCGGCCTCTGGCTGGCACTCGGCCTCCGGCCCTTCTCCGTGGCTGGACACCAGGGAATCAGCTGTCCCCGTGGCCTGTGCTTCCTGGGGCTGAGTGCCCGGCAGGGTGCAGGCCCGTTGGTGGGGCCGCGGGGCCCTCTGTGGCCCGTGCTCTGTGTTGGGGAGCAGAGAAAGCACCCGTGCTGCGTTTTCCTCTCTGCCTGTTTGGGGGCGCGTCCCCCAGGGTGGCCTGAAGGCTTTTGGCCGTGGCCAAGTCAGCCTTGGTGTCCCCGTCGGAGCTCCTGCACAGAGCACGTTCCGGAAGCGCCTGCCGGCGGCCGGAGCAACACGTGTCACAGGTGAGCAGGGAGGGGGCCGTGCCGGGGTCTTCACGCCTCGTCCTCTGCGTCCTCACTCGCCTGCTTGCAGCGACCGCTGCAGGAGCACCAAGGAGGGGACCACCGCCCGGCACCCCGAGTTCCCTAAGGAGGCGGCAGGAGGTGGGGGGCTCAGCGCAGGCCTCCGCTTCCCCGTCCGGGGCCCTCGGCGCGGGACTCAGCCCTGCCTCTCCCCAGCCCAGCGGTTTCCTCGTTCACCCGAGGCGGTTTTGGGAGGAAACCAAGCAGTTTGCGCTGTACCTTGAGGCCTCCTTACCTGGTTGCCTGGGCCCCCGGCGGGGAAATGCCTGGGAGGCTCTGTGCGTCTGTGTCCGGGGGCTGGTGGTTTCTAGGGGACCCTGTCTCAGTGCTTCTCCCGGTGCGGCGACAGCCCGGGCAGCTCGTTCGGGAGGTGGGAAGGCACCCCAAACACGGTGTGTGTAGAAAGCCACTCTGCTCTCAGGGCGCCCACGCGTCCCTGGTCCTGGGGGGGCCCCTGCCCGGCCGACGGTGGCGGGCGGCCTCACTCCCCAGGGCAGGAGCCTTCCGCGGGCGCTGCCCTCTGTGCCCGCCTCTGGGCAACGTGTCCGACCTGTCTGGCCCCGGCTGAGCAGTGGGGTAGAAACGTCCATGGTCAAGGCCGACCCCCCACCCCTCTCCCCACGTGCTCCCCGTTCTCCAAGGTGGAGTCTGCTCTGCATTTAGTTGTCCTGGGTGGGAAAGCCCTGGGCCCCTTGGACACCCCCAAGGCATTCTGGGAGCCTGGCTGGGCCACGGTCTCAGGGTCCTCACAGGGGACAGGGGACGCTGCACAGGGTGCTCCCAGAAGGGCTTATTACCAGGGGCACAGGGTATGGGGTATCCACAGGGGGAAGTGTGGGACCCAGGACTGTGACCACCCCTAGGTACCAAAGACAAGGGAGAGGGCAGAGTGGGACCCAGGAAGAAGAGGTCAGGGACAGAAGCCACTTCTGCAGAGCGGTGACCGTCAGCAGAGTGACGGAGCTAGCCGAGGCCCTCCTGACCGCTCTCCCCACCCCCTCTGGCTTCCTGTCGGTTCCCCATTGGCTAAAGCCAGCCAGAGGCCAAAGGACAGAGGACCCTTTGATGGGGTCTCCAGGGGCCGGCCCCCAGGCGGGGGGCTGCAGAGGCAGTTTGCTCTTCTCTGCTTGGTGACATTCTTACCGCAAGGTCTGTTGGCGTGCTTTGCCGTTGGCGAGACCGAGGCAGGCTGGGGTGGGGAGGTTTTCTGGGAAGGGATTTTTAAAAGCAGGCACTTTGCACAAACATGTCGAACTCCGTCCAGCACAGAGGGAGCAGCCGAGCCCCTCCCCCGCACCCACCCATGGAGGTTTGGGGCCGATTTGGAGCATTTGGGCTCATCACTTCGTCGAAGAGGTACATTTTTTCCGAGGCTTCTGTGAAAGATGGTTTAAAACATTTCACCACAAGCTTGCACAAGAGCGAATGTGCCCAAACTTTCGGAAATCGTTCTGTGTAAACCATTTTTGGAAAGATTCATTTGCACGTGGAACTCGAGTTTGGCGGTGACCGGGGCTCGAAAGTGTCTGTCCTTCCTGCCCCACCTCGTCCCTCCCCCGCACTCCACCATGCGCCGGGCCAGGTAGGGGACGTCTACCTGGCTGTGTGCTCTGTCCTTGCGTCCCAGGGAGCCTGTCCTTGTCAGATGGGTACAGAAAGGTGGAAGACGACTATTAACAGAGAGTGACAGGAATGGGCTGTTTTCCAAAACTGTGAGAATGGCAGCATTTGTAATGTTCACTTTTCATAAAGCGGGGTGCATAGTTCTCTTGTAGAGTCCCACCTGCAGACACGAACTCAGAAGTTACTTAAAAGAATATAGGGCCTCCTCACAGTGGAATGTCACGCATCCGTGAGAGCTCTGTGTGCTGATGCGGAAAGATCTCTAAGAATGTTGTTAATAGATTTAAAAAAGAAGAGAAAAAAAAGCATGTTACAGAACTGGTTGTAGGGTGTGCGTTTTTAAACGTTTCATCTCAAATTTCAAACTTTCGGAAAAGTTTTGGGATTAAAACAAGAATTCTTAGGCGCTTCACCCAGGGCACCCAGTTGTTGACCTTTCTCGTGTTCACTTCATCTTTCTCTCCCCAACCCCCAGCTCCCTTTCTTACGTGTCTTCATCATCTTTTAGCTGCTGCTTTTAGCATCCCCGGTGGTCATGCCTATGCCTAAGTCACTGTCACGGTGACGGATGTCAGCTTCTTTCTAATCCTCCCTCCCTCTGCCTTCATAGTTGGCTTTCTACCATGACGAGGAATTTTCTCTTCTTTCCTGTTTATTTATATAGGTATGCTTTTATGGATTCCTGTTTGATTCAGACAACTGTAATATGTTGTTTTCATTAACCTGCTGCTCAGATTGTTTCCTGCTTGGCCCAGATCTCAGGTTTGGCTAAAAGCGTGCAGGTGTAAGAGCCAGCTTTATAGCTTCTATTCTCATTTTATTCTCATTCCTTTACTTTTTTTTTTGGCACAAAAAGACATTCCGGGTTTATTTTATTTCCCATGCCTCAGCCCTGAAAACGGCTGTTTATCCACAGAACTCTGGGTTGTTTTAGTAAAGAGTGGTACTTAGAAACCAAGGTCCAGGTGTTAGGTGTGCTCATTGCTTCTGGGGTGTCGCTCACATCGCAGATCTAGAACACGTATGTACCTTTATATGTACATATAGATAGGTATGTGTGCGCATACCTATCTGCACATACATGTACTGAAATTTATATTTATTTTTCTATATTTCTCCTTATTGAAAACCTTGAATTCCCTTCTAATACTGTGGAGTTCATTCCAGCTTTTTTTCCATTCTGTTTATAACTCTTTTCTCTCTCTAAGCAAACTCGTTCCTGTTCTTTTCAATACAGCTGTCTGTTTTCTCAACCCACCATTATTTAAACAACCTCCCAGCCTCTCTGGGTCACTGCCTCACTCGGCCGCGTTCTCGCCCCTCAGCGCCCACTAGCTGTGAACCCGCCCGCCTGCATCTTCTCATGCAGCCCCGGCCTTGTGAGCTGCTGCCTCACTTGCCCTGACGCTACCGGCTGACTCCGATGGGTACCGGGCACAAGAAGGCCTAATGGAAATTTGACCGAAGCATTCAATTACTCAGAAAATAAGACACAGGAAAAAGAAAGTTTGTTTCGAATTTTAAAAACTTTTAAGGAAATTAAAATACAAGAAATATACAAAAACATGTGGGATGCAACTAATGAAGTGCTGAGAGGGAAAATTCATGCAACTAAAAATACTTATATCAGAAAAAAGGAAATGTTTCAAGTCAATAATCTAAGGCCCACCTCAAGAACCTAAAAAAGAGAGTGAAATAAACCCAAAACAAATAGAATAAAGGAAAAATAGAGATAAGAGCAGAAACCAGTGATATTGAAAACAGAAAAACACTAAAGAAAATCAATGAAACAAAGCTTTGGAAAGATCAGTAACATTGACACATTTCTAGTGAGACTGACAAGAAAAGAGAGAAGACACAGGTGGGCAGTATCAGGAATAAATTCTCAATTCCTCAGAAAACACCAAGTGCCACAACTCACCCAATATGAAAAATCATTTGACCACATTACTATCAAGGAAATGGGATTCGTAACTTAAAAACTCCACGAAACGAAATCTCCAGCCCCAGATAGTTTCCTGGAGAAATTACCGAATGTGTCAAGAAATACACCAGATCTATATAGTCTCTTCCAGAATACAGAAGAAGAGGGAACACTTCTCAGTTCATTTAGTAGAAGTTCGCAGTGCTCTGATACCGAAACCAGATGACAAGCATACAAAAACAAAGCTGCAGGCCGCACCCCTCGTGAAGACAGGCACAGCTCCCGTCCACACACCGCCTGTGCGTAAACGTTTGCGGCAGCTTGTTCCATGACGGCCCCGAGCTGGAGACAGCCCAGCAGGCCTCAGGGGTGAATGGTTCAACAGACTGTGGTACGTCCGCACCACGGAACGTGGCCCGCCACTCGGAAATAAGAAGGAATGACTTACCGATAGATACCACGTGGCAGAGGACTGTGCCGAACAAGTAGAGCCAATCTCGCAAGCTTCCGTACCATTCGGATTTCCATTCTTGAAATGACGAAGTTTCAGAACCGGAGGATAGATGAGTGGCTGCCCAGGATTGGGGGTCGGGGGGGGGCGTAGGTGGGGCTGAGAGGGCGACAGGTGGGGTCCTGGCGGTGATGGAATGCTCCATGTCCTGACTGCACCAGCGTCCCCGCCTGGGCTATGATGTCATGCCGCCCTGTGGCAGGACGTTTGCCGTCGGTGGGAACCTGGCGAAGGGTATGTCAGCTCTCTGCACGAGTTTCTACAACTGCATGTGCTTCTGGAATTATCAAAATAAAAAGCTAATTAGAAGAATTTTGACAGATACGCACACATGTGCTGGCACATGCATATTGTTTTTTGCTGAAGGGTACGTCCCCTCAAAAACCCCACCAACAGCGCGTGTCTGGTTATACACCACCCCGAAGCCTGGCGCCTCAGAACAGCAGGTGTCCGTTCTCGAGGTCGGGGACAGGAGGCGTCACTGCGGCTCCTTTGGCACCGCCTGCCACGCGACGGGAAAGGTCGATGAGAAAGAAGGCGGCTTCCTGTGCACTTCATACGATTGTGTGCTCTTTTACGTTTCACACGTGCTTTTGCTAGAGGGACAGCAGGCGCCGTCTGGGCGATGGGATGATGAACCGTTTTTGCTTTCTTTTAAGTTTTCGGTGGAAAAGAATCATTTGATTCAAGGCAGGTACAAGGAAGCTCGTAAACTCTTTTTCAAAAGTTTAGGTACGCTTTGGCCGGGACGTGAAACCTCGAGGGCCAGGTGGGCACGTTGTCCCCCCCGCCCGCCCCCGTGCTCCCACGTCTCACTGGCTTCCTCCTCCCACTGACAGACTTGCAGAGGGAACCGCTGTCCTTCGGGTGAGAGGGCGGGACGCCCTGCGTGCTCATCCCTGCTGTGCGGGCCCGCCCGTTCCCCGCCCCCCCCCCCCCCCCCCCCGCCCCCGGTCCCCAGCGGGACCGGCAATTCTTTGTGCCTCCCCAGCTGTGTTTCCCGCCGTTTCTCAGGGTGGGAACGGCCTCTGTTGTCTGCCCCACTGGGCAGTCGATAAATATCGAATATCGCCACACCCATAACTGGGGGATCCCCTTAACCTGTGGGGTCAGAGGGTAACGTCTGCCCCTTGAAACGGAGCCGGGCAGTGAGAAAAGCCTGCGAGTGGTCCTGGCTGGGGAGAGGCCAGGGTGCCCGCTTCCTTTCCAAAACACGGCTTGTCAGATGGTCGAAAGTCACCTGCTATGGAAACAGTTATTCCCGGCCACAAACACAGCCCCACCCTGGGCCTTTGTGTCCAGCCTGTCATGGAAAGGCCTGTGGGCCGAGGGCAGTGCTGGACTTCCGTCCAGGGCCCCTTCCCTCCTGGGACTCCCTGCCATTCCGCCCCCCTGCCCCCACCGCCTGGGGACACTTTCTGACCGAGGCTTTCACACTCCCCCCGCGGAGGACGGGGATGAAACGGGCCTGGAGCAAGGCGGTGGGGCCAGCGGCTCTCACCGCCCGGGGCTTCGGCTTCTGGAACTGGGACCTGAGAGCGCCACGTGCCTCCCGGCTGAGAAGGTCCCTCTCCCCCCGTCCCCTCCCCCCGTCCCCTCCCCCCACCGCCCATCCCCCCACCGTCCCCTCCCCCACCGTCCCCTCCCCCACCGCCCCTCAGTCTCCTCCATGCTTCTCCCAACCACCTCGGCACCCAGTTTGCATCGAATTCCCAGCATGTCACCCTCGGGGCCTGCAGACCCGAGAGGCCCGGGTCTCTGCTGCTCTGCAGACGCTGGGAAGTCAGGTGACTTCCTGAGAGTCAGGTGACTGTCCTACGGAGTCAGGATGTGTCAGCCTTTGGGAGGCGATGCTCACAGCAGGCCGCGGACACTGCTGTCCCATGTCCCCTGCTGGCCTTCGGCCCTCACAGTTGAGCCTCATGTTGGTGTGACAGCCAGCCCAGGGTTAGGCACTCTGCAGAGGGGCCAGAGCCGCGCTTTTATTTTGTTCCCGCGTGACCCTCGCATTGGGAGCCGTGAGCTGACCCACTCTCTGGGAGAGGGTGCAGGGCCGACAGCCGTGGGTGCCCTGCCCCAGGTCGCCGGCAGGTGACGGAGTCGGGAGCACCCGCCCCCTGCAGCCAGAGCTGTGAGCCGGGCTCGGCGGCTCACTCTCAGGATGACTCGGGGCTGCCGCCCTCCCTGGGGGCCGGTAAGCGGCCCGCCTGGCCCGTCAGGCACACCCTGACGGGGAGGCCGTGTCCTCCCCCGCGTGTAGGTTCCAGCGTCTCAGAAGGAAAAGGTCAGGAAGGTTCTGGGCTCTTTTTGTTTTTAATGTTAAATTCGAGAGAAGTAAGTGTTTTTCCAGCTGAGTTTTGGGGAGCCCTGAGCGTCCGCCGGCGGTGTAGTTGGAGAGGCGTGACGGCTGCTGAGTGCGGTGGGCCGGGCCCCAAACCCCGACTGCAGACGCCCGTGGGAGGGGCGGGGACGGTGGGCCTCAGAGCCATCTCCAGGCCCCGGCCGCACGTGGCGGCTTCACGCCGAGTTCGCGTTGGATAGCCATTTCGTCCTTACGGAGACACCAGGTCCCACGTGAGCTCCGAAGGCGTCCGGCCGGCTTCACCGCCTCCGGGAAGCCGGTCGAGTCGGCGAAGCGCTTACCGTGTGGCATCGGGGTGCAGGTGCCTGGCCTGCGTGGTGTCCGGCCGTCGTGCCCCAGCGTGGCCGAGGACTCGGTCAGTGGGACTCGGGCAGTGGGCAGGTGTGGTCCCCACAGCGGGGGCCGGGGAGAGCAAGGCAGTAGAGGTGAGAAAAACCTCGGGAAGAATCGGGTGTCGGGTGACTCTGCCCCGTCCCTTAACCTGTCCTCCTGCGTTCCTGCTCTGCCCCTTTCTGTGCGGCGTTGGCGGTGAAGCTCAAGGGGGGTGGACTCGTAGCGCTCCCCTCGCCACCGTGGGGCCCAGAGCACCTGTGGGGAGGCCCAGCGTGGGGCCCGGAGGGCTGGAGGGAAGCTGAGGCTCAGGGCGGGCTGCACCGACCACGCCGTCACCTCCATCACCGCCTGCAGGTGGGGAGGCGCCTTCCAGACCCGCCGTGAGCCTCCGCGGAGGCAGCGCCGTGTGCGTGTGTGTGCGTGTGTGCGCGTGTGCATGCGTGTGCATGCGTGTGTGTGCATGTGCGTGCGTGTGTGTGTGCGTGCGTGTGCGCGCATGCGTGTCCTCATGACCCCGGCCACCGACCAGCTGCAGAGCCGTGCCATGCTTGCTTCTAAGGGGGCACGTGTCCCCTCTGCGCCAGAACCAGCGGGGTCTGGCCCCCATTTCTCGGTGTGTCTGTCGCCCGGCGGGCAGTGGTCAGCACGCCCACACGTCAGGCCAGGTCTCTGCCTGAGAAGTGAGGGCACGGCTCGTGTCCAAGGCGGCATTTCCAACTCTTGATGACCATCCGCCACCTGAACTCTTCGATGCGAATGTCATTTTGTCATTCCTGACGCAGGGCGCGACGCCAGCAGGAATCCACGTTTGCAAGACCGGCCCCTCCTGGTGTCCGGTTTTGAGGTGCCCCCACTCTTCCATCCAGCATCTGAAATCGAATCCCCGTCAGCCTCCCTGGAGGAATTGTCTGCAGCAGGTTAAAAGGCTGAGAAATGTGAGCTCTTTCTAAGAACCAAACTTTTGTGCACCGAGAAATCCCCACCGGCCGCTTCAGACATCTGCGCGGGCAGGGTCTGCGGAGGGAAGGAAATAAGCCGAAGGAAAAGAGAAAGGGGCAGACCCCAAGCGTGGCTTCTGGCTGGTTGGCCGAGCACCGGGAACCCGTTTCTGCACAGAGCGGCACAGCTCATTGCTTTTAGGTTCCCCCTGAAATGCATGTGGCCTTTTGGGTATTTTCTCACGTGGTGAAGGGGCAAGCCTGGGGGGTTTGTCCTCTCTGGCCCCAATTCTAGCTGCCCCGTGGCGGGCTTCGCTCAGGGCGGCCTGTGCGCACAGAGGGTGCCCGTGTCACCCTCTGGCCGAGTTTTGCCTCCAGTTTGGGTGTCTTGTATCTGCTTCACTCTGCCCGCAGAGGTCCAGGCCTGGCTGCCGCGGGGGTCAGGCGGGGGCCCTCCGGTCTTGGAGGCTGCCCCCCAAGGCCCAGCCGAGCCGCAGGAGGGAAGACGCAGGGACGCCGGCCCTCGCCCGCCCTGTGTCCGCCACCCTCCTCATGGGAGAGTTGAGAACACACCGTGCATTGCCGAGCCCTCGTCCTCTTTTGTGCGAATGCGCGGCAGACTTTAAAACTGAGTGAGCAGTCGAGTGGCACTTAGCGCCCTCCCGGCATTGTGCGACGTGCACCTCGGTCTACACCCGAAACCCTTCCGTCGCTAGACGGAGACCCCGGGTCCGCCCGCGGTCACTCCCCGTCCCCTCCGGGCCTGGGAACCGCCAGTCCGCGCTCCGTCCGCATCGCCCGTTCCAAACATTTCATAGAAATTGCGTTTTGCGACACGTGACCCTTGGTGACGGCTTCTTTCACTTAGCGTAGTGCTTGGGCCAACATTGTGGCGTGTGTCAGTGCTCTGTTCCTGTTTATGGCCGAGCCGCAGTCCGTCGAG
This sequence comes from Eonycteris spelaea, assembly GCA_003508835.1. Classification (NCBI taxonomy): domain Eukaryota; kingdom Metazoa; phylum Chordata; class Mammalia; order Chiroptera; family Pteropodidae; genus Eonycteris; species Eonycteris spelaea. The sequence goes on along the minus strand of PUFA01000362.1, from coordinate 132,199 downwards.
CAGACATACCGCGTTTTGGGCGTCCGCTCGCCTGTCGATGGGCGTTGGGGTCGTTTTCCCTGTTCACTGTTGCGAACATTTGCGAACACATTTTTGTTTGGGTCCCTGTGTTCAGGTTTTTGCGGGTCTAGACCTGGGCGTGGGGGTGCGGGGTCACGTGGTAGCTCTTTGAGGAGCCCCATCTTGGGCCATCTGCAGCAGCATTGTTCGTACCCACTGCCCTTCCCCCAGCTTCCTCACGTCCTCTTCGTGACCCTGGCTGTGCGGTGGCGGTCGGCACGTGCTCTGAGCCCACCGGCCAGGAGACGGTTAACTTGCTGCCCCGTGAGCCGCGGGCTCTGGGGCGGGCAGCGGAGTGCCCCCTGGAGCGGGCAGCAGGCCCTGGGATGTCACGGCTTCTCCCCGACACGTCACCGTGTGTCCCTCCTCGTCCTTTCCGTTCTTACCTGGCAGTGCTTGGCTCTGTGGCCGAAGGGCTGTCCGTCTCTTCCACTTGAAACTGGTGAATCTGCGCGTGGGACTCCGAAACGGGTGTTGGGCAGGGTTGATCAGAAACGGCTTTTCCCAAGGCCACATGGCTGCTTTGATTAAGTAACGCCGGGCTCCGAGGGCTGTCTGAGCAGTGGGCGGTCGCAGGTCAGCACAGCCAGGGCCACTCTCGGTACGACTGTTGATTCTTTTTTCTTTCTGCGTCCCGTTTTTTCTCACCGTTTGGTTTGAACCCCGTAGCTCCGAGCCGATTACGAGCAGCAATTCACAACAACTGCAGCTTTGTAAACAGCAGCTTTGTTTCCTGAAAGCTTCTCGAGAATAATGCTGTTTATGTCCTTCTCCCAGAAGTCTCACACCCATCCCAAAAATGTAAATTATAAGTTGTGCGGAAAACACAGTGCTCGCTCGGCTTGGGCACGGCTCTTCCCCAGGATCGCACCTAGCACTTGTCAGCCCGTAACAGGCACTCGTTCGTATTTTCCAGCAAGTTGCTGTCACCCGTGGTGGGTTGTTGAGCGAAAAAACAGGTTATTTCTTACACTCATCTAATTGTTGCTTCACCAAAGGTGAAGTCTTATAGGATGCAGCTTGGCAGACCTTGTGATCTCCTCAGCTGATGTAGAAGAAAATAGAAGGGATGATCCAGGAGCCGGGAGCGCGGGGGCTTGGCGTTACCTGAGCAGGGTTCGCGGGAGATTCCTGTGTCTCTCGTCGGTGTCACTCTCAGAGTCCCTGCAATGCAGGGAACCGGTGTCCTCATCCTAAAACCTCATCTTGTCAGGGAAGCGGGCCCAGCGGCGGGCCTTGTCCGGGCCGACGGCCAGCCACGGGGGAGCGGAAGGCCCAGGTGGGGTACAGTGGTACCAGCTGTGCACCACACAGCCCGGGGTGCCGCCCGGGTGATGAGGCCCCTGGTGTCACACGACACGCTGCCTGGCTGGGCCTGAGGGACCGTGTTCCCTCCGGGGGAGGGGCAGGAGCTGCTGAGCGTCGTGTGCCGACGGTGAGGCCGGGTGGTACTGCTCAGTGCCATCGGGGTTGACGTAGGCCACCTGCAAGTTGCAGGCCTTGCCAGCCAGGGCATGCGGGTGGGAGGCGAGTTCGGACGCTTGCCCCGGCCCGAGCCCGCCCTCTGGGCCTGCCGTGTTTCTGGGACTCCGAGACTGGTTCACGGTGCGTGGCGGCATGTCTCCTGTTGTCTGGGTGGACGTGCTCGGTGTCCTCCAGGGCAGGCCAGGAGACAGGTGCGGCATGCTCAGGGACAGGGTGGTGCTGCCCGGGGAAAGAGGGTTGGTCCTTGGATGCAAATGGGAGCCTCGTCCAGAAGGGAACTCGCTTCTCCCAGAAGTGAGCGGGTTTCACCCCAAGTCCCTGACTCCAGAGGAAGTCTTAGAGCCAGCCCTGGGCAAGGAGAGTGTGTGTGTGACCCACAGGGACAGCCGGGGGTGGGGAGCTTGGGAGGAAGGGGGCTTGGTCTAGGGGCACAAAGGGTGGTCGGCTCAGGGCCAGCAAAGGGTACAGGAGGGGCGTTCCAGGGCGAGGAAGGGCCCGGGCCCGGGGATGCCTTCGGGAGCTGGCGCAGGGCCCGGTGTGTCTGCCGAGGGAACACGCTGACGCCCCCCGTGCTCTCTTCCGACAGCCCAACATCGGCCGCCTGGGCCTGCCGCACGGGCCGTCCGGAGAGAAGGTGGCCGTGGTGACGCTGGACGACTGTGACACGGCCGTGGCTGTGCGCTTCGGCAGCCTCGTCGGGAACTACAGCTGTGCGGCTCAGGGCACTCAGAGCGGCTCCAAGAAGTGAGCATCCTGGGGGAGAGGCCCGCTGGCCACCGCGGCCACCGCTCCGAAAGGGGTCACCCGAGACCGGCCCCCGACGCAGGGCACCCCGGGAGCCCCAGCCCGGGCGGCTGGAGGCAGAGCCCCCCACTTTATGGGGGCACCTTCCATCGGGCGCATTAGAACCTTCTAGCATAGGCCCCCTCAGATGCATCCGTCAAAGTACCGGCCAGGCCCGCCCCAGGCTGTGACGGCCCCAGGTCGCTGACCGGGACGCCGTCCCCAGCTCTGTCTCCACGCCGTCGCCGGCCCTGTTCCCCCGAGCGCTGGTCTCTGTGAGTCAGCGTTTCGTGAGTGACCCTCCGCCGTTGGATTGGGGTGGCCCTGTCACCCTGCTGACCCGGCGGTGTGTCAGGGCTCATCCTAACTCAGGAACGAAGCAGTGGTGACAGTGACATCACGGCCATTCCCGTGTTTCTCTTCTCGTAATGCCAGCTTCAAAGCCGGGCGAGGGTTCTCGCGGGACCCGTTCCCTGGTGTTTGGGGAACACGTAATAAGCGTGTCGAAGACCACAGCGGGGTGAACCTGACCTTCCCTGAGCCTCTGCCGTGGGCTGGGGACAGCCACACGCCCATTTCCTCTGGTGCCCACGCAGCTGTGACGGCCGTGGGGTCACATAAGCTGTGCCCGGGGAGGTCAGGCCCCCCGGCCGAGGCCCTGCGGCTGCTCACACCGATCCAGGCTCTAGTTTGCCGTGACGTCTCTTCAGGGTCGTTAGAGGCTGGAGGTAGCTGGTGCCACCACTGGGCGTCCTGTGTCGGTCTGTGCTGAGCGGACTCAGGGGGTCACCCGAAACGCCCAGTGTGTTGGGATCTAACGCAAGTGTGAGGAAACTGAGGCACCGGGAGGCCGAAAGCCCGTGGCGGCACCAGAAGTTGGCGCCGCCTGCAAGCTCTGGCCGCTGGCCGCTGGCCGCCTGCCACCCCGGGGCCCGTGCAACGATCGGCCAGCGTGCCTGGCAGCAGAGGCCGTGTGACGCTGCGGCCGCACGGGGGCCCCCGCGGTCACGTCTCGCCGCGCGGTGGTCACACGTGTCGGCCTTGCCTCCCCAGGTCCCTGGATCTGACGGGCCCTCTGCTCCTGGGGGGCGTCCCCAACCTGCCCGAAGACTTCCCGGTGCACAGCCGGCAGTTCGTGGGCTGCATGCGCAACCTGTCCATCGACGGCAGGGACGTGGACATGGCCAGCTTCATCGCCAACAACGGCACCCGGGCAGGTTCGGCACGAGGGCCCCACCCGGGCGTCGCGGGGCGGCGGTGGCCGCACGGGGCGTCCGCCTTCGCGTCCGGGGAGTGACTTCCAGAACCGAGCCCGTGTGTGGCCAGGAGGGCGGCCGGAGTCCGGGGTCCCGGACGTGCTGCTCTCGGGGTCCTGCAGGGTGGGGTGGCCGTGACGCCGCTGGGACGGCCCATCACCCATCCCGGGGACATTCCATCCCAGGTCTTGAGCACGTCGCCAGGTGACCCAGCCAGCTGGCGGGGCGGCCTAGAGGCCCAGTCTCCGTGGCGTCTCGGGTCTTAGGTTCTGACGGCCGCGGAGGGTCCGGGGCCCAGCCGTCCTCTGCCTGCCTGTCACTCACCGGGCTCAGCTTCCCGGAGCAGGGCCGGCGTCGGGGTGCAGGGACGCACCCGCACGCCGCGCCGCCCAGACTGTGTGTTCCTTCTCCAGGCTGTGCCGCCCAGAGGGACTTCTGCGAGGGGACCTGGTGTCAGAACGGCGGCACCTGCGTCAGCAGGTGGAGCACGTACCTCTGCGCGTGCCCGCTCCGGTTCGGCGGGAAGAACTGCGAGCAGGGTGAGGGCCCGGCGCTGCGGCGGCCGCCCCGCCACGGGGCCTCGGCGTCCTGGGGCGCGGGCGTCTGGGACCGCTCGCACGGGCCAGCGGCCTCGGCAGCACACGTGTCCCCAGGCGGGCCCCGGAGGGGAGCAGGAGCATGCGTGGGGCCTGGGCTGCGGCGTGAGTGGGGCACCGTGGCAGGTGGGCGGGGCGGGGGCGGGGCACAGACGGTGCATCCAGACGGTGCAGGAGGCGGTGCCTCATCCCAGCCGGGCTCGAGCGAGCTCTGGAGTCTGTGAGGGTCAAGCATGGTGGGGTGTGGCCGGGCCTCTGGTGGCTGCAGCCTGCCCTCACGCCGCAGCCTGAAAGGACAGGTTCCCGGGCCCAGCACGCCCAGTGGCCCCCTCGCTGTCCCAGAGGGGCCCTCCGGCCGGCTGCTCTCCCCGGGCCGTGTTGTGGGCATCAGAGGCCTCAGCGTTCCCCGCCACCTCTGTGGCTAGCACGCAGTTAGAAACACGTGGGTTTTAAACAGTCCATTTTTTTAAGCAACACAGTAATAAGCTTCATCATTTTTAAAGTCGTGACGCTCTCCACACCTAAGGTAAACCAGGGACGTGTGGACGTGCTCCCAGGTCTGCCCAGTGGTCATGGCTCTGTGAAGGCCTGTCCTGGAGCTGACCCCAAACCCCCGGGATGGGGTGGACACCTGTCCCCCTCCCAAGCACAGGTGCTGTCCCCAGGCTGGGCAGGCTGGTCTGACGGGCACCACTCTCTGGGAAGTCAGATGTTCTTCACGTTAGCTGGGACCGGGGGTCTGTGGGTTTTGGGGGGACGGAGTCCACGCATTCTTCAGATTCTCAAAGGAGTCAAACCAGAAATAGGAGGGGAGTGTGACAGTTCACGGGGAGAGCAGGCTTCATCTGCCAGGGCGGTGGACGGGGGTGGGGCCGGGGGCAGGCACGCCCACCCAGCACCGTCCGCCTGCTCCGCCTGTGCCTTCTGGAGGGGAAGCATGTGATGAGGATTGTGTCACGTCTGCAGCCGTTGCCTGGGGCGGTTACTCACTTAGGGCCAGCACCTTTCAAAGACCAGTGGGTCTGTATTCGGGCAGCAGGTGGGCCGAGCTCCTTGGGGCCCTGTAAGCCGGTCAGGCCCAGCCCCGGCTGCCCGCGTGTGCAGGAAGCTCAGGCTGCAGGGAGGGGCTGCAGGCCGTTTGGACACAGCGCCGGTGACCCGCCACCCACAGTTCCTGTTGTGGAGGCCGGGAGTCGGGCCGTGGCAGTGCCAGGGGAAACAGCTGCCAGGGTTCGGGGTCGTAAGAGCAGGAAGCAGATGCCCCGTGCTCTCGAGGCGGTCACCCCCCGTGGCCCCCACCTGGCGTGCCCTGCCCTGTGCCGTGCTCTGCTCTGGAAGGCCCACCTGAGGAATCGAACGGGCCATTGGCTTCGATACGTGGCGTCCAGAGGCTGCCTCGGCGTCGGCCGACTGGCGTTTCTGAGTGTAACAGGCCGGACGAGGCTGTTGGTTCTCACATCATCTCTCTGGTTCCCCAAACCATATGGGAGCCCTTGGCTGGCCAGTGGCCTTGCCGTCCCTGTGTCCCTCACCAGGAGCCTGTCCCAGCTGATGGCAGGTGGGTCAGGCCGGGTGTGCAGTGTTCCCTGTAGGCTCCTGACCTGGCAGGTGTGGGGTAGGACGGGTAGGTGGGAGCACAGGCCCCATCCCCAGCATCTTGTCCTCTGAGCTCGGGGTCCTGAGCCGCCCACTCAGCCTTTCATCCCCTTGCCTGAGAGCCGCCTGCCGTGCCCTGGTCATGGGCAGCGTGTGTAGGAACCCCTGAGCCTGGGCCTGCCTCCCCAGAAAGGTGGCACGTGTCCCGGGGATGGGCCTTTGCAGAGCCCACAGCCCCTGGGTTTGGAGGGTGAGGTGCCGCCAGGTGAAAGTCGGAGAGGAGCCTTGGCCTGGGAAGGACGGAGGCCGAGGACCGTGCCCCGCCCTCCCGGGCGCCCATGCCCGCTGCCTCAGGCGGTCCCGTGTCTGTCCACAGTCATGCCTCACCCCCAGCGCTTCAGCGGGGAGAGCGTCGTGTCCTGGAGCGACCTGGACATCACCATCTCCGTGCCCTGGTACCTGGGGCTCATGTTCCGCACCAGGAAGGCCGACGGCGTGCTGGTGGACGCCACGGCGGCGTGTCCTCCAGGCTCCTCCTCCAGGTGAGTGAGACCCCGGCCCCCGGGCCCGCAGGGCAGGTGCGGCTGAGCCACGCCACCCTGGAAGCCTGCGTGCCCGAGGGAACCTTGGCTCTCCACTCCCCGCCCTGGCCTGGCGGGGTCTCCATGTGACGGGGACTGTGCCTGCTTGTCTAAGCGGCTTGTAACAGGGAAAGGTGCAAGGGGTGCCGCGTGCAGCCGTGCACCCCCAGGGGGCCCCTTGCTGGCCCCCTCCTTCATGCCCGGGGGCCGGGGGCCATGCAGGATCGGCCGGTGTCAGCCACGGGGAGTTCTACACAGCAGCTCTGGGCCTGGGCGTTCGCAACCCGAGGGGGTTTGTGAGCACCTTCAGGGGGACGGAACAGGTCCCCGCCGACTGTTTTCCAGGCGGCGGCGCTCAGCCAGAAGTTCCCTAAACACCGTCCTCAGAGTCGAACCGCCTCACACGTGGGTTCTCCCGAGCGCTCTGGTCTTAACTTTTTAATTTAAAACACCAGATACGCGGTAGAGTTGCTGAAACGTTTAGAAGGTTGTTTTAATGCGTCGCGTTCTCTAGCGTCCCTTGTGTCACAGGGAGTCCCCCTGCACCTTCCCGGCTCCGCACAGGTCTCACCTGAGGACCGCGAAAGGCCCCTTTAATTCATGAGCCGGGCCCTGGTCCTCCGTGGCCGCCCTCTGCGTCCCCCTGTCTCCACCAGGAGGCGGGGCGGGGACTGGCCGCCCTCAGGGGCAGCCTGGGGTTTTGAGGTGTCTGAGAGCGCAGGCGACGTGGCTGTGCGCGGCGGCCGGGGGAGCCCGGGGTGTGGGCGGTGGGGCGGGGCGGCGGGCGGTGGGCTTGCCCGGCCAGACCCCGGGCCGAGTGCTCGTCCTGCCCTCACGTCTCCAGGCGCTTTGCCTGCAGCGACAGTGGACGGACCCTTCTCCTGAAAACCCGCTACCTCTGACCCCGGTCACATCGGGGTCACGCCAGGCGACTCCCCCTCCTAGAGAGCCCAGCGTAGGACACTGCTCAGGCCTGATTCGCCGCCCTGACAAGCGGCCTGTGGGGACCGTGCCCAGGCGGACCGGGGCCTGCGTCTCGGGTCGGAAGAATTCCGTGCCCAGCCGTTGTTCGCTGCCTGCCTTCCAGGCTTTCTGTCACGCATGTGCGAGCGTGCGTGTGCGTGTGCGCACGCACGTCTCCCTGCACCCCTCCGAGCAGCGCCGACCCCCTGCCCGCGGGTCACGTGTTACGTCCCGTCAGTGCTGGCCCGAGGCCGCTCCCTCCTGTCTGGGCGCACGTGGAGTGTCCCCCACCTCCTCCCGCCCAGCCTCCGCGTTGCTGGGCACCCCACTGTCACCCAGGCAGCCTGCTCCAGGGGCAGCGTCTGCCACAGGGCAGGCTCCTCCCACGGCTGGCCCTGGTCCCCTCTGCTGTGGCCCTCACGTTGCACCGAGCTGCGGCTCACTGCTTTTCCCTCCCTTGGGCCTGGGACTTCCTGTTGTGCCCGGCGTGGGGCAGGCCTCACTCCCAGCCAGGGCCGGCTGTGCTGGCGTCAGAGACACTCAGAGGTTAGAGGGCCCTTAACGGAGCGTCCACCCACATCTCTCATTTTTGGGGGGGGGGAAACTGAGGCCTAGAGACTCTGAGCTCCGGCTCCCACGGCTCACTCATCGCCTGGGTCCTGCAGCATCCACAGCCCCTGCCCCACGGCCCCTGTGGACCTTCCACGTGGAGACACTGTGTGGTGGGGGCAGAGGGAGGGGCCCTGCCCAGCACCTCCTGTCAGCTCCCTGTCAGGGCGGTTCAGGCAAGACCCGAGGGCTCCCAACGGGCTGGCAGGTGTCAGACTTGCTGACAGATCATTTGGGACAGGCCCCAAGGAGGCTGCGGGCCCGGGCCTGGACGAGCCTCCTTCTCTTCACCCATCTGTTCCCTCCCCCGCGTCCCTGCGCAAGGCCACCTTCCAGCGTAGACCCGTTGGGTCATACTGAGGGTGCGGTGTGAGTCCGGGTGATGACCGCGGTCGTGTTTCCCTCATTAACTTGTCATTTCAGGAATTTACCTGGCGGCCCCAGGATCTAGCTCTGGGCCAAAACTTGGCCAGCACGGCTCTGCCTGGGGGATGGTGCTTTTCGCTGTGGTTGTTTCACTGTTGGAACAAATTAAATTGGCTGCTTTCGATGCAGGTGACGAATTGGAGTTTGCACATTGTCATTGGGCAGTCGGGTGTCCGCAGGAAAAAGTATGCTTTCAGTAGGAACAACCCTGAAAGCCACAAGCTCCCGTGGTGTTTGAGCAATTGCATTATGAGTAGCTAATCCAAAATTAAGTTGTTTTTTTTTTTTTTTTGCTAGGGACTGTGGCCAGCCTCTCCCTGTGGAAGGCTGGGTGGCAAGGGTGGTCTTGGTGGGGGGGGAATCCTCCAAGACCCTAGGGGCGACCTAGAAGGCCACCCGGGCAGTTCCCGAAGGCCGGTCAGCCGGGCGCTGCAGGATCGTCCTGGCTGGTCTCCACGTGCTGAGGCGGGAGGCAGGGCAGCCGCGTGCTGTCCTTGGCCGCTGCAGCAGGCCAGGCGAGCTGTGGAGTCACCCTACAGCCCACACACTTGGGTAATTGCTTCCAGGCGCCCTGGATCCGCCTGCATTGTCGAGGGGGATAACGTGGCCATTGTTGAACGTCTCTCCTAAATCCGGTGACAGACCCAGGGTGGCAAGCAGTTAGCGCGTGGTCCTGAGTGAGGTTCACCCTGCGGGTCTCGCTTTTGTGTGGAGACAGGTGCCACTTTTATTGTTGATCTGCTGGCTCGGGTTTTGTCAGCCGGGACAGTGAAAGAGAATGGTGAGGGAAATTAATTGACTTAAACGTCTGTAGAAAAAACAAAATACGTAAAAGTTAAAAATTATCTCCTTCAGCTGACTGTCCATGGAGACGAAAAACCAAAATGTATCATTGGTCGCATTATGTTTTTGACCAATTGAGACTGTTTTGTGCTATCGTGATATTTCCTTTGACTCACGGGGTATTTTAATGAGTATATTTTCGAATAGCGAACGGCGGGGGAGGGGGTGGCATTTTCTAGTAAATCATTTTGTTACTTGTTTCTAGCGTAGCTGCGGGTCGCAGTGTACGGTCCAGGGTTTCACAGCTCCTCTGGGTCCGGGCCTGCACGCAGCGCGGCGTGCAGCTGCTTCCTGCCCGTCCCGCCAGTGCCGGAGCGTGCGCCCCGCAGGTGCATCTCGTATCGGTCCCGTACGCCACGCAGGTGAAGCTTGGCAGTTGTGGGTGCGAATGTTCTGTCACAGCTGGTTCGTTTCGTCTGCTTGTTTTCTCAGTGACCGAGAGGGGTGAGCCGAAGTCTCCGACCTTGAGTGCAGGCGTCACTGTTCTTTTAGTTCTGACCGTTTTGCTTTGTAGGTTTTGAGGCTACGCTCTTAGGTGTTCATAGATTTAGAATCGTTTGCTCTTCCTGAAAAATCGACTGTTACCATTATGAAAATCCTCCTTATCTCTGGTAATTAGTTTGCCTCGTGGTCTGCTTTGTCTCTTGTTAATGTAGCTATACCAGCCTTGTTTTGGTTGATGTTAATTGATATATCTTTCTCTATCCTTTTACTTTGAACGTTTCTTTATCCTTATGTTTTAGGCGTGTCTCTTGTAAGCAATGCATTAATAGTTTTTTAAACTATTAATTGAAATTATCTTTCAACACAACTACCTTAGGTTAGTTACAATGTTATTTTCTCATCTTTCTTACACGTGTTTAAACATGGCAGCTTGAATCTTATCTCACACAATGCAACATTTACCGCCAAAAATAGAGTCTAAAGGTCACCTGAATCTGTTTCTTGGAAAGTTCTGCGGCTCCCATCATTCTCAAGTCTGTACCTGATGATTCTGTTTTCTAGATTCCTGTGGCTTTGTTTCCACTGTTTCTTGGATTTCAAGCGCGCCGTCCTGCGTCCTTGGGCACTTGGTTATCTTTGATCGCGTGCTGGGCATCATCTTCTAAAAGTAGAGAGAATTCAAAACTAGACGGTGGTGTCACCCTCCCTCGTGTTTGTGCGGTGACGGGCAGTCCCGACCCGGGGCGGGCTGTGAATCCTGCCTCTTGTCCTCCCGGCCGGTCGAGGCTGGAAGGCATAGCTCAGCTTTCAGCCTCAGCCGTGTCTCCCAGAACCGGCTGGCGACCGTGGGTGAAGGCAAACCCCAGGCTCATTCTGCTTTCTCCCTGGTGGTTGGTGGCTCTGTAGCTCTGCGGTGCCTCGAGTCCCTGCGATGCCTTCGGACAGGTGTGCTAACACATGTCACACTCCCTTCGTTTTCAGGAGGAGGTTGTTCACACTGCCCAATCCTTCGTGAAGGGGAAATCAGATCTTGGTTACATTTTAACACACGAACGTCTCGGGACAGTTACAAAGCTGATTTTTTTTCTGTACATATATTTAAACGTGGTGGCCCGAGTCTTATAAAGTGTAACATTTACATCCAGAATAAGAGCCCCATAGTCACCTGAATCTGTGGTTGCCCCAATACTGAGGTCTAATGGGCCTCATTCTACTTGATCTCTGTCAACATCTGACGCTTCTTACTGTAGAGAAAGCATAAAATGTCGAAGTGTTACTGGCAAGAATTTAAACTTGGCCTAGTCTTTCAGGCCCTCTTCGATGCAGTGCTCTGTGGGGAGTCCGCGTGCGCGGCTCCGTTATTTAAGTGGCTGTGAAGTATTTTCTGGGTTGTCATCGTCACGCTGATTGGTAGGTGTGCTTCTCCCGGTTCTACAGATTCTAAACAACTACATCCAGTTCGAGGTGTCCCATGGGCCCTCGGACGTGGCGTCCATAAAGCTGTCCAGGTCACGTGTGACTGACGGGGAGTGGCACCATCTGTTGATAGAACTGAAGAGCGCCAAGGAGGGCAAAGACATCAAGTACCTGGCAGTCATGACCTTGGACTATGGGATGGACCAGGTAAGTCGGTACCGGTACCCTCTGTGGAATAGACCCCTTCTGGGGTCCGTGGGAGAACGGCGTGACCTTCTGTGTGCCAGGGCCCATCAGGGCCCTCGTGGGTTGGGGACGCACGTTCTGGGCACGCTCCCCCCCCCCCACGCTCCGGCCGCACATTCCACCTTGCGCTGGGGTCGCTGGCGTCTGCACTCGGTCTGCCTTCTGGGCGGTCAGCTCCCGGAATCGGGACCTGGACACCGTCCATCTGTGTGTCCCACCTTGGTGCCTCTGGCACCTTCCGCAGCGGAATCTTTCGCAAAGCCGTCTCGAGTGATGACTTGCTCAGGTGCTGTGTCTCCGGGGCACAGAGATCATGACACGTGTGTCCTTGCCCTCAGAGGAGACGGTCCTGCAGGTGATTGGGCAGTGGGACCCCGGTCCCAGAGAGGGCCGTGGGAGAGAGGCGTGCTCGTCCCAGACGGGCAGGTGCGCTCTGAGTGCTCACCAGACCACACGACTTCCGTAGTGTGTGGCCGAGCGGTGAGGCCGTTTTTACAGGATGCCCACGCACCTGGGGGTGCTTCCTCAGCTCCCCTGGTGTCCAGGCTCACCTGACGCCCCGTCCTGAGAGTGAGCGGTGTCGTGTCGTGCCCCAGGGGTGCACCTTCCTGGGCCTGCGGGTCCGGCCGGGCCCTTAGACTCCTCCGGCAGTGGGCATCACCTCCCGTTCACCGCCGTCCTCCTGGTTTGCACGGCTTTCTCACACAGCGGCTCGTTGGTGGGGCCCGCTACGGAGGTGGGAGTGTTGCCCGCGTACCCCCCGACCGTTCTTCACTGGCTGGGACGTGGACCTGTGTGCCCTGACGCGGTTCCCACACCCCGCCTGTCACACACAGACAGCCGTGTCCCCCTCCGAGGCTGAGCCAGGCCTGCCCTCTGTGGAGAGGCCCGGATGCGCTCGGGAAGATGTTTCCAGAATGGTGGATGTCGCTCCCCTCCTCACAGGACACGGTGCAGATCGGGAACCAGCTTCCGGGGCTGAAGATGCGAAGTCTCGTGGTGGGCGGCGTGTCCGAAGACAAGGTCTCCGTGCGCCGCGGCTTCCGGGGCTGCGTGCAGGTAGGGCAGAGCGCGTGGGCCCTCGCCTCGCGGCTGGCTCGGGCTGCCGCACCTGTGGCCCCTGGTCAGCCTGTTAGTTTTCAGTAAACGGGTGGTTTTCCAGGAACTCAGCCAGCCTTGTCAGTCCAGTTCCTAGCAAGACCCGCCCTCCCCACGGTCCCTCGAGTCCCCGCCACCCCGTCACCATCAGCCACCTGCAGCTCTGCCTTCATGGTGTGTCCAGAATTCACACCCCTTACTGCTTACGCCAGCCCCACCCAGCCCACCCCCCATGCTCACCTGAGCAGGTGTCTCACCTGTCCCAGTGTCGTGGCAGCCGCTGAGTGAGCTGTTGATGGAGTGGCTCAGCCTCGGGCCCCCCACTGCGGCAATGACCCCCCTCTGTTCCTTCCCCTCGCCACCCCCAGCCGCCCACCTGGCCTGAACCCCTCCCCCACGCCCGCTGCGCCCCAGCCCCGGGGCCTCCTGCCCTGGCACTCGCCAGCGTGTCCTGGCCATGACGCCTTGAGCGGTGGCCGCTCTTCCCGGGCGCGTCCCACAGCCCCCTCCCCTGCGAGTGCCTCGCCCGGCATCACCTGCCATCGTGCCTTCCATGACCCTCGTTCATTCAGCCTCGTGACACTCACCGGGGTCACTCGAACGTGGAAGCGTTCCAGCTTCTTTCCCGGGGGGCCTGCCCCCTGCCCGGAGCACCCCCTGGTGGGGCGGAGTGACCTCGTTCCTGCCGTCACCCCACTTCTCCTCCTGCCCGACCGGTCCCAGCTGCGTGGACGAACGAGGCGTCGCTTTAGAGACGGGGAGCCAGACAGAGCTCGGGTTCCTTACTCCCTGGCCACACGTCGGGGTCCCTGCAGGACCTGAGTCTGGCTGCCCTTGGGTCACGCAGGGAGTGAGGATGGGGAGACGTCCACCAACATCGCCACGCTGAACATGGACGACGCCCTCAAGGTCAGGGTGAAGGACGGCTGTGACGTGGAAGACCCGTGCGCCTCCAGCCCCTGCCCTCCGCACAGCCGCTGCCTCGATGCCTGGGACAGCTACACCTGTGTCTGCGACAAAGGTGGGGCCGCGGCCCCGCACCCCCTCTTCCCCGAGACTGTCGGCGGGAGGGGCACCTCGTGTTCACAGCTCATCGAGCAAAGCCGAGGGGGGCGTCGGCTTCCCCACCAGCTCCCGTGGGTCCGTGGAGCCCTTGGCCTCGGGCCCCATCTTCCTGAAGCGCACCCCGGCCGCCCTTTCTCGGTCGACGCCAGCGAGACCCCCAGGCTCCATCCTCAGGAGGGCGGGAGGAGTTAGGGAAGGGCACGCACGTCTGAACAAGTCCACGTGCGGTGTTTGCCCCTGCACGTCGAGCTGCTGCTGTCATTCTCCGCACCTGTCCCCGTGTGTCCCGGGGCGGCCGGCGCCCTCTGCCCCGGGGCTCCCGACCTCACAGGGGCCTGGGAGGCCCTTGTCGCTGCCTTTCCAAGGCCGACCTGCCAAACGCCCGTTCCCCTGGCTCCCAGGTGCCCCTGCCGTGCCCCTCTGCAGAGCAGCCCGGGGGAGGGCGGTGGCCGAGACGTCCCAGCGAGGGGGCCCGGCTCCGGGGTGGGCGTGCAGGGCCAGCGGCGGGTCTGGCAGGGGTCGTGCGCCTGTCCCCGCAGGGTACTTCGGGAGGCACTGCGTGGACGTCTGCCACCTGAACCCCTGCGAGCACGTCGCGGCCTGTGTGCGCAGCCCCAGCGCCCCGCGCGGCTACGTGTGTGAGTGCGGCTCCAGCCGCTACGGGCAGTACTGCGAGAGCAGGTAGGTGGCCGCCCGACCCCCCCCCCGCTTCTCCCCTCCCTCGTGGACCCCAAATCACATGTGCTGGTGGTTCAAGGACCGACGTTCCTTTTTCGACGTCGGCACGAAATAAACGAGGATCAGGGGCGTCGCACAGCGACCCCATCTGAGCGGGTTTCCACCCCAGACGCACCAGCACACGCCTTCGCCCGGAGCCCGCCGTGGCCAGGCGGGCGCGAGGGGCGGGAAGCTGGGCGTGACTGATGGCAGGGGACAGCCGGCTCTCGCGAGGTGTCCGGCGTGTGTGTAGCCCAGAGCGTAGTCACCGCAGGTAAATCGCTTCCGTGCACTCGGGCTTCCTGGAGGTGACGCGTTCCCGCTGGTGGCCCTTGGCCGGGGCCGGCCGTCCTGGGGCGGGCTCCAGCTCTCCCTTCGTCGAGTTTTCCTCTTTGTCATTCGGGGACCGGGGTGTGTGCTGCACCCCCACCTGTGACAGGAGGCAGCCGTGCCCTGGGCTCGTGATCTCGTGGTAAGACAGGCGCCACGTGGCTGCTGGATGGGGGCGGGGCGGGGAAGGGCGTTTCGGGGCAGACAGACTGAGAGGGGCTGAGCCGGAGAGCAGACACAGGACCAGGCCAGCCTCAAGGCTCGGTGGGGCATTCCTGGGGGCCATACTCTCTTGAGTGCATCCTACGTCCTGAGCGTCCTACGCCGGGGAGGCAGGCGGGCCTGGGAGGGGACCTGTCCTGGAGCTGGGAACAGACCCAGCTTTGCGGGGCCACAGAGCCAGCAGAAAAGTGGCAGGGTCAGGTCCGGGCCTCAGAGGTGTCTGGCTCCCGCACGGAGCGCGGTCGGAGCAGGCGGAAGCCGGAGACGGCGACCGCTCACGGTCTGGTGCAGCGCCCCCAGGGCCTGGCGCTGCAGGCCTTCGGGACTGAAGAGGGGGTGAGGAGAAGGGGTTCACCAAGGCCCTGGGGTCCCCACCTGTAAACTCGGATCCACATTCACCAGACCGGAGCCCCGGGCCCAGGAACCCGCCTGGCCACGCTTACATCCCTGACGTGAACAGAGCTCGTACTTAATAACTGCTCGTTGGGTGAGCGAAGGGGTGAGAGGCGACGGTGGACGGACAGAATGCCATTAGCCGGGGTAGTAAGCACAGGGTGGCACTTCGTTTGAGGGATGCTTGGGGGAGCATCCCGCCGGCAGGCGGGTCTGCAGGTGATACTCAGGGGAACCATCAGGTCAGGAGCAGAGGCAGGGTGACAGTGACAGGCAGCGGCTGGCCCCTGGGAGGGGTGGGCCTGGCCTTGTCAGCTTCGACATTGCTCCTCCCCGGGTTTGCCGGCCCTGCCGGGCCTGGCTCCAGAGACAGGACCGGGCGGGTCCGATGATCCTCAGCTCACCGGGTCCAGCCTGTGGCTGCACGAGCCAATGAAGGCACATGTCACGTCCATGGCAAGGCTGCTCCGCGTGTCTGTGGGGACCTGGGGACCTGGGCACGGCAGGAGCCGTTCAGCACCCGTGAGCCGGCAGAGGTCCTGGGTCCCGGGGGAAGCTTGCCCGGGGCAGCGGGCCCGGGCTGCTCCATGTGGGGCTGGGGTCAGGTATTGCTGCGCCCCGTGAGCCAGGCCTCGTGGTGGGGGTGATGTGCTGACATGAGCGTTGTGACATCATGTAAGTAGAAGCCTGGGCGGGGTCGTCGCCTGTGTCTTCCAGGTGGAAGAAGGAAACGAGCAGGCGAGTTGTTTAAAAGCAGCAGGTCTGCAGGCGGAACCCTTCCACACGCGGGGCTCAAGGCTGGGGGCGGGACATGGACTTCTTGAGGGTTCCGGGGGCGGGACTGAGCGGAGATGGACAGGTGCCCAGACCCGGACCAGCCGCGGCTCCAGGCGTCCCGCAGGCTCACTCTCGTTCTGAGAAGGACGGTCACATGACCTTCCACCTGCCGCCCTTCTTCCCAACAGGATCAACCTTCCGTGCCCCAAAGGCTGGTGGGGGAACCCCGTGTGTGGGCCTTGCCACTGTGCTGTCGGCAAAGGCTTCGATCCCGACTGCAACAAGACCAATGGGCAGTGCCAGTGCAAGGTGAGGCCTGGCCCGCAGGTGGCCGGCGGGGAGGCGTCCGCCACGGTCCCCCCGGGCGCCGGCCACGCACACACACACCGTCCCTGCACTCGCATCTCGGGTCCTTTTTGAGTCAAGGAGGCGGGTGGCCGTGATCGGCCTTTGCTAGGGAGTGCGGGAGGAGGGGCCCTCCGGGGAACACGCCTGCCTGGCCCGGCAGCGTGGGCGGAGGGCAGCGGGGAGGGGCCCGGGGCAGCCGGACGCGCGGGAAGCGTCCTGCAGGAGCAGGGCCGGCACCGGCGTCCACAGCCCCACGTGCTTCTGGCGCTTCCAGGAGAATCACTACCGGCCCCCGGACGCGGACGCCTGCCTGCCCTGCGACTGCTTCCCGCTGGGCTCCCACAGCCGTGCCTGCGACGGGGCCACGGGGCAGTGCGCCTGCAAGCCGGGCGTCATCGGCCGCCAGTGCAACCGCTGTGACAACCCCTTCGCCGAGGTCACCACGCTCGGCTGCGAAGGTCCGTGTCACCGCCCGAGGCCGTGTGCCGCGCATGCTCTGGGGCTTGGGGGACGCTCAGCCTGCGCCCACCTGGCCCCGGGCGATGGCAGCGCTGGAGCCCGGGTCACGCCCCACCCAGTCCGGCCCTGGTGGCCCTGGTGGCCCTGGTGCCCGAGGGGTCGAGGGTCGGTCTTGGGGGTGTGGCCATGCGGGCTGAGGGCCTCCTCTCCTCTGCCTCCCAGTGACCTACAGCGGGTGCCCCAGGGCGTTTGAAGCTGGCATCTGGTGGCCGCAGACCAAGTTCGGGCAGCCGGCCGCGGTGCCGTGCCCCAAGGGGTCCGTGGGTAAGTCAGTGCCCTGGGCTGTGGCGTCCGTTCCTGGCGGGAAACGGGACAGAGGCGCACGACCCGCGTCTTCGCCGCTCAGTGTGGGTTCTCTTTGTAAAGGGGGGTCGGGGCTGCGTCTGCCTGGGCGGGGTGTCGGGCCTGGTGAGAGGACGCTGAGCGCACGCAGGGCCCGGCCGCTCCGGGCAGGTGTGGTGCGCGGGGCTCGTGCTGGGACGTGGCGAACGACGAGGCTGGTTTCTTTCTTCATGGACTTGCCCAGACGTCCGCGTCGCTGGGCTCGGCCAACTGTGGACGTCAGGCGGCCATAGCGGTGGCCCCAGGCCTGAGGCCAGTGCCTGTGGGGGCTTCGTGGCCGTGGCCGCTGCCTGGCCCTGGGCCAGCGGAGGGTGGACATCATGCCGGCCTGGGGTACACCTGGACAGATGCGTGTGGATCAGCGGTTGGGATTTCGGGCCTCACGAGCCTCTGTCCGCCCCCAGGAAACGCCGTCCGTCACTGCAGCGGGGAGAAAGGCTGGCTGCCTCCCGAGCTCTTCAACTGCACCACCGCCACCTTCGTGCAGCTCAAAGCCATGGTAGGGACCCGTGCGGACAGGGTCAGCGGGGCGGGCGGGCGTCCAGGCAGCCGGGCCGTGCTGGCCAGAGGCCGGCTGTGGCTCAGGATCGTCTGTCCTGGGCACCCGCGGCCGGAGCATTCTCTCTCCCCTGGGGACCCGCTCTGCATTTGGCCCCCCGACCCCGGGTGCCCAGGTCAAGGCCGCAGCCTCCCGCTCTGGCTTCTCCCCCGGCGCTTTCCAGCCGCCCGACCCTCGTGTTTCACGTGCCGTCATCGGCCAGAGCGCGTGTTTGGGTTTCTCACGTTCTGTCTCATGAGGAAGCCCCCCCCCCCGCCCCGGGGAGCGGTGGACGGGAGCGGGGGGCGCCCCGCGCGGCCCCGGGGGCTCCGCGGACACCGCGTTGGTCCCTCGTTTCAGAACGAGAAGCTGAGCCGCAACGAGACGCGTCTGGACGGGGACGCGTCCCTGCGGCTGGCCCGGGCGCTGCGCAATGCCACGCAGCACACGGGCCAGCTCTTCGGGGACGACCTTCGCACCGCCTACCTGCTGGCCCGCGTCCTGCAGCACGAGAGCCGCCAGCAGGGCTTCGAGCTGGCCGCCACGCAGGACGCCGACTTCCACGAGGTGCGGGGCGGCCGAGCGCTTGGGGACGGCCCCCCTGCGGAACCTCCCCTCTGGGGGCGGGGCCAGGGCAGAGGCCGGTGACACCGATGACAAGGGTCAGGCACGTGCCGGTCACAGCAGTCGCAGGTCCCCTTGCTTCACACATACTCGGCCCCGGGGACACGGTGCAGCCATCGCCCCGATCTGCAGGGAGGGGAGCTGAGTCCCAGCCCTCGGAGGCCCTGCCCCCTGCCCCCCGCGTTCCGTCAGGTTCAGGGATTCGGGTGTCAGAAGCATCGGGTGAGGACCGTGAGGAAACTCGCTTCTACGCCTGTGCTTCCCCGTCACTCCTCTCCAGGCGTCCCCGGCAGTGCCGCGGCTTGGGCGGCCCCCCTCCCCGTCCGTGCAGAGCAGAAGGGGGGGGTCCCCTCTCCCACATTCCAGTCCAGGCCGAGCGTTCGGCCTGTGGGAGTTCGTTCCCACTTTGAGCCTGTGCAAACAGAAGCTTCTCCTCCAGGCTCTGTCTTGGGCCGGGGTCCCTGCGCCCCCACGACGGGCACACGTCTGCCTCACGCCGACCCCCTCCACGTAAACCCTGTGGTGTGCGGGGCAGCAGCGTCACACGGTCACCCACAGTGTGTCCCTGGCTGCCTTGCTGCCCGCTCAGTTCCCACACCTGGTGTGCCTGCTGGGCTGGGTTCTCATGTGACCAGGGCGTCGCCCCTTTGCGTCTCGGGGTGCACGTGCGAACCCCAGCAGGCTTCCCCCGGACGCACAGCTGCCCGCCTCTGAGCTGGAGACACCAGCGGTGTCCTCCTGCGGGCCCCCCGGCCCCCGCGTTAGCCAGGCCCCGAGCCGAGCGCCGTCTGTCTGTCTGTCCGGCAGGACGTCGTGCGCGTGGGCAGCGCGCTGCTGGCGCCAGGCACCAGGGCCGCGTGGGAGCACATCCAGCGCGGCGAGGGGGGCACGGCCCGGCTGCTGCGGGGCTTCGAGGCCTACTTCAGCAACGTGGCCCGCAATGTGCGCAGGACCTACCTGAGGCCCTTCGTCGTCGTCACCGCCAACATGAGTGAGGGCCGCAGGCTGGCGCGGGGGGCGGGCGTGCCCCACAGGAGGAACCCCAGGTCCGCCGGGGGTGTGCGGCCCCAGCGGGGCCTTCGCCTGGGGAGTGGCCGGCAGCGCCAGTCTCTGCTTCCTCGTCTGTGAGATGGGGAGACGGGACCCTCCTCGTTCAGCGTGTGCAAAGCTGGTTAGAGACACACACACATCGCTCCCCGGCCCAGGAAGTCAAGGACAGGCATGAGCATCGGTGACAGGGAGGCGAGGTGCCACAGGCCCGAGCGTGTGGCCTGCGGACCTTCCAGAACCGGGATGTGAGGCCGTTTAGGGAAGGGGAGGGGCGTGGTCTCTACTCACGCAGAGAAGCCAGGCCCACAGAGGGACAAGGACAGTGGCCAGGCACTGGGGCTGCCGGGTGGGACTCCGCCCTGCCTGACCAGGGACGGGGCTGTCCCCAGCGCATAGGACACACTGCTCTGGGATGAGGGCTTCGCAGGAAGGGACTCTGGAGGTAGCAGCCACCCCCACTTCGCCCAGACAGAGCGGGCAGAGTCCTCGGGGGCCTGTCCTGTGGGGGGGGGGGTCCCCCTTCGCCCAGACAGAGCGGGCAGAGTCCTCGGGGGCCTGTCCTGTGGGGGGGGGGCTCTCCTCCTGCAGGTGTTTTCTAAGCCCCATGTGGGGTGACTGGGCAGGACCCAGGGATTGGCCCCTGGATTACGCAGTCGTCACCCTGCAGGGAGGGGGCTGGGGCGTGCGCAGCTCACGCGTCGGCCCTTGCCGGGCTCCCACCCCCAGCCTGACGGTCCTCAGGCGCCACGTCTGATGGCTGGACTCGCCGCGTGTCCCCCCCCCACCACTTCCCGTGCAGGGGTCCCGCTGTGCAGCCTCAGGGCCAGAGGACATGGGGAGACGGGGCTTCTGGCCTAAGGGGTGTGGGTCCTGTGGGAGGGGCCGCGAGCCGTGTGACGGAAGCCACTGTCCCCACAGTCCTCGCCCTGGACGTCTTTGACACGTTTAACTTCACGGGAGCCTGGGTGCCGCGGTTCGAGGACATCCACGAGGACGTCCCCAGAGAGCTGGGGTCCTCCGTCTTCTTCCCGGCCGACTTCTTCACACGGCCCGAGAGAAGAGGTAAAACCCCTTGGAGGCCCAGGGCTGCCCTCAGGGGGCCCCTGCCACTGCGGGGGGCGCCCTGGAGGGTCCTCACCGCAGAGCACGTCCTGGGGGTGCGCATCGCGGCCCTCCCTGGCAATGGGGGGGGGTGGCTGGAGTCAGACGCAGGGGGCAGGGTGGGCCCACCTCGCAGTGCGCGACCTCGTCACGTGACAGACGCGTGCGTGCGCTGGTGCCCTCGCCGGCAGTGAAAAGCGGCCGTGCAAGCAGGGACGACTCTGGAATCCACCCCGCCGCCCCCAGCACAACCCAAACCCGAGCTGCACGTCCTCAGTCCTGGCCGGGGCCGCACTACGAGGCGGCTGGGACGTTTCGAACTGTGTCGAGGCGTTTTCCGCAGATCCCCCCCAGCCGCTGAAAACGTCTCAAAACCAGGGGCGTGGGCAGGCGCGAGGTTCCGTGCCGAGCGGTTTAAAGCGGGGGGCGCCTTCGGCGACCTGGGTTTGTCGGTCGTGTGATTCGGGCGCCTCAGCGACTTGGAAGGAGGGTTTTCCCCTGACGGTGGGTCGACCCCTCCCGATCGGTTTTCGCCGCTGGGCGTGGCGGCCTCGCCGCGGCTCTCACGCTGACCTCGCCCGCGCGTCTGCTTCTGGACTGACCACAGGGTCAGCCTCCCCCTCGGGCCCGTGGCCTCAGGAGTGGACATGCAGGAGCGCGTTCGCTTTAGGAAACCCACGGGAGAAGCTTCCGGCACCTGCTGCTCTGCTCTCCTGGGACGGCCCCGCTGACACCGGGTCCCCTCGGGGGACCCCAGCGTCGTCGTCACCGCGGTGCCTACGTAGCCCGCTGGCGTGTCCGCTGGCGGTCAGCACGGAGCAAACCCCACCGGTTCATTCACTTTTGAGAAGACGTGGCCCCGGGCTTCTGCGACCCCTCGTCCCCCAAACGCCTGACTCGCCCCGTGGCGGGGGAGCAAACAGGAGGCCCCCTGGCCTCGGCGGGTGTGGGGGGGCCGTGTGGATGAACGTCCAGGAGGTGGGGGCCAGGCCGGGCCCCTCGGGATGCCACAGCTGCCGGACGATCTGCTGCCCTGCCCCCACCCCCCCCCTCCAGAATGACTAGGGCTCCGAGGCAGCAGAAAGGGGTGCTGCCTCCTTCACGGGGGTGAGGTGTCCTGGAGGGGAGCCTGCGCAGCCGCCGGCTGGCTGACTGGTTAGCTGGAGGTGCCGTGAGCCAGTCAGGTCCTCAGAGACTAAAGCTTTAGACCCAGAGACTCCTGTGGGGCCGGAAGCAAATGCAAGGGGGAGGGGCACCGTGTTCTCTGCTCCTGGGTCATCAGGCACTCCCGAGGCCACCATGCCCAGGATGCTGTCCCCCAACCCTGCCATAGCCTCTCGTGCCCCGTGCCTGGGAGACAGCGGCCCCCTGGAGGGGGAGGCACTGACCCCCCCAGCCCTCAGCTTCTGGTAACCGCTGTCCCACGTCCTGTCTACGAATGCCACCAGCCTGGGAGCCCATGTAGACGAAATAATAACACGCGACTGGCTTTTCTCACCGAATGTAACGGTCTCAGGGTTCGTCCGTGTTGTCACGTGCGTCAGGACGTCCTCTGAGGCCCGAGTGACATTCCACTGTGTGTAGCCCACACCGCTCATTTGTTCTTCCACTGGTGGCACTGGGGAGGCCCCCACTTCCGGCGGCTGTGCACACGGAGACACGCGTCTCTTGAGCTCTGCCCGCCGTTCTTCGGGGCGCGTGCCCAGAGTGGGTTTGCGGGGTCGCGCGGTACTGCGTTTGATCTTTTGAGGCACCGGTGCTGTCCCCACAGAACATCCGCTGGCTTCAGGCGGCTCCTGCTCACGTGGAGAGCGATGGGCGGGGACACGGGTGTCCAGCTCCGTTCCCTGCTCATGTTGCAGAGAGTCCCGCGGTGAGGCCGGCCGGCTGGAGGGCGGCCCCGCAGACTGCCCGCCCAGGGCCCGGCGCCGAGCGGGTGGCCCCGTTCCCGAGGCAGAAGCGGCACCCCGAGGAGCCTGGCCAGTTTGCCGTGGCCCTGGTCATCGTCTACCGGACCCTGGGACAGCTGCTGCCCGAGCTCTATGACCCTGACCGCCGCAGCCTCCGGTAAGGCTGGCCGCCCGACCCCCGCGTGAGGACGGCATTGCCCTGTCGTCGCCCATGGACAGAGGCCCTGGGCCTGTGGGCGGGCAGTGGCCTGGGGTTTCTGCCGGGAGCGCCCCGGCACGCGCCCCGCCTCGTGCGTCCGCGGACACTGCCCCCGTGGCGCACCGGTGTCATTCCTCCTGGGGGGGACTGTCCCGCACCCGTTTGCCTCACACACTGGCGGCCCAGCACCGAGCCGCTTCGCGAACAGTGGCCGGGACGGCACACACCGCCCGGCGGGCCTCGCGGCTCGGGTCAGAGGCGGGCGCACACCCAGGCTCCACTTCCTCCCCCACCCCCGTCATTTCCCAGGTTCCCCGGGGTCTGTAGTCCCGTCGTCCTCCTGGAGGCCGGACGAGAGGCCGCCAGGAGCCGCCGGGCTCCGTATGTCGGGCATTTCGTCTGCTGTTTCACGGGGGGAGGGGGGGGGGGGCAACACGTCTCTGTGCACACGGCTCTTCCCTTTTAAATTTCCAAAGTTCACCTTTGGCCCCGAGGGTGGCCCTTCAGTGCCAAAACCTGGGCCGAGCCGCCGCGGCCGCCGCCCGGGCCTTCCCGGGAGCAGGGCTGCGACCCTGACCCCACGGGCTGTGACCCCCCCCGCCCCGCCCCGTGTCCCCGCCGTGTTCACACGTGGGCGTCCGCGACCGGCTCACGCGCGCTTTCCGGGTGCTCTTGCGCCCCACCTGCAGGCTGCCGAACCGGCCGGTCCTTAACACGCCGGTGGTGAGCGTGACGGTGCACGGCGAGGACGCCCCGCCCCCGCGGCCCGCCCTGGTGCAGCTCGCCCTGCTGGAGACGGAGGGGCGCAGCAAGCCGGCCTGCGTCTTCTGGGACCACTCCATCACGTGAGGGGCGCCTCCGGCCGAGCTCTGCGTCCCCGTGGGGGCTTCGCCGGGGCCGGGGTGGGCCCGCAGCTCCCCAGCACTCCGCAGGTCCCAGCGCCCCACTGCGGAGTGTCCCGCGGTCATTCTCTTGGTCTCTTGCACCCCCCCCTCCGGCCTCTCGTGGGGGACGGGGTGTCTTGCTCGGGTGTCAGAGCCCCTGCGCGTACAGTTACGCGCACACGTGTGTAGCCACACACGTACACACACGCACAGATACACACCTGGAAACGTGGCTCATGCGTGTGTGCACACGCGCACCAGGATGTACACACCTGGGAGGGCGTGCACACGTGACGGACAGGCCGACGTGGAGACAGGGCCGGTCACCTGCAGGGCTCCCGTGACACAGCGGCCACCACCGAAGGAGGCGGGGTTCCGTCCCGGACACGGGGGGGGGCAGGGCTCAGAGCCTGGGAGAACAGCCAGGAATCCCACACGGGGGGGTCCCCATACCGGAAGGGGGTGCCTGACCTCGCCTGGCCCTGCCCCCACCGCCCCCACCCCCACGCCTGGACCTAGGACAGAATTTTGTGCATCTGGGAGTTTGTTCCTGGGTAACGAAACATCCCCCACGTGAATCGTGGTTCCACGAGAGCGAGCGGGCGCCCACCGAGCGGGGGTGCCTCCGGGGTGGGCAGGCGGACTGCCGGCCTGCAGGGGCCTGCGCCGGGAAGCAGGCTTGGCTCGGCAGAGCCCGTGTGGCATTCTTCCCACCGTCTATGTTTGACAAATTCTAGTCAGTGAGCAGGCGGCGTGGTGTCTGGGCGGTAACAGGCGCTCGGCTTACGGGACAGGGTGCAGGGCCCGCTATCCCCCCGGGGACGCGTGAGGGTCTGCTCGGCCTGCGGGAGGCTCGGCTGTCTGGAGCGGTCGCTCGGCTGAACCCGGGCGATTGGCTCGTCGTCCTCCCTGCTGCATGCCGCAGCTCTCGTCCCCGGATCTTAAAAGTTCTTGCAAACACGCCTTGGCCTTCACGGCCCATTTCACAGATGAGTAAACCGAGGATCAGAGAAGTGACCGGACTTTCCCAGGCTCGGGGAGGGCAGGGCCGTCTCCGAGGCCAAGACGCGCCCGCGGGCAGCTCGTCGTGTGGAGCTTCTCAGGGAGGAATAATTGGGCCCTGCTTCCAGGCGGCGGCCGTAAAGCATTGTGCAATCGGGAGATGAAAGTGTACAACGAGCGTGAGGTGTTATTTCATAAATCATCCAGACTCCAAAGAAGACTGAAGAACAAAGCGGCCTGCTTAACAATGGACTAATGTTTCTGACGAAAGGGGCGTGCGGACCCAGGAGGTCCCCGTTTACGTTTTACTGCTCCATGACACATCGGATGGGAACTTCGCAGGCTGCTTCCTCGGGGCCCTCGCCAGCCCCCGAGGAGGAGGGGGAGTGTTCACACGGTCTCGAGCGGCTGCGGGGGCCCTGGTCCCCATGGCGGTGGCAGTGGGGCTTTGCCTTGGGCACGGTCCAGCGGGGGCAGGTGGGCCTGGGAGACCCCGGCAGTGGAGGGAACCACGTGCCCCCCCTTTCTCCGCAGCGCCGGTGGGACCGGAGGCTGGTCGGCCAAGGGCTGTGAGCTGCTGTCCAGAAACCGGACCCACGTGGCCTGCCAGTGCAGCCACACCGCCAGCTTCGCTGTGCTCATGGACATCTCCAGGCGTGAGGTGGGCGCAGCCCCCAGGGGCACCCCCGCACCTCCCCCGCAAGTATCCCGGGGGCACTGACCCCATGGGGCATTTAGGCCTCGCCCCAAACCTGCCCCCTCAACGCGCGCTGTGTCCTTCCTTCCAAGGACTGAAACGGATCCACTCTAGGAGAGCGGCCAACTCTGTTAGCATCTCCGTAACAAAACCCCCTCGGAAGGGTTCCGGGGAGGCCAGGTGGTAGGTTAGAACAGGGAGGGCGGACGCTGGCCTCGGACGGCAGAGACACGCCTAGCGAGCTCGGCACACCACACAGTGGTGTTCTCAGCAGCCTGTCACGGGCGCTGTCTCTGCCCGCTCCAAACATCGAGGAGAAAGCTGTTGGCGGGCAGGGGACAAAGGGGGACACAGGGAGCACCATCCTTCAGCGCCACGCACGCTGGCCGGAAGGTGAAGGAGCCGGTCAGGAGCCGCCCGCGGTGTGGATGTTTCACCTCTGGCGTTTGCAGGGCCCTGGGAATGTGCCCCCCTCTCCCCTCCCCCCCCCGTGGGGCCGGTGGTGAGGTCAGCCTGGGTGTGGGCGGCTGGAGTCCAGGTGCCAGAACAGGCCTGGGTGACCTCACTGCGGCCGCCTCTCCAGGCCTGGGTGTTGTTTCTTGTCCCAGGGGGCCAGGCGCCCCCCCTCACCCCCGCCCCGGTGTGCAGGGCCCTGGTTTCTGTCAGATTCGTGGGAGGGCGAGTCAGCTGTGAGTTGGTCCTGGTGGGTATCACGGTGACAGAGGAGAGGGTGGGCCCCCTGGGCGTCCTGCGAGTGCCCTCAGGCCATCACGGTCTTTGTCCCCGTGCGATGGGGGCGTCCTCTTGTGGACAGGAGCGGACAGGACATGTAGGCGGAGGAAGGTGAGGATCAGGTAGAAGAAATGAAAAGGGCGGGAATCGCAGCTCCTATGCCCCTTCCTCCAGCCTGTGGTCCCCAAGGCCGGATGTCATAGCACCCCCAGCCGTGGGGGCGGGGCCACAGGGCTGCAGCCTCCAGGGGACACCAGAGTGAGCTGCAAAGGAGAAGCCCCTGAGCACTCAGGTGCCCCCTCCCAGCGCTGGCCCCCAGCCCCACTGCCCCCCGCCAGGCGACGCCTGCTCCGAATTCCAGGCGAGTTCAGAGCATGCTTCCCAGGTTACCAGGGAACCGGGCCTCTCACCCCCAAATGCCAGAGCTCTGCAGGGCGGGGACCCAGACCACTGTCACGTCTTGCAAAGCCCGGGAGACAGTGGCGGTCCCCAGCAGCGAGGGCCGCCTGCCTCCTGTGCACGCGCGGCCTGCCGGCGAGGTCTCCCGGCGGAGGGTCCGGGCGGAGGGTCCGGGCGGGCGGGCCCGGCGTCTCCTGGGCAGCGGTGCCCACGTGTGAGGCTTCCTTACTGTCGTGCTTGATTGCGGCCGCACCTCCACGACTTAAAATCCCCCGCCTGGGCCGCGTCCAGGCTACGGGCAGGGCCCGCGGTGCGCCCACCCTGCCGTGTGGCCGCCAGCTCCAGAACCGGCTCTGTGCCCTGTTCCTCCGGTGTCCGCTCGGGGGCCGGGGGCGTGGCCTGTGGTGGCCGCCGTCAGCGGTCCCCGTGCGGCAGACGCCCCGCGGGAGCCGCGGCCCTCACCGGCCCTTGCCCTTCTCTGCCCGCCCGCAGCACGGCGACGTCCTGCCCCTGAGGAGCGTCACCTACGCCGCGGTGTCCGGGGCGCTGGCCGCGCTGCTGGCGGCCTCCGCGCTGCTGGCCCTGGTGCGGACGCCGCGCTCCAACCTGCGCAGCACCCACCGGCACCTCGCGGGGGCGCTGTTCTCCTCCCAGCTGGTCTTCGTGGTCGGGGTGGCCCAGACGGGGAACCCGGTGAGTCCCCGCCCCTGCCCCCCCCCCGTCCCCCGCCCCGCCCCCCCTCCCCTGCTCCCTGTCCCCTCACTCCGCGCTACGCCTGCGCCCATGGCCAGCGGGCAAGCCTTCCCCTGAGGCTGGCGCTGGGGGCCAGGTGGGCTCTGTGTCCAGCGGGGTCTCCCTCCGGGGGCTCCAGTCACGACGACTCTTACTTTCCTGAGCAGACCCAGTGATTTCATCAGAAAGTGCAGTCGCTTGTCACAGCCCCGAGGCCGCGAGCTGTGCCTTGAGCCGTTGCAGCCCGAGGACGTGTGACAGGACGGGCTTCCCTGTCTGCAGGGTGTCTGCAGGGTGTCTCACCCCTGCACTCTGCACTTCCTCAGGAGTCATGGCTGTGTGTCCTGGGACAGTCCCCCTGCTCCTCCAGATAGGCAGAGGAGGCTGGGACAGGCCCGGAACTTGGGGCGCTGGGGGTGGGGGTGCAGACAGGACTGAGGAAGAGGAGGGGGCCTCCTGAGAGAGAGTGAACACCATCAGGAAGGGCCCAGAGGGGACACGGGGCACTTCCCTGTGACCTGGTTCAATGCAGGGTGTGTTTCTCAAGCCTCCCCAGGTCGTGTAGGTGTGTGGGGGCCACTTGGCTGCCTGGGGTATCGTGTGGGCTCGCAGGTGTCACAGGAGCTTATGGGGTGCCATGTGTGCTTGTGGGGTTATGGGTAGTTAGATTATGTAGGCAGTGCGGTGGGCCACACCACAGAAACACCCAAACCAGTCTGTAGACACGTCGCCAGGAGTAATTGGAGGGTTTAGCAAAGTAACTGGTTATCATTGGAGACGTGTGTATGAAATCGGGCATGGGGGGTGGGGTGGGCTGGTGGCTGCGGTGACCCTGGGCTGCGGGGCAGGGACCCACCTTGGTGGGGAAGCTGGCCGCCCAGCCAGAGAGCAGCCAAGGGGAAGAGAGGTTTGTGGCTTTGAGTCCGTGGCTGGTTTTCTGTTTTACAAAGAGGATTTTCAAAATACGAGGGTCACAGCCCGGCCTGACGGGTCACAGGTGGAGGGAGGAGCAGGCCCTGTGCCTGAGGCTCTAGGGATGTGGTTCTGTGGCGGAAATGGCCCTAGGGAGGTGTGCTCTTCACAGGTGATGGAGCTGGGCCCAGCCAGGCTGGTGACTTGCCCAGGGACCAAATGTTCATGACTAAACGGTGACCCGGATAGCCCTAGGGAACTCTGAGACCCGCTGACCATCACACGTGCATGCACAGTGACTGCAGGAAGTTCAGAGGTCGCCCTCGCCTCCTGATCTCTGCTGAGGCGGGCGAGCGATGGGCTGTCACGCCAGGTGCGGTCGACATAGCTGTTGTCCCTTCATTCCTTGTGTTCTGAGCACCCACTGCCTGTCACCATGGTTAAGCTACCAAAGACCCAGATGCAAGAAGCCCTCCCCTCCCCTCTCTGTCCTCGGAGCCCACCTGCCAGACACGAACATGAGTGACAGGTGCCAGATGGCGCCCTGGTGGCGGGGGGGAGCTGTGCCAGGTCCGGGGACCGTCCTGACCATCCATTTGCCGTCCAGTGGGAGGGGTTCAGGGTAGGCCAGGGGCAGGTCGGGGGTCCAGCCACCCAGAGCCCGAGGGGCCGCGCCGAGCACTATGGAGAGCCGTGGCTGGGTCTGCGTTTCGGGAAGGTGACCTTGGCGACGGGGAAGGTGAGGAGAGGGGTCCGGGGTTCGGAAGAGCAGCGGGGGGCTGTCTTTGTGAGTCTGGTGGTGAGCCCCAGAACCACGGGCATGAGAAGGGCAGGCGGGGTTGGGGAGGGAGCCGAGGCGTCGGGTCTGCAGTGGGGACGATAGGTCAGGACGCCACTCCGTGTGGGGTGGAACCTCGGGCAGCAGCGAGTCTGGGCCAGGCCGGACACTCCCCTCGGGGGGCTGAGGCGAGCATGAGGACGCGCCCCCCACGCGAAGAAGAAATGCGTCTGTGGGAACGGACAGGCCCTAGGACAGGACGGGGAATAAAAAGACAAGGATGGAATTTGCCAGCCAGCCGACCAGAGTCGCTGGCATGCTTGAGCTCTTCCTCCTCATTCATGGCAAGCCGTGGGATCCCTCGAGACCCTTGCCAGGCAGCCAGACCCACCTCTGAAGAGAGGGTGGACCGTCCCACCTGATAAGTGGGTAGAGACAGGATGTCGCAGGCGGACAGCTCGAGAGGGTGGCTCTGATGACTTCAGTGGCTTCTCAGCTGTGACATCGGGGGTCCAGGCCTGTCGCAGAGGCCTGACCCCTAGGCTGGGCAGGGTGAGGGGTCCCCCCCACTCCCCGGGGAGGTGCCACTGCAGCTGCTTCTCTGCATCCGGCCGGGCCAGGGCGGTGTGCCTCCGCCTGCCTGCAGGCCTTATCAGCGCCTCTGCGGGACGCCACATGACTCACTCCAGAACCCGTGGAGCACCTTTGCGTGGTCTCGGGGGGGATGTGGACTTGGGGCGAGCCACGCGCTGTAACTGCACACCACGTGGGAGGTGCCCCGAGGCCCGCCCTCCTTCCCAGGCTGCTGGGGTGGGGGGCCCGCCGGGCAGGGCAAAAAGGAATGTGGGGCGCCTTGGCTCCGTGCCCGCTCCCCACGGGTCTCTGTGGATGCATCTCTGGGCGAGGTGTTTTCTCTCCCAGATTTCTGGCAGGCGGCAATGACTTATTGTGCCTCAGCGTCTGGTCTTTGTCCTGGAAAGGTCGCACGCACATTTACCACAGCTGTCTGTGCACGTACGGCCCCGTGGACTCCCAAAACGTGTTTCTGACGCCTCCTTGGTTTGAACAACCCCAACAACGTGGTTTCGTGCGCTTCCTTTTCTCATGGTTTAAGGCGCGAGCCGCCAGCCCCCTCGCTGCTCCCCCTTCTCCTCACACGGGGAGCGGGGCGCGCCCAGCCCCGGGCTCTGCCCGCCGCTGCGTGCACGCTCCCCTTTTCCTGCCGAGTCCGGCCTCCGAGGCAGAGAGCATGTCTCCCGTTGTACCCGGAGCTTGTTTTTCCCCGCTCGGGTCCTGCTTTGTGCCGCATCTGACGAACGTCACTCTGCAAGGTCCCACCCTCACCGCTGGGGTTGTGTTTCTGGAGAGCAGGTGGCCGTCGAGGTTGACGTGGCTGTGGGCAGCACTTGTGTTCGGGGGTCTGTCGAGCTCCCTGCGGGAGACACTGACCGGGCACCTCGGCACAGCGTCAGGCGGTGGCCCTGGCCTCCTCCCGCCCTCCTGTGTCTGTTGAGGTCCAGGTGTCTCCCTGGCGCAGACACTGGGACCCTGGGAGGCTGGACAGACTGTGACGGGGATGGGGGCCAGGACAGAGCTCTCTGCATCTGTCCTGGTGTCCAGGGACACGAGCCGGCTTACCGGAGGCCGGATGCTGTCCCTCAGCTGCCCTGGAAGTTGACTTTCTCTTCCTGGCACTTGGCCACCGAACAGACAGCCACCTGTCACAGGAAGGACAGGGGCAGAGTAAACGCTCCCCTCCCCGGCCTCCCTTCAGCAGAGATACGAGGCCCCCACCAGCTCAGGCACGGTGAGGCGCTGTCATTTGTCCCTTGAGGCCATGAAGCACAAAGCCCCTCCCTCTCTCTGGCCACACCTGCTGGACCCTGGAGACCTGTGCAGGGGTCAGGGGTGGTGGCCAAGGTCATGGTCTGGGGCCCTCAGCCTAAGCAGGCCACCTCCACAAATTTTTTTTTTTTTTTTAAATTAAATTTCAAAATTGAAACCGTGGCATGAAAAAACAGATTCCAGCTTCTCCTGGAAACACTGGAGGCTCTGCCCACCTCTGGCCCCCAGGCTGCGCTGGCTCTTGGCACTGATCCGGGCTGGGGCGGGTCCCTGGGTCCCCAGGTGCCTCACCCCCCGGCCCGTCCTCTCCCTCACGTCGGGAGCCCGAGGCGCTGTGTGACTTGTGGCGCTCGGCGCCCGCGAGTGAATCACACACAAAACCCAAAGAAGTCGATTTCCTGGTTCGGCCGCGTAGACCCTCCCGGCTGGCAAGAGGCGGGTTTGGTCGCTTCCCTCCCGCCTTGGGCCCCTCCGGCCCTCGGCCGGGCCGGCGCTGAGCGGCCCCTCTCGTGGCAGTTCCTGTGCACGGTGGTGGCCATCACGCTGCACTACGTCCACATGAGCGTCTTCGCCTGGACCTTCGTGGAGAACCTGCACGTGTACCGCATGCTGACGGAGGCCCGCAACGTGGACGCGGGGCCCATGAGGTTCTACTACGTCGTGGGCTGGGGCCTCCCGGCCATCGTCACAGGTGAGGCCGCGGGGCCCGGGGGACATCGCTGGCCCCAGAGCCCGCGTCGGTGACTGTCTGGCCTCCTCTGCCTTCTGTGCCCTCCCCGGCAGAGGAGGCCCCAGCCCTGCACACTCGTCCGCACACACGAGTGTGACCATCCAGACCCCGCCGCGGCCGCAACCCCCGTCCCGTGTGCGCTGCTTGAGAACTGGGCCCCGGTCTCCCCAGGGTGCCTGTGGCGTTTCGTCAGAAAGCCCGTGTCCGTGCCCCAGTGAACGCAGGAGCGCTCCCTGGTCTCGACTGTCCCCCTGAGGGCCAGCTGCCCCCAGCCCCAGGGCCTCAGGTGACAGGCAGGGAGTTCGCTCACTGCCACGGGTGGGGCCTCACCTGTACAGGAACATCGTGAACATCGGCCGCTGATAGGCGACCCCAGGGCCCAGCTCAGGGAGGGGACGTGGTTGCCGGCTCGTCCTGAAGTTTAAGTGCAGGTGTTTAGCTTGCTAGGCCTCCTGCCTCCAAGTACCACAGACTGGGGGGCTTAGAGAAACGGGGGTCGTCGCGCCGTCTGGAGGCCAGAATCCGGTGCGGAGGCGTGGGCAGGCGGGTTCCTTCCGGAGGCCGAGGGACGGTCTGCCCGGGCCCCTCCCCGGGTCCTTGGTTCACATCGCTACAGCCTCTGCCGTCATCGCCTGTCCTCCCCGGGCGTCTCTGTCCCAGTCACCCCCTCCTCTCTCTCTTAAGGCCACCGGTCACTGGATCAAGGGTCCTTCCTGAGCCAGTGTGATCTCCTCTTGAGATCCTTAACGAGTCTGCAAAGACTCTGTTTCCAGATAAAGCCACGTTCACAGATTCAGGGGCTCAGGAGCCGGACCGACCTTCCTAGGGGGACACCGCTACACTAGGGGACGGGAGGAGGGGGTGAGACCCCCACAGCAGGAAGTCACCGAGGGGTGTAGCAAGGAGCCCTCTGAAGGGGCGCTGTCTGCAGAGGCGGGGTCTGCGTCCTCTGAGCGTGCCTCAGAGGCCATGGGGTGGGGGGGCCACAGCCCGCGCACAGAGCCTCTCAGCGCATTCCAGGGCTCATTACAACGGTGACAGTTCTTGACTGAGCCCACCCTCCCCTGAGGCGCCTGTGCAGGGGCCAGACCCCGGCTGGGCATGCCACTCGGCCACTTCCGGTGGGGCTGTCCTCATTGGCACAGGTGACGTTAAGTGGCTTTCCCTCTCCCTCATTCGGGTCACAAATGCTCATGGCCCAGCTGGCCCTGAGTGACACAGGGGAGGGCCCTCGGCCCCCCAACCCCCTTACCCCTCAAGCTCCCGCTGGGTCTGAGGGCCTGACCTGGTTGGGGTTGGGGTGGCGGGCAAGTGTCAGGGCCCAAGGTCTGCAGAGAAGGAGCTGGGAGGAAGGCCCCGGGCCGAGCCTCGTCTGAGGCGGGGGTCGGTCTGAGGTGGGGGACGGTCTGAGGTGGGGGTCGGTCTGAGGTGGGGGATGGTCTGAGGTGGGAGACAACTTCCCTTGGAGAAGCTCGAGGCCGTTTTCTACGTGGCCGATAAAACACCTAACCTGGGCAAAGATGAGCCTCTGGAGTTACCCGTGAAATGCCTCGGAGATGGCTTTGGCTTTTGGATCTAACTTCAGACATTTCATATTTCTAACTTGTTTTAAAAACAATTTTTTTTTAACACGTAAGTCTTTCACAAAAGAACCTAAACAGATTCCGGGGAGCCTCAGGCTGGGCCGGGGGCGCTGGCCGGCCATGCCGCCCCCACCGCCGGGCTGTGTGTGCACCCCCGGCACTCCCCGCCTGCCTGGAGCCCGTGACCCCGGCTGGCCGGGCGTGGGTGGTGCTCGGCCTTGCCCGCGTGTCCACGCCATCTGTTGGGGGCAGGGAGCGAGTATCACACACGTACCCATCTCTACTCCCCCCTGTGTGGTCGCCTCGGGGTCCCCTCCAAACGGCTGGACGGAACAGAGCATCTCTACCCAGGCCCTGTGAGGGGGTGGCTTGCGGTCTGCTGGGCTCCAGAGCACAAGGAAGGGCAGGCTGTCGGAGGTCACGGGGGCCTGTCCCAGCTCGGGCCCCCCAGAATGGAGGGCGGGGTCAGGGGAGGCCACAGCGCGGAGCAGGCAGGTCACGTGTGCTCCTTCCTCTGTCGCTGCTGTCCTTGTCTCTCTCCGGTGTCCCTCAGCGGCCCAGCCCTGGGGGCTCCTCGCAGCTGCCCAGGCCCACGTGGGCCGGGTGCTCCTGTCACTTGGCACTGTGAGGGGCTTTGCTTTGAGGGGACCTGGGCCTTTGTCACATCCCACCTGTGTATCTTGGGCTCCGGGCCCTTCCTTCTGAGGGCAGTGCTGGGGTCCTGCCTGCGTGGGGCTGGGGGCGTTCCCTCACTCTCCCCTCCTTGGGGTCCAGGACTCGCCGTGGGCCTGGACCCCCAGGGCTACGGAAACCCTGACTTCTGCTGGCTGTCCCTCAAGACACCCTCATCTGGAGCTTTGCTGGGCCATCGGAACAGTTATAATCGTGAGTGGGGTTCTCGGGGACATGGGACGCTGGGGTGCCCTCGGAGTGTCAGTGGAGGGGCTGGAGGGGCGGGAAGGGCTGACTTCACCGTGGTGAGGCCTCATCCTCAGACCCAGGGACTCCAGCTTCCGGTCCACATCCACTGTGAGACCGCTTGGTTCCAGCTCCCGGGAAGGGACGCCCTCCAGGCGCAGGGCTGGCACGTGGGCCCCAGGGCCCGGCCTCCCCGAGACACGTGTGAACATGCTCAGTGGCGTTTGGCTTTTGAAGGTCTGCTGTGCAATACGGGCAAGTTGGTCACCGGACTTCGTTTTGTTTCTTTCAGGTCAATACAGTTATTTTTGTTCTGTCTGCGAGAATTTCCTGCCAAAGAAAGCACCGTTATTATGAAAGAAAAGGGATCGTGTGAGTTGACGCGAAACCCGGGGGCAGGTGGGGGGCTGATGTGGAGCCCCCCGAATGTCTGGTCCATGGAGCCCCTGGAACGTGCCGGTCACTGGGCCCCTTGGCCACGACCCCGCTCAGCTGCAGCTGTGGTGGGGACAACTGGCTGGGCCAGTTCAGAGGACCGAGGACAGCCTCACGGGTGGGGACCTGCGGGCCGCCGTGTGGAGAGGCCTGCGGCTGGACTCTGCCAAGGCCGCCAGGGGGTGTCCGGACCGAGCAGCACGGGTGTTGTGGAGGGGGGGCGGGAGGGGGGGAGGAGGGAGGAGGCTGACCACCGCGGGGACCGGGACCGGGGAGGGAGACACGTTGAGATCCAGGAGGGTTTAGGACGGAGGCCCCGCAGCGTGGCAGGTCACGCAGCGGCTCGGGGCTTTCTCGAGGCCCCCAGGCTCCATCCTCCTCACCTGGGACGGTGCGGCCCTGGGAATGAGGCGGGCCAGGGCGGCAGGGATGGCGACAGCGGGTGGGGGAAGATGCTGAAGCGGAGGCGATGCCGGGCTGCAGGGATGGAGCCCCCCTCCCCGCCCGCGCGGCAAGAAGGAACTTGCCGTGTTTGGCGGCTGGGAGAGGAGAGGCGACCCGCGAAACGGCCTCCGAGGTGCAGGCCCGGCGGGAGCCGAGGAAGGGTCGGGAGAGGAGGACAAGGGCACCCCTCGGGTGGGGTGACCCACGCCGGGAGGAGGGTGAAGAGACGATGCACAGGGAGGGCCCGCCGGGCAGCAGAGGGCACAGGCCTGCCTGGCCCCCCAGAAGGGAGCTTAGAGAGGGGTGGGAAGGGTGCGCAGCTGGACAGACAGATGCGTGAGTGGGCGGGCGGGGCGCAGATGGGTGGATGAGAGCCAGTCGAGTGGGTGGGCGGGGCGTGGGGCCGTGGCGTCAGGCCCCGCCCCGCCCTGCAGCTCCCTGCTGAGGTCCGCCTTCCTCCTGCTGCTGCTCGTCAGCGCCACCTGGCTGCTGGGCTGCTGGCCGTGAACAGCGACGAGCTGGCCTTCCACTACCTCTTCGCCGCCTTCAGCTGCTTCCAGGTACGCGGCTGATGCGCCTGGCGGGGTCTCTGCTCGGGCCAGCCCTGGTGGGGTCATGGGTCACGTGTACTGCTCCCTCCCTGAGATGCTTCGGCCCTGGCTGGCCCGGAGGGTCCCTGGCAGTGGCTGAACTCCCAGGAGAAACCAGGCCGCAGCCAGGTCACCACACACGGTCCGGCCTCCAGAAGGAGCCTGTTGTCCTACACTCGGTTCTGCTCAGAGCCTCCCCAGGGGCGGTGCCCCCTGGTCCTCCTACATTGTCAGGACACCGTCCTCTGCTCAGCCACTGCTGGGGCTCCCTCCCCCTCCCCAGACCAGCATAAATCCCACGCGTGCCCCCAAGGAGGAGTGTTGGCCATTTACAGTTCACACCAAGGGCTCCCCAGAAGGTCGATTAATGACGTACCAAGGGAGACCCAGGATGGCGTGAGGGCAGTGGCTGGGATGGGGCCCTCCTGGCCCCTCGAGCAGGCTGCCTTGCCCAGCCCCCCCCCAGAAAGCAGAAGCCCTTGTGGCGGATGGCCAGGGTGGGCCTCGGTGGCGTCTGCAGCCATGGCGCAGGCACTCTGGGTGCTCAGCGGCACACGCGTTGGCGGGCTGTGCTCCACGCGTCCCCAGCAGCGGGAGTGCTCAGTGCGGCGGCCACAGGGCCCGGCTCCTCTGCTGACCTGCTGCCCCTCTCCGCAGGGCCTCTTGTCCTCTTGTTCCACTGCGTGCTCAACAGGGAGGTCCGGAAGCACCTCAAGGGGGTTTTGTCGGGAAAAAGCCACACCCGGACGAGTCGGCCACCACGAGGGCCACCCTGCTGACGGTAGGAGGCGCCCGGGGACGCCCAGGGCCTGGGGCTGGGCTGCACTGCTCACCAGGGTCCGTGTGGGTTCCCTCACAAAGAGGCCGGCACAGAGCCACCCGCAGGTCGTGACATCCAGTCTGTCATGGTCGCAGTTCTGCTTTTCGGGGTCTCGGAAGGACGGGCCCAGCCGGCGGGGACCCCGGCCAGAAGCAGTGGCTGTGGGCGCGAGGCCGGCCTCTGGCCACTGCAAGGGCTGCGCGAAGTCCTCCCCTTGGCCTCGTCGAGGCTCCTGTGCTCTGTGTCCGGTGGGGGCTCTGTCAGAGTGGCTTGCCGTGGGGCCAGGGCCACCCTCTGCCCGCTGAGGCCTCTGCTCGGAATGTAACCGGCCTCCCCTCCCCCAGCGCTCCCTCAACTGCAACACGGCCTGCAGCGAGGAGCCGGACATGCTGCGCACGGCCCTGGGCGAGTCCACCGCGTCCCTGGACAGCACCGTCAGGTGCGGCCCCGCGGCACCCTCGCTGTCCCCGGGCTGGGGGTGGCCCGGCTCTGGAGCCAGTGCAGGTGTGGTCATCGCCGCCGTGAGCCGGCTGGGGAGGCCCCTTGCCCTGAGTCCAGCTCTCTAGTTGGCGCTGTTTCCCACACCCTCCGGGAGTCACGTGTCTCCCCAGACGATGGCGCTCAGCCCACCCCCCCCACTCCTCTAGGGACGAAGAGGGCCAGAAGCTCAGCGTGTCGTCTGGGCCAGCTCGGGGTGGCCATGGGGAGCCAGATCTGTCCTTTGTGCCCAAGAGCACCAAGAAGCCCCACGGTACGTGTTCCCCAGAGGTGGTCTCCTGTCTGCCTACACTTCTGCCTCCCAGGGGGCCGTGGGTGACAGCCTCTCCCTGGTCCTTGTCTGTCTGTCCCGTGGCCCGTGGTCACTGGAGAACACCCAGCTTTGGGGAGGTGTCTGCGGCCATGTCACTGTTGGAAAATCAGCAGGGATCCTCTTGCCCTCAAATGCCTGGGACCCAGCAAGCTCTGCTCTGCCCTTGGCAAGAACCCCAGCCCCGGCCTGAGCCCCTGTCCGAGCCCCTGTCCCTCCTGGCCACCTGCAGGCCACGATTCGGACTCCGACAGCGAGCTGTCCTTGGATGAGCAGCAGAGCAGTTCTTACGCCTCCTCACACTCGTCCGACAGTGAGGATGATGGTTTGGAAGCTGAAGACAAGTGGGACCCGGCCCCAGGCCCTGTCCACAGCACCCCCAAAGGTGAGGGAGCGGGCACAGCCGGCCGGACCGAGAACTGGGCAGCATGAGAGACAGGCTGGGGGAGGTGCAGGCAGGGAGGGGCACCCGCCTCGCCGCCCACAGAGTACAGGCACGAATGTCTTGGGGCTGATCCCACCTGCTATGGGGAGAGCCAGCACGAGGCTCCCAGGTGCTGGGGTGCAGCGGGGGCATTGCAGCCTGGGCCCCTGCTGTCAAGATCTTCCCTCTCCAGGCCTCAGTTCCTGAACCTGGAGGGTGGCCCTGCCAGGCCTTCAGGTCCCGGAGTGCAGGGACAGGGCCACTCAGGAGGGACAATCGGAACCTTTCAGAGGGCGTGGCTCCTATGGCGGGGGTGGGGCTCCCTGCTTGTTGAAGGGTATCACCCCGTGTCTCAGTAGACCCTGTGGCCAACCACGTCCCCGCCAACTGGCCCAAGGAGAGCCCGGCTGGAAGCGACAGTGAGGAGCCGGGCGAGAAGCCGTGCCTGAGGGTGGAGACCAAGGTCAGCGTGGAGCTGCACCTGGACCAGCAGGGCGACCACTGTGGCCAGCGCCCCCCAGACGGGGAGCGCGGGGGCCAGACCAGGCCTGCGGGTGCACCCCCCACCCAGCCGCCAGAGCAGAGAAAAGGTGCCTCGATGTGGTGAAGTCCTTGCGGCGTCCAGAAGCCCTTGTCCTGAGAGCGGGTGGTGGAGGTGGGAGGTGGGGAACAGGTGCAGAGGCGGCAGGGCCTGCGGGAGGGGCGGGGCCTGTCTGGGTGGGCGGGGTCATGCTGGGCGGGGCTGAGCAGGGGCGGGGGCGGGGCCTGCGGGATGCGGGTGGGGTGGGACAGAGGCGGGTCCGTGGGGACAGGGTCCTGGGGACTGGGTTGATATCCAGGCAGACAGAGTTGGCCGTCCGACCCTGCCACCGTCTCTGAGAGCCAAGGAGGGTGGGTGGCCGAGCGGGGAGGGATTCTCGGGTCCGCAGGGACCGTCCCTCCCCGAGTGCGCGGCGCCAGCAGGTCCGCCTGATCGGCACCTCCATCGCCCGCGCCCCAGGCATCTTGAAAAACAAGGTCACCTACCCGCCGCCGCTGACGGAGAAGACCCTCAAGTCCCGGCTCCGCGAGAAGCTGGCGGAGTGCGAGCAGAGCCCCGCGTCCTCGCGCTCGTCCTCCCTGGGCTCCAGCGACGGGGTCCGCGGCACCGACAGCGCCATCACCGTCAAGAACCCGCGCCGGGAGCCGGGGCGCGAGCACCTCAACGGGGTGGCCATGAACGTGCGCACCGGGAGCGCCCAGGCCCACGGCTCCGACTCCGAGTGAGTTAACAGCAGGGCCCCCAACCAACTTCCTCTTTGCCCCCCACCCCCAGACGCAGTGGTCAGGGGCCTGAGCACAGGAGCACCAGGCGCGCTGGCATACCTCTGGGGGAGGGGGTTTAGCTGAGGTCAGGGGGCAGGAGCCAGAGATGGGGCAGAGCTGGGGCCTGTCCTGAGTCCCTGTGGGGGCTACGTCAGCTGTCTCCCCAAAGTCTGGGTCAGCCCTGGAGCTCTAGGACTCAAGGCCATGCTGGGCCAAGCATTTTGATAAGACCGTCTTCCCGGCTGGCGGTCCTTCTACCCCGTCTTGTTGTTGAGGAGACAGGCTCAGAGGCGGGGAGCTAGGACCCTCTCAGACCCACCTGCTGACCTGTCCCATGGCTCCTTCCTCTGATGGACTTCCAGGGGAGGAGCAAGGAGGGGGAGTAGGCCTTTCAGAATGGCCTTCCTGAACCTTAGGGGACTGGTTTGGTTGCTAACCTTGACTCGCTGTGCTCCACTATGTGGCCAGCTGCAGAAGACGCTCCGCTGGGCCTGGCCTGGTCCTGGCTCTCAGGGCTGCAGGCCCGACCTGCCCCTGTCCTGCCGCCTTCCACACATGAGCTTGCACTCCCTGGAGCTCCCGGGCACCCCTGTCCCCTGAGTCGGGGGGGGGGGTTCTGCCCCTCGTAACCCAGGACCCAGCCCAGCAGCTGGCTGCAGGGCAGTGGGGTCTGTCTTTGCTGACTCTCCACCTGCCTGGTGGCTTCTTCCCACGCACAGAGGCAGTAACGAAACTTCAATTTGAACCATCAGGAACTCGTGAGACAAGCCCGTCACCTCCAGCCGAGCCTCTGTTGTGTTGTCACACCCACCCGGAGCCCGAGGGGCCACTGCCCTTACAGTGAAGCAGGCCCTGGCGGTCCCTGCCGAGTCAGCCCCATGACTGGTCCAGCCCCGGGCTGCCCCCAAGGGCTCTGGCTCCCTCCAGAGCTGTGACAAGTGCCAAAGGCCACAGGCACAAGGCGGCATGGACCCCCCCCCCCCCGGGCCAGCACAGCTTGATCCTCAGACTGCAGACGGAGCCAAAGCCGTGCGCTGGCCTCGCCGGGAGAGGGCCCAGCACCAGAGCTGACCGGGCCGAGCTGCCCTTGTGTGAGAGGGGCTGCCAGGCTGGGCTCGCCAGGGTTTGCTGACGGCGGACAAAGACCAGTGCGAGTGCCTTCCCGCAGTGCAGGCCCCTGGCCGGCGGCCGTGGGCGCTCTTTGCAACGGCACCCCTGTCTTAAGTGACTTATCTTTGTGGAAAAGGTGTAGATACTTTCGTACATTTGGATGGCACTGTGAGAAGGTGACAGCCTGTGTCTTTTTTGCCTGCGTGCTGACTCTGTTGCTCCTGGGAGACCCATGAAATGCTCTCTCCCTGTTTTTTATATGACAGAATGCACGGTTGTACTTGAACCTGGCTCGCACCGCAGCAGCTGGTGTCCCAACAGAGCAGAGGCGGGAAGGGAAGCGCCTTGGGAGAGGGGCTGAGAGGAGGCCGTTAGACACAGGCTCCCCTGCTGACTCCAGCCACCGCGCAGGGAGCCCCAGGCATTACACGCGGCTGCCTGAGTCCACAGCACTTTGCCTTTGGGGTGTTTGCCCTCAGCTCCCATCGGCCTCCATGGCTGCGCGTCCGAGACGGGGATTGGGGACTGGGTAGGACTCGAGGGGCCCTGCTGAGGTCCGTGTGGAATGCAGGTGCCACACGGTGGTGATTTCCACACCGGTCGTCTCCGTCCCCTGGCCACAACCCCCGCACCAGGCCCCACTGTGGGCCCTGCAGGGCCTCCCTGGACCCCTTCCCAGTCGGCCTGGCAGTGCAGGTGGGGAATGCCATTGTCCCTTCCGCGCCTGGTCTCCGTGGCATTTTAAAGTGTTCGCAGGTTCCCGATTCAGAGGGAGCTGTGAGGTCTTCTGGGATGTCACATTCCTTCCTGCCAATTTCCTAGCTCTTTTAGACATCGAGGATCCCCAAGCAGGCTGGGTTCCCCTCCGCCCCGAGTCTCACCAATTACTTCATTTCGCTTCAAATGGCCAATTGTGCAAAGGGACAAAGCCACAGCCACCCTTTCAATGGTTACCAAGCTGTTTTTTGGAAACTCATACCGAGGATCAGCTCTGACTGTCCCATTGTGAGCAGTTGGCCCAGTGTGGCCCGAGGGGCTGTGGAACGGGGCCCAGAATCATTCAGACACGTTTCATTTCAGTGTTTCCTTTGTTCTTCAAATCAGGTGCCCAAATAAATTATCAGCACAACTGCTTCCAAATATAAGAAACCGTAAAATATGAAAATCAAGTAAAATGCCAAGATCTCCATTCTGTGATTCCGATGAAAACATGAGCGCGTTAGTGACCGCGTGAGCGGAAACGCGTGTCTGAAACTGGCCTAAGACCACAGCACAGTACGGAAATGAACCGAGATCGCAAAGCCCTCTGGCCTGAACGATGATGTACATATGTGCCTTAACAGGTGGGGCCTCTCGAAGACACTAAATGATAGTGCCCGCGGATGGTCACCACTGATGAGACGCTGTCTGAGTAAAGAAGTTGAATATTTTTGAGTCTTTGAACACTCCATTTTCATATCACTGCTTACTCTCCTGCAAATGGGTTTTGCCCCTTGCGGTGTAGTTTTTATTTTGATCAGAACTGTTACCAAAAAAACGATTGTCAGTTTCATTAAGACAGGAAAAACGTAAAACCTATTTTTGTGACTTAAGACTTTATGACAGAGATTAGACACTGGAGGTTTTGTTTTGTTTTTTTAAAATGTATATTTATTCATGTTCAGAACACTGGAATTACAACACAAATGAGAAAAGAGTCTACAATAAATTAAGATTTTTGAATCCGTGCTTCTGCCGTGCTGGCTCCTCCCCTCCCCCACGCGCCTGCGCCTTCCCCTTTGTAGGGCGGCTGTGGAAGGGACCAGGGCCAGGATGCTGGTGACAAGCCTCGGGAAGCTGGGCCAGGACTTTCTGTTCATTGTCCTTCAGGAGTTTCCTGAGATCTATAAATTTATGTCCTTTACCCAGTTGGGGAAATTTTGGGGTTTTTTGTTTTTGGTTTTGCACCAATCTCTTCTGTCCTCCTTGGACTCCAGGGACACAAACGTTACACCTTTGATACGAGTCCCCCAGGTCTCTGAGGCTCTGTTCACCTGTTTTCATTCTTTTTTTCCTCTCTCTCTCCCTTCAGATTGATCATTTATAGTGACTGATCTACAGGTTCACCGCCTCTTTCCTCTGTCATCTCCGTTCTGTTGAGCCCATCCAGTGAATTCTATCTCACATTTGTCATGTTAAGTTCTAAAATTCCCGTGTGGTCCCTCTCAAGCGTTACTCCTCTGCCGAGGGCGTCTAGGTCTCCGTGCGTTTCTAGAGTGTGTGCCTCGTGGAGCGTGGTTATAACGCTGCTTAAAGCCTGCTAACAGGACCGTCCGGGCCACCCTGAGGGTGACTGTCGGTTGCCTTTTAACCTGGCATTTTCCTGCCCCTTCGTATGCTGATTAATTTCAAAGCGAATCCTTGATTGACATTTTGAATGTTGTGAGACTCAGGTCTTGTTAAAATCCTTGGGCGGATGTCATTTTTAAATCTGTTTAGCAGGCAAGCGACCAGTTAGGTGAGGACCGTGAGCTGTCACCTCCTGTGAGCGGTGGGTTCCAGCCGACGTTCGGTGTCCAGGCTTTTGCTCTGCCGCACGGGTCTGCCTGCCCGGTCTGCCACTCGGTCGGTCTGGGACGTGGCTGGTGGTTTCGGCCTTGG
This sequence comes from Eonycteris spelaea, assembly GCA_003508835.1. Classification (NCBI taxonomy): domain Eukaryota; kingdom Metazoa; phylum Chordata; class Mammalia; order Chiroptera; family Pteropodidae; genus Eonycteris; species Eonycteris spelaea. The sequence continues at coordinate 89,874 of PUFA01000362.1, read as the reverse complement.
TTCTGTTCTCCGAGCCTTGGCCGCGCTCTTCCAGGTCTGCTCCCTGCGCCCACAACCCGGGGTGAGCCAGCACCCATCGGCGCGTGTGGAAACTAGGGGGCCCCTCCTCCAGCTCGCTCCTGTCTGGAATTCGCCTCCCATGCTCTAACTCTTCGGGCCCCTTTTCTTGGTTTCTCTGTCCAGAAAGGGTTCTAGGAAGTGTGGCACTGTCACACTTCCCCCAACTCGGGGGGAGGCCACGCTCAGGGAAAATGAAAACAAAGGGATTGGGTCCACCCTTGGGTCAAATCCAGTGAGAAAAAGAACCACCCACAAATGCCCCCACCCCCAAAGGTCGTTCTTCAAGTTTTGCTTCCTCCCCAGTCACTTGTCAGAGGCTCAGCAGTGAACATGATCAAATGGATCCCGACCCCAAAGCCCAGCTTAATGGGGAAACACGGAAGCATCAGAGAGAGAGAGAGGGGCCGGGCAGAGGGGAGCGGGCCTGGTGTATCAGCTGGGCCCGGGGGTCCCCCTGTGGACACGTCACACCCAACACCAGCCTCAGACAAGGCCGCTCTGGACCAAGAGGGACCGAGACAAAACGACCCCTCCGAAACCACGTCTGAACACAGCCAGACACTGGACATCTGAACACGGCTCAGGCCACAGAAACATCCGAACCTCCCGTCCAGCTGCAGGAGCGGCTGCTGCCTCACCAGTCACAGCTGTGGCCTCGCCCCAGGCCCCCCCTCCCTGCAGGTGAGGTTCATTTGGACATCCAAGGGTGGGGGACATCAGCAGCTTGGGCAGGCTTCCCGGGACATGGACGGGGCGGGGCAGGAAGGCTGTGGGCTTTGAAGCCGCCTCGGGGTCTGGGGCAGGGGCCTTCCAGGTGTGGAGCGAGCAGCTCTAGGATCTGACGGAACACTCTGGAAACAAGCTTCAGAGGCCCTGAGCCCAGATCAGTTTTCCTATTTCCCTCCCCTTCTCTCATCATCAGCGAACGTGGGGAAGTGGCGGGCCTGACAGTTGGGGTGCTCGTGTGGGAAAGAGGGGGGAGGACCACGTGTCCTACTTAGCCCCAGGCCCTCTGCTCTGCCCAGGGTCTTCCGAAGCGCGCCTGGGGTACAGGCGGGAGTCCGCGGGCCCCAGTGCCTGGGCAGGGCTGGGGGAGAGGCCCGCGTCCGGCAGCAACCTTGACCCACTGGCACCCCCTGGCTGACAGCAGCTGTACAACTTCTCCCTGGCAGTGCCAGGGGCCCTTCCGGCTGGTGGCCTTGGGGGCACACGGAGGCAGCCCCTGCCCACCGGAGAGGAGGGAGCACTGCGGGCAGGGAGGGCGCCACGGCCGGAGCCATGGGGGTGGCCTGGGAGAGCGGGGGACGGCAGCAGCTTCGTGCCCCTGCCCCACTCCCTCCGCTGGTCGGCCCCGCGGGCTGGAGGCCTCACGTGGGGCGGGCAGGGCCACCCTGCGCCCACCCTCCCTCCTGCTCGTCTCTGCCACTTCTAGGGTCAGCCTCGCCCAGAGCAGGGTGGGCTCTGCAGCGGGGCCCAGCCAGGTCCTCAGCTCAGACCTCCGTTCGCAGGGCAGTGAATTGGGGGAAACCTGAGCCCAGGGAGGCGCCACGCTGCCCTTGGAGCTGGAGGAACAGAGGCGGCGTTTCAGCCCGAGTCCCCATGCCAGGCTGAGGGTCCCCAAGGACCACGGGGCCACTGCTGGCCTGTCCAATCCCCACTGCCCTGCACATCATGGAATGTGGATGTCGAGCTGAGGTCCCCATCCTGGCCGGGGCAGAGCAGGGCCCCCCCGGTCCAGCCAGCTGGAGTGAGCGGGCAGCTGCTCAGGCCCGAGCCCTGCCCGCCGCTGGCCCCCGGCCGACCCTCTGCCTCTCAGGGCCTGTTTCCTCATGTGAAGCTGAGGCAGGCTGCTCGGGCCCATCTGCCACTCTTGGGGCGCCCCTGCTGGGTGAGGCCTCCAGGCAGCAGGCCAGGGGCTCAGGGCAGCCCTGCGGAGAGCAGGGGCCTGGGGAAAAGGAGGGCTGGGGGCCAGCCTGCGGGGTGGGGGGCCTCAGCACTGCTTCCTCTCGTCAGAAGACACTTTTTGGAGCGCATTGTCCCTGCTCCTCGGTCAGCAGCAGCTAACTGCTCTGCCTCCTGTCACAAGCCCCAGCCCATGTGGAGGCTTGTGGGGACGGGGTGGGTTCTTTCAGCCCTACTGAGATCAGTGTCCTCCGTGCGGGGTTTGCCCGCTTCACAGGACAGGGTCCAGGCTGAGGTCGTGCCCCTCACTGGCCCTACTGCAGTGGGCGCTGCTGAGGTGGGTGGCTTCCTCTAGGGGGTCCAGCCTCTAGGGGTCAGGGCTGGACTGGCACCTAGCTCTCAGCCCCACTCAGTGGCCTGGTCTTAAAGGCCCTTCACACTGCGGCCTGTGGCCCCAATGCTCAGGGTCACACTTAGCCAGGCGCGGCTTCCACAGCCTGGAGGGGACATGGCACCAGGCTTCCGGCAACCCCCACCCAAGCCCCAAGTGAGGTGTGTGGGCCTGGCCTCCCCACCCGCCCTTCACCTTCCACTGGGGGGCAGAGCCTAGCTGTGCGGGGCGGGGGCGGGGGGCACTGCCGTGCTGGGACCAAGGCATCCGGGCCCCCTCTGCTGGACAAGGCCCGGCCTGGCAGGCGTGCCACGGGAAAGACTGCCAGCAGCCGGTTCAGGACTGAGGGCCTGGGGGGGTCAGTCAGGTCCTTGCTCCCTCATCCACTGCAGCGAACTCTCCAAACCCAGCCCACGTCCCACCGGCCATCTCATCCGTGCTGGCCCCCTGATCTCAGACTCCCAGCCTCCAGGACTGCGAGCACCAAATTTGTTGTTTACACAGCACCTAGTTTGGGACATGATTAGTCACCTGAATGAGGTATGCACGTACACGTGTCACCCCAATCCCTACCCCACGAGAATTCCTCACGGGGACAGTTTCTAACACGACTGACCGGGCTGGGGTGCTGGGCGCTCTGCGGGGGAAGGGGTGGCCTTGAGGCCTCATCATCCCTCAGAAATCCCAAGCAACTGGGACTTGGCTCAAGGCCCAGTCACATGTCCTCTGCCTCGGGTGAGGCCAGGACCTCAGCAAGGAGGGTGGGGTTCCCATCGCTCCCCATGCAGGCCACCTGCCTTCCCACGGTTGGGGGGGCCAGTGCTGTGGGGCCCCAAGACAGCCCACACCACCAGAATCCACGTCTTTTGGAGAGAAGTTTTATTCCACGCTGTCCCCGCACCCCCTTTCACACCCTTCTGTGTGCTCCTGGGTGGGAAGCCTCCCCTGAGGTAGGAACTGTGTAAGTGGGTGTGCTTGGGACGGACGTACCGGCCAGCCAGTCCTGTGGCCGGAGCTCCGATGCGGGCGGCCTCGCCGGGGCTCTCCTGGCCAGGACGGGGACAGCAGATCCAGCGCGGCCCTGGTCCATCGGCAGCGGCTGAACCCTCGGCTGCCCGCCCCCGGCTCTGCTGCGCCACAGCGCCCAGGCACTCAGAACGTGAGACCCGAGCCTGGGCCGTCACCGGAGCCCTCGGTGGCCACTGTGGATTTGCTCCTGCCCTTCTGGAGTGTGTAGGCGGAAGGCCCCAGACGCAGGATTTTCCCGCTGCCAAGGCACTCGTCCCCTTGTAGAACACAGCGAACTGGAAAGCAGAGAGGCCTGCGTCACCCGCAGGGGGACTTGGCACCAGGGCAGCCTGTGGCTGCTGGTCTGGAGCCAGAGCGAGGGGAGGTGGGACGACACTCTGCCCTTGCCCCTGGGGACCGCCCTGAGGCGGGGCAGGGCTGAGCGGCTGGGCCCCAGCGGCTGGTGAGGAGGCAGCTCCCACGCTCCCACCCTCACTGGCTCTGTGACCCGAGCACTCACGGCCGGTCCCTCAGCCCCGCCCCCGGGAATCAGGAACACTGAGGAGGAGGAAGTGAGGTGGAAGTGAGGTGCTACCTTTGGAGCACGAAGCCCACGGGCCACAAGCCCACCCACCCTCACGGCCCCACGCAGGGACAGCCGAGCAGTGCTAAAGCCTGTCTTCACTCCACGGTGCGCCTGGGCCACACGTGTCCTGCCAGCGCGTGACCCCCTCCTCTCCAGGGCACAGCGCAGGGCTGGGCGCCCCACTCACCTGTCCCAGGGTGAGGGCCCGCAGAGGCCTCACAGCTGTCACCCACACGGTGCCGTCTTGATTGAGGGTCAGCACACAGGGCACTGGGTGGGGGAAGGGGCCCTTGGAGGGGTGCCGCCCTGGCAGCCCCAGGCCTCGGGCCCCAGGGAAGAAGGAGCACCAGGCAAGGGGCAGTGACAGCCAGAGGGGCTCAAGGGCCACCACCTGGGCCCACAGGAAGCATACGCACTACTTGGACCCTCAGCCCAGCGCTGACCTCTGGGACCCTCCCTGCACCCAGACACAGGAAGCTGAGCTGGGCCGCCGTGTCCCCCAGGCCTGTCCCCGACATAGGCAGAAGGAAAGGGGGTCTGAAGATGTGATATAATCCAAACAACAGGGACTCCTAAATCTGGCTTCTCCAGTGATCCCAACCGCTCAGTCACCTAGCGCCATCTGGTGGCGGAATCGGAAGTGGCACTCCATCATCTTGTCCCGCACCAAGGCCGCGGGCGGCTCCTCGGCGATCCAGTGCACACGGCTGGTCCGGAGCAGGTCCCTGAACAAGGCCGGGTGGTCTGTGCGGGGGGCCTGCGGAGCGGAAGGCAGAGGTCGTGATGCCCTGGCGCCCTTGGCACACGAGCCCCTCAACTCAAAGCCATCTCACTGTCCCTCGTTAATGATAATCCTAAGCAAAATGCATACTCAAAACTAGAGCGTCAGACGTGGAAATTCAGGAGCCTTTCAAGTTCCGTTTTGCAAAAGAGGAAACTCAGGCCTAGGACGGAAAGTAACTTGTCACGATCACACCAGGCAAGGAACTGAGTATGTACAAGCCGAACCTAGGACCTGGCTCAGCACTCCTCCAAGTTCAAATCTCACTCTGTCTCCACCACATGCCACCGAGGGCCAGGGACACGGGCCAGCCCTGCCTTGGCTTGTCTCTCAGAAAAGCCATTACAGGAATCCCACCAAACCCCAGGTGGCTGGGGAAAGAAGGGGCGGTGCTGGTTCCCCAAGGTGTCTGACATGGTCTGCTTCCCTGTCCTGACTCCCAAGAGCCCCCTGGCCCCCTAGGATCTCGTAAGCCTCCAGTCTGAGGCAGGACCAAGGGCACTAAGTCCTGGGGCCTCGGGCTCTCAGTAGGCAGGGAGACCCACACAGGGACAAATACCAGCCAATGACACTTCTGATTTTTTCTGTAAGCAAAAGAAACTGCTGAATTTTACACCAAAATCGCATTAATTCATGCTTGGCCAGAATCGCTGTCCAGGCTCTCGTGCCACAGCTCTTCTTGGAAGATGTCCCAGAACTAACAGGTCAGGGCTGCTGGCCTCTCTGCCCATGTCTAAGAGAAGGTCCTCCAGCTTTGTCACAGAGCACAAGATGGCACCCAGCTTGCTCAGAGCAGGGTTTCTCAACTTTGACACCACTGAGACTCGGGGCTGGGTAACTCTGGGACAAGGCGGGGCCCCCAGTCTCCACCCACTAGACAGCAGAAGAGTCTACTCTCCGCCCCCCTGTGTTCTGACACCTCACCCCCTTGTGATGTCCTGCTCCGAGCCCAGGGCGGGGGTCCAGGGTCACAGTGGCTCAGGGCACCGCTGTGGCACACGGCCTGGTTTGGTCCTGGCTCTGCCACTTACATCGTTCAACACTGACTTCCAGAGCCTGCCCCAGCCCTGAGGCTACCTCCTCTCCACGGGCCCTCCGCACTTTCTAACCTCTGAGTCTCGTCCTCTTCTGCAAAACCAGAGGGACAGTGGGGACAGGGGCTAACCTGACGATTAACACAGTGAGCGGCACGCAGTGGGGCCTAGTAAGCACCTCGACAAAGTCCTTCTGGCGCCTCGGGCCCACCCTGGGGTGCAGAGAAGAGCCCAGGACCCTGCCAGCCTGGCCTGGTCACAGCTGCAGCACAGCCTCTGCCGCCCGACTCACCACGAACACGTCGCCCCGGGCGCCGTCCTTCTCCACCACGTACCAGGGCTCGCGCAGGCCGCCGATCTTGGCTCTCTGGCCCAAAGTGTAGAGGAACCAACCTGGGGAAACAGGTTCTCAGTGAGGGGGACGCGTCCCCTCACAGCAGAGGGCAGCGGGCAGGGGCTCTGTGGACCACCGAGGGGTGGCCAGAGAGGCGGGGGTCCTCCTGCCACTAGGGTCAGCCCTGACCAAGCACCTGGGCGCGTCCCACCCCGTGTCTGGGCCAGAGTTCGGCTGTGCCTTGCGCCCCACATAAAGCAGATGTGGCTGCGACACCGCCTGAGCCTCGAGGAGCCTGAGTCTGAGCGGACAGAGCGCGCGCGGACGCCGCCTTCGCCCTGTGGCCGGCCGAGCCCATTCGAAGGCTCACGCCCCGCCTGGCTGAGCCCCACCCATGCACTAACCACATCGGCGCCTGGACACCGGGCCCCCGGCTGTGCCCAAGCCCTCCGGACTGCCCCTGCGCACCCCCACCCCACAGCAACATCCCGAGGCCGACGGCTGGGCTCCGCTTCCCACCCCTCCCTCTGAGTGACAGGCGCGCGGGCAGAGGTGACTGGGGATCACGGCCCCTACTTCAGAAAGCAGGACACCTGACTCACAGGCCTCGCAACCATGGGTCCTCTGAGGGCCTCCTGCTGGAGGCGGGGTGGGGACACCCTGCAGTTGTCCCTCCTCAGGCAGCCCTGCTGTCACTTCCTCTCGTCTCAGAAATGCTCGACTCTCTGGGAGCCTGTGACATCTAAGCCTGCTCCCCTCAGCAGGAAGGGGACGCCATCTGCCCGGACTGAGGTGGGGACCTCCGGACAACAAGCCGCATCCGAGCCCTTCCGCCAGGTCACACCCACCCTGGGTGGAGACTCGCCTGGCCATCAGGCCCCCGAGGGCACAGCCCCAGCATAGACCAGCCCAGCTCGTCTCTGCCCCTGTCCCCCATTCCAGTTCAGTGCAGGCTCAGAGACCCCACCCGTGTCTGCAGAGGAGTGAGGGCACCCCGCCACATGCGGGACACTGCCTGTGCCACCTCTTCGCCCGGTCCTAAAGCACGAAGCTCGCGCTTTGAAGCCACCCTGGCCCCGTTCATCGGGTGGGGGCGGGGGGCGTTTCTCTGTAGTCTAGCATTTCCTTTATATAGTGAAAAAGTAACTCTCCAATTCTATTTACAGGACTTAGAGCACAACTCAGGGAGTGAAGTCTTGGACTCAGCACGCTTTTATTAGCCGTAATGCTTGTAAGAAGACATCTTGAAACGCAAAGATCCCGCGTCAAACCCGCCCCTGCGCCCCGCCATCCACCCCCTTGTCCCCACAGTCGGAGGCACGGCGTCTAAACCTCCTGGAGTTGAGTCACCCCTCAAGGTAATTACCAGGTGAAGCAGCGAGAGGCTGCGCCTTACCTTTATGCGTTCCCAGGACCTTATTGTCTTCTATCGAAATGAATCTGCCGGGCCGAGGCTGTAAGTACTGGAGAACCACGTGGCGTTACTGCTGGGGCCGGGGCCGGGGCAGAAACACGGCCCCGTCCTGTCCACCAAAAGACACTCACCTGAAGGATGAAGTTTTCAAAATTTCTTTTACCAACGAAACAGATGCCCATGCTCTGAAATGGAGAAGGGCCGATCATGAGATGAAGGACGGGCAGGAGGGGTCTGCCCACGAACGCGCCTGGCTGGCCCCAAGGCCAGCGTGCCCCCCCGGCACCCGGATGCCAGCCACAACCCACACGCAGGCCGGGAGTGGCTCACGGGCAGCCTATCGGGGGGTGGTCAGGGTCCCTAACCTGTGCCCTTGCCCGTGCGGTCCGGGCCCGCATGGCAGAGCGTCGGAGCAGCTGCCCCGGGAAAGGAAACTAAAGCCGCTCAGGCCACTGTCGGGGGAGGGAAAGGGACCAGAGCAGGAGCAGGGGGCAGAATGGTCAGGCCAGAGGCTGAAGCGCCCGAAGGAGAGGCCTCCCTCAGGAGGTACGCCCCAGCACAAGGGGACGACGCGGGGACAAGCTCTCCGCCACCGTGCCCCGCAGACGGCCTCATCTCCTCAGTCTCTGGTTTCTGTCTCCAGGATGTGGGTCCCGTGAGGGTGGCTCCCTCAGCTCCTCCCACAGCCACACTTGGACATGGGACAGGTAGAGATGAGCAGAGTTGCTGGGTACGGGAACCATGACTTGCTGACAAAAGGCACAGCCGTGCCCACTGCCGGCAGACAGACAGGGAGCGGCGGCTGCAGCTAAAGCTGGAGGACGTGAGCCCCCTCAGTCCTACCTCCTTCTTCTGAAGCACGTGATGGAGTCTATTCTCGGCAGCTATTTTCTTTACAAACTCTTTCGTTAACCCCCCCAGAGGGAAGAGGGCTCTCCGCAGGGCATCCTGGGAAACCTGGCCGAGAAAGAAGGTCTGGTCTTTAAGGCTGTCGGCTGCCTGGAGGAGCTTTGTCGCTGCCGAGAGTAAAGAACAGGAGACGTTGCAGGAATGAGACACCCGTGCTCACTCCCGTTTGCTTAGACTGATCACCCCTGGTCTGGAAGGAACAACGCCCAACGCTCAACAGCTGACCGAGCCGCTGCGCTGAGGCAGGAAAACGCACTCCTGACTCACCTGCTATTACCACACACGGGGAAGGCAGATTTCGCGTGGTAAGGAAACGTATTCCAGTTCACACTTTAGACGATAATATTTTCAAAGATGAAACATCCCATGAAAAAAACAAGTTTGACATAAATTCAGCCCATTTGGGAAAACTGAACAAGACAGCTTACGGAAAACCCCACCATGGAGACTGACAGCTGTGCCGTGTCCTGACCATCACGGATGTTTTCAAAGTCTCTCACCTTCCGGTCTGACTACCGGACAAGGCAGCTAAAAATGGTTTCTGACATTTGTCAGACGCTTTCCTGCGATTTCTCTCATGTTCCCTGTTTGATGACGAAGAACCGGTTCCAGCTTTAAGGCACCACTGCAGAGTGTGACTGGCCCTGGCCGCGTGACGCTGGTTCAGGAAAGAAGGCCCAGCCCCATCTCTGGGCCAGATCAGTCCTGCCCAGCGTGTGACTGAATTTCCGTGATTACAACTGTTGGATCCTCCATTCTAAAGTTTAAAAACCAATGGAAATAACTAAACAGAGCATCAGCATGATGCCTTCTTTCAACAAGTCTCCTGTCTATGCTAGGAGAGGCCTCACCAAGTTGCACTCAGAGCCACACGAGTATGACACGCGCTCGGTGGAGTCAGTGTTTCCCACTGTGACCCCAGATTTGATTCTCACACTAGCTGTGAGGCAGAATTATCTCTGTTTTACAGACAAGGAAACTGAAGCTCAGATAATGAACGTGACTGGCCAAAATGGTACAGGTAGAGAATGGCAGAGCTAGAGACTGACCCCAATCTCCTAAATTTCTATTCCACCACTTATGTGCAAAACGACAAAAGCAGCTGAAAAATGAAAGACAAGGTTCAGTCGACCGGTCCTCAGGCAGACTCACTTGCCAAATGCTTTGTTTCAAAACAAATTCAGTCAAACAGTATGTGTTTAAGAGCCTCCGGAATACAGGGAGTAATGTGCATTTTCTCATAGTTCTGAGTTATTTTAAAAACGACTCAAAATCTTTTATTTTTAAGCCGGCAATCCTAAACCATTGAATGAAGTAACACTGGTGAGGGCCTCCCTGTGCCAGGAGCTTTGCTCTCACACCTTCGCTCCTTCAGGCCCGAGGTCACTCGGCCCGGTCAGTGGTGCTGCCACCGCCGCCACCTTGTACAGGTGAGATTTACAAGCTCAAGGCCAGGGCCCAGGAGCCCTGGCTTTGGGGCCTACTCAGTCCAGGGCCAGGTCCTCTGCTGCCCCTGGTGCACTCTCCCCAAGGACCCAGGCCCAGCCAGGAGGCCCTATTCCAGGCCTCCAGGGCAATTGAACTAGAATAAAATAAAAAGCTTTAGTGTACCAAAAAGACACACTCAATGAAAAGCGTGCCGGTGAGGGCAGGGACGGCTCCGTGCAGCCATGGCATACCCCCAACGGCCCAGAGAGCTCCGTGAGGCCGAATGCTTTCCGGGAGGGAGCAGGCACGCCCACCCGCTGCAGAAACAGACCCTTCTGTCTTTCACATAACGACGACATGAATTCCTCTTTTCTACACACAAATGTGCATCAGGATAAGCCAGCAGCTTCCGAGTTCACTGTTTGGCATTTATGTTTCTTGGGGAAAGTAAAACTCTGCTCCCTCCGTCATTAATAGACTAATTTGTATACATAATCTTTGTCAACATAGTTCCAAGCCTGGCCACCAGGTCTGTGCTACGAACATCCGGTCCATGCATTCCTGGCCCATGAAAGTATGCTTTGATCTCAAACCCTTAAAAACTTGATGGTAAGTAACAGGGCCTATAGCACTCCAAATATTGTTGTGAAGTATCTCCTGCAAATCACCAACACACAGTATCCAGACCTGGGTTATAAATTACGGATTCCATTTCCCACCAGCCTTGGCCTGATCCCCGACTGGGACTTCTCCTGTTGTCCAATCACAGGCCCTTGGGGGAAATTACCTTCTTGGGTCATTTTCAAAAAGGAAATCAAAACAAACGAGCTAGTTTGGAACACACGGAGGTCCGGCAGGTATGCTCACACAATGACCCAGTTGTTCTTCAAAATATTTCACTCAGTTCATGTAATAATGGAGCTCTGACCTGGGCACTTTTACTTACCATTCCTAACTTCAAATCGATTTCTGAAAAGCCCTTCCGGCCTCTTAATGTGCTTCTGCTGAAAGACTTCTTCATCTTCCAGCGAAGTTCTCGCATAGTGACCCGTGGCAACTGCATCTGCCCCTGTGAGGTTTTTAAGAACACAAGGGTCAGATTTTAGACCTGCGTTCGCTGGCCTTGGCCAGCACCAGCCCAGGATGGCTCAGCAGCACAGACATGACGCCTCACCCCAGGTGGTCCGCCGCAGTCTCCAGGGGCGCACCTCAAACTGCTGCACAGGCGGCCTTTAACCCTTCATTTAAAATAACATGACCTTGCTACAGGGTTTATTACGTCTTTAAGGTCCTTTCCAAAGTTACCGTTCTACTCATCCATTCATTCTAGCTTAAGGAAATAGACAGATGTGCACACAGATATAAGTACAAAAAACTCATTTCAGTGTTTCTCATACTAAGAAAAAACTAAAAGCAACTAAAATCTTTAATGCCAAAAGAATATGAAGTAAGTTAAAATACCATCGTGATAATAACAGTGCCACTTCCAAAGAAACTTTAATGACATGGGAAAATGCTTATGACTCAGGGAAGAAAAGTACATAATACTACGATTGCATGTTTTTAAATGTACAGAAAAGATGCAGAAAAACGTCCAAGAATCTATCCCTTTAATTCTGGGAAGGGAAACGATAGATGGTGTGTTCTCTCCTCTATTTACTATTCTAATTTCAAATTTTCTTTAATAAATATGTATTATTTTTTTTAACAGTAAAGGATCATACAGCATATTCAGTTTCTTCTTTCTGCATTATGAAAAAAAAGTGACAGCATCTCCCAAAGCACACAGTAGTCCACAACTCCTTCACTGTGCGAAAACTTCAGATATTCAGTATGGCAAGACTTCTCTCCTGGAAGGTGCAGCAAAACTGACTCAGGACCCATCCATTCAATCAGCTCCACGTGAAACAAGACACAGCAAGAATTAACTGTTGCACGTTAACTACCTGAAAAGCGACATTTAGGAACCCATCGTTACTTCTTGGAGATTTTCTAACAGAGGAAAAAAACCTTGTAAACTTACTTCCTTGAAGAACAACCACGTTTACTGCGGAGAGCGCCGTACCTTCTGGGAGAAACCTGAGATTTCAGAAGTCCAGGTCTCATGTGTTTTGGTCTGTGTTGCGCGGTTCACGCAGTAAGTTCAGACTTAGAGGCATTCACTGCAGAAATTTCTTCTGAAGTATCCTCAACAGATGGCCCTTGAAGGGCTCTCCAAAAGGCCGAGGTGAGAGGGAGCTTCGCCCTCTCAAAAGGCAAGGGGTCCCCTCCTGAGGAGCCGTTTCACCCAGAGTGAAAACTCCCTCCTGGTGCACACGGAACCGTAATCCTAACTCACACGCCCGAGTACTGCTGTGACGACCCCAAAGGATCACCTAGTTCATCAGATGGCTTATTTCCAGACACATGCAAAAGCAACCTCAATTCACACTCCGTGCGTCTCTCTCTCCTTTTCCTGAATAAACTGAGACCAAACGTATCCCGCCAACTGTGGCCCACCCAAGGCAGACCTCAGGGCGGGCTCAGGCTGCCTGGCTTCAGCGGACATCTGCGGACATGGTCAGTGTGAGACAGCTAAAGCCGCCATGGCTCCTCCCTATCGTGCCTTGGGAGAATCACTTACTGAACTGGGTAGCAAAAGCTGCATTTATCTCTATTCAATTTTTGTAGGCATTTTTTCACGAGACCTATGAACCAACTCTATGAACCAACCTTTCGTCACTGTCATCTCAGCTGCAGGTCACTTACACATCAGGTCTGCAAGCCTGCTTTGTGCCCTACTCAGTTATCACGAAAGTGCTGAGGACAGAACTGCCAGCAGTCCCGTGACCCCACCGGGTTACTGGCACACGATTACATGTCTTGGCACGTGGCCAGCACGGCAGGGTGAGCTGCGGTGGGACAGAAGAAACGTGAAAGGCCAGTACCCAGAACTTCAGAAGTCGTTTATGGCGACACCAACAGCCGGGGACCAGAAAAAGAGCCTGGAGCGTACAACAGCTCAGCAACGGATAACGAGAGGTCTAAGCAAGCGCGTCTGAACCAGGATGCGTCAACGGGAAGGAGTGGGGATGTCCCAAAAGGGAGACGGGAACAAGAATGCAGAAATTCAGGGACAGACAGAATCTGCAGGCAAGCTGTCAGCGGGCAGGAGGGCCTCGATCATAACAGGATGGGCTTGCAGAAGAGGCCACTGAGGCATGGATTCAAACCAGGGGCCCAGACCAGGCACAGACGTAGCCTGTTCTCAGGAAAAAGCAGAAACCTTTTGAAAGCAAGAGAAGAGGTCTCAGCAGAACCAGCAAAAAGGGTGACTAACAGGGAGCTGAACACCGAATGTCCTGAGCCCTGAATTAGGGCCCCTGAACTTCCGCTAAGTACAGCCACGTCCAGAACGGCCTGCTCCAGCGAGGCCGGCCCTACAGGCCGGGGCCGGGGCCGGGGCCGGGGCCCGCCTCTCAGCTCTCTGGCCACTGACCCAACACATCCTTCCTCGAGATTCTGTGAAGCGGATTCTCCCGGAACCCACTGCACCTGTCCCTGCCCCGTGCCTGTCCCCTCCCCCCTGCACCTGTCCCCTCCCCTCACCTGTCCCCATCCTGCGCCTGTCCCCACCCTGCACCTGTCCCTATACTGCGCCGTCCACAGTGAAGAGGCACCTCTCCTCCCAGTGACCCTGGCATTTGCACATCACGAGAAAGTTTTCTTCTTCAGTGAAATATAAAATATTATCTTTTCCACTGCTTCCTTTCTTTCTGAAAGACGAAACTGTTAACAAGGTTTTAGATTCCAGCTATCTCTGAAATCTTATGAATTTTTAGAAAACAAATAAAGATAATGCAAATTACTTACCAAGATTATCCAAAGCATAACGAAAAAAACAACTGAATTTGATATATTTGTTGCACATGATGTCAGGGTTGGGAGTCCTTCCTTTTTCATATTCATTCAAAAAATCACTAAATAAAAGAAAAAAATTTTCATTTCTAAGTATGAAAGTCTTCAAAAAATAAATCAGATAAATTACTTGTTTAGAGTTTCTCCTTGTTTTATCAGAATTGTAATTTTCTGTGAAGCAGGAGCCGTTTTCAGTTTTTTCATCAAACATTTGTTTAAAGCCAGCTGCACTCTCCGCCCGCATTGTGATAATAAACCTGGGTGAAAAACGGGGTATCATCACCTGCTGCTACAGCCCAGCAGCCACTCTGCCTCCCAGAGCGGGGCGCGAGTGCGCACAGACGCCTGTCCCCTCCGACTGCCCTGCCGGAGGACGCCTCGGTGAGTCAGAGCAGGAATAAAAGAACCGAGAGTTACAATTCGAGGCTCCACCAGCCAGTCCACAATCTCAGCCTAAGAACCCAGGGCACCTGGCAGATGTGCCGACAAACGCTCTCTAACGGGACCACGCATACTCCTGAGGCCTGGCAGCCGCCTGGAGCTGGCAGTGGGCAGGTGCCCTAAGTGGACTTCCGCTCTGCCAGACCGCTGGCCACGGGAGAAGGGCCACTGAGCGAGAACCTCAGGGTCTCAGGGCATTCGCTTCAGGAGGGTTTCGATGCCTGTTTCCGGAGTTTAAAAAAGCGTGTGTTTTGGTATATGTGATCATTTTTTTCATTTAAACTAAAGCTCTCCATTGAGCAGTAGGGGTTAAAAAAAATAATGCTGATAAAGCATTGTGAAGGCTGATGAAGACTCTGCCCAGGGTCACAGGTCACGTGGTCTTCAGCTTTGGCAGGCAATGACAAACCATTCCTACCCCGATCGCTCCTTCATGAGTGTGGGAAGCTTGTGTTACTCCATATTTTCAACAACACTTAATATCGTTATACAGTTTCCTTTTTTTTTGTCTTTAGAAAATTGTCACGGTTCATTAAACTGTAAACTTCTTAAGGCTGAATCCGTGTTTCTCTCTCTCTGAAGGTCCGCAGCTGCCAAACTTTTTCGCCATAACGAGTATTGAATAAATAAATGTTGAAGAGGCTGAACATTTAAACCAGTTTATGAAGAGTGTATACTGTCAGCCACTTCCTCAGCGGCATGATGGAAGACGTGTGTCTGCCGGCATTAGCAAAAACAACGGGGCACGGCCTGTGCAGTGAGCAGATAAGCCGGGCCCGCACTCAGCGAGGGAGGTGGTGGTTAGGAAGCACATCTGGACTCCGACCCTTGAAGGCCGAGTGGGTCCTGAACAAAAGGCTTCAGAAGTTCCTGATCTAGAAAGTGCTACGAGGGCAGTGAGCGTTCAGAACAGAGATCACTGGGCACAGTTCCAACTGCACCCCCCGTGGTGGGGGGGCGAGGCCAGGGCAGAGCCCGGGCGGGCTCCGAGGCAGCATGCACAGATGACCGAAATCATCTCACGGGCTCTCTCCCTTCATCATGAGGTTTCACGCGGGGACAACAGAAAGGATGCACTGGGAACACTGGTGCGGAAACTGGGCTCTAGGCCAACGTCTGCTCCTAGTCTCCCACAGGACTCGGGACAAGCCCTTCCGCCGGCCCCAACGTGGCCCCAAATCACATTCACTCACACACTTGCAAAACTTAGCAACGAAGGCGGAGCTTAAACTCACCTGCATTTCTTACTATGAGGCCGAACCCTGCAGTGCTCAGAGGGATCCCCCATAGTAGCTTTCTCCACCAATCCAGCCGTGACCTTGAATCTGTCACTGGCTCCTCTCTTTCTCTTGCCCCTGCATCAAGCACCAAGCCCCACGACACCGCTTCGCCAAATAAGCCCCGGGGACCCCAGTAGTGTCGCCTGAAGTGCTTGTTAAAGTACGGGTTCCAGGGTCCCACCCAGCCTGGCCCAGGTGTGTGTCTAAAAGTCCCCAGCTGACTCTGCAGCTCCACATCTACTGCCCGCGAATCTGCCCTCGGGGACCCGTCATGGCCAGCCTTCACCTCCCACCACACTCCCACCTATTCCACACCCCTAGCAACAGCGCTTCCTTAGACTCTCTGCCCAGTCTTCTCCCATAACTTACCCTACACTGGGCTGCCAGGTTTGTCTTTTTAATAATGAAAACAACAAAAGCTATATTTATTGCTTACATCAATTGCCCAGGGTCACACAATAAGTGGCAGACCGAGGACTGAACCCAAAGATTTTCTCACCCTCGCCCTAACCCACCCCCGCGCACATCCCTGCCGCCTCGGACGCCTCCACCGGCTACCCGAGGCACACAGCCCACTCAGGGCTCGCCACGCTCCAGCCCTAAGCACCCTCCCTCTGCAGCAACAAGGGTCCCGCCAATGTTTTCGACAGTCACCAAATAAAGGACGAGCACTTCTGCCTGTCTTCCCCCACTGCTCTTGCAATCCCATGTGGAATGTCTCTAGTCCCTGAGACTTTCAAGGCCAAGTCAAAGCCCAGCTCCTCATGAGGTCTCCCTGAGCACTCCATGCGACACATTCCTCCCTCCTCTGAACTGCAGCATTTTAATACACTTCATGCCACTCGCCACCATTACCTTCTTTGAAAATAATGTCCTCCTCCCAACTAGATTACAAATTCCTACAGAATGGGATGGGACCATGGTCTTTTTGTTCCCAAATGCAGCACAGTGCCTAGGACAGAGGGAGCTGTAATAACTGTTAGAGTTATATTTGATTTTTAAAGTATTTTTTTCTTTTTTTTTTGTTTTTTTTTTTCCCCCTTGATTTCAAAAAGGCACAGGGGAGGGGATCACTCAACTCTTTTTCTCAGAACCCCCCCAATCACTGACTGCATGGGTGTGGCCACTCCCCTCATGGCACCTTCCAGGAGAGACCCTGGCCTTAGCTCCCCTATTCTAATTCGGCAGCAGAAACATCTCAAGTTTCAAGAAGCCTTAAAAAGACCTTCTGGAAAGTGGCAAAATAACAGGAATAAGAGCTTGGGGTGCTCTGGGGTCCAGGCCTGGCCTCTCACACAGAGCCCCTTGAGGGTGGCTGAGGCCTCCCGCCCACGGTCCTCGGTACCACCGCTGAAGGGCGCCGGTGGCACACATCAGTCGGACGGACTACGGCAGGACGGCCCCTGGAAGGACCCGCAGCGCATGGGAAGGCTCTGCTCTGTGAACAGCTCTCACCTGAACACATCGTTCCAATACTCCTTCACATAGGACACCTGGTGGAAAGGGATGTCCAAGATTTGGCAAACTCTGTAAGCGTCTTCGCAGTCCTTGTCAGCTGTGCAAACTCCATGTTCGTCCAGTGAGTCCCAGTTCCTCATAAACACCCCTGTCACTTGGTAACCTGGGGGAGGGAGGAAGGACAAATTAAAGAGAATATATAAAATGAACCTTGGATGAAAAGGGCAGCGATTTGAGGGCCTAGCAGTTCCTCGATATGACTTAGATGCTCCTTCCCCTACATTCCTGCAGCATTTTGTGATGGCTTCCACCATCACAACACATTATTGGGCTGAAATTGCCTATGTCCCCCAGATATGCGCAAGATGGTACTTTTTCATCGTCATGACCGCGTGTCGGCACAATGCCTACCACAGAGATGCGTAGAAAACGTGTGAACGAAGAGCAGAAATTCAGCAAGATTTTTCAAAACCACCACCATTCAGTAATCAAAAAAGTGAACTAATTTCAAGTTATTTTCAATTACCATCTAAGATTTAGATTCTAAGTCCTCAGACGTGACAATTCAAATTTTGGCTATTTTATTAGGAGGGCTGTATTTCTTAAGATATTTTCTGACCTATTCTTTTCCCTCTTCTGTTGTGACGAACTACCCAGCCAAATATTGGACAGACCAGCTTCAGCCTTACTCCTTCTTAGTGAATACACAGGCACCTACCCTGTAAGAAAAACGTTTCTTCCACGTAGGCTCAATATAATGAAAGACAGAGCATTTGACTGCAAATGGCTTAATACAGAACTACAAAGAACAGAGATTCAATGACAAAGCTTTGCCAAAGCTAAAGGGCCACAGTGGGAAGACCACTCCCACCCCACTCCCTCCTGTGCCTCCCAACACTTCTGACAGCTGCTTTTCTTAGAGCACAGCACAGGAGGCTCCAGTTGCTCATCTGTGCCCCCACAACTCACTGAAGCATGGAGCTCCAAGGGCCATCTCATACGACTGTGTCCACTGCACCTAGCAGTACCCAGCACAAAACAGCTTAAAAAGTGCTTGTCGAATGAATAAACAACATAGGGCTTTAGAAATCCACTCCTCTTTAGCCTCAGCTGCCTGGTCACTTTTCTTATGGAGTTGTGACCCACTTACACAGGCACAGGGCTTGGCTCTCTAGGATGGATCTTAGTGCTTTGCCTAGCCTTAATTTTCCAGGAAGCACGTGACAGGATGTGCACCTCCAATAACATTGGGAAAAGCCCTTGATGCCAAGAGGAAAGGGCCATACTTTTTCTTTACTGTCTGTCCATCAGCTACCCCACCACACCCACCCAAGGAAGGCTGGAATATGAACTTGTACAGTCTGGATCCGGGGGCAGGAGAGCTTATCTGCCTAAAGAATTAAATAATATACCTGCTCTCCCCACGGCCAGCCTCCCACATCTCCCAAAACACTCATACGCCTTGTCAGGAACCTGCTTTGTCTACCCAACCTAATCTAGGGCTCCACCTACTCCTCCACCCTGCCCCCCTCCTTCTGGCCAGATTCCAGCCAACACTCCCTTACCCCTGTGCTTGTCTGCCGCCAGCACACCTGCAACTCTTTGCCTAGAGAAATCCTACTCTTCCTTCAAGCCTCAGCTTAAACAGCCCCACGTCCAGGATGTTTTCATTCACCCTTCCTCGCAACTGTGAACGCATAGTTTGCCTATAATTCTATTTAGCACTTTTTATTTATCATACCTAATGGCTACAGTTGTGAAGATGTGTGCTAACAGCCACTAACATTTTCTGAGTATCTGATAGGTGCTGGACACTGAGGTAAACGCTTTACATGTAGTGTCATTTAACCCTTCCAGTACTCCGGTGAGGTAGGTGTCATCTCCGTTACGGAGGGGCAAGAACCCCGCACCAGCTCTGCATTCCAAGGGCCTAGCACCAAAGGTGGCCCAGGGCGGAGGCTCCACGGACGTCACTGAGGGGTGAGGCCTTGCAATGAGGGAGGGCCGTGCGGACGGAGAATTTGGATGGGCAGTTACTCTCGGTGCCCTTGACGTGTCTGGAGGAAATTCTAGTGGTCTGGAGGAAGTGTCTGTCATCCACTGGACGGAGAACACAGACGACCTTTAAGGTGCAGACCGCCCAGCGGTACTCCGTCGCACACGCTGCCTGGCAGCCGCCTCGGCACTCAATAGGACAAGACCTCTACGGACCGGCCGCTGTGCCCAGAGGTCAGCTCCCCTCACGACTGCGCGTGGCCTCCCAGGTTAGGGGCGGACGCCGCCGCCGCCCCGGGCGCGGAACCTCGGAGCCGGGGAATCGCGCCGGACGCGCCCCGGGTCGGAGATTCACCGTCCGCGGCGTCGGCAACCTGGGCGGTTGGCGGCCTAAGTGGCCCGAAGCATTGAGGACCTTGGTCCCAGAGGAGGCGACGCCCAAAGCCACGCAGGACGGGACCGGGACTCTGGACACAGGCCGCCTCACCTCTCCGCCTGAGCAGCAGCGCGGCCACGGCGCTGTCCACGCCGCCGGACAGGGCGCACACGACGTGCCGTGCCGCCAGCATCTGCGCGCCGTCAATTTCTCCAACTATCGCCGCTGCTTCCGCGCCGCGCCGGAAGTCCCGCCCCCGTCGCGACGCCCCGCGGCTGTGGTCCGGCCGGAAGCGAGTGCTGGGCGGCCGCGTTCCGCCAGGTCAGCCTTCCTTGCACTTCCGTTCTTGTTCCCCGTTGTCTGCCCGAGTCCACGCTCCGCTGTCCTTTACCTTCCTGGGCGCGCAGCGCTGCCTAACACTCAGTACAGACGTGTGTGTGCGCGCGCGCATGCTACACGGGACGGGGTGTGTCGTTCACGGTTGCACGCCCAGCACCCACAGGAGTGTGGGTAGGTAGGCTCTTCTCAAACAAGATGATAATGAAGGATCTGAGATCGTCTCCCGGGGAACTGGTATTGAGCTGGAATCTTTTGGGAGAGGGTTTGCACTTCAACCAATTTTTATTCACACCGAATTTTTCCCCATATTCCCTTAATTTTTTAATAACTGCAGTTTGTACCTTTTGACTACCTTCACCCACCCCCACCTCTGGCAACCACCAATCTTTCTCAGTCTGACTTATTTCACTTAACATAATGCCCTCAAGGTCCATCCATCAATAGCCACACTCAATTCTGAAGTTTGGATAATGTAAATCTTGCATACTGATTAGTGATAAAAATAGCATGGCTATGTATATTTGAAAATCAAAACAATTTTTGAAATCAAGATATGCTTTAATATAATTTATTTTACAATTCAACTTAAATCTAGAATACTTAACTTTTCATACAGTTTTTGAAATAGTCACTTGCTATTTTACATACAAAAGATTCGAGACAAAATTCTGTACTTGGAGACTTCCCATTTGTAGTCCAGCGCAGTGTGCAGGGCCGCGAGGGCAGCAGCCGCTGGACAGCAGTGGCCGCATGTGGGCACAGACAGGCCCCTGGCCCCGCAGCCTGCACCCCCAGGCATAGCCATTTTACTTAGGTTCTAAAACAACTTTTTCCTAGTACGATGCCTCCTAACTTTATTTCTAAGCTGAGCACGACGTTAGGACTATTCTTGTAACAAAGAGTCAGATGCAAACTGTTTTCCTGGTCAGAACTTGAGAAGTGGCGAGTCCATGTTTTCTTTGTCCGCCTCGGGACTCAGCTGGATCAGAGGAGAACACAGGTCTATCAGCTGCAAGGGAGAAGGGACAGGAGGTGAACAGAGCATCCCTGACGACCCTTCCCAGCCCGTCAATACGGCAGGACTTTGTTCACTGAAGACCAGACTGCCCAGTGCATTCCCGCCATGGCTCGGGGCCATGACAACCCAGTAACCTGGCTCAGGCACACTGATATCTCCTAGGTTGCTCTAAGAAGTTAGGAAAAAATGCCACACACTGAAGCACTCTTGAGTTCTTCAGACAGCTCTGCTTCCCCATCACACATCACGCACTGGGGACACCACAGTGGAAACGACTCCTGCCCTTGGAGAACTCCAGGGTCCCAAGCAGGATTCCTTGGCGGGACGTGACCTTGGAGCTCTTGCCACCACAAATGAAGTGTACCCTGAGTCAGGTCACCCTCAGAAGCCTCACTGGCCACTCTCCAGGATCAGTGACGTACGTGAGAAGAGGAGCAAACCGAGAACTGAGATTGCCCAAGGCCAAAGCAGCACAGAATCTCTGGCCACACCTCACCTGTCCCACCTCATTGGGTGGCTTAGACACAGCGTTCCTGTCCACGTCTGGAGTGTTTATCAGGAGGTCGATCAGAGGCCTGCTTTCAGACACCCGAGCCACGGTGGCTTCTGGAGTACTGCGGAAGTCGATGAGAGGGGATCAGCAAGGGGTGGGCCTGCAGCTTTTTGAGTAACGGTAAGCTGATCCAGTTTGATATCCACAAGCATAACCTAGACAAGAACACAACATATAAAGGCGATTCTAGCATCTTTTTGTCAACCATCTTGGGAAGACATAGGCTTCGCTTATCCCAGGTGGCTAACAGTTTGGAAAACCGGGGAAGGAGGGCTGGGATGGGCCCTTGGTGTGGGGAGCTGGCTGTGTGTGCGGGCACTGACTGAGCTCCTCTCTGGCCACCCATCACACCTGGTCCACTGCCCCTCCCCACCAGCAGCCAGCCGACCCCTCACTACCGCCCTGCTGCCCCTTCCCGCCCTTTGAACCCTCTCTAGTCAATTACAGGGGGAGAGGTGCAGCTTTTTCTCCTCCAGAGGCTGGAGGCCCCGGGGTCACAGGATGAAATCCTGCAGCCACTACTCGTGGGTCACATCCTGAAGCTACCACCCAGCTTCCAGACAGGTTCCGTAAACCCCGATGACCAGCAAACTCCGTGTGTTTCTTTTACCTCCCTGGGGGTCATATCTTCAAGTGGCTGTGTTTCGTCCAGTGCTACTTCCTCGGCAATACTTTTTGAAAAAGTAAAATCACTCTTTTCCGGAGAGAAGCTGAGTGCCTGCGGCACAGCAGATGGAGGAGAGAAGCTGCTGTCAGACGAGTCCGAGCACCTAGCGGCGGCCTGGCTGCTGCTCCCTGTCACCAGTGCGGTTCTGTGGGGATGAAAAGGAGCATCTTACGAGGAAAGTCTGTGAACTGCCAGTTCGCTTAGCTGTGACTTAATTTTTGGAGGTGACACACAGTGCAGAGTGTCCACTGGTTCCAGCCCCATCAGGACTGAATGACTTCTGAGGTTTCTATCAGCTCAAAGATCCTACCAGTCTGCTGTCAACATGCACCTGTTTTATTCTCTTCGTAAGGTTATTCACAGGACAGAAGAAGCCCTGCGGCTTCTCTCCCTGTGACTTGCCCACCTCTGGTCCTGGGAGGGCCCACGGGCAGGCCTGCCAAGCATCCCCCACACAGGCATCACAGGCATGACCCCTCATGGCTGTGCACCCCCTGCCCACAATCAAGCAGACACTCCTTTGATGACTGCTTCCCGCTAGAGGGTGCAGTGAGCACCAGGTGGCCAGTCAGCTTCTTGCTGCTTCTCCAGGCCCAGGACAGTCTGCCCAGGGGGATCCCCAAACACCTGATGCCTCCAAACTGAACTGCCTGAGGAAACCAAGGAAAGCAGCAGTTTCCGTAAATTAACACTGTATTTCCTTTTTCATGTTTTAAAGGCTTCGTAACAGATATGAAAGAATCTTTTTCTATTAGTTACATTTACAAACATACAGTATACTTAAGCAGATCGTTGTAACTGTTTCTGTACTGGATCCTGACTGGGTTTTCGGGCGGCCTTTTGTTCTTCTGCTGACCTGCCCTTTCCCTGCATCACACTTATCCTACCTAGCACGTTTTCTTCCAGTCTTCTCTGTTCTCATAGAACTAAACAGACGTGTACATGCAGATACGTGCACGTGATGTGTACAACACCTACTGTCGGTGGGCGTGTACTTCCACACCCTCGTCTGCATCCTTTCCCTCTCAAGGATTCCTTATAAAAATCCCAAGTCAGCTGCTACACTGCCAATCCATGCCTCTTACTGGCTGCCTAAATGGTGCTTTCTTTCCGGTCTTTGCCACTGGGACCCTGCCACCACGGGCGTCCCTCTGCCTCTAAGCTGTGTGGTCTGGCTCATGTGGCAGGATCCCTGGGTCAGGAGTATGTATGTGTGACCAGATTTTAACAGATGTTGATACATGGCTTTCCAAGACAGACCACCAGAATCTGCATTTCTGCCCGCAGCAGTCCAGAGTACCCTGCGCCCCCAAATCCTCACCAGCCGGTGGGGACAGATGATCTGCATGGAGAGCTGTCTCCTAGTTCCTATAATCATCTCCCGATAGTGGCAAATCTGGGTCTCTTCACAGGTGTTATCATTTGAGCTTATTCAGATGGCTTGCCTGCTGACTTACATTCAGCCATTTGTCTGTCTCTTGATTTCATTTATGGTCATTTTAGCCATAAATCAAGAAGTTTTTAATTTTCACACTGTAAAATACGGGTTTATCGTCATCTCTTCTGGATTTTCAGTAGTGATTAAGGTCTCCTGCCCCGTGATTATTCACAGTCTCCTATTTTTCCTTCTGTTTTTCTTGTCCTGTATATTTAAGTCTAACTCATCTCAGATTTATTTCTCCTTGATGTAAGATGGGTCCAATTCAATTTTCTTCAAGATAGATGACAACATATTGTTTGTTTGTTTTAAAAAATCTATATTCATAAGTGAAATCAGTCTAGTTTCCTTTTTTAGGTGTTATCATTAGCTGTCAGGTTTGGCTATTAAGATGAATTGAGTAACCTTCCATCTTTACTTAGCTATACCCTTAAAGAGTTAGCTTTAAAACTTAAATTTTTAAAGGCTGTTTATGACTCAGCTGTGACATCATCTGAGCCGTACCTTTCTAAGCTCTAACTATGGCTTAATTCACCTTCCCCCCTTTTCCTGGGGGCATTAGATAACATATTTCTCAGAATACCTTAGACTACCTCCAGCCTGTCCTCTACATCTATTTTCTCACCGCAGTCTTGTCTATTTGGCTGACTTCTCCCCGCTGCATTGCGGGGTGAGGGGCGGGTGGCAGCGCCACTGGCCGGGCGGAGAGCACCCTCCCCGAGGGCAGCAGTCCCTGCCGGACCCGGCAGAAACGCCCACTGTCCACACCGTCCAACATGGCAGCCACCAGCCGCGCCCACGCGTGGCTGCTGAGCACCTGAAATGTGGCTGGTGCAACTGAGGAGCTGAAACGTGGGTTTCATTTAATCTTAGTTCCCTAGAATTTAAATGGCCGCACATGGATAGCGGCCTGTGTACTGGGCAGTGCAGGTAGAGAAGCCCACCTCCCTGCTGGCCCGAGGGCGGGGAGAGGATGCGGCCCCCACCAAAGTCACTAGTGGCCCCTCGGGGCTCTCGTAACCTTCCCGCCCCCGACCCAGGACCCAGACTGTGTCCAGCCTTCCCGAGCCCGCAGCTGTCAGGGCTCCCAACGCTGGCCTCACCCCAGGGACCCGAGTGCTGGTGGGCCCTGTCTCCTCAGAACGGGAGCCTCTGAAGCCGGCTCAGAACCAGAACCGGAGAGGAGCGAGTTTCAGGTCCCCACGTTCCCAGGCTGTCAGCCTTTCGCAAAGCTGCCACGACGCGGTGAGAAGCAAGGCCGGGCACCCGGGCGTGACCGGAGACACCCCCGCCACAGACGGGACTCCAGTCAAGGACGCCAGTGACCAATGGCAAACGCAAGTCCTGTTGCAGCTCTGCGGACATGGCGACGAGCCCGCTCACGAGTGTCAGGTGGCCAAGCGTGCAGTCACACGGCCTCCACGTGCAGGTGCCAGAGGTGAGGTGTGCCCTGCACAGCCCGGCAGGCACACGGGAGAGGCCAGGCAGGGACGTGGGTGCTCCGGAAATGCCCGAGCCTGGCCCCCAACGCAGACGTTGATGACGTGGCGGGGCAGGCAGGTCTGTCAGTCGAGAGGAGGGGTGGTGTGGCTGGAGCGAAGTGGCAGAGGGACCGGGGACGACGCGGAAGGGACCGGCGCAGTGGCAGACGCGTCCGCAGATTCGGAGTCTGATTCTCAGGCAGCCCGGGAGCCATCGCCGTCACTGTCCCCGTGACTGCGACCCCGGAAGGCAGGGCTGCGGGCTCTCCCGGGACCCGGCCCACAAGGGCACCGCAGACCCAGAGCCCCTGACTGCGAGCTTCGCCCGAGGCCCCCGGTGCAGGGCCCGCCTGTCCGCCAGGAGGTGTGTCACCAGGCCCTCTCCCCGCCCGCCAGGCCACCACTGCAAGCCCGGACGGAGCGCATGACCCGAGGAGCGAGCAGGTGCCCTCCCTTCCCCTCAGAGGGCCAGCAGGAGGACGCGTCTGGCTCCGCCGTTGCCGCTGGGAAGGGCAGTGACCATGCCGTCCCCAACGAGCAACGCGCAGTGGCCTCGGCGGCCCGTCCGGCGGGCGGAGCGGGCGCGTCGTGAGCGAGACCCAGACTCCCCGCCACCTTTGTCTCCTACCTCACCGCTGACTCCTTCCGGGGGTCAGAAGACAGCCTCCGGGCCGGCACGCACAGGGGAGGCGCCGGGGCCCGGGGCACGGTTTTTGGGGTCGCCAGCGGAAGGCCAGACCGCCGCCGGCTGGCCGGTGTGGGCAAGGCCGACGCCCTCGCGGCACCGAACAGGCTTTGTGAGGCCGGCCCTGAGGAGTGCCTGGCAGGGGTGCTGTGCACGACGGCCCTGGAAGACAAAACGGGTCTTAAGCACAGACGACCCCCGAACACATTCCAATCGTTCAGCCAACGTCTTGGTACCGTGGAAGATCCTGTGGTTCCAACAAGACGGAAGCCGGCGGAGCCTGCCCGAGCCCCGTTCTGCGGGGCCGCCGACCCCCGGGCCCGGGCGGGGCTGCTGGCTCCTCACTGGGCAAGGCCTCGCCTCTGCCCTCACGGCTCTGGCCAAATGCGGCCGCACGTCACAGGCATCACAGAGGGTCAGGAGCGACCTAAAGGTCACCCTTCGACGGCGTTCGCATTCCCAGCAGGAGGTCCAGACCCATGGGGGTGTGACTGGGCTCAAGGATGCACGTGCAAGTGTCATTGGGTGCACATTCATGCCCAGGCTGGAGGCCGCTGGAGCCAAATGTGGACACAAACCAGTCAGGGCGCCGGTGCTGGCTCCCCACACCTCTGCCCCCAGCCCTGGCCATGCCTGTGGCCCCGATGGCCAGAACCCTGCCTGACAGTCGCTGGTTTCGTTGCTGATAAATAGGAGAAGCAGAGTAGAGTCCAGTGATATTTTAAGATAAAACAAGCCCAGGCCACCCTACCAGGTGGGGGGAGTCTGGGGATGTCCCAGTTACTGGTCCTGCCATCTGTCAAGGACAGTCTTTATGTCCTTCATGTAGTCTAAAAACAAACTCTAACATTAGCTGAAAAAGCCGATCACTCCAGGAGCCAGGGCAGGAGGGACAGGGCTAGAAAGTGAAGCTGCCGCCCCCTGCACAGTTCTCGGACCCGCCCTCTGTCTGTCACTGCTGGGCGCTGGCAGCACCACCCCAAACGCCAGTGAAAACACAGACAGCCGCGGTCCTGGGGGTCCGAGCTCCCTCCTCATCACAGGCACAGAGGCGAGCGAGGGGGGACCGGGTGTCTGCTCCAGGCCTGGCTCTCCAGCACGCTGCTGGGAGGGAGGGACCTCAGTGCAGCCTCTGCTGGGAGGGAGGGAGGGACCTCGGCCTGGCCACTGCTGGGAGGCAGGGGCATCTGGTCTAAGCCTACGAAGTGCCTCCGAGTTCACACATGAGTAAGTGAAATCCCCAAGTCACAGAAAGATTTGCAGATGCCCCGGCTGGCCCGGGGCAGAGACGGGTCGAGGGCCCCTGCGCCAGTGTCTGAGCCCAGCACCTGCCTGGCCCATCCCATCCCAGCCAGGTCCACACACGGGCACCAGGCCCCCAGCCCGGGACACTGCTGCTGCAGGTCTGAGTGCCCTCACGTTTGTCCCACCCCCAGCTGATATGCAAAGGGCTGAGCTGCGCTGGGGCTGTGTCCCTCCACTGTGACAGAGTATCAGTGCGCCAGGCTGGGCCTGGTCATCAGGAAGGGCCGGAAGTGTGGATGACGCATCCTCTAACGTCAGCAGGTGGCAGTAAAGGGTGGCAGCGGGAGGACAGTTAAGGGGCGCAGACTGCCATCTGTTTGAGTGAGTCCCACACCGGCCTAGGCCTCGTGTGCGTGTGTGTTTTCTTACTGACTGTGGGGTTTGCTCTGCTGAGCTCCGTACCATCTCTGGACGCACGAGGGAACAAGGCCCGGAACATTCGATGACGTGCACTAGGTCTAGATCAGGAAGGGGCAAAGCTGGGACTCAAACCAAGTCTGAGGAAGCGCAGCACAAGGCAGCACAATCCACAGCACAAAGCAGAGTCACCTCTGAGGACCCCGGATGGGGCTGCGTGCCAGGCCGACCGCTCAGAGCGTCCAGGGATGGGCAGGGACGCGCTCTGAAGGCAGCTGCAGGGAGCGTCCTGACTGGACACCGCAGGAGGAAAGTCTGTGGCCATGGCAAACTGCAGTGGACGTAAAAGTGGCACCCGAGAGACCGGGGCTAAGGCCGGACATGCGCGGCCGGCCTGTGGGGTCACCACGTGATGAGGAGCCACTTTAGGACGTGAGCAGGTGTGTTAATTTGTTCTTATAATAGCAAAAAGGAAAGGGACTCATTACCTCCCTGCTGAAGGGCAGGACTGCAGCCTCTGTGACCGAGGGAACGTGGGTGTCGCGCTGTCTGGGGGTTCACCTGAGATGAGAGACGAGAGAGGAAGCGTGCGGTCAGTCAAACACGGATCAAGTGATCAGTCCATCATCCGGGCTTTTGCCCAACGGGCAATTCTCCTCTGGCTCCATTTTCCCAAGTTGCAGCAAAGATGGCACAGAAGGTAGGTGATGCTCACACAAGCCCAGAGGGAAGACCCACCGGGCACAGGCATGTGGGACGGGCCATGTCCTCCTCCACGGGACCCACCCGAGGAAGGGCTTAAGGGTTGGCCACCAGGTACAGAGAGGTAGGAGCCCTTGTCACCACCTCGGCCTGCAGCCTGGCCCCTCATCCCCAGGCAGGAAGAAGCGTGACTTGAGTGACATGACAAGGCAGCCGAGACCCCTGAACTCACTAGATGCCCACAGAAGCCGCACGGACATGGCTAGGCTCCAGGAGAGCCCCACAGAGCCCACCGACACCCTCACTTCCCCGATCCAGGCCACAGCCGGGTCACAATAAGATGTCACATTACTGACATGAAGTCTTGTGGTTGATAAGTGTTTCCACATGGATGATCTCATCGCGTGTTAAGGAGGCTGGGAGTGCTGAGCCAGGCCCAGCACGGGCCCCAGGCTGCGGCCCCACAGTCAGTCCCCTTACAACACTGGCGTCTCAGAAATCAAGTCACAACCTTACCCTGGGCCCCCCAAAGCCATAGGGGCCAGGCCCCCCCAGGCAACGCCCTGTTCTCTCTTGGAAGACAAGGCTGTCCCCAGAGCCCTGACCCCAGCCGCGGGAGGAAGGTGGTGCTGTGGCTCTGAGGCCAGGGTCCCTGCCCGTCCTAAACAAACCTTCGGGCTTCAGGCATTAGGAAGAAAGGGAGCACGCGCTGCGGGACACGCTCCACGCGCCCTGTGCCACTGCTGCGGTCCGGACTCATACCTGCCTGCCCAACAGCGCCCCCTGCAGCCAAGAAACTGGACCAGAGGACTCCGCCAGGGCGGCTCTCGCATCACCCCGAGAGGCAGCACAGCACCCAGGTGCTCCTGCCAAACCTCAGGCCGCTCGAGTGCCCTCTCCACACGGCCACATCCTGCCCGAGCCTACCAGAGAGCCCCCAGGCCGCATCCCAGCTCACCTTTTGCACCGCCCCCACCCCAACCTCTCGGCCGGATCACGGCGAGGCTTCCGCTCCCCCCACAGCGCCTGCTCGGCCCGCAGGAGAGGGCTTTTCGGAAGGTCACACCGCGCCTGCGCACACCCCAAGGCCGCCCTCGAGTCTGCACCGAGAGCTTGTGTGGTCTCAGTGCGCCGCGCAAGTGGACTCCGGCTGCCTCTCTTGCTGGCTGGCTTGGCTGGAGTTGCCAGCGCTTGTTTAACATCCACTCCCCCCACTTCTCAGGAAAAAATGTGGGCAGGTGTGCAGGAAAGACAACGCACCCCAGTTCCCCGGCAGGTGAGTGTGGCCACACGACTAAGTCCTGGCTGAGGACATGCGCAGAAGTGCACGCACAGCGTGCGTAAGTGTCCTTTGAAAGGCAGGGATTTGCTCTGCACGGATTCCATCTTTTCTGCGGGTAGGGACGACGGCTGGAGCTGGTGCAGCCATACTGGACCATGAGGAAGAGAAGTCAATCACAGCAAAACAAGACAGAAGCCTGGGCCGCCAGCACCAAGGAGAGCCTGAAATGCTCCGAAATGCCTACCCAGACTTTTCTGTGACAGGGACTTAAACAGTGCTGTGTGAGCAGGTGGCAGACGTTAACACCAAGCACTGTGACCTCATCCCACCACCCCCCTTCGTGCTGGTTCCAGAGCTGGACCTTCGCCTGCGCCATTTCCTACCCGGACTGTCCTCCCCTGCCGTCCTCGCGGTGCAGGCCTCTGCTGAGTGTCACCTCCCGAGAGGGGCCTGCGTGACCACCTTAGCCGACCTTAGGACCCCCGTCTAAATTCCTCCCCAACACACACTGCTTGTTCCAACATCTTCCTCTGTTACTCGCTTCATTATATTTGTGATCTGAAAGTATACTTCTTTGATGACATTTCCTACATTCTACTCTTGAAATGTAAATTATACGAGAGAAGGACCCGTCTTATCGTCAGGCCTTCGCCCTAAAGGAGCGCCTAGTGCTGGCAGACACTCAGCAGAGCGGCTCGTACTCATGTGAGCAGGAAATCAAAGTGAGGTTTCTGGGTGTTCAAGGCCATCTGCACTCGCCAGCAACGCTGACAACCTCAAACCATCCAAGGCGACTGGAAGGTGCCTACTTAAGAGAGGGGGCCAGAACGACCTTCCCCGAAACCAGCTCTGTACAGCGTTGTGTCCTGCCAACGTGTTAGGGTAACTGCCGTGACCGGACACCTGCCCACTCCTGCCAGACTACTGGGCTGCTCCTGGTGGCCCCGTCGGAATGCGGGTACGGGAGGGGAGAGCCCGAGCAAGCGTGGCAGCTTCACTGGTTTGAGGGGACAACAGTTGGGGTCCCAGGAGGCTGAGGAGGACGGAGTTTGAAGGGAAGAATACTAGAGAGGAGGGAGCTACAGAGAGGGTTCTCAATATTGGAGCGGGACCCCGAGTCTTTGCGGCTTCATATGCTGCTGTGCACATGTTGGGTGAGACTCCAAAAGGCTGGGATGAGGACTACGGGGGACAACTCCCCCCGCCCCATATGGGCTGGGACACACTCGCACCCAGCAGCCCGACTAGGAACTTGGCACGTTCAGCAGGCTTGGAAAGGCCCACACTACCAGCCAGGCTGACCTATCCTGAGAGCAAAGGCTACTGGGACATGCCCCAGTGAAGCTTAAGGAGCCTCAGAAGGAGCCAGGTGACATGGATGCATCCGCCGCCGAAGCAGCTCCAGCCCCTCAAAGAAAACCCAAATACTCAAAGCTGTGAAATTTACAAAGTCAGCAGACAATAAGAAATTATCAAGCACGTGAAGAATGAAGAAGCAGGAAAATGTGACCATAACCAGGAAAAATTGGAAAAATTAGTCAACAGAAACAGACCCGAAAATGACAGGGAAGACGCATTAGCAGAAACAGACTTTAAAACAATCATAAACACATTCGAGGATTTAAAGGAAAGCATAAACACCAGGGACACAACGGGGAAACTATGTCAGAAGTGAAAAATTAGCTGAACGGGCTCAGTAGCCGATCAGACACACTGCAGAAGGAAAGATGTCTGAACCTGAAGACACGACAGTGGAAGCTATCCAAACTGAAGCACAAGAAAAGAGGCTGGGAGAAAAAAAAAAACAGAGCTTCAGTGACCTACAAGACGACAGACGTCAAGAGGTCTACGATATATGTGCTTAGAGTCCCAACAAAGGAGAGGGAACAAGAAGAAATAATGCCCACATTTTTTCCAGATTTGATTAAAAATATCACCTCACAGATCAAATAAGCTCAAGAAGAACTCCCAAGCATAATAAACACAAAGCCACATGCAAATACATAATAATCAAAATGCTGAAAATAACGAGAAAAATCTTAAGAGCAGCAAAAGAGCAATGACAGGTACACAGAGGGGAGGGGTAGGAGAGAAGAACAAGCCAGAGACACAGGTAAAGTGCTCTGAGGAAAGAGGAAGCAAAGAAACCGACGTCGCCAAAACCAATGTGTTCTTAACTTTAAATACAATTTGTTCAATATTTTTAAAACACGTTAAACTACTTACCAGCAGCAAACTTGGGAATTTTAAACTGATTTGTAGGGGTAGGCATAACCTTGGTGTGGGAATTCAGAAAGAACCCCGCCTTCGTGGACTCCCAGTTTTGTTCAGTGGAGATCGCGACAAACTGGAGTGAGGGTCCAGTCCCAGGCACCCCCGTTCTGGAGTCGGGGGTTGGGTGAGCACCGAGGTGGTGGGCACCGTGGGCTGCTCCGCCGTCGACTCGGCCGGCCCGGCCCACCTGCTCGGCCCACACCGCGCAGGGCCTGCCTGCAGGGCCGGCCACAGCAGGGAGGGTCCCACCCTGCCTGACTGGCTGCAGTGTGACAGAGGCCGGGAACTGTTAGCAGGGATGCTTGGATGTTCACGTGATTTAGCTGGAAGAGGACACACAAATCTAGTTATCACTCAAGCTTATGTTATTTTTAAATTATGAAGTTATTTAACAAACACATAAGATATGCTGTCTTTAGCATATCTATCTGCCTTTACTTAAAATGTTTCCAAGTGAAGAAAATTATTTCATTCTATCATGATTTCCATATTTTAAAAAGCACATGAGAATATGAACAATATTCTGTATGTCCATCACGCAATGTCTTCAAACACAGGACAACCCAGGTTGCTTGTGGCTTGGCTGAGTGCATTCCAAGGGGCTAATTCGAGACGCGATTCCCAGCGTGTGTATGAACATACATAAATTCAAGCTCGCCTGTCTTCGTTGATTATGTCAACAGCAGAATCTACCTTTGTTGAGCAAACAGAAGTGGATAGTCTAGTCACATGCCTGTGAAGAAAACCGCTATTTGAGCCACTGCCCTGTCATTTCACGGAGTGACAACCCTGCTCACATCCAGAATCCAGACATTTGATAGGGTCCTGAGCTCAGGATTCCCATCCCAAGTTCCTGCTTTGCTTTAAATAAGGTGGCTTTTAAACCACTTAGAGCTAAGCCTTGGGAAAGCGAGCGAGCTCCGCCCCCACCCCCTAAGGAACAGGTGCTCCTGCTCTGCTCTCCATCTCCTGCTCGCTAGTGGCCTGGGGTAGGGGTGCCCTCCCCCCATTTCTGGGATCAATAAATAGCATGTCTGGTACTTGACCTCCTTTGTCTGAGTGTACTGAGACTGCGCCTTCAATCAGAACAAGCACAGGCTTTTCACTTGCCCGAAGTGGGAGCTCAGATGCCGAGGGAGCCGCCACCGGGGGTGGCTTGTGCCTCCTCTTATATCAGGTCACATCTGCGTGTTTTTAATGTAATCCACCAGCTGCAGGCCCCACCTGCCCGGTCAGGGAGGTGGGGAGTGGGCCAGGGAGAGGAGACGCAATCACTAGGGTCCACTCCCTTCAATTCCAAGGACGTTGGGTCCTATCAACCATAACCACCAGTTAGAACAGCAGCAAACTAGCTGAAAACACTCAGCCGCCAACATACCCAACACACGAGTCAATCTGGTAAAAGTGGTGTTTTTTTTTTTGACTGGGAAAGAGCCGGCTTCGCTGGGAAGAGCAGAGCGTGTGACCAGCAGACAGAGGCGGCCGAGGGGCATCTGACGCATCCTGACACAAAGGCGCACTGAGCCCAGGGTGCTGTGCTGTGCTGAGAAAGGCAGCTGGGACACGGTTCCTCTGGCCCCAAGGGGTCAGGACACCCCACCCACTTCCTTGAAGGCAACCAAGGTTCCCTGGAGACGCAGCCCCTCAGGAGTGCCTTCTTGTTATTTATAAAGAACATTGTCTTTAGAGTTTTTGAAGACTTTGTTTGCTTTCATTCTACAGCCCAGCTTCTGCACAGGGTGCCTTGGGATTGGCTGTAGGGAAGTCGCATGAACCGTGACCCAGTCCTCTGGGGCGACATCATCAGCCTGGCACCCTGCCTGTGGGCGGAGGGAACTCAGTCTAGTCTGCTGAGTGCTGGAGGCAAAGTTTCTTGTCTGTGGCCATGGTAACTTTCATGCTTCCCCTTTAGTCAACCCATCCCGGTGGCTCAACAGTTTCAACGTCATTCGCCGACCTCCTCTCTCACCACTGGGATGAGTCTGTATTTTTGTCCCAATGGCATCAACTTCATCAGTAAACATGATGGGTGGTGCACGTTGTTCAGCAACGCGGAGCAATCCCCAAGGAGTCTGGGCCCATCGCCTGGTGCATCCGGTACGTTCAGAGCCAGCCCTCTCAGGACAGCGGCTGGGGCCTGGGGTGGTACTGCTCTGGCCAGCAAGGTTCCACCTGTGCCAGGTGGACCATGAGAATGGCCCTGGGGGCTTCACACCACCTCTTCGTAATATTCAGGATGAGCGAGAGGGAGAACCTCGCAAGCCTTAAGCCCCTGGGTTTGGCTGTTCGACTCCACCCCCCACGTCAGCACAGGTCTCCTGAGGGGCCACTGCCATCACTGTGACCAAGGCATTCACAGTGCCACCCATCAGCACTCCCATCAGGGTGGGCACCTGTGGCCCAGCAGACCCGTCTGCAACAGAACAGGTGCCGACGCGGTGTCCTGAGCCCACAGCTGTGGACATGGCGTGGGACCGTCATCGATGAGCTCTCCCAAGGCTCCAACCAACCCTGGGGTCCCCTCAGGTCACCCCCTAGATCTTGCCTCCTCTCTTTCTTCCAAGGGCTTCGCTCGTTGCTGATTTCTAACGGGTTCTCCTCCAGGAGACAGTCCTGAGTTCTCACCAATCACTTTAGGTGGCATCGTGTGAGGCGTCCCCAGTGGCAGTCTGCGGGCAGCGTTGGGTCCCTGTCTTCTTTTCCCTCCTCTGGTTGGTACAGGAGGTCCTCTTGTCTTTTCCTTGTCCTTGTCACCCTTCTTGCCACCTCCAGGACTACAACGCCACTCTGACCGGGACTCATCTGGCTTCAGCTGCTCTGGTTAAAATTCTTGAAGGAAAACTTTCCGAGAAGGACGCATGGCATGGCTCATTCGACACGGTGCGTGACAGCACCCCACTCCTCCCCACACGCAGTGAGGAGCAGAGAAATCCAGAAGCCCATTCACTGTCCCAGCCTGTACCAGAGCGAGGGATGCAGAGGTCAGAACCAGAGACGGCGCTCATGCCCCTGAACCAACACAGCAGGACAGACGGGGCAACGCCTAACGCAGCCCAACTGCCTGCCACTGACCACGCGCCACGTGCCACGCGCCAGAGGCAGGGCTGGCACCCCACGTGGCTCGTCCAGTGCCCACAGGAACACTGCAAGTGGCACCGTCCCCTCCGTCCGCAAAGGCACGGGGACGACTTCAGTTCCCGGCCACCAGCTGGCAGTGAGGGCTCCAAGTCCGATCGGTCTGATTGCAGAGTTCACGCTTTTCCACACTTGGTGAACTAGCGTCCGCGGCTACACCGCAATAGCATTTGAGGGGTCTGGACCCCAGGGCGGGAAACCCAGCGCCCTCCCCAAAACCTGGAGGGTTCTCTCCGTGGCCACTAGATGTCAGCCTTGGCTCTGCAGGAGAGAAAGGCGGCCTGGCCCTGAACAGTGCTGGGAGTGAGGGCTCAGGCTACCCGCCAGGAGCGGCCAGGGTCACGTGCACTGAACCACCTGGAACCGTCTAATTTTTTTAAAAACCCATGTGCAATTACATTTCCACTGAGGCTGCTCTCAGCCTCCTTCTGGGTTCTCGGGTGCCCGGAGCTACACTCGCTCTGTGACTGCATGGCCCCCCAAATTACAACCACCCATCTGAGCGTGTCTCCCCAGAGGGGAAGCCCCTCAAGGGCAGGTACCCCGACGCAATCCCCCCTCACCCCCGCCTCAGACCACAGCAAGCCTTCCAGAACCTTCTGCGGAGCCTAGATGATTCCCTGCAAACAGCCTGAGAGGCCGGACAACATACCTACCTCTGCCTGCTGCTGGGGAGGCGCACGCGCCGGACGCCGGACCCGGGGCAGACCCCCGGGAAGAGGACTGTCTCGCAAGACGGCCGGCACGGCCAGGTGGCTTCAGCAGGGTTTTCTTCAGCCCCAACTGAAACGAAACGTTAAGAAATCATCAAGGATGTCATTAACTACCATGACTCACTGCCACAAAAGCAGAGTGTTAAAATAATTCTTAATGATTTAACCATTATCATCGTGACTCTAAAGAGGGACAAGGCAAGCACTGCTCTAAAGTCCTGCACGAGGAACACCGGGGAGCTCGCTGAAATGCACCTTCTCGGGCCCCAGCCCAGCCCCACACGAATCGGCAGCAGGGGGCCCAGCTCTTGGTGGTTTCCACGCACACGCACACGCACACGCACACGCACACGCGCACACACGGCTCCGTCCGGCCAGCAGAGCTGGAGAACAGACGGCAGAGCTGTGCGAGGTTTGTCTCCAGGCCTGTGAGCAGCTGCAGCTCAGAGCTCCGACACCTCCTCTCGTCCACACCGGGGAGAGCTCCGCATCGGGACGTGCAGAACCAGGGGGACCCTGAACCCAGGGGCCACGGCTGTTCTCCGCCCACAGCGCCCCGCCCCCACCGCAGCGTGGGCCCCTTCTTTGCATTTCTCCAAGCTGCCTCGGGTGGGCCACATGTTTTGATCTTCCTAACCTTGACCGCAATCAAAAGACACGCCCCATGCATACACCGCCCACCTAGTCCCTTGTCCACAGCCCACCTGCAGTCCGCCCTTCTCACCTTGCTTGGAACAGGGAGTGATCTCTTGCCTTGGACCAAGTGGCTTCCACTGGCTGGCACGCCGGTGACACGCTGGGCAGCGCTGGGCTTGTCAGGCGGGATGTCCCTGTGGGATTCCTTTTCGTTTAGGATTTTCGTCCTGGAAGGACTAGCTGGTTTCTCTTTCACAGGCTGAAAAATTTTCAGTTGAAATGTGAGAACCGTCTCGTCGTCTAACAATGCACAGACACACAAAGGCTGATTCAGAGCCGTGGCGGGCACCGTCCACCTTCCCAGCACTGCACCTGTCCCCGACTGCACCAGCGAGACGGAGGGGACCCGAGCGGATCACTCCCCCGCCAGATCACCACGGACAAACAATGGTGGAATTTGCTTCCTCACTAAAAACGGCCCAATAAAACCAATATCGAGGACATGGGTTCTGGTTACACATTCACCCGCCGGTCAGTCCCTCTACCAGAGAGGCTGCTCGGCTGTAGTACCTCTCCCCCATCTGGTCCTGAGAGCCACTGCCTTTGGCGAGCTAGTCAGACACATCATGAACCCGTCCGCGGGCCCGCATGGACGACGCCACACTTGCAGAAACCGCCCTGATTAACAGGAAGAAGCAATGGAAGCTCACGAAGTCATGGGGATGAAGTGGTAACTATGCTTTACGATGTTGTTTACACTGAGATATTCCTCGCATAAGGTAAAAATTCATCATTTTTAAAGCGGACACTCCAGGGGTATATTTGCTGTGTTGTACAACCATCATCAAAACCTAATGTTAGCACATTTTTGTTGCCCCTGAAACTCATAACTGTTGGCAGTCACCCCGCGTCCCTTCGACCTCCCCGGCCCAGGCAGCCACTCATCCACGCCCTGCCTCTATGGTTTGTCGATTATGGGCACTTCTATAAATGGGGTCACACAGTACATGACCTTTTGTGTCTGAGCAAAAGTGTTCAGGGGTCATCCATTTCATAGCACGTATCAGCACTGCATTTCATTACTGCCAAAAGCACTCCATTGTGTGGGCGGACCACGTTTCATTTACCCGTTCATCAGCTGGTGGACACCTGAATGATTGTGAATAATGCTGCAGGGCTTCTGTGTGGACACGTTTTCAGTTCTCTTGGGCGCAAACTGCCAGGTCGCATGGGAACCCTCTGCTCGACAGCTCGGAGGACAGCCAGACTGCTTCCCACGCGGTGCGTGAGGGCGCCGATTCCTGCATGTCCCAACACCTGCTGTTCTCTGGGTTTTAATTCTTACTCCAGCCGGCCTAGCCATTCTCCTGAGAGCACGCTTCCAAGCAGCACGGCCACGCGGTCCAGCTGTTTCGAGGCCATCTTCGCAGGAGCGAGGGCGTGCCAGCGAGTCCCTCGAGAAGTGAATGGCTCTTCCCACGGTGGGCGGTGTGTGTGTGTGTCGGTGGTGGGGGGAGGTGGTTTCCCATCTCGCTGCCCAGCTAACACCTGACAAAACTTCACTCACGGCTCGGAGGAAAACAGAAGGCTCGAGAACAGCCAGCGTTATGCTGCGGCCTCTGCCCTCGGTCCACGTGTCACGCACACAAACCCTTGCCTGGGCTCGTGTGTCAGACGCAACACCCATGTCAACCTCATTCCAGAAACATCACGTTGGAAATTCACAGCCAAACGGTCTCCAGAACCCCAGCCACTCAGCGGAAGCACGGGCCGGCCGCCTCCTCCACCCAGGCTCTGCCCGGTTCACTCCGGTCCGGGCAGGAGGGAGTCGTGTGGCCCGGGAGATGGGCCTGCAGAGGCTTAGGCACCTGGGCCCTCGCCGGGCACTTTGCCGTGACCTAGACTGCGAACACCCCACGGAGCGCCATCGCGGTGATGGGCTCAGCTGAGGCCTGTCACCCAGGGTGGGGGCAGAGCCAGGGACAGCTCCTCGGCCTCTGCACCACTTCTCCTCCAAAGTACGAGCTTCCTCCTCCGTTGGGCAAACCTGGAAGCAACCGACAAGCCCCCAGAACCCCTGGCTTCCTGGAGTCTGGTGACCACACCCCAAAGGCAACCCTGTCCACTGCCGCTCCCCAGGACAGCTCATCACTTAACTCCTGCGAGGAAAGCAATCTAAACTAAGTCACGGCTAAGGAGGATGGCTGGTGGCTACTCCAGGAGGAGGCTCTCCAGAAGTTGCTCATTCCTGACAGGAGGAATAGCCAGCGATGTAACAAAACCACAGGGAAAGTTTCAAACAGGATTTAGGAGGCAGTGCTTTTAAGTCCCCACATTAGCGAGGCAGCCCTGGCCCGCCCGCCCCAAGTCCAGCTCCCCACTCGGCGACTCTAGGTGACTGCCCTTCTCCCCCACTCCCTGCGGAGCAGCCGCATCTCCAAGCTCCTCCCCAAGCTCCTCCCCTCCTCCACAAGCTCCTCCCCGTAAAGGTTTCCGCTGCAGGGCCACACTGCAAAGGCTAAGAGAGGCAGCGTCTCCGTCCCCTGGTGGATATTCTGGGCAGGGTTTTGTCTACCTTTTCCATGGCCAAACGGATGCTTTTTCCTCTAACAGACGAAGCTCGGGGTGGCGGCAACTTGCTGATGACCTTTTTCTGAGTCACTGCCTGGCTCGGAAGGTGAGTAGGACTTGGTTCCACTGGCAAAGGACAAGAAGACAGCGGTGGTCCCTGAGGCCGGGTGAGGCTGGCCTGAGCAGGAGACCCCTGCAGGCCCACGCCCGAGGGGGGCTGGGTCCCCGAGAGCAGCGGCTCCAACAAGGGGCTGTCTGACAGGTAGTACGTCTCCCTCTTAAGTGACTTGGGGCTTTTCTTCATTTCATTTTCTTTCTCAAACAGGTTCATTTTTAATTTTGATTCCTGTATGAACCTTTCCACACCCTGGCTCCAGGGGTCTTCGGGCCTGGCAGCTCGGGCCGCCTTGTTTTTGCTGTTGCTTTCTATCTGCAAGGCCAATAAGTGAGCTTCTTTATACACTTCCACAAACTTCTCCCCAGGGAGAGGGCTCCAATGAAAGTGACTCTGTGATGCTGGCAAAAGAGGTCTTCTGGAATCTTTGTATTTAATTCCAAGCTGGCAGCAATACATCTTTCTTTATGCCCAACAGGTCCAAAAAAGACTTCATCGTCTTCATTTGCACTATTTCAAAAGAAAAGGATTATTAATAGCACTGGCATTTAAGTGGAAGCTTTTAGAATGTGGTCAATACCCAAGGCAAGAAAAGAAAGCTCATCTGCTCACCTTAAAGAAGACAATGAAAGATCAAAGTCAAATTTTTCATCGGCCAAAAGAAGAATGTCTGGGGGGAGAAAAGTCTGCCATTATTTTAAGGCTGGGGTGGATAAAGAGAAAATCATTACCAGTCTCCTTGGTCGAACCCGCAGATAAAACTGCACTTTGCACCTCATCCGCACGCCCGCCATACTGCCTTCACCAGCCCTGTCTGTTTACACGCCTAACAGACCACAGGCTCTGGGGTGGGGGGTCCCTCTGCTAGCTCCCACACCCCACTCCGCCCCGGGGCACCCACAGCACCTGGACCTGACTTCTGTCACTGCACTAGCTCCGCTATTCTGCAAATGTCTCCCGCCCCTTCTGCAGCCCCCAGGAGACTGTAAGCTCCTCCAAGACAACAAACTAACTCTCTCCCAAATTCCCCAATGTCAGCTAAATGCCTGGACACTTAGCAAATACTTATCAGAACGCACTGAACTTGACATTTCAATAAAGTTTATACAGAATTTAACAAATCATATCTTACCTGTTCCTCCCAAACGCTGCAGTATACTTAGTAAAACCATAAAATTTTAAAATATATTAATAACCTAATTAGGTCCTAATTTGTCATTCAATTAGCTCTAATTACCTAACAATCAAGGCAAAGGTAGAAAGCACAAACGGCACAAAAGAAACAAGCAGAGGGAGAGGAAATTAAAAGATTCATAGGCTAGTTTGCTCAACTCCCTGCACAGACACCTAAGAACTTGGCTGAAATGCATAATTATCAAGAAAATAGAATTTATTTTTTTGTATTTAAATTATTTATATTGATTTATTTATAAAACTGACTCCGGAAGAGAGGAAAGCATCTTAATTATTCATTTATCATAAAAATAACTAGACAAATTTATTAAAGAAATAGTCCCTCCCCAAAAGCACAAGTTCCAGATAGTTTCACAGGATAATTCTACCAAATCTTTTCCTTTTTTTTTTTTAGGTGAGGCAACCTTTGGTTGACCTCACAGATTGCAAGGACCTTGTCATCTTACAATCCCTTATTTTTTATTTATTATTTGTTTTTACACCTACAGCTCCTGGTCTTCCTAGGTGGTCTCCCATTCAAGTACTAACCAGGCCCGACCCTGCTTAGCTTCCCAGATCAAACGGGATCGGACTTGTTTAGGGTGGCATGGCTGTAGATTACCAAATCTTTACAGAACATATAATTCCAAAACTATTTATATTGCTCCAAAGGACAGAAAATGGAAACCTCCCAACTTAATTCTATGAAGCCTATATAACCACACCAAATCCTAGAGTTTACCCGATAGGGAAAGCTACTGACCAGTCTCAACATAAAAACCCTAAGTAGGAACATCAGCAAATAGAATCCAGCGACACATCAAAAAAAGACGACTAACTCAGGACCAAGCGAGGTTCGACCAGGACTGGCGGAGGGCGGGCGGTCTCATTCCACCACAGCCTCGTGACCCGCTCCTCGTGGCACCAGACCTAAAGGGAGGCCCACGCGACTGCCCCACGCGTGCTGACAAGGCGTATGATAAGCTGCGACGTACACTGGTGACTCTGAAAGTGCTTCATGAAAAGTAACAGCTATCTTTTATCAAATAGGAAGTATCCAGCTCAATCTGAAAGTCAAAATTAGGTTTAACGGGATACCATGAGAAGTGTTCCTTCTAAAGCCGGGACAAATATATTTTATCAGGACAGGACAGGCTAACTTGTGCTGAAATAACAAACCACCACCAAGTCCCAAGTGGCTTATAATAACAAAGCAGCATTTCTCATTCAAACCCTGTGTCCCTGAGGCTAGGCTGGCCCTGCCCCACGTCCTCCTCACTGCAGAACCCCGCTGATGGAGCCTCCGCCATCAGCAACTCTGCTGGTCTTTGTGGCAGAAGAAAGGGGAGACAGTAACTTTCAAGGCACCTGAGCCAAATGCAACTTCAAGCGGCAGGAAATACAATGCTATCATGTACCCGTGAGGAAAAAAAAAAAGAGAGAAATACTGAACGTGAGGAAGAAAAAAAAAAAGAGAAATACTGAGGACCAGCACCAGGGACGACCATCAAAATGTCAATTAACCCACAAGCCAGCCTCAGGCTTAATGGGAAAAGACTAAATTCCTTCAAAGCCAGCAAGGTAGAGAAATACTGAGGACCAGCACCAGGGACGACCATCAAAATGTCAATTAACCCACAAGCCAGCCTCAGGCTTAATGGGAAAAGACGAAATTCCTTCAAAGCCAGCAAGGTACTGACCTCTGCTGTCACCACGATTGTTCTGTTATGCATTATCCAATCAATCAGACAAAGAAAAGTTTTTACTTTTCTTTGGGGAAATTATTTTATAACCTGGAGTGCGGAGGTCTAAGACACCAAACTGGAAGCCATAAAATAAAAGGTTGAGAGTCCAATATATAAAAAATATTTAAAATCTCTGCATGGCAAAAATCACCATGAGCAAAGTTAAAGGAAATAATAAACAGGGGACGCATATTTGCAGCTCACGTCTCAAAGGGCTAACTCAAAACGGTGCCTACAAACCACTAAGAAAACAAGAACATAATGAGTGAATAGACAAAGGCTATGAACAGATAAAATTCATGGAACATAAAACGCAATGTTCTTAAATTTATGACAAGAAATTCGGCCTCGCTCAAAAATAAAAGTAATGAAAAATAAACTTAGCAAAGGATTCCACTAGTCACTTGTCAAATTGCTAAAGATTAAATCTTAGGTAAACTGTAGGCAAGGCTGTGGGGAAAGACACTGCTGGGGAAGGCGTCGAACGTTATGGCTCCGCCAGGGTAACGGGGTGGAGCACCTGCCTGCCAGGTCTGAGCACGCACCGCGAGGCCCAGCACGTCTACCGCTGTGAGTGTACCCTGCAGGCACTGATATCCAAGATCATCGAGATAAATGAGGCACCAAAAAATGAGATGCAGGACAGAGCTGTATACGCGACAAAGAGGGAAAGCTCTATAAAAAGCAGAGCAATGACTGGCCTTGTACACATACTGGCTCGTGCTTGCACAGAATGTGTCTGGAAGAACACCCAAGAGGCCGATGACACCAATGGGCTTTGGAGGAGGCAACTGGGTGGCTGAAGGACAAAAATGAGAGGCAGATATTTCACTTGTTACATGTCTGAACCTAGAAATCAATTTTATAGGCCACTTCTAGAAACTTCTAATTGTCAGGTAAAGAAAAAGGAATTCTGGATCAGGAGTCAGGAAAAAGCCTTCTGCTCCAGCAAAGTGACCTTAGGCTGCTGACTCATTCATTCTGCAAACATGTGCCATGTTCTCTACCAGCCGCCAGGCAAACACAGGGCACATGGTGCTGCCCCCGGGAGTGCACTGTTTGGTGGGGAGTGATGCAGCAAATGCTCTCCTATATACAATGAAGAGTCCATGATGACTGGCAAGTCTCTAGATGGTTTCTGCAAAATGAAGGTGATAACGACACTTGGATACCCAGTCTACCTGCCTCACATGGGTGTAGTGAGGAGTGAGGGTAAAAGGATGCCAACTTGCTTTAAGAGGAAAAGAGAGCACTGCTATTAACTCATCTTGCGAGGCTGTACTCTCACCTGGGCACTCAAACCAGACGGACAGAACAGACAGCAAAGTTACAGGCCAGGCTCAATGACTGCTATGGTCTCAAGCATCCTAAACAAGTATGGGCAAACGCAAACCAGCAACAAACAGAAAAACACCAAATTCAATCCCACAAAAATCTGAGTGCCTATGAAGCGCCAGGTGCTCTTGGCACCGGGGACAGTGCTGCAAATGAGTGGTAAGAACCCCTCTTAGGAGGGAACTTGAAGCTGGCTGGGGGTTGCGGATTGAAAAAAAATGAAAAATGAGGGCGTTAGACGGATGCAAACACCTCGACGACAAGGGCAATGAGTTCCATGGGCGCGGAGCACTGACAGGGTGAGCACTGAATAAATAAACGAACTAAGTCATCACAGAAGGATTAAATCAGTCTACGTCTTCACTGAGCTCCCTGAATAACGGGCGGTGTGCAGTGACAAGGACGTACCATCCTTCTTGGGAACATCAGTCTCCGTTTCTCCTGCCTGGCTGGCTGAAGGCACGTCGCTGCCGGCTCCTTCCATGCCGAGTGCTATCGGGAAGTCACTGCAGGGAGGAGGGGGACAGAGGTAAGCAGGTCTCGGAGCCCAGGCCCCCGGTTCCTCCGCCCGCAGTGACTCCCAGCAGCGTGAGCCGCTGCAGCACGGATGGGGACAGAGCGAACTGGCGACTGCGGCCAGGTCAGGGAGAAAGGCAGCCAGAGGCCGCCTGACATACAGCTCGAGACCCTCCGCGACGCGCCCCCAGAGGCCGCGCGCCTCCAGGCCGGAAGCTCTGGAGGCGACGCCGGTCCGAGCCAGGCCTGAACGTCTCGGATGGGGACAACGGAATTCCCAGCTTTCGGGCAGGACTGTGGGGACTTTGGTTTGTCCCCGAGTGGCCACGTCCTTACTGTAGTCCCGAAGGAGCGCGCAAGGGGACCCTACGGACCCCAGCCCGAGCCCAAAGAGACCCCTCACCCCTAGCGGCTGCGATGTCCCGACGACTGGCCGCTGACTCGAATTTAAATACGGCGCGGCGGGCGCGGTGTAGGCTGCGATTGGCCGGTTTGAAAAGGGCTCCGCAAGGTCGCCGCGCCCAGTGCATCCTGGGGGTTGTAGTCGGGGTGTGGGGCGGGGAAGCGGAGGAGGCGCGTGGCGCGCCTGCGCACTGCCTCCGCGCGCGGGCGGGTTGCGCATGCCCGAGGACCGCCCCGTGCCTGCCGCGGTCGTGTCGCGCGGGGCGGGGCTTCCTTAGAGCACGCGCCTGGTGTACTTGCCGAGCTGGCGTCCGGACAGCTACGTGTGGCCAGAAACCTGGTTCTAACCCCAGCTCTTCAGCTGTCAGTGAAGAAAATTAAATTCCTAGCGTAGGATTTGGATGTCAAGACAAAACGAAACAGGTGCATCTACCTACTCTGTAAAGCATTACGTGTCAGTTCCTAACAGTAAGAAGACCTGAGAAGCGAACAGGTGGCGCTCGGTGACCAGACACGCTGAGTTTTGCCCCTGGACCAGGATTACCTGTTTGGCGGCAGGGGACAGTGATGAGGGCCTGAGCATGGTCAGAGGGTGGCTTTGTAGTCTCCTTGGGAGCTGGATTTGCTCTGAGGGCGAGGTGGGAGAGATTGCAGGGGTGTGCCTTGGGGCAGAGCCGGGTGGCCAGGTGGTGGAGTCTGCGTGTGTGAGTGCCCATCTTGGAGCAAATAAGAGACCCCTGATCTGAGCGACAGGGAGAGCTAACGGGTGGATGGCTCAATCAGCGGCAGCTTAGGCTGACCTCACATGAGTCTTC
Source organism: Eonycteris spelaea (assembly GCA_003508835.1). NCBI lineage: Eukaryota > Metazoa > Chordata > Mammalia > Chiroptera > Pteropodidae > Eonycteris > Eonycteris spelaea. Next base: position 45,323 of record PUFA01000362.1, on the reverse strand, counting down.
GACTGTGAACCAGGTATAAATACCCAACTCGGGCCTGAGGACCCAATGAGGGGCTCCACCCAGGACACAGTGTCATGACACTGTTGCTCTAATTAATAGGGACTGAAGGGTGGAGGAGTGAGCAGAAGAAGGAGCCGGGGATGACCTGCAGGGTCTGCTCCATGAGGACTGAACTCGAGGGAGAGCACCATGTTCAGGGACGACGATGAGCCATCTGTTTGGACAGGTTGTATGGAGAGCTGCCCAGGGGGCAGCCGTCCTGGCCCGGGACCTCCACCGAGGAGCCTTCCAGGCTGATCGGCTCCTGTGTCCCTGGTTTCATACCGTCATCCCCATCACCCCATGTTCCTGTCGGCCCTCTGTACTGATTCCGGTCCAGCTCCCCACAAGACTGTGAGTGCCTAGAGGGCAGGGCAGGGGTCTCAGTCATCACGGTCCTCCAGCCTCACTCAGCCCAGCCCAACACTGGGCACCAGGCAGGAGCTGAGTGAGAATTGGGTAAGGTGGCAGAGGGGTGTCTAGCAGCATGGAAGGAGCCCGGCTTGCACTCTGTATCCCTTTTGATTTGTCCTGCCATCCCCGACACCTCTTTTCTATTTGGGGGCTCCCTCTGCAGCCTCAGCCTCCCTCTTTACTCCCCACATGGCTCCAACGTGCTGGGTCCCCCAGCCCGATTTCCCACCTGAGCACGGCTCCTTTCAGAGTCCTATCATCTTTTGCTCAGGATCCAGCTTAAGTGGGGAAGAGAGATGGTGCCAGGTGCAAACCCCAGCTGCAGGTATTGGTCAAGAGCCTTTGGGTGTAAGTAACAGAAAACCAGTTTCAAACTGGCTTTAGAAAGAGGACAAGGAACAGGGAAGTCCAGGAGTGGCCCTGGCTTCAGGCCCAGATACAGAGAGGGGCTTGATGGACAGTGCTGGGCCAGGCCATTTCCCAGCCTCATCTCCAGGGCCCTGCTCACCCTCAGGCTGCTTTGTCCTGCACACCAGCCTGGAAGAAGCTCCAGGGCTCCCTCCACCTTCCAGAACTTCTTGAAGATAGCAACTATTTTGTTACTGTCATGCTCAATTCAGTCTCAAGGCCCAGGCTTGCCTAACCCATGGCCGTGGGGCAACTGTGGCAGAAGCCCAAAGGGTCCGGCTCGGGGGCTCTTGGGCCCAGGTGTCCGGTCCCCACAGCCCTGCTCGGGGTGAGAGTCCCCAACACCCACTCCCAATGCTCTTCTTCCTGTATCGTGCCAGCACATAGTAGGTGCTCAGTAAACGACACCAGTTAATAACTTGTTGCTGCTGACTCAACTCTATCTCCATCCATCTCTTGGTCACCTCTTCTCCTTTAGCATCGGCCTGTCCATTGTAGGTTCATTTCTTCCTTTCCCCAGTAGGATTCTACTTCACTCGCTTATGCATTTGTTCATGGGTTCATTCACCAATGTCCTCTGCCAGGTAGTGCAGGTCATGTGCTGGGTGATGCTGGGACACAGATGCTGCCCCTGACTTGGCACATGGGAGATGCTCAAAGGGGCCTGCCCAGTAAGAGTTAGTCGAAGGAACCAATTACCTAATTAATTTTAACCTCAGAAATTTGCTAATAGATCTGGAGGCCTCCGCAAAGGAGATCCTCCTCTCTGTCCTGGTGAGTCCCTACCTAAGTTCAGGACACACCGAAGACACTCAAGAAATAGCTGTGGGCTGGGATCCCCACAGTACAGCTGGGTTGGCACAGTAAGCCCAGACCTGTGGCTTGCTCAGGAGGGACATGGGGCCAGGCTGATGACAGGGAGCAGGAGCCGAGGCTGCGCTTATAAAACTGGCTCAGATCTTGTTGAAGTCACACCCCTGAAGAGCACCAGCTCAGTGCACTGACCCGGGCGATTAAAGTCACAGCTGACAAAGGAAACCATGTGCCAAAGCCCCTTTATAGTGTGGTTTAGAATAGAGAGAAAACAAGCCAAAATCAGTGCCACAAAAGGCCCCCAGCAAGCCCACAGACTTCTCTCCAGAGACAGCAGGAGGGCGCCCATGGGCTTGTGCTTCTGTGAGGAGGGCACAGGTGCAGCAGCTGGGGTTGAGGCCACAGGCTGAGTGACAGGTTCCCCTCTCCCAAGAAGAAAAAGGGCCTACGGTGAGTCTCAGCAGGGCCTCCATTCGCTGTGACCCTGGTAAGTTCCCTGTCTCCCACTGGCACCCAGCCCCAAAGCGGACGACAGAGCCTGTCTAGAATAGGATGCGGAAGGCAACTAGAGGTTTCCTTTCAAGGGTAGCCTGGGGTTGGGGTTGAGTGTCCCTAGGGGCTATGAGGACCCCTCCCCCAGCTGAGCCGCCCCACCCCTGCTTCCAATCCTGGAAGGACCAGTATGTGTACGAGTGCCCTGGGAACATGTGATCTGCAAGGCCAGGGGTAACAGTAGCACCCACATGGCCTCCGACCACTTAAAACTGCACTTTGGCTTTTAACAAGAATTAGAAGATTCTGAATCCTGTTCACAACTGATTTGTGTCCCCTCTTCCTGGTTACTGTGCTTTCTGCTTGAAGCTGCAGCCTATCCTTAAGGCACCTAACAATCAGGCTTGTCTCCTAAAGCTGCAAAGCTGTGGGGCAAGCTGGTCCAACGGCCAGGGGGCGTCAGGCTGGGGGACGGCAGGCCGGGCTCACTGCAGGAGGTGGACGGCGGCTGCCTTTCGGATGAGCCGCTCAGTCAGGGGCGAGTTGGGCTTCAAGGCATCACGCTCCATCAGAAGGCTCCTGCAGAAACGGAAACAGGATCCATGGTGGAACCTCCTAGAAGGATGTGGGGGCTCGATGGTTCCTTGGTCCCAAGGCAGAACACAGGCAGCTGGAGCTGGGGAGAGCAAGATGTTCACCTTCCCAGGTTGCTGGAGAGGGGACAGTATGGGCAAAGGCCCAGAGGTAGGATGCCTGGCCTTGGAGGGGGCCAAAGAGCAGATGATGTGCTGGGCAGGGACAGGTGTGAGGATGAGAAAGCGTGGACTTGCAGAGCCCAGCATCTCTGCACCGGTGCAGGAGCAGAACGGGACATCCTGTGTTAGGACAGCATTTTTACATTGTCCCCGTGACATAGCCAGTGACTTGAATTCCAGGGTGAGCGCATCACTGTCGCCTTGTCTGCCTCAGGAACGTAGGGACAAGAGAGTAGAGCACAGCTGTGGGGTGGGTTAGCGGAGTCACACCTGAGGCTGCTCCAGGAACGTGTGTGGCAGAAGAGAAGGTGGGAGAAAACCCCCAAGTTTAAAGAAAGGAAACATGCCTACTGGTTAGGGGGAAGGCCTCAAACAATTGACAGCCGTAATTCTGGGGGTGAGGGTAGGGTTGAGGGGCTGGGCCTGGCACTCAGGATGGGGACAGTAGGGCAGGTGGCTGAGCACTCCTGTCCCCCTTTGAGGGGACAGGAGCTGAGCTGAGCTGACGGCCCCATAGGTACAGGGTGTGATGACCAGGGGACCCTTGGAGAGGACACACTAGTCACTCTGACAGCAACGGGCTCCCCCTCCACGGTCAGCTTAGCGCCAGGCCACCGTGGGACACTCCAAGGGGCAGACATGCTGCCGTGCAGCCCCGCCCCTGTGTGGACTGGTGAAAAGCACAGGCATGTGTCCAGGACGCCTCAGGGTTTGGCCAAGGCCCGTGCGTCCACACCTTCTCATCAGTACCATGACCACCTGCACGACTCGGTGTGGAAATGCTGCCAGGTTGGCTGGGTCTTGCCCACGGCCGGCCGCCAAAGCTGGGCTTAGACCCTGGGGTGCCCCCCAATCTCAGAGTCCAGCCGAGACACCTGCCCCGCCTGCTGAGTACCCAGCCACTCCTCCCTCTGTCTTCCCCTTGGAGTTCCAGCAGGGCGCAGGGCACTTAGGCAAGGAGGGGCTCATGTCCTGCCCCTCCCCCCAGGAGCACACAGCTGGTGCAGAGGCCGGCAAAGAATTCGGACAGCTTTCTCCTTGAAGCACCCCCACCCCGACCTCCCCGACGCCCCAGCCACACCCTCCAGCCCCTTCCACTAACCAGAATACCCCTGGCCTGGTTAAACTGGCTCAGTTTCAGCCTCCCCTCAATGGTTGCTTCTGTGGGCCACAGCCCCCTGGGCCCCCGCCTGCCCAGCACCTCCATCACAGCAACGCACCCAGCTCTCGTGGCAATTTTACGTATGTTTGTGTGAGGAGTTGCTTCGGGTCAGTTCCCGCCTATGAAGGGAGCTCCGTGCAGCCAGGGCCTGAGTCTGCCTGCCCACCACTCCTCCCAGCACCAGCACTGCCAGCTTGGGGGATGCGAGCTGAGGCCTGAAGGATCGGTAGGCATCGGCCAGGCGAAAAGCGAGGGGGGTAGCCGGGGCAGAGGGCATAGCACGTGCAAAGGCCCAGGGGCCTGAAAAAGCAGGATGTGTTTGGGTAAGCTGCTCAGCATGGCTAGAGTGAGGAGTGGGCTGGGGAGGGCGGGAGAGTGGGGCTGGGGGTGTGGGTGGCTGGTCCGTTTGGTCAGGTTGAGCAGGCTGACAAAGGAGCACCCCCATGGTCTTGCGTCTTCACAAGTTCAGAGGTGGGTACCACCTCAGGCCAAGGGAGTGGGGAGCCTCTGGGCATGCCGAAAGCCCACGGGGAGCCCCCCGTGGGAGAGAGGCAGCTATGCCCAGAGACTTTCTTGCATCCAGCCTGGGGACGGGAGCGGGGCACTCACCGTGCCACGTTCTTGTGGGTGCCCGAGGTGCAGTTCAAGGCTGCGTGAATCAGCAACTGATTGAAGACGTCCCTCTGAAAGGCCAGCCGGGCAGTTAGGCTCCTGTAATGTGGGGTGGGAGACGGGACCCCCCCACCACTGCAGGCCGGCCTGTCCTCAGGGACAAACTTCCTGGGGGCGTGAAAGGTAAGGACACCCCCACACTGTCACCACAGTGCCTCGGAGAGGCCCCAGCTGCGGGCACAGCTGGAGGCCGGAGGCTCACCTGGGCATTGCTGCCCCCGACCTGGACAAGCCGGTAGCGGATGGGCAGGAGCAGCTCGACGGCCCGGTCAGGGTTCCCGTTCTCAGCCTCCACCAGGGCCTGGCACAGGGGCAGCCCTACATCGCGGGCCAGGAGGTGCTGACAGTTCTCCCCTGGGGACCTGCATGTGGAGAAGGTGCCCTCAGCAGCCCGCCCCACCTCAGCGCACCTGCCTCCCGCCTGGCGCCGGCTATCGCTTCCTCAGCCTGGTGTTTGTTGCGCCGTGCCCGACACACATAGGAACTTTGATCAAATGAGTCATCCAGCGGAGGAGAGAAAGGGCCGTAAACTCAGTTCGGCTGGGTTGAACTCCAGTTTTCCTAGCGCCCTGGCCTTAGGTTGGTCCCCCTACTTCCCGCCTCAGTTTCCCCCTCCGTAAAGCAGGGAAAACAGTGCTGCCCTCGCAAGGCTGCCGCGAGGATTGCAGGCAATGTAGGTAAAGGCCTGGCACTGGAGTGGGCTTCAACACGGGCAGTGGGCGGCTGTGGCAGCCCGTGTCTCCCTGGCCTTCAGGTGCCGGCCACTGTGGGTCACGAGCACCGGGCCCGGAGGGAGCAGCCTGCTCCACGTCTACATTAAAAGCAAGAATCAAACATGCAGCAACTCCTGGCTCCTTGGGCCTTCCCTATGATGAAACGACAGCTCTCTAACACTGGACCCCGCCTGGAAGGAGGGGCAGGGCGAGTGGCTGTGGTGGTGGCCCGCTCAAGCTGTGGCAACAGTCACCCTCCACCAGGCCCCAGGACCAAGCACAGGGGGCATGCTCCCACAGCTCCAGCCCTCCAGGTGGGTGCGCCTCTGGGGGACCCCACCTCCCTGGACTCCACTGAGATGCGAAATGGCTCCCACCAGGGCCAGGAACCTGCCAGAGAGGCTCATCACTGCACATCACTCCCCTGTCGCATGCCTCAGCACACACTTTCCCCGACTTGCACGTGAGGAAACAGGCTCAGGGCAGACACGGGCTTGTCCAGGGTCTGAGATCCTGTCAGCAGCGGTCTCTCTGGTTCCAGGACCCCACCATGGTCCCGCGGGAGGCTGCCCACGTGACACTGAAGCCCTCACGCTCAGCTCGGGGATGGAGAGGCAGGGGGAAACCATGGCATCCTTGCAGGGTATTCCCACCCAGGGGGCACACACCTGGAGGGCACACACCTGGAGGGTACACACCTGGAAGGCTCAAGCCTGGAGGACACACCTAAAAGGTACACACCTGCACAGGGGCATACCTGAAGGGTGCACACCTGGGAGCACCACCTGTGGGGATGTGTATCTGGAGGGCCCACACCTGGAGGACATACACCTGGAGGATGCGCACCTGGGGATGCACATCTGGGAGCAGCCCTCCACGGGCATCCCCAAGGCTGTGCTCACCAGCGGGGCGCCTATCCCCAGCCTCCCTGGCAGCAGAAGCCTCCCAGGCCCTGGCCCCTCTGCATACTTGCTGGCATCCTGCAGGGTAGTCAGCAGCTCCTGAGTGGTTTGGGGGTCTCCCGCGCCCAGAGATGCCATCAGGAAGTGTGCATCATTGAATAGCAGGACATGGTCTCGGCTGTGCTTTTGGGTTATTGGCAAGACGTCCCGCCACCGGTCACCCACAGACACCCCTAAGGACATGGGAAGGAAACCCACAGGTCTGGCATGAGGCTTCTGAGCACATCCTGCACCCGGGCCTCCCTCTCCTGTGCATCTTGAAGAGGCCCTCACGATCCTGTAACAGGTGAGGACACTGGGCAGGTGAGCAGGGCTAGCCACCAGTGTCCGGCCTCGTACTGAGCTTTGGGACCAGTGTGTATTAACTCTGTTTAATTATAAAAGCAACAGATGCATAAGATAGAAAACAAATTTCAAAAACTATCAAAGAGTATTAAGTGGAGTCTCTGGTCCCTTTGACAAGCCCCAAAACCACTTTTAAAATTCTTCCAGTGTTATTGCTGGTACGGCACCTGATTCATAACAGGTGCCCAATAGAAATCTGCCGCACTAATAAATAGCCTCCTTCTACCTTTGTGTCTAGATTTCTCAATTCCACTTTGGCTCCACTCTCCACCACCTCCCACCTCCTGTCCTCCCAATTCCTGGAAGATACTGGCTTCTTCCTACTCCTGTGGGCACCTCCATAACTAGAGATGTTGCTCTTGACCTCCATTTCTCAGCCAGTCAACACTGCACACGGCTCTTGAGTCTCCACTCCGTACAGCGCAGGAGTGAGAGGCTTTTCTCTTCCCTCCACCTTGTCCCCAGCACGCCATGTAACTCCCGGCCTCCGAGCTGCCCTCCCTCCCGCCCCACCAGTTCTGGATGGTTTGGGCTAGACAAGGGACATGGGCCCACCCCCAGCCCAGGCCTCAGAGTCTCTGCCCTGCCACCTGGATGTCCACAAGCCCACTTAGAGAGTGCGGCATCCTCCTCACGAACCCCCGGGCCTCCTCATCGATTGCCCCCGGCTTCCTCCCTGATTGCCCCACATCCTCGCTGACCCCCAGGCTCCCTAAGGATCCCCTGACTGCCTTGCTGTTCTCCCAGCCTCCTTGCTGACCGCCTGGCCTCCTTGCCACTCCTCCAGCCTCCGGCCACAGCACCTCTCGGCTCAGCCCCCACTGCCTGGAGGATCTAGGGGCAGATGGGAGCCTGTCCATCCCCGCTCTAGCAGTCTCCACTGAGACCGGATAAAAGCCAAGCTCCTCACCCTGCCTTTGCCATGGGCTCCCAGTACCTACGACCGCTCAGCCTCCTCTGCACCAGCTGACCACACTGCCCCTACCCTCCGGTAACTGGTCCCTATAACAGGCTGCTGGCTTCTGCGTCCTGGGGGCTTCAGACAAGCTGCTCTCTGCACATGACATCATTTTCTATCTCTGCCCAGCAGAACCCTCAGCACCTCCTATGGGTCCCTTTTGCCTCTACCAGGAAGCCTGCCAGGAACCCTCCGGAAATTGCTCAACCTGCCCAGGCCTCACCCCAGCATCATCCTGCTGACCCAGGGCCTAGAGTGGGTACAGGTTTGGCTCTGCCAAGACTAAGGGAGATAGCAGAACCACCTGGCACACCGGCTGAAAGCCCTCCACAGCCTCCAGAGCTGCAGCCAACCCAGCCCCGGCTGCCTGTGGGACGCAGAGTCACTCTGTTGAGAAACCTGTCTGAAATCCTTGGGGGCTGAGAAACTCTCACCTCCCCTGCTCTAGGGAAGGAGGTAGCTCCCAGACAGGCGGCCAGGTGCCACCTGTGCCCTGCAGGTGAGGTGGGCAGCCTGGGCATGGAGCCTGAGGCCTGCGCATCGAGGGGTGTTGGGAAGTGGAAGAAAGGGCAGTGGCAGCCTGGGCCCATGGGTCTCGGGCCGGCTAGAAGGTGGCTGCAGAGCAGGCACCCCAGGTCGCGGCTGGGCATGCACCGGGACCCAGAGGGCCTCACTAACAAGCTCCTGCCCGGCCCCGGGCCCAGGCCGCAGTGCCGTCCCTTCATCATGTGGGAGAGCAGAGATCTGGCCACCTTCCATCTGCAGCCGGTAGAGCATGGAACAGCTGTCCACCACATCCAGCATGGTGCCGCTGGCCCGCAGGCTGGGCAAGATCTGGAAGACAAGGACGGTGGGGCCTGAGGGGGCCCATCTGGACCACGTGTGGCGCCTGCACAGAGCCAGTGCTCAGCAAACAGAAGTTACCACCATCGTGCCCTCCGCCTCAACTGCTGGCAAGTCCCTCTCACCGAGGCTCAGACCACTCAGGTGCGGACCTGGCGGAGCATGTGCAGGGCCCCGGCACCTGTCGCTTGCTGCCCCGGCCTGGGGCCACGCTTCCAGGAGACTCGTCTCTCCCATTCGCGGTTCTAGACAGTCAGCAGGTCTACACCCCACGGCGCACAGCGCATCCCACTCCAGTTCTTACCTCACAACCCTAACGACTCAAAAGGACGATCGAGGAAACGTTACTGAGTGCTTTCCCCGGGTGCTTAGATCCCCGGCTCACAAGCATTTCCGTGACTCCGGGCCTCCATCATGAAGCCTGCGCTGGGGTCCCCGGGGCTTTTTTTTTTTTTCCTCTCTTAAGAGCATAACCAGGGGCTGGGGCGTTAGTGTTCAGTGGGCACAGAGTTTTAGTTGGGGAAGATGAGGAAGTTCTGAGGTGGGGAAGGACGCACAGCAGTGCGGGCAGACTTAACGCCACAGAACTGCACGCCTAAAAATGCTTAAAACGCTTAGTTTTATGTTCTGTATATGTTACCACAATAAAACATGTCTACGGGAAGGCCAACGGTCTCCGGAAAACGGCCGGAGGAAAGTCCGAGGTTTCAGACTTAGGCCTGTCGTCCCATCGATGCCCACGGGAGGAACGGAGCCCGCCGAACGGCTTCACCCCAGGCGGGGCTACGACACCACTTCCGACAAAAATGCACGCCGTGGGGTGGAGTCACCCCGTCTCACACGGGAAGCGTGTTCTTCTGGCTGGGACCGCACGGATGGGCTCGCTGGGGACCGAGAGTCCAATCGCGGCAAGGGACAGTACGGAGGGCAAACGCGGACTTACGTGCTCATCGTAAATGGTCAGCGCGGCCTCATATTCACCCTGGAAGAATGACGTTTCCATCATCACTGTCGGGTGAGAGTGAGATGCAACGCCGAGGAACGAGCTGGAAACGGGCACGACGAAGCCCCCCACCCGCACCCCGCAGCACGCGGGCGCCGGGCAGCGCCGTGGCGTCCTGCTCCGGGCACTGCTCTCCCGGGAGCAAGGAACAGAAGCGGCTTCTGCGGCTGAGGGGACACGGCACGGTCTGCGGGGTGGGAGCGCAACGCTTCACTCCCGCAGCAGAAACACTGGGTGGACATCCTCTCCGCAAACCGCGCGCCACCTACGAGACCTCCCGGCCCGGGCAGCGGGACGTGCCTGCGGGAGTCTAAGCCGGAAACGCTCTTTGGGAGCCCGACTGCCGCCTCGCACCGCGACGCCGTTGCCACGTGCGAACGCGAAACGTTACTCCGCGGGCTGCGAAGCATTAGCGAGGGCAGAAAAGCGTGTCTTTCTCTGGACGTCTCCACAGGGGAAGACAGCCGGCCGCCTTACCTTTTCAATCAGATATAAAGCCCAGTGCCAATAGTTGTGACATGCAAGCATATCGGAGTCCTGGGGGAAGAATGACAGGATCAGGGAAGCACCCGCCGGGCACCCGCCCCGAGGCCCGCCTGTGCGCGGCGCTGCTGCACCCCGCCTCTGCTCAGCTCGGACGGACGGCGAGCACGCGCGCAGCTTCACCGAGGAAATGAGGCTGGGGGAGGCTGGCCGCTCGTCAGCCCCAGGGCTGGAAGCAGGGTCAACACAGAGGAGGGGCCCGGGCAACTCAACCCTCCTCCTCCATCTGTGTGCGGTGGGGGAAACGAAGAAAAACAATCCAGCACCCCTGTTGCTGCGGCCCACGGCACCCGGGTGTCCCAGGGCATCGATAAAGCGGCAGTGAGCCCAGGGCCTGGCGCTGGCAGAGCCCGCAGCACAACGGGAGCAGGGCCGGCACCTGGATGGTCACTGCTGGTGAGCTGCAGACCCCACCACGAACGCTGGCCCTTCCTCCTGTGAGGCCGCAGCAGACGCTGCCTCTGCCCGGATACCACCCCCCATTTGGAAAGCGGAACGGACAACACTTCCACAGCCCATGCCCAGCTCGCCCCTGTGCCGGAGGATGCCACACTGCCCGGCTCCCTGCCCCTTCACAGGCTGCTGCGGGCCCTGGCGTCTTTGCTCAAGCTGGTCCTTGGATGGGTGCCCTCTATCTCCCCATCCCTGGCAAACTTCTGCTCATGTTTTACTACTCAGCTCAGAGGCTGCCTCCTCCAGGAAGCCTTCCCTGACCACTTCCCCCCCGCAAGCCTGACTGGGTCGGCTGCCTCCTCTGGGTTTCCGCCTCCCCGCAGTGCCCCTGTCAGGGTGGCTCAGATGCTGCCGGGAATCTGCTCACTCTGCTTGACCAGGCCTTTTCAGGGCAGGGAGGTCTGGGCTGGACTTTCAGTGGCGTCCCCAGGGCAGGGCACAGCCTGGGACACTGACTGGAGCCCTGACTGAGCTCTGCGCTGTCAACTAAACAGCTGGAGGAGCAGCTGCAGAAGGAGGAGGAAAAGGGAGCCCAGGCCACGCCACCGCCTCAGGGCCGTCCTGCCAGGAGCCGGGGCAGGGGACAGAAACAGACACCAGGAGACCCTCACCTTCCAGTGGGTTTCCGAGCGCTGCATGAATTCCAGCCCATGCCGGATCTCGGCTTTCATCTCATGAATATGGGCGACAGTGTGCACTGACCATGCGTCCGCTGGGTTAACAGATAAAGCCTAATGGGGAGGGGTGGGAACGAGTCCAGATAACGTGGATCGGTCAGGCCCCACGAGCACACATGGGATGAGCACACGGGGGGCTTTCTGGGCCGTTCCGGCGCGGTGGACAGGAACAGCGCGCACGGCTGCGAGCGTGGTGAGCAGCAGGGCAGGCGGGACACGGGGGTCATGGTTCGCGCGGAGGCAGTGTTCTTTCCCTCGGGCGCTCGGCTCCCACTCACTGAGCGCCTGGCAAGCGCCGGGCGCGGAGCCGGAGGCTGAGGCTCACAGTGCTCCCACGGTCAGGCCACGCATGCCCAGGGCCCCCGCACCCAGGCGCTGTTTGCCCCCTCCCCGCTGCCCCGGTCCCCCATGCCCTTCACAGAGGCAGGGTCGGGAAGGCCCGGGCACGTGCCCCCCTGGCCTGGCACCTGCTACAAGGCTTCTGCTCACAGACTCTTTCCTGCGTGCAGGGGTCCTGCCCCGTCTGCCTGGCGCCACGGTAAGGAAGAGCATGTCTGCAGGGACAGTGGCACTCTGGGGCAGAGCCCTGTAGGACCAGGACACTTCGGGAAACAGCGGGGGCACAGCTGCAGCACACCAGGCATTGGAGCGGGAACCGGGGCCACTGAGCGTGCTGTTCCCCCAAGAAGCAGAGGCTCCGGGCTGCAGCTGTGAAGCCCCTGTGAGATTAAGGCGCCACCCTCTCTGAGGGGTTCTGGACCAGCTTCCTCCCAAGGTTCCGTAGGACAGAGTCCAAACGTCCTTAGGGTCTACAGGGCACAGCGGGTCGGGCCCTGCCTGTGCCCCAGCCTGTGCCCTCAGCACCCTCACCCCCACCCCCGCCCTCAGCCTGTCAAGCCAGCAGCTCTCCGCTCCGCCTCCCTGCTCACAACCCACTGCCCTCCTGCCCCGGGGCTCACCACCAGGAGGTGAGCCCCATCCATCCCCAGGTATCTCTGAGAAAACAAGGCCTGGGGGTGGGGGGCCTGGCAGGCGTCCCCTGTCCCACCTGACACCACGCCCTGAGGGCCGGCACCTCGGGAAGGGCCCACTCACTTCTCTGGCCAGCTTCTCCGCCTGGTCGTAGAAGTTGGTTTCCATCAATCCAAAAGAATAGATGCCTTTCACGTAGCTGAAAGCAGAGAAAACACCTTTTTAAAGAGTGGACTGAAATCGTTCAACCCTTGACATGACCTGTTGGGCTGCCTAGTGTCCCCCTGAATGATACGTTTGAAAGTACGCTCGATCTACACTGAGGGTGTCAGCAGATGTAAGGAGTCAAGATGACGTCATACCAGAGTTGGGTGGGCCCTACATCCAATGGCTGGTGTCCTTATAAGAGAGATCTGGACACAGAGCCACAGGCACAAAGGACAGACAGACATGTGAGGACTGACTGGAGTGACACAGCTGTGAGCCAAGGAAGCCAAGGACTGCTGGCCACTATGAGAGCCAGGAGAGACAGAAGGGGACCTCTCCTGGGGCCCTTAGAAGGACCACGGCCCTGCCGAACCCTTCGCCTGACCTCAGGCTTCTGGCCTCCAGCTCCGTGCCAAAATGAATTTCTGTAGTTTTAAGCCAAGCAGCCTGCGGGATTTTGTAAATACAGTGCCAGGAGGCTGATATGCATGCCAGCCAGGTGCTGCAGGCACCGCAGCAAGCACTGCTTTTCCTAGAGATTCTGGCTAGGAATCCAGCACAACAATCGTCACTTGCACTACTGTCCCCAAACCCCAAACCCTGTCTCCAGTGCAGATCCCTCCACAATTCACATCCCATCGCCTAAGACATCAACATATATCATCAACATACCTCAACATCAACATCTGGGGATGTCAGGGGCCTCCTCCCTCCTGCCTGCCTGGTGGTGCCTACCGGGAAGATGGCCCAGGGACACCTGCAGGGAGCCGTGGGGACCGTGGGCTGTCAGCGGTTTCTTCACTCAGCAGCACTGTGCACGGTTCCTCCCCAGACCTCAGCTCCTGGAGGCCAGGACCCCGTCCATCCATCTCACGCTTGGCCCCAACCAGCTGAGGACGGGCTTCAAGACCCTTCGCTGACTAAACACATACTTCCGCTTCTCATCCATAGCCACTGGCACCTGAGTACCCAGGGCCGTCCACGTGAAAGAGGCGTCCTTTCCCATGCTTCTGTGGGATTATATGGACTCAAGACAGAGCGATCGAGTTTCTATTTGGGACTCAGATGTTTTCTTTACTACTGTGCATAGAGACAAACTCTAGTTTTTATTATTCATGGGAGCAATGTTTTAGAGCGCTGGCTTCCAGACTTTGCTTGTAAATATCTATCGAGTTCCAACTGGGGTCATTTAACCCGCAACATTCAAATGTACTGAACACATGACGCGCACATACTGTCAGGCTCTTGGGATGGTTCATTTGATGTGTCAACTTGATTGAGCCACGATACCCAGCTATTTCGTAAAACACAATCTAGATGTTTCTGTGAAAATAGTTTCTAGATGTGAATAACATTTAAATGAGTAGACTTTGAGTAAAGCAGGTGATCCTCATGATGTGCATGGGCCTCATCCAATCAGTTGAAGGCTCAAGAGAAAAAGTGACCTCCCCCAAAGAGGAAGGAATCTGCCTCCAGATTGTGACACAGAAACTCCACTTGACTTCCCTGACTGCGCCTGTCCAATGGATTTGTCTTGTCAGTCCCCATAAGAGCCTGAGCCAACTCCTTAAAAGAAATCTATCCATATAGATGTTTATTTACATATAAACAACATAAATATAGACATACACATCCTGTTGGTCCCCTTTCTCTGGAGAACCCTCACTAATAAAGCTCTTCCACTGAGCCATCTCTGACCTTCACAACAATCCTACAGTTGAGGGGCGATGAAGGTGATCATGTGCAGTGGTCGCTAGGCTATTCACAGGTCCTCCAGGCCCCTCTCCTCTGAGTATATAGAACTGTACTTCCTGGCCTCCTGTGGCCAGGTGGCCAGCTCCAGCCAATGCCTTGGGAGCGGCAGGGTACCCTTTCACTTTGAGCACTTAATTGCCATTTTGAGTGACCCCGGAGCAGCTCTTGTGCCCAGAGAGTGGTTGCTTCATCAGCCAGGATTCCAGAGGGAGACAGCAGCATTGGTACAGAGCCTCAAGCATCCTGTGATAGGCATGTGGGTTGGCTGAGAAATATACCTTTGTTGTAACAAGCCTTGGAGAATCAGATCTTGAGGATGTTTGTTACTGCAGCAACAACTCCCCTGTGCTGACTGATGCATAATGGTACTATCTCATTCCCAAGACAGGATGGAGATCAGATAAAGAAAATGAAGCCTTTTTAAAGAACGAGGAGACTAGTAACACTGTCTTTAGGGCAGAGGCAGGAGCGTCGCCATGTTTTTAGGGCAGAGGAGAAAGACTAAGAAATAGAAACGATATGGTTCCCAACTAGCACGTACTTGCTAAGGGGGATGGCAGGTGTCCAGAAGGGGTAAATTCGAGCCACAGAATCGCGCATCTGCTCCTGGTAGCCCAGGTAAAAATAGGCATCATGGGAAAATTTCAGCGCCAACATGTCAGTCGGGTGGTCCCGGAGAATCTGTTCCCATAATTCACAGGCCTTGGGGAAGTTGCTGGAAGCCAAAAGAGGGTCTTTAGTAACCCTGAACACAGTTCACACACACGGGGAGTGAAAAAGGCATCATTTCTTGCCAGCATCACAGTCCGAACCAGTTAAAAAAATACAAATATATACAAATATATACATATATATTTGTATTTTTTTAACTGGTTCAGACATAACATTTACATATATGTATACATATATGTAAATGTTATTATGTGCAGATGTTACATATTATGTAATATGTATATACATGTACATATATATACATAAATGCACACACACATATACAGCAGGTCCTCGAATAATGTCATTTTGTTCAATGTCCTTTCATTAAAACATTGATGAGATGCTGCAGTACCTTAATTCTCTTTATATCAATTAGCCTGGGGTGAAGTTGGTTTTGTTATATATCATTTTGCTTAAAGTCTCAGAACTTATCTCTGACATTAAGTGAGGACTTAACTGTGTATATAAAAGTATACATTTTAGGTTGTGACTCAGAAAATTGACAAACCAATGGGAAATTTTACTCTCGAATTCAAACAAACAAAAAAAAACAACAACTTGATCTAACACACTGTGGAAGACAATTCTACCCAAGACCAGGAACCAGCTGCAGGAAGTCCTGGGGTGGAATCTCCCCGCTGTGCTGGCACCAGGCACTGACTCACCAGGAAGACCAGGCAGAACTCCCTTTGTCCCTGCTCCAGAACCCCTACAAAATCAGCTCAGGTCACCTAGTTCTGTGGGGCATCTCCCCTGCCTGAGCGGACACGGGGGCTGTCCCAGGAATAGGCTCCAGGATCAAAATGCCCACAAACAGGGGACAGCAGTGGGAACAATAAGGACCAGGATCGATCTGGAAAGCTAGGGACAGATGCTCACAGGGTGTATTAGGCCAAGAAGACTAAGGGTGAGGGCTTTCTCTCCCACCTTTTATATATCTCTGTAACATGGTCCTATTATTCTTTGTAACAAAAATAATCACCAATTTATTTAATGAAATAAAATAAGTTGCTCTGAAAGCTATACCGGGAATCCTAGCCAGCTAACATCCTCATTTGGTGGTCAGCTGAGACCAGACCAGCAGGCAGGGTGGGAAGCGGGGCAAGCATTGCCCCAAGGCCCCCTTCCCAGGGACACCGAGCAGCCCGTGACATCACCCAGCACGGCCTCGGAGCCCGGCCCAAGGCACAGGGAGGCCCCTCACCCCTTGGCGAAGGTCTCTACGCAGACACATGTAGCTGCTCCCGCTGTGTCAGCGGCTGCGTTTTGGAAAGCGCTACCATGTTCTTCACGGCCAGGTCCAGCTCTTTGTCCAGTTTCACGGAGCTTCCGGTGCCAATCAGCACGAGGCCATTGGAGAGGGCATGGCCCATCGCTAGTGAGAGGTTGGGGAACAGCTGATTCAGACGGCCCAGCCCCAAGTGTGAACTAACACCCCACGTGCCAGGCGGGGCCAGGCAGGTGGCGGGCAGCCTGTGCGCCGTGCTCCCACCGACAGCCCAGAACTCCACCTGGGGCCCTCGCCACGCGTGTAGAGCGGCGGCAACCCTAAAAGCACCCTGCGTCTTCACAGATGTTTCCCAGCGCAGGTGTCCTGGTGAGTGCCAACACCAGAGCACCTAAGAATCACCCAGCGCACTGGCCAGGGGCTGCCCGTGGACTCCCGTGGCATCACCCCCTGTTTCTCTCATCAGCTGACATTGTCACTACAGGGCCTCCAGGGCAGATGCTGTCTGGGGGCACAGAAGTCACAAGCCTGCTCGGGCCGCCTCACGCACTGACACCTGGGGGTAGTGTGTGGGGTGCTCACCAAAGTTTGGGTCTGCTGCTCTCATCTTTGACAGACAGCCCTCGATGCCGCCGAGACTCTTGTCATTGGTCCATTTGACAAACTGAAACACAAAAGGTAGCCCAAGCAGTCCCCAGGGAGTTCTTCGCTCCCGTTAACAAAGGCATGTATCTAAACCACGATTTCTCTTCCTTTCGAGAACACAGTACTTTTTGAACTCTAACTCAAAGAAACCATAACTGGGCTGATTTCAGATGAAGGGACTGAATACACGTAACTCAAGGCACATTTTTCAGGGCTGGCAAAGCTGCCATTTTCAAAAAAGAAACGTATAAAGGAAGGTTCTGCCTGACGGAAGAACTGTCCACAATGTCAACTCCTTCGGGCTTATGAGGGACCTTGACATTGAATACCACAACAAGAACCTTCCTGCTTCTTAATCACTCCTTTTAAGACAAACCATAGCAAACACTCATTACAGAAGTCAGGCACAGCCACAAGCTAAAAATAAAAACTTACCCATCAAGTCATCTTATCACCATTTGACAATAGGGTGTTTTGTTTCTAGCCATTTTTGAGAAAACAAAACAAAACAAAATGCTTATTGGTAAAAATCCTAAAACCATAATAATGCATTAGATTTTAGAACATGCCCTGGCAGATGTCCAACCTCCATCCACACAGATTCAGCACATGTGTATTAAGACACCAAGAACTTAGCACAGAGACTAAAAGAACCCACGCGCTAACACAGGATGGCACAGAGACACCGATACACAGGACAGAATGCGCACACTCAGGGGGTGGTGTAACAAACTGATGCTCTACAGCTACAGCAGGGGTCCCCAACTCCCAGACTGTGGACCCCTACCAGTCTGTGGCCTGTATTGAACCAGGCCGCACAGCAGGAGGTGAGCAGCAGACTAGCAAGGGAAGCTTCCTCTGTATTTGCAGCCTCTCCCCAGCGCCAGCATCACCGCCTCTGCTCCGCCTCAGACCCTCAGGCGTTAGATTCTCATAGGAGCCCTGATACCTAATGCCAGAGAAGTTGGTAACAGCTGGTATAGAGGCCAAAAGGTGTCGGAAGGGCACAGAAAGATGTCAAATAGACCCAGTGGAATTCCCCGGAGAGCTAACTGCATTTCACCAGGCGTTCCTTGTATGGCCCTTACGTTTCTAGAAGCTTCCTTGGTCCTTATGCTGCGTGGATGGAGTCATTAGGCAGGGGTCTCACTGCTCCTACTGAAGACTGCCCTTCGTCGGCCCTCATTGTGTGTAGACCCAGCTATATGCTGCTCCTCCTCTAGCTCACTGCATGAGGCAGCTGTCTGGGCCTCAGTTTCCCCACATGCCACACAAAGCAGTGGGACCTCTCTTCTGACACCCTCCTCGTTCTGAACCATAGGCTCGTCCATCGGTGTTAGAAATGACTGGTGACATGGTGCAAGGTCTTGGGACAGACACAGGTGAGAGCCGCACGTTCACAGGTGAGCCCGATGACGGGGCCCCACGCCCCCAAAGCAGGAGCCCTCGTCAAACCCTTGCAGGCCACACCTCCGCTCTGTGGGTGGCCCCCTGTGCAGCCTTCAGCACCCTCACAGACCACCCCCTGACCAGGAGCCCGCTGCTGTTCGCCTGCCACTAGGGGCACCTCTCAGCCATGCCAGACGCTGGCAGACCTGTTGCTGAGATCTCCCCTGTCCTGGGCAACAGAGAACAGACATTCCTCTCAGTGGGCGGTTCAAGTCACCACACAATGTAAAAAGTACCCGCCACTTCCTGAACCGCTGCTTGTGACGCTCTGCTCGGCCTGACACACGGGTCCCACGCCAGGATGCCTCAAGGCCTCATGAAGAATGTTTGGGCCCCTAGGAAGCCTTGCTCTACCGTTTCCCAGAGATTTGGGCCGGCGTGGGTCCACGGAGCTCACTCTTGATAAGATCAGAAGTGCTGATAAAGACGTAAAGCTCTGAAAGCTTCAAGTACCGAGCCTGCTCACAGCCATCCTCCCCAGCTTTACTTGGAGGGCACAGCAGGAAAACATCAAGCAGGACATTTAAGCCAGCGGTTAAGTGGGAGCACGGAGCATCCCTGTACACCTGTGTGACGACCGTTCGTTTCTGGGCATGTAGCTATGAGATGCGCCCAAATCTTTTGAATGAGACATTAAAAGCATTCACCAACTTAGAAACCACGCCAGGGACCGTTATCAAAGGGGCCGCTGCTTCCCGTGTGGGCATACCTGGGTCAGGGTGGCATCGAACAGCTTGCAGGCCTCGTTGCTCGGGGTTGAGAGCGGGAGCCCAGCATCCTCCCACGCCTGCACGCAGCAAGAGCGAACATCACGGCCTGTGCCATGCAGCCCTCCAAACACACTCACACGGATCCCCTCCCGCGATCTCAAATCTCCCGGGTCCTGCCAGGGGCGCGGAGGCTGCCGACTCCCCAGGGCGGGGAAGTGTCCTCTTCTCCCCTTCGGCTCCTCCCGAGGCTGTGGGCAAGTCCCCTAGCCCCTCTGACTCCGCCTTCCTCATCTGAGAATGGGCCAGGCTCTCTGCCCTAGCATGTCCCGAGGGATCCATCTCTTAGGACTGGCGACCCACTGTACTTTACGGGGATTAATACATTTTTTACGGAGTCGCAGGGCACTCAACAGACCCTACGCGTGCTGCCGCTTTTCCTAGGGGCCTCACAGGAGAGTATTTTGGTCCCTTCGGGCACCCAGGGCCCATGTCTCTCTGCGGGGTGGGCCTGCACCTCCCCTGACCCGGGGTCGCGCGCAGGTCAGATCCAGCCCCGCCGGGACCGCGGGGTCGCGCAGCCGCTGTGCACAGGGCCTCCGCATACCTGGCAGTCGCGTAGCGGGGCAGACGCGGCCATGGTTCCTGTCAGGTACACACTGCAGAGGTCGCAGTGACCTTCGGGTGGGGGCGGGGTGTGGCGCACAGAGGGGCGGGGCGCAGCAGCCCTGCTCTTCAGTTGGCTCACTGGTCGCCTTCGGACCCGCCCGCTGCTCACAAGTCAACGAGCGGGCGGTCCTGAGGCCACCGTGCCTGCGGACAGCGCTCCCCTGCGGCCGGTATGCACGGGCCGGTCCGCGGTGACCCCGCTGCTGCAGCCAGCACACTTGGGTGTGCGCATCCCTGTCCCGCGGTCCCCCACCCGACAGCGCACCAGGGGTGGGAGGGCCAGACGCTGGGCCTGGGGATCCGCTCACCGTTTTCCACCCGGTCTTGACCCTCAACCTTCATACGTTGCTGGTGACAGTGTCAAATCGTGCAGCCGCTTAAACACAGAATGACCCAGCAATTGCACCCCCAGGTATACACCCAGGAGATCTGAAAACGGATTCAACCAACCCCTAGCACACGCATCTGCGTAGCGGCACTATGCACAATTTCTAAAAGGTGGAAACACCCCAAACGTCCATCAACAGATAAATGGATGAATAAACTGTGGTCCACGTCCGTACCGTGGGCCATTACTCGGCCATAAAAAGGAATGAGCTGACACCTGCTACAAGGTGGACGGACCTCCCAACCCGCTAAGAGAAAGGATCCAGACGCCGAAGATCCAGACTAGGCAAATCCACAGGGACGGAGGGCAGGTTAGTGGTTACCGGGGCTGCGGGCAGGTGGGAATGTGGGGTGAGTGCTAGGCGCGCTGGCTTCCCTTTGGGGTGATGAAAAGGTTTGGGACTAGATGGAGGAGGTGGTAGCGCAGCGCTGTGAACGTGCTAAATGCTACTGAAATGACTTTAAAATGGACCATTGTATGTGAAATTTACCTTAATAAAAAGTATTTCTGAGATTTTTATTGTTATCTCTCTTAAACTTCGCACCCCAGGCTTATGCCTCCCTGCTCCAACAGTACCCCCTGGTGCACCCCTATTTCCTCCCCCCCTCCAGTGTAAACTGGTGCCACACTTTGGAGAAAACATACCAGCATCTGGCGGGTAAAAGGGAAGATATCCAGACCCCGAGACTCTCACATTGCACCCTGTGCAACCAGAAGGCCCAGTAATCCATGGAAGGCACCAAGTGTGTTGGCAAGGAAGCAGCGGGCCAGGCCTTTACTCAAGATATTTCCCTGGAAGTGTGCGGGGTTCCCACGAGATAAGCAAAAGCAATCTGCAAACACAGGCTGAAGAATGTCAGAAGGACCCTGCCTGAGTGGGGGACTGGGGGAGAGGCCGGCAGTGACATATGCCCTCCAAGGAAGAGTCACCACACACACCCCCAGCCAGACCACACCCTCCACCGAGGAGCAGGCCCTTTAATCTCCCCCTCCTTCGTTCTCACATAGAGTCTAGAGGTGTCTGGGGAGAAAGGACAGGCCAGAGCTTGGCTGAAGAGACGTTCAATGTACGATGATGTAGCATTTTGCTAATCACCTGGATCCAGACACTTTATTTATGAAGAAGCCTTTCTTTCTCCCTTCCTTTCCCTTCCTTCTTTTAACAAATGGTGAATGAAGAACCTTTTCTCCAAGTGAGAGGAGAGAAGTAGCCTCATACCACATAACTTCCGGCATTTTCTCTTTCTTTTGCTTCTTTTTTCTTTCCTTTCTTTTTCTTTTTCTCTCTTCCTTTCTATTCCTTCCTTCTTTCCTTCCTCTTTTAACAAATGGTAAATGAAGAACCTTTTATCCAGGGGAAAAAAACAAAAGAAGCCTCATACTGCATGGGAGAGGGGAGACGTAAATGTGTTTTCTTAAAATCTGAGAGCAGCTTATGTAACAGCCGGTCACACTCCTGAGGGGACGAGCCTGAGACAGCTCAGCAGAGTATTTACATACAAAAACGTAGAAAGGAACCCTGATAGCCATCAGAAAAATAGATAAATCATAGCATATTCCCTCAACACACTCAGACAGTGCTGACCTATGATGGTATCCCTTAGGGTTTTTTAACTTTATGGTGGTACAAAAGCGATACACATGAATTACGTGAACTAGTCAAAACAGGGCTTGCATTAGATGATGTGCCCAAATGTATGCTAATGCAAGTGTCCTGAGCACATTTAAGGTGGGCAAGGCTAAGTAAGCTATGAGGTTCGGTCGGTTAGGTGTATTCAATGAATGCATTTTCGACTCACGATATTTTCAGCGGACGATGGGTTTATCAGGACATAACCCCATTGTCAGTCAAGGAGCATCTGTACCAGGCAGCTGTGAAACCGAATGAATAAAGCTACATGAATCACGGGGGCTCTATCCTCATGCCCTCACCTAACCCTAATGACCTCCGTAAGCCCTCCCATCCCCCACATACCTACCACCATCACATCAAGGATTAGGGTTTTACCACATGAAGTTGGGGGTGACACAAACACTCAGTCCATAATCCCCCTAATACCGAACTTGGGTGAGGTGACCCACAGGAAACTGCTGAGGTTTGACCGCGTTTGACCTTCAAAGCAGCAACTTTCTGGGGCCCAACCTAACACACGCCGTCTTGGGCGGCTCTGATTGGACTCCAACGGGCATGACGTGCTCAAACCAGCCGTCACGCTTGTTCGTCCTTTTTCCTCATATCTACCACCAGGGCTGGTTCCACGGGTGCGCAACCTGGGCAGTCACACAGGTCCTCACACTTAGAAGGCCACTGTGCTTGGCTTAAAGCTCTGCTTTCACCATCTTAAATCTTAATCAGTTTTGAACAAGGCACCACGTTTTCATCTTTCCCAGGGCCTTGAAAATCATGAGATTTTTCACGGAAACTCCAAATGTCTGGAAATTGAACAACACACTCTTAATTCACGGGGCAAAACCAAAACAGGTGAAATTAAAAATACTTTTAATCGATGATAAAAACATCAACTAAAATGTGAGATGCAAATAAGCAGCGTTTGGCGGGAAACTTACAGCATGAAATGCTTGCATCAGAAAACAAGGTTGAAACTCAATGACTCACGGTTCCACCTTTAGAAAGCAGAAAAAGAAAAGCAGATAAGAAACCCAAAGTTAGACCTCCCTGGGGCGCCGGGAGCTCCAGGCCCTCTTGATTGCCAGCGTCTCCTAACCATTCTTCCAGGGGCGGGGATTCCCGCCAAGGGGCCTTCTCAGTGGTCAGGAATCTGGGCCGCATGAATCCCGCAAGCAGGCCTGGACCTGAGCCCTACACAGGCGCGGCCGGGGGCCCGGCGCCCTCAGCCCGTGTCCCACTCACGGCTACACGGACGTCAGCAGCCCCGATCCCCGTGACACCGCTGCCCCTTAACCCCCGCGGCTCGCGCCCCCTCGGCCGTTGGCACATCCCGGAGGACTCCGCAACGCCTCCCGGCTTCCCGCAGGCTGGCTCAATGCGTCCTGTGTTCGCACTTGTCCTCCTGGGCCTGAGCTTAGGCCTGGGCCTGGGCGGCCACCTTACTCAGGCCCTGGCTCCTCGAGGGACCCTGGCCACCATCCTTTTCCCTGCGGCGCCCGCTCCTGACCAAACCCTGCCAACTAAGGCTGAGGCCCCTGTCTCGGAGCCCAAATTACGCTCCATCGGGAGCTCACGAGGCCTCCGGCTATTTGCGGGACTTACCCGCCTCAGGCTGCAGCCACGGAGTGACCAGGGTGACAGTCTCTACCCGAGCGCGGGCATCGTCTCGTCCCACAACCCCGCGCGGCGGCTGCGCACGCACCGCCTCCACGTACAAGTCCTGCGCCGCGCCGCACCACCCACGTGGTCCTGCCCCTGTCAGCGCCTCGCCACCTGCTCTCCCTGCAGGGGCTCAGCCCCCTGCGGCGCTCACTTAGGGCTCTCCAATGGACGTTTCATGTCGGGCTGGTCAGACCTAGGGAAGCCTACTCTGACCCCTCCATGTCGCCTTGCTCGGGTGTGCCCAGAAGCCCTCATACCCATTCCGGCTTCTTGGCCCAAACCAAGTGTCCTACTGATGGGCCTGAGACTCTTGATTTAGAAGCTGACAGCTCAGACATATCCCAAGCCATGGAGTCTTCAATGTCCTCTCAGTTACCAACAGGTGCAAATTGTTTTATCAAAAAGATAAAGATCAATGACAACGAAGACGGTTTTCCCGTGGTACTGACCATGAACATGGACCTTTCTCTCAATGCCACCGCTGAGTATGACTGCCCATTTGTAGAGTCTGTTATTAATCGTTGGGATATTTTTTCTGTTCCTTCATTGAATGATGTGCCGGACTGGAGTAAACCTTTGGATGTACCAGAACTCCAGTTGTGGTCAGGTAGAACAGTTATGCGCATCCCCAAGAGGTCTTTATCATGGGGGTGTATGTGGTCCTTTTCTCATTGACCATTACCACAAGAAAACCTAGAGTGATTGAGGAGAGTCATTCGGATCACATCTATATCACTGTTGTGAGAAGCCCCCTGGTGGCCGTCATTTCTGGGGGCGCCAACATAACGGTTAATTTCACAGATGAGCTGGTTCTGGACGGATCAATGTCCTCCGATCCAGATGCAGACAGCCCGTTAGACGGACTCCATTTTTCGTGGTACTGTACCACGAATCCGAACAACTACCAGAAACAGAAAATAATAGTAATGAGCAAGGATGTTTGTCACCCAGATCAGGCCGATCTCCAGTGGACAGGGGCCTCTGACCCTATACTGACTCTTTTGCCAAAAATGCTTAAAGGTGACCATGTATATTTTTTCAGAATGGTGATAAAGAAGGGTGACAGAACAGCTTTTCTGATAAAACGGTACATGTGCTCCAAGGACCAGAACCTACAGCAAATATTGGGTGTATTGAAAATTGTGACACAGTTTTGGTTATATCAGAAAGATTTTCTTTGATTCTAAATTGCCCGAGTTGTGCAATAAGCCATGATGTCTTTAAGTGGTGGATTCTATCATCTCAAGGGAAGGAGATGCCATTTGATTGGGTGGGTCAAACTACAACAGGGAGGAATAGCGATTATCTGTCTGTAAAAGCTTTTGCATTTACACAATTTTCTGAAGCTCAGTTTTGGATTTCGCTAGATCTAGACACTTGGAGTGGAGTGAGATTGGTTCTCAAGCACCCCTTTGTCATTAACCGTGCCCCTGAAATCGGAGAATGTAAAATTAATCCAGCTATTGGGACTGCATTTTTTACTAAGTTTGTTGTCCAGTGTAGTAATTTTAAGGATAAGAACATCCCTCTTACATATAGAATGATAGTCTCTGATTTGCATGTTTTGCTAGAATCAGTTCTTTGAAAGAGAACACGTTGGGGTCCATCGTGTATATGGGCGGTGCGCCGAATTCACCACCTTCCTTTCTCCCTGCCGGTGTGCTGGCCAATAGCTACCTCATTAAGATCTATGTCCAGGTGTATGACTCTCTAGGAGCTTTTTCTCAGGTGACTTTGTACGCCACTGTACATGCTCCTACTGACAAAACCTCACCAAAGACCGTGCTGCATCAATTACTCAACTTGACCATGGGCCCAAATTCGGCGATATCTCCTTTGCTTCAAAAGCAGGACTTCTTATCTGCAGGTTACTTGACGTATGTCGTAGCCTCTGTTTTGAACAGCATGAAAACCAAGTCGACTCTGCAAGCAGACAAGGCCCGACTCCGCGAATACCTCGTCAATCAGACTTCCGATTTCCCTAGGAGCAATTTGATGGAAATCAGCCAGTTAGTCATGGCTGTGGCCACATTGACCCAGAAACCCTCGGAATTCACTCACATGGCTCGGAAACTCACCACAGAGGATCTGGGAAGCAAATCAAGCTCTGCAACAGCATCAACAAAAAAACAAACTCTTTCACTCTGAACAAATAGAAACTTGAGCACTGGAATATTAACGAGTTTGTCTAATATCCTTAAAATGATTGCTCATCACCAAGTTGTTGAGGATCCTTTCTATGTATTAGAATCTCTAGCAGACACAATATTGGCTGGTAAAGTGCCTGGGAATGAAACCACCATCATGGGCACCACTCCTTTAACATGTATGTCAAGAAAACAGAAAAAGAGAGTGTTACGGTATCTTAGGCAACGAGAAACACTGTCGAAATTGCTTTCGTCCAGCACTGAATGTGAGCAGTGTTCCTAGCCGCTTGCTCATGCTCCAATTTCCATGATGTTCTGTGAGTTTGCAGAGGACCCCTTTCCTTGGTTAAGTTATCAGGAGAACATTTCTGCGCATGTGGTCGGATTCAGAATGACAGCAACCGCACCTAACGGAAGAGTGATAGAGATCACGCCTGACGTTGCGGAAGTGTACCTCGGCAGGAAAAACTTGAGCTTTGCAGCTTTTAGTCTCATAGTGGGACCCGACAATGAGCCTAGTGAGGTTGATGAGTCCTTGAGAAGGACAGCAGGTGGATTTAGCTTCGAAGTGGACAGCGAGGCAGGGAAGGAGGTGCTGGTTCACATTTTGACGGAAGTGACTGTGCCGTTCACGGTGCTGGTGTATGCCGGCAGTCACGTCACCCCTACGGCTTTGGTCGCCACCTTCCTCGTGCCCCACGACATCCCTCCGATCGCCAACCAGAGTGACCTCTTTGACCCAGCCTGCACAGTTAAGGTGGCCCGTGTGGTTTGCCTTCCACCGTCCCTGCTGAAAGCCATAGCTCAGCGAAGCCAATCAACGGAGTGTGCCATCGCCGTCGTCCTGCAGGCTCCTCTTTTGTCACGAAGCTCAGCGACAAGCTAGTTAGAATCTCTCTTTTCTACGTTTACTGCTTGGACATGTTTGGGATCCAGAGTGATTGGAGGGAAGACATCTGTGTTCTCGGAGAGAAGACCACCTGGGACAGAGTGCACTGTGTCTGTAAGAACACGGGGAGGGCCAGGCGCCAGCTGAACACAATCAGACTAGCCAACTCGCCTGCATGCCCGCTACTTGACGGCCAAGGTGATTGTGGTGCCTAATCCTATAGACCTGCGGTTAGAGGTCATCAAGGAAGTCACTATAACCGTGACCGTAATCACTGTTTTCATTATGCTCACCTACGTACTGTTAGCTTTCTGGGCCTTGCACAGAGATGAAACTGACCAGTTCTTCGGGACCATGCGATAGTTCTTACCTGATAATGATCCTTATGATCATGAATGTTACCTAATCACTATTTTTACAGGGAAGCCGTTGGGGTCTGGGACCAGGGCCAATGTCTTTGTCCAACTCAGGGAACAAAAAGTACCAGCGATGTGCATTGTCTAAGCCACCCACATTTTACCACTCTCTACCGAGGAAGCATCAGCACTTTCCTCCTGACGACAAAAAGTGACCTGGGGGACATTCACTCCATTCGTGTTTGGCACAACAATGAGGGCAGGGCCCCCAGTTGGTATGTAAGTAGAATCAAAGTGGAAAATCTGTTTAGCAGACGCATCTGGCTGTTCGTGTGTCGGAAATGGCTTTCGATTGACACCTCTTTAGACAGAACGTTTCAGGTTACCCACCCAGATGAGCCTCTAAAGAGAATGGACTTTTTCCTGATAAATGTGAACGATGAATGGGGAAAAATCACATATGGTTCTCTGTTTTTTCTGGTCGTGGGTAGACCATTCAGTAGGCTCCAGAGGCTGTCCTGTTGCTTGGCAATGTTGCTGTCCTCCCTTCTGTGCAATATCATGTTCTTTAATCTAAATAGTCAAGAAACTGAGCAGAAGGGAATCCATACATCAGATCAATGGTAATAGGATTGGAAAGTGTTTGATTACTATCCCTGTGCAAGTGATGATCACATTTCTGTTCACATATTCCCAGAGTAGAGATCGAGCAACGCTAGATGAGGTGTCTCCTCAGCTCCCTTTGATGTTGGTAGAAATGAATACTGGGAAGAACGTTTGGAAAGTGGCATGCTCAAGAAACACTGAGGCAGACCAGAGAGGCTGAAAAGCTTCCACCTAAAAAACGTCGGGCCTCCGTAAGTCTCCCTCCAAGGCAACCTCAAAAAGAGGTCGACAGCTTACGAAAGCAGAAAGCAAGGTCTCAGGTGCAGAGGCAAACACAAATACGAATGCCAATAACAAAACCTCAAACGACAATCAAGGTGTTGGGTCTGCAGAGCCCCCTTCCCAACCGGGTCCTCCACACCTCCCCACGAAGCCCAGCATTGTTCTGCCTGGTGGTGTGTTTATTGCATGGTTCTTAGTTTTTGCCACTTCTAGCATATCCTCATTCTTTATTGTAGTTTATGGACTGACTTAGCTACGAAAAGCAATAGAATGGCTCTTTGCATCGTTTTGTTCATTTTTTCAGTCAGTTTTCCTGGTGCAGCCATCTCAGATCATACTTGGCAGGCATCAGACTGAATAAGCTCAAGTACTGTAAAAACCTTCCGTGGGTAAGCCACTATCGTTAT
This sequence comes from Eonycteris spelaea, assembly GCA_003508835.1. Classification (NCBI taxonomy): domain Eukaryota; kingdom Metazoa; phylum Chordata; class Mammalia; order Chiroptera; family Pteropodidae; genus Eonycteris; species Eonycteris spelaea. Next base: position 17,358 of record PUFA01000362.1, on the reverse strand, counting down.
ACCGAGATCACGCTGCAAAACATGAAGTTGAACCCAGATGAAATGCGCAAGCAACACGACTACATCGTCCACCTCCGAGGCACCAGGATGTACCAGCCCCTCACGGAAGACGAAATCAGAATATTCAAAAGAAAGAAGAGGCTCAAGAGGAGAGCGCTCCTGCTTCTTAGTTTCGTCCTGATTCACTTTATCTTTCTAGCCGTTCTGCTGTGGCTGGTGGCCCTCTTACGCCACACAGACACCTTCTACTATAATCAGTTCCTTCGCAATCGGTTCTCTGAGGACCTGGATACGGTGACCAAGCTGCAAGACATCTATTCGTGGCTCAACGACGTGCTGGTGCCTCTGCTCCACAATAGCCTGAATCCGACCTTTCTTCCTGAAAGCGCCTCTATAATCCTCGGCCTTCCACTGATGAGGCAGGTGAGGGCCAAATCCGGTGAGACAGCATGCCTGCCTGCCAAAAGCTTCGTGCAAAGTAGCATCAAAGGAGAAATCCACTGTCATCCCAAATATGGCACTGACCCAGAAGACACGGAAAACTACACTAGCTCTTGGATAAAAATCAGTAAGCGGGCGACAGACAAGAATACCAAAGGGTTTACTTACAAGCCTCAAGAGAAGAGATGGCCGTATCATGCCCATGGACTTCTCCATACCTACGGGTCAGGGGGCTACGCTTTCTACTTCTTCCCAGACCAGGAGCAGTTCAATTCCACAGAGAGGCTCGAGGGACTCCGACGCGGCACGTGGCTGGATGAGAAGACGTGGGCCGTGATTCTGGAGCTGACGACGTTGAACCCAGACGCGAATCTGTTCTGCAGCCTGTCGGTCGTGTTCGAGGTTTCTCCGTTGGGAGTTGTGAACACGAGCCTGTCCGTGCACTCCTTCGCGCTTGCCGATTTCAACAGAAACACGTGGCAGAAATCTTCTTGTACGCGGCCATTCTCATTTTCTTTCTGGCCTACGCTGTCCACGAGGGCTACGTCATTATGCAGGAAGGGGCCTCCTACGTGAAGAGCGTGTACAATTTGCTCAACTTTGCTCTAAACTGCACATTGGCCGTGTTGATCGTGCTGTTTTTAAGGAAACACTTCCTGGCCGCCGGCCTGATTCAGTTTCACGCGTCGAACTCCGCGGATTTCATTCCCTTTCATGCGGTCTCTCAAGTAGATCACGCCATGAGGGTCACGTTGGGTTTCCTGCTCTTCCTGACGATTTTGAAGACCCTCAGGTATTCCAGAGTGTTTTATGATGTGCGCCTGGCGCAGGGGGCCATCCAGACGGCGCTGCCCGGCATCTTCCACGTGGCGCTCGCGGTGTCCGTGTACGTCTTCGTGTACATGGCTTTTGGCTGCCTGGTGTTCGGTCAGCACGAATGGCACTACAGTACCGTGATGCGTGCCACTCAGACCATCTTCTCCTACTGCATCTCGGCTTTTCAGAACACTGAATTTTCCGAGAACAGGGTTCTGGGGATCCTGTTCCTGTCATCATTTGTGCTGGTGATGATCTGCATCTTGGTCAACTTGTTCCGGGCAGTGATTTTGTCGGCCTACAAGGAAATGAAGCAGCCCGTGTACGAGGAGCCGTCGGACGAGGTGGAAGCGATGGCCTATCTCTGGCAGATCAGGGGCATGTTTGGCTCTCTGTCCTTCCGATCCAAGGCCAAAGAGGAGCCCGAGTTCTTCGTGGACATGCTGTATGGGCAGCCGGAGAAGAACAGCCGCCGCTACCTGGGGCTGAAGACCAGAAACATCAACGAGAGGAAGATGGTTTATCTCGTGGTGTGATGGCCCTTGACAATTTCGAGAGACTCCCCCGGAGACTCAGTCTTGGGCTTACGGAATGGTTAGCGTCTCAGTCGTGTTTTTCTACCCAAATCCCCATATCGTTCACAGCGCAGCACCTCCTCTTTTGGAAGAATCCCCACTCTTGGCCTCAGCTCTCAGGGACATGAAGGATGGGGTCCGAGGGGAATGCAGCGCCTGAGGAGAGGAGGTGACAGCATGTGAGTCCTGGGGTGAGCTCCCTCTCGAGGGTGTTGGTGTCTTTGGAGCCCAGGGCAGTATAGAGGGTTAGAGACCCAGGTTTGAGGGAGGGAGCTCAGGAGCCTCCAGCACACCACCCTGGGAGTTCTCCTTGTAGACCGGAGGATCCTCCCCCTTCATGGCTCCCATCCGCCCCCATTCCTACGTTCTGGCAGTGGGCAGAAACAGGGGTCAGAAACCTGAAGCTTCCCATCTACTCCCTAAGCTTCCTTCATGTTAAAATGTAAAATTGAATTTCATTTTCTGGTCTTGACACAAAATTTCTGTTAAGCAACAAAGAGGTGGGTGTATGTGTTCACAGAGAGAGATTTTGAATGTTCTATATATTGTTATCAAAAGATATGCATCCAGGGGTTGGGCGTTTGGTTACTAACTGTCTAGGTTGTTATTGAATAATAAAGAACACGTGTTTTATTGCTTAAGAGAAACCAGGGCTGGCAGCTGTCGTATTTTCACTCAGAAGCATGGCATTTATGCAGCTGCTGTTATCAGAGTTAAACGTGCGACTTCTGTGAGACGCAGTGACTTCTGCACGAGGGGCATCAGCAGGTGTATCCTGCCCTTGAATCGGGGCTGGGAAGGTGGGACAGCAGTGTCAGCCACTGACATTCTCCTGTGTGTTACTTGTTAAATAAGGACCTGTATCCTTGCAGGCACCCATGCCAGCTTCTAACTGTGCCTCCTGGGGAGACCTCCTGGGGACACCTCTAGGCGACAGCTGGTGTGTGGGAGGAGTCTTCTCTGCCAGATGAGAACATGAAGGTGTTCAGTGACCTACTCAAGGCCACTCACAAAGTTTTAGTCAGAGGTCAGATACAGATTTTCTAACTGCCCTGGGAGTAGGTTCAGTAAGTCATGGAGTGACCCGGTCCACACTGGCTCACTGGTTCTGCCAGGAGCACACATTCCTAGTTAGCATCTGTCTTTACCACGTGACTTCTCAACAGTTTGAGAATAATAGTCAACTAGTGTGGGGGCAGTTGGTGTGAAATGAGTGATTACTTTTTCCCCTTGGAGGCCGGCCATCTGCCAGACGCACCTGTCCATGGAACCGGGCAGTGGTTCACGGTTTAATCCCCATTTGCAGGTAGAGCGAGGCATGCCCTCTATTAGAGCAGGGGTCCCCAAAACTCCCGGTTGTAGACTGGAATTTATCTGTACCATGGTAGGAACTTGGGTGCACAGCAAGTTTGAGCGGCAGGTGAGGGGCGAAGCTTCATCTGTATCATAGTAGCTCCCGAGCACCAGCATCATCGCCTCAGCTACACCTCTGATCATCAGCGTTAGATTCTAATAGGAGCACCGGTCCCTGGTGCTAAAAAGGTTGAAGCTCGCTATATTAGAGGCTTTGGAGAGCAGTGGCAGGTGTGCCAGAGACTCATGGCTCTGGGGGAAGGTGGTGGTGTGTCCAGATAGCCTCCTAAATGGAGCAATCCACTGAAGTCCTGCTCTCTCCTGGCACCCTGGGAGGATCAGGGTTACACTGGCTAGCCTCCCTTCCCAGGGAGACAACTCCAGGGTAGGGAGGAGCCCCCCCAACCTGGGTCAACAGAGAATCTCATGGTTTGGAGCTGTGAGCTCGAGAGTTACAGGGTCATACACGCAGGGACCAAGGGTGCAGTCCCTGCTGGGGAGGCCTCAGGGTTCCAGGAGGGGGACCCAGGTACCAGCATAAAGGCGGTCTAGGATGGCGTGAGAACTGGGACGGCAGCCGCGGCTCCTGCAGTGGAGACAGGACTCTCAATTTGTGGTTATAATGAGCAGTCAAAGCAGTCACAGGGCCTCTCCCACACGTGGCTGGGTGCAGAGAGCGTGGGGGCTTCCAATCTGGTAGAGCCGTGACAAGCATTACGTGGTTAACAAGTAGAGAGATGTCAATTACATTATCAGGAAACCAAAGTAGTAAGTGTGACAAATCAAAATTCAAGTTTGTTTTGAAGCGCATTTTCACAGGACATGGCAACGAGCACTGAGTCTTTTCGGACTCCTTTTTTTCTCACCATATTTCCAGAACAAGCTGGCAGCAGTTAGGAGTACCTTCCCGAGTCTATATTGCTCGGGAAAACCAGATGAATGTTCTCAACTTAGCCCCTTATGAACTCAGAGTAGTGGAACAAGTTTTTTCTGCAAAGGGCTCTCTCCATCTGCAGCGACGAGGGGGAGGCCGTCCATCTACTCAAATGCTTGTCATCGTTAAGGCTCCTTCTCAGGCCCACTTCTTTACATTACATGTGAAACATTTATTTAAAAACAATACAACAGCAAACCCAGGACTACACTATGGTAGGTGAGGACTCTCTATACCATCTCTAATGGTTTAGCATCCTTTCCCCACCCTGGAGCTGCAAGAAACCTCCAGTTTCCTGGAGCCTGAGGACTTCATTTGGCTGGTGGTCACACTGTGAGAAGTCATCCTGCTGTGCACTTAGAAAGTACATACTTTTCTGTATATACGCTACACTTTTGAAGAGTTTACTTTAAAAAGTCCTGCTTCTCAAATTTCATGAGCGCCAAAATTTTACTGGACGGACCTAATTTTACTAGCAGAAATGGCTAAACCAATGAATAGGATTGCACTTACCCGTGAAGAGAAGTGCAAAAGGAAATCATCTCTCACAGTACCCACTTCTGCTGCTATCAGTACTTTGCTTTCAATTCTAATCTGCATTCAATTCCTTATTTCTCGATTTTCAGGTCTCCTTTCTCTGTCTTCACTGAAATACACAATGTAAAGTACTCATTTAGTAATGTGATTTTGATAAAGCTTATAAGCGATTCTCCTAGAACAAGAGTTAAGACCAGGGCACTCCAACCCGAGGCGCGTGAAGAGCGAAACCAAGGAGGGGCGGCGATGGGGATCAACCTCCGCGCAGCCAGGTTCTCTCGGGACGCACATCAGCGGCCTCGACTCTGCAGACCCTGGTGGAAAACCCAGCAGGAGACCGAGAACCTTGGAGCAGCCACAACAACAGGCCCAGTCGGCGTGATGCGGCCCCTGAAGGCCCAGGACCGCCTCAGTCACCACAGTTTCCAAAGCTCGCGACCTGACTGGCCCATCGGAGGCGGAAGTCCGTCACAAATCCCCGCCCAGCGCCCAGAGAATGTGGCTGTCTTGCCGCGCATGCGCGGCGTATAGGGGCACTCGGCGGGCTACCAGTTGGCTGCACACGCCTCGATCGCCTGAGCCAACTTGGCGGGGCCGCACGAGCGCAGTGCGACTACGTCGACGTTATGGGCGGGGCCGCCGCACATGCCGCCGTGCGCCTGGGCCAGCGGGGGCGGCGCTTGCGCGGCGGGCGGGCTTCGCGGGGGCGGGCTCGCGGGGGCGGCTCGCGGGGGCGGGCTCGCGGGGGCGGGCTCGCGGGAGGTGGGAGGTGTGCTCCTTGTGTCGTGCATCGGCCTGTGGCTGTCGCTGGCCGTCTCTCTCGGTCCCTAGTGGCCCTCTTCGGGTTGCGAGCGCCAGGGCTGGTAGCGGCTCCCTGAGGCGTTGGGAACGCGACAGAGGTCGCGGGAAAGGCCTCCCGTTGCTGAGCGCCCGGGGTCAGGCCTAGAGGCGCTGGGCCTCCGGACCTCGGGAGGGGCATTTCCGGAAACCGCGAGGAAGGCTCAGATGTAAAGGTTAGGACTAAAAGCAGAGATGAAGGGGAGAAAATCAGTGAACTTATGGGAGGGCGGTAGAGATTCCCGGGACTGAAACACAGAGCGGAGAGGACACAACGCACCCCGGACAGAGGCCGACGCCCGGAATTTGCCATTGGAATCTCAGCAGGAGGAGGGAGAGAGAGGGAGGAGATAGGAAGGGGAGAGAGAAGCAGTGACGGTTAAGAATTTTCTAAAAACAATGAAAGATAGCAAACCACAGGTCAAAAACTGCTTAAGGCAGGCTAAATAACTTCAAAAGAAAAGGAATTCTATGTTTTCCAAACTGCTGAAGGCCAAAGAAAAAATCTTAAAGGCGGCCCAGAGGGATGTTGCACAGGCAGAGGTGTGGGGGCGGGGCGCGGCGGGAGTGGGGGAGGGGTGGACAGCAAGAGTAGAGGTAAGGCGCAAGGAATAAGGGAGAGCTCTGAGGGTTGTTCCGTGGCGGGGAGTGGGGTGACTACAAAGATCAATAGCCACATGGAGGCCTCGCATGCCTCTGGGGAGCCCCTTAACTTTGCAGCACCTCTCAGAGCCTTCGATTTTGTACAATTCTGTTGGATCTTACCAAGCTTTTATGCATCTGTGAGAAGTGATAATGGGGCCTTCTGGCTTTCTTTAATCTATGGCTATCGTGAGTTGCATTCATTGGTTTCCCAATATTAAACCAGCCTTGTATTCCCGGAATCAGATGCCCCTCGGTCAGGATGCTTCTTATATATTATCATATCAATTTGCCAATATTTTGCTGAAGGTTTTTGTATGTGTGTGAATGAAAGGTATCAGTTTGCAGTCTTCAGAGAACTACTTTGTCTGGTTAACGGTATCAGGGTTATCCAGGCTGTTTTGTTCTCCATGTAAAATCGGCCACATAAAATCACAGGGAAAGTGTTATATTCTGAAAAAGTTTCTGTATGTTCTATTCTTTCTTAAATGCTTGGCAATTCACTGGGAAAGCCATGTAGGCATGATGTGTGTGTGTTACATCACTTTTTAGAAAAAAATTAGTTATGAATGCAATTTTCTTAATAAAAAGGTATATGGCTATTCAGGTTTTCTGTTTGTTTTCGAGTCACTTTTGATCATTGGTGTTTTTTCAAGAAATCCACCCATTTCATCTAAATTATCAAATTTATTTGGAAAAAAGATGCTCACAATATTCCTTTGCTTTCCTTTTAATGTGGTTGTCTTAGCGACATCCCTTCTTTCATTCCTGATTGTGGTCATTTGTATCTTCTCCCATTTTTCTTGATCATCTAATTACAGGTTATCAACTTATTGAAGTTTTGAAATAACCAGCTTTGGTTTTATGGATTTTTTTTCTTTGTCCATTTTCTATTTCTTTGAATTTGTTGTATGTTATTTTCTTCTTTGTCTCCGTTATGTTTAATATGCCTTTTCTAACTTCATCAGTTAGAAACTTAGATGATTGGTTTTAGACCTTTTCCAACTAAACATTTAAAGCAGCAAATTCCCTGTGAACACTGCTTAAGCCGTATCCACATATCCTGATGCACAGCTGTACTCTAGTTTTCATTTAGTTCTAAATATTTTCTAATTTCCTTTGTAGTTTCTTCTTTCAAAACTATATTGTTTAATTTCTAAATGTTTGGAGATTTTCCAGGTATCTTTTTGTTATTGATTTTAATTTAATTTAATTATTTTGGTACTGGAGAATGTACTCTATGATTTTATAGTCTTTTATAGTGTGAGGCTCATTTTTATGTCCTAACGTATAATGTCTTTTGACGACTATCTCATAGGCACTTGAAAATATTGTGACCTGGAGCAGGTCTTGTACTTACTCTAAACTAAAGGTTTCCAGTCCCGTGTCTCCGGATAAGAAGCATGCAGCAGGAGGCTTTGAGATGTGGGTATTCTTTGGTTCTGATGTGCCTGTGTTTGAACTTGCAGATGGCGTGTGAGGCAGAGCTCCGTCCCTTGGGTGTGTTTGAGTGCCAGCTCTGTGCCTTGACAGCTCCATACAGCTATGTGGGGCAGAAGCCCCCCAACACCCAGTCTGTCATGTGAGTACCAGTGTCCAGTGGCCCAGGAAGCCCCGCCCAGAGCTGGCTGGTTTGAGTCTGACACGTGGCTTGAGCGTTGGCTTTAGACCCAGCCTGCCCAGCTTCTGGACCTTTCACGGTGGCCTGAGGGGGTGCGGGGCAAGGCTCCAGGGCCATCCAGCTCTTCCAGAACCTGCGAGCCCCTTCCTTCCAGCTGAGCCTGGGGTCCAGCACCTTCTCCATTGGGGGCAGCAGCTGGACTGTGACTCAGGCTGGAACCGCTCAGCAGCTGGGCGTGAACGGAGCTGCGGCCGGGCCTTGTCGCCATCCCGCTGGTTCTCAGCGGAAAGCCTGCCTGCCTGCGGCTCTTGCAGTGGCGGGAGTGAGGGCTGAGGCCCGGCTTCCTGTGAGCTGCCCAGGGAAGGCCTAGGGTTCAGCCAGCAGGTCCCGGGCTGGATCTTGACTTTGAGCTTCTCCTTCATGAAATGGCACATCTGAAGGAGTTGACCCATGTGTCACTCACCTTGGACAAGTGGCAAGGGGCAAGGCTTCTTTCTTCTGGCCGGTTCTGCTGACCGGGAACCACGGGTGTCATCTTGGATCCCCACAGGTCGCCTTTCTGATGTGTACTGTGAGGCCAGCTCTGTGCCCAGGTTCTCCCTGCCTGGAAGCCGACAGTTCGGGAGTGGGTGTCACCGTGCTGGGGTGAGGGGAGGGCTTGAGAACTGGATGGAGGCCTTGTGCCTCCGCCCCCATCCTGGTGGGTCTGGGGGCTTGAGCTGTAGCTGCCCTCGTTCTGGCTGAAGACGGGTGGTCGTCTCCACCAGGGATGTTTCAGCCCGGAGCAGGGGACCAGCCCCTGCCCCACGCGGCGGCCTGTGCTCCAGGGCGGTCCATCCTGCTGCGGAGCATCCGCCAGCAGAGGTGCCGATGCTGGCGTCACTTACTGTCCTTCAGCCTGCTGGAGGAGAGCTACATCATGAAGGACCCCTTCACCTCGGACAAGGACAGATTCCTGGTCCTCGGCTCGCGGTGCCGTGTATGCAGCAGGCTGGTGTGTGTGGGCCCGGTGAGTGAGCCCGTGCGGCTGTGGCCGTGTTCCTTTCCCCCCGTGGCTGGGACTCCACACGCATGGTTCAGGGAGAGGTGACACGTGAGCCTTTCCCAAGGACGGAGTGCGCCTCAGCCTTTCCTTGTCACAGTGTCCCTAGGGTCCCTCATGGTCACTAGGTGAAGTGGCCGGGGCTGGTTCATAGAGGCCGGCGGGATTCTCATTACGGACGGCCCCTGCAACCAGCGGAGGACCGGGGACATGTGAAGGGGCAAACTGGGGTTTATCACAGGGTCTCCTTCGGTGGAGGAAGAGAGATAGGTTGATGGAGGTTCTGCACCACCCCAGGACCCCCAGTAATTCTCCCCCACCCCCACCAACTATACTGGTGTCTATGTGCCACTTCCCTCCAAGAGTACAGGTGGCCAGGTGCTATTTCCCTCACCAATTGTGGAAGTGTCCACAATGTGGCAGCATAATCAGGGAATGGGGCCCCTGGGACCTGAGGGATCCACCCTCCAGGAGGTCCCCCAGCGTACTGCCTGGGGGCGAAGTATGAACAAGGGAGCTGTCACCGGCCACATGGAAACAGCTGGCCTTCTGTCCCTCAGTGGCAAAAGGTGAGGGTGGTGAGGCTTGACAGTTGAAGGGAGCTTCAGTTTAGGCTCAGCGGGTGTCCCCATAGCCAAAGCCCCTGACGCCTGTGCCCGCAGCGTCTGAGCCTGGCGCTCCTGCTGCCACCCCTGCCAGGCCCCTGGGCACTGGTCTCCCTCTGGCTGTTCTGGCTCTGGCTACAGCCTTCCCAACTCTCAGCTGCCTGCACATTGCAGGGGTCCTGCCCAGCCCCCCACCGAGCACATGGCAAAGGACCGATTGAGGACAGGGACTCTGAGAGTTAGAATCACTGTGGCAGCCAACCAAAGGTGACACCTTGTGTCCCCACCTTCTTGCCACAGCCCACCACTTGGCCCTGGACCCAGACCCATGAAGGGGCCCACCATGCTCCTTGGTACAGGCTGGCCACCTCGGGAGTGTGAAGGGAGGGGTCTGGGTCTGTGGGAAGCACTCAGCAAAGCCATGCTCCTCTGCACCCTTGACCACTGTTCTCCTCAGACCGGGCAGGTGAAGGGAAGGGGTGACTGGCAAGACCCCATGCCAAGTCCTGGGCCCACTCAGGAGCGGCCTTTGTTTACAATCGTGTTTCAGCTCCCTGAAGCCTGTGGACATTAATGACACTCAGAAATGTGAGGTTCAAGGTGAGATAATCAATGTTTACATATGCTCCCCCAACCAGAAACTTCTGGTTCCAGCAGGGCAGAGTGTACTTCAGGCTGTGGGTGCCCAAGTGGGCATTGTGTGACCCTGAACAAGAGGGGGCGGGACCATCCCTGGGGGTCATCCCTCCTCACGGGGAAGTAATTTGTGTGACATACTGCCACGGGCCATAGGAGAAAAAAAAGCCCAAGGTGGGGGGCCTGGCAGGTGTTCTGGTGAGTGGCGGCCCATGCGCTCTGTCCCACCTGACACCACGCCCTGAGGGCCGGCACCTCGGGAAGGGCCCACTCTCTTCTCTGGCCAGCTTGTCCACCTGGTCGTAGAAGTTGGTTCTGATCGACCCAAAAGAACAGATGCCTTTCACGTAGCCGAAAACAGAACAAACATCTCTTTAAAGAATGCACTGGGATCGTTGGACCCTTGACATGACCTGTTGGGCTGCCTAGTGTCCCCCAGAATGATACCTTAGAAAGTACGCTCCGATCTACACTGAGGGTGTCAGCAGATGTAAGGAGTCAAGATGACGTCATACCAGAGTCGGGTGGGCCCTACATCCAATGGCTGGTGTCCTTATAAGAGAGATCTGGACACAGACATGTGCACAAAGGACAGACAGACATGTGAGGACAGTGTGGAATGGGGCAGCAGTGAGCCAAGGAAGTGAAGGACTGCCGGCCACTGTGAGAGCCAGGAGAGGCAGGAAGGGACCTTCCGCGGGTTCTTGGAGGGATCAGGGCCCTGCCGACGACTTTGCGGTGGGCGAGAGAGCAGCAGATTTCATCTGTATTCGCAGCCGCTCCCCAGGGCCATCATCATCGCCTCAGCTCCGCCTCATATCCTCAGACATCAGATTCTCACAGGAGCACCATTCCCTGGAGCCAGAAGGGTTGGGGACAGCCGGTATACACAGGCCAAAAGGGGTGGGAACGGCACAGAAAGATGTCAAATACACACGGTGAAATTCCCCGGCAAGCTAACTGAATTTCACCAGGCCTTTCCTGTATGGCCCTTATGTTTCCAGGAGCTCATTTGGTACTTATGCTGCGTAGATGGAGTCAGTAGGCAGGGATCTCACTGTTCCTCGTAAAGACGGGCTCTCATGGGCCATCGTTGTGTGTAGACCCAGCTATATCCTGTTCAGCACCCTCACCCCCACCCCCACCCTCAGCCTGTCAAGCCAGCAGCTCTCCGCTCCACCTCCCTGATCGCGGCCCACTGCCATCCTGCCACCGGGATTCGGCCTCGAGATACGAGGCCCAGGACTCAACACCGTGAAGTGTGGCCCAACCCTGCTGTCCATCAATCCTGGTGGTCATTGTCACAGCTTGGCCATGCCTGGTAATCGCATGTGGTATGCTGGTGTTGGGGTCAGGGTGTGGGCACCTACAGCAAGGGTACAGCAGGAGAAAGCGGCTGGAAGGGAGCAGAGAGGGGCATCCTAGAAACATCCTGCTCCTCCTCTAGCTCACTGCATGAGCAGCTGTCTGGGCCTCAGTTTCCCCACATGCCACACAAAGCAGTGGGACCTCTCTTCTGACACCCTCCTGTTCTGAACCATAGGCTCGTCCATCGGTGTTAGAAACGACTGGTGACATGGTGCAAGGTCTTGGGACAGACACAGGTGAGAGCCGCACATTCACAGGTGAGCCCGATGACGGGGCCCCACGCCCCCAAAGCAGGAGCCCTCGTCAAACCCTTGCAGGCCACACCTCCGCTCTGTGGGTGGCCCCCTGTGCAGCCTTCAGCACCCTCACAGACCACCCCCTGACCAGGAGCCCGCTGCTGTTCGCCTGCCACTAGGGGCACCTCTCAGCCATGCCAGACGCTGGCAGACCTGTTGCTGAGATCTCCCCTGTCCTGGGCAACAGAGAACAGACATTCCTCTCAGTGGGCGGCTCAAGTCACCTCGCAATTTAAAAAGTACCCGCCACTTCCTGAACCGCTGCTTGTGACGCTCTGCTCGGCCTGACACACGGGTCCCGCACCAGGATGCCTCAAGGCCTCATGAAGAATGTTTGGGCCCCTAGGAAGCCTTGCTCTACCGTTTCCCAGAGATTTGGGCCGGCGTGGGTCCACGGAGCTCATTCTTGATAAGATCAGAAGTGCTGATAAAGACTAAAGCTCTGAAAGCTTCAAGTACCGAGCCTGCTCACAGCCATCCTCTCCAGCTTTACTTGGAGGGCACAGCAGGAAAACATCAAGCAGGACATTTAAGCCAGCGGTTAAGTGGGAGCACGGAGCATCCCTGTACACCTGTGTGACGACCGTTCGTTTCTGGGCATGTAGCTATGAGATGCGCCCCAAATCTTTTGAATGAGACATTAAAAGCATTCACCAACTTAGAAACCACGCCAGGGACCGTTATCAAAGGGGCCGCTGCTTCCCGTGTGGGCATAGCTGGGTCAGGGTGGCATCGAACAGCTTGCAGGCCTCGTTGCTCGGGGTTGAGAGCGGGAGCCCAGCATCCTCCCACGCCTGCACGCAGCAAGAGCGAACATCACGGCCTGTGCCATGCAGCCCTCCAAACACACTCACACGGATCCCCACCCGCGATCTCAAATCTCCCGGGTCCTGCCAGGGGCGCGGAGGCTGCCGACTCCCCAGGGCGGGAAGTGTCCTCTTCTCCCCTTCAGCTCCTCCGTGGCTGTGGGCAAGTCCCCTAGCCCCTCTGACTCCGCCTTCCTCATCTGCGAATGGGCCAGGCTCTCTGCCCTGGCAGGTCCCGAGGGATCCATCACTAATGACTGGCAACACCACTGTACCTTACTGGGGATAATACATTTTTTAGGGGGTCGCGGGGCACTCAGCGGACCCTACGCGTGCTGCCGCTTTTCCTAGGGGCCTCACAGGAGGGTCTTCTGGTCCCTTCGGGCGCCCAGGGCCCATGTCTCTCTGCGGGGTGGCCCCGCGCCTCCGCCAGACCCGGCGTCGCGCGCTGGTCAGATCCAGCCCCGCCGGGACACCGCGGTGTCGCACAACCGCTGCTCACAGGGCCTCCGCATACCTGGTAGTCGGGCAGCGGGGTGGGCGCTGCCATGGTACAGGGTCCCTTGGCGTTCAGGGTGCGGGCCGCCTCACCTTGCCTTGGGGCGGGGTTTGGCGCACGAAGGGGCGGGGCGGAGCGGCCTTTGTGCTCCCGTTGCTCACTGGTTGCCTAAGGACCCGCCGAGGCGCCCACGAGCCACCGGCACTCCTGAAGCCACTGTGCCTGTGGACAGCGCTGCGCTTGCGGCCGGTATGCACGAGCAGGTCGCGGGACCCGCTGCTGCAGCCAGCACACTTGGGTGTGCGAATCCCTGTCCCCGCGGTCCCCCACGACAGCGCACCAGGGGTGGGAGGGCCAGACGCTGGGCCTGGGGATCCGCTCACCGTTTTCCAGCCAGGTCTTGACCTTCACCTTCATACATTACTGGTGACAGTGTCAAATCCTGCAGCCGCTTAAACACAGAATGACCCAGCAATTGCACCCCCAGGTATACACCCAGGAGATCTGAAAACGGATTCAACCAACCCTAGTACACGCATGTGCATAGCGACACTATGCACAATTTCTAAAAGGTGGAAACACCCCAAACGTCCATCGACAGATAAATGGATGAATAAACTGTGGTCCGCGTCCGTACCGTGGGCCATTACTCGGCCATGAAAAGGAATGAGCTGACACCTGCTACAAGGTGGACGGACCTCCCAACCCGCTAAGAGAAAGGATCCAGACGCCGAAGATCCAGACTAGGCAAATCCACAGGGACGGAGGGCAGGTTAGTGGTTACCGGGGCTGCGGGCAGGTGGGAATGTGGGGTGAGTGCTAGGCGCGCTGGCTTCCCTTTGGGGTGATGAAAAGGTTTGGGACTAGATGGAGGAGGTGGTAGCGCAGCGCTGTGAACGTGCTAAATGCTACTGAAATGACTTTAAAATGGACCATTGTATGTGAAATTTACCTTAATAAAAAGTATTTCTGAGATTTTTATTGTTATCACTCTTAAACTTCGCACCCCAGGCTTATGCCTCCCTGCTCCAACAGTACCCCCTGGTGCACCCCTATTTCCTCCCCCCCTCCAGTGTAAACTGGTGCCACACTTTGGAGAAAACATACCAGCATCTGGCTGATAAAAGGGAAGATATCCAGACCCCGAGACTCACATTGCACCCTGTGCAACCAGAAGGCCCAGTAATCCATGGAAGGCACCAAGTGTGTTGGCAAGGAAGCAGCGGGCCAGGCCTTTACTCAAGATATTTCCCTGGAAGTGTGCGGGGTTCCCACGAGATAAGCAAAAGCAATCTGCAAACACAGGCTGAAGAATGTCAGAAGGACCCTGCCTGAGTGGGGGACTGGGGGAGAGGCCGGCAGTGACATATGCCCTCCAAGGAAGAGTCACCACACACACCCCCAGCCAGACCACACCCTCCACCGAGGAGCAGGCCCTTTAATCTCCCCCTCCTTCGTTCTCACATAGAGTCTAGAGGTGTCTGGGGAGAAAGGACAGGCCAGAGCTTGGTTGAAGAGACGTTCATGTACGATGATGTAGAAATTTGCTAATCACCTGGATCCAGACACTTTATTTATGAAGAAGCCTTCCTTTCTCCCTTCCTTTCCCTTCCTTCTTTTAACAAATGGTGAATGAAGAACCTTTTCTCCAAGTGAGAGGAGAGAAGTAGCCTCATACCACATACCTTCCTGCATTTCTCTTTCTTTCTTTCTCTTTCTTTTTTTTTCTTTCTTTCTTTCTTTCTTTTTTTTTCTTTCTTTCTTTTTCTTTTTTCTTTCCTTTTTTCCTTCTTCTCCTTCCTCTTTGAACGAAAGGTAAATGAAGAAACTTTTATCCAGGGGAACAAAAGTAGCCTCATACTGCTTGGGAGGGGGAGACGTAAATGTGTTTTCTTAAAATCTGAGACCGCTTATGTAACAGCCGGTCACATTATGAGGGGACGAGCCTGAGACAGCTCAGCAGAGTATTTACATACAAAAACGTAGAAAGGAACCCTGATAGCCATCAGAAAAATAGATAAATGATAGCATATTCCCTCAACACACTCAGACAGTGCTGACCTATGATGGTTCTTAGGGTTTTTTAACTTTATGGTGGTACAAGAGCGATACACATGAATTACATGAACTAGTCAAAACAGGGCTTGCATTAGATGATGGGCCCAAATGTATGCCTATGCAAGTGTCCTGAGCACATTTAAGGTGGGAGGCTAAGTAAGCTATGAGGTTCGGTCGGTTAGGTGTATTCAATGAATGCATTTTCGACTCACGATATTTTCAGCGGACGATGGGTTTATCAGGACATAACCCCATTGTCAGTCAAGGAGCATCTGTACCAGGCAGCTGTGAAACCGAATGAATAAAGCTACATGAATCACGGGGGCTCTATCCTCATGCCCTCACCTAACCCTAATGACCTCCGTAAGCCCTCCCATCCCCCACATACCTACCACCATCACATCAGGGATTAGGGTTTACCACATGAAGTTGGGGGTGACACAAACACTCAGTCCATAATCCCCCTAATACCGAATGGGTGAGGTGACCCACAGGAAACTGCTGAGGTTTGACGTTTGACCTTCAAAGCAGCAACTTTCTGGGCCCAACCTAACACACGCCATCTTGGGCGGTCTGATTGGACTCCAACGGGCATGACGTGCTCAAACCAGCCGTCACGCTTGTTCGTCCTTTTTCCTCATATCTACCACCAGGGCTGGTTCCAGGGTGTGCAACCTGGGCAGTCACACGGGACCTCACACTTAGAAGGCCACTGTGCTTGGCTTAAAGCTCTGCTGTCACCATCTTGAAATCTTAATCAGTTTTGAAAGGCACCACGTTTTCATCTTTCCCAGGGCCTCGAAAATCATGAGATTTTTCACGGAAACTCCAAATGTCTGGAAATTGAACAACACACTCTTAATTCACGGGGCAAAACCAAAACAGGTGAAATTAAAAATACTTTTAATCGATGATAAAAACATCAACTAAAATGTGAGATGCAAATAAGCAGCGTTTGGCGGGAAACTTACAGCATGAAATGCTTGCATCAGAAAACAAGGTTGAAAGTCAATGACTCACGGTTCCACCTTTAGAAAGCAGAAAAAGAAAAGCAGATAAGAAACCCAAAGTTAGACCTCCCTGGGGCGCCGGGAGCTCCAGGCCCTCTTGATTGCCAGCGTCTCCTAACCATTCTTCCAGGGCGGGGATTCCCGCAAGGGGACTTCTCAGTGGTCAGGAAACTGGGCCGCATGAATCCCGCAAGCAGCCCGGACCTGAGCCCTACACAGGCGGGGCCGGGGACCCGGCGCCCTCAGCCCGTGTCCCACTCACGGCTACACGGACGTCAGCAGCCCCGATCCCCGTGACACCGCTGCCCCTTAACCCCCGCGGCTCGCGCCCCCTCGGCCGTTGGCACATCCCGGAGGACTCCGCAACGCCTCCCGGCTTCCCGCAGGCTGGCTCAATGCGTCCTGTGTTCGCACTTGTCCTCCTGGGCCTGAGCTTAGGCCTGGGCCTGGGCGGCCACCTTACTCAGGCCCCGGCTCCTCTTGGGGGCCTGGTCACCAATCTCGTCCCTGGGCCACACGCCCCAGACAACGGCCCCCCACCCAAGGCTGGGTCTGGTGTTCCAGCGAACAAAATGCGCTCCATCGGGGCCTCCCGAGGCCTCGGGCTTCTCGACAGACGTATGCGCTTGATGCTGCAGCCCCGGACGGCCCAGCGTGACAACCTCTTACTGAGTGGAGTCCGCGTCCTCGCCTCATCCCGCGGTCGCGCGCAGCAGCTGCGCACGCACCGCCTCCATGTGCGCGTCCTGCGCCGCGCCGCACCTACCCACGTGGTCCTGCCCCTGTCAGCGCCTCGCCACCTGCTCTCCCTGCAGGGGCTCAGCCCCCCGCGGCGCTCACCTAGGGGTGTCGAATGGACCTTTCACCTCGGGCTCGTCAGGCCCCGCGAAGCCTCCTCTGTCCACCGCCTGTCACCTTGCTCCGTTGTGCCCAGAGACCCTCATACCCATGCGGCTTCTTGGCCCAAACCAAGTGTCCTACTGATGGGCCTGAGACTCTTGATTTAGAAGCTGACAGCTCAGACATATCCCAAGCCATGGAGTCTTCATGTCCTCTCAGTTACCAACAGGTGCAAATTGTTTTATCAAAATGGTAAGATCAATGCAACGAAGACGGTTTCCCGTGGTGCTGACCATGAAGATGGACCTTTCTCTCAATGCCACCTTTGAGTATGAATGCACATTAAACAAGACCATTATTCGTCGCTGGAGATCTTTTCTCTGTCTATCATGTATGATGTGCCAGACTGGAGTAAACCTTTGGATGTACCAGAACTCCAGGC